>CM060081.1:4394814-5594814 GCA_030533445.1 Cyprinodon diabolis | reverse complement strand
TATGTCTCGGCACTGAGTCCGATGTGGATAGTATCAGCGCATCGGGCCGTATATTGTAAGAACACAGATCCTGTGAACTTTTAAAGCTTGTGTTTTGTTGTAGTTTGAGCTGTAGCTGAGTACAAAGATATAACAATATTGCCCACCCTTACTGACCAAATCTGGTTCACAGGAGAGGCTGAAAACGAAAAGATCTGCCTCTCATTCTACTCTTAGAAACGTCAGGAACAACCAATAAACCTGGAGTCTGAGAGCTTAGTGCTCTGTTAGCAACAGAGCATCAGATCTCAGACGTATTTGACTGATGGTCACCCAAATAAACTTAAGACCAGCAACCTCCGAGACGTCACTAACCAATGTCATGCGTGTTCTTTGGTCTCTCTGACATCCTTCTTGGAGTCTAATGCTTTCCATGTGTCAGACAGACGTGGCCGTGACATCGCTGACAATACAGAACTACAAAAAGATGAGAAAAAGGCAAAGAAGATTGAAGAAAGTGAGAAGATCATGGGCCCCAGTGCAAATGGCAGCTCTGCCAAATCAAATCCCATTTATGTTTTCTTTTCAGATTTTACAAAGTCAGCTGGTCCAAAAGAGCTATAAGAGAAATTAATCCCAGTTGTGTTTTGAGGTTTCAACTCTTTCTGATGGATTCTCTCCACAAAAATGTCATTGTTTAAATAAAAATAATTTCTTCGTTCCCCTTCATTATTCTTTTCACTTTTGAAACCAAGGTTTCTTTAATCTTTCTAACATCAAATGACTCATTCTCAGCTTTGTGGCATCTGGTTGTTGCAGCCACTTGCAAGTATGGAATATGTCAACAGTTTTCTACGCAAATGTAGTTTTTATATTTCTTTTGGTAATAAATTTACATCACATGTTGATAACAACCCAAGCAATATGAGCACACGGAAAAGTTAAAAAATGTGTAATCAAAGTTTCAGTGTAAGATGAAATAATAAAGTGGAAAATGTAAAACAGTTGAATAAGAGAAAACCTGCATTAAAGTGAACTGTAAGAAGATGGTCACGGCAAGCTGAAGAAGCCCTCAAAGCTGCTTTGAGTCTGTGTAGATAACACCATCTCTACCAGAACAGTGAAATGCTTCCCAAATAATAAACCATGGATCACAAGTGATGTGAAGAAACTGCTCAACGAAAAAAAGAAGCCTTTAAGAAGGGAGACAGGGAATAAAGTATGAGTATACAGGAACAATTTAAGCCAGGGATATACTGTACGATTTTCCCCCTTTTTTGGGCTTTTTCCAGTCGTGCAAAAATGTGTCGATCAGGCTGACTTTCAGCCTCCTTGTGCGTCCTGCATTGTGTATACAGGGGGTAACAAGGGGTGATCAGCCTCTCACGACCACCTCCCAATCACGAATCGTAAGGTCAGGAGAAAATCAAACATGTTTGAAATTCAGTCGGTCACCATGAAGTAGTTGTGGACAAATCCTGCTGTTGAAGCACTGCGCATGTGCAAACAAGGAAGTTCTTCTTCTTCCAAATTGACAAGTCCGACCAGCGCCATCTCTTTTTGTACCTATTCTCTTTGTTTTTTGGCGGGAGTAGCCTTCTTAGTTTTTAGCGTCAGCATTATGTGAATTTCATGTCAATAGAATATTGGAAATCGATTCATTGAGAAGAAATGGTGTATTTTGTCCTAATTTCACCTCGTGTCCTTATCTGTTGCTCCTCCATCTTGACCTATTTATTTCTGTCCCTCTTTCCCCACCAGGCCCAGATCCAGCTGGACTGCGGGGAGGACAACATTTGTGTCCCTGACCTTAAACTGGCTGTTATTAGGTGAGAAAATAAAGTCTACATTCTCTCTGTGTACTGATTTTTCAAGACCGCTATAAAACGTGTTCAAAGTGAGCTGAACAGTCTGCACAGGGTGCATAATTTTCATTAAGTTTGTATAGCATTCCAAAAAAAAACTTACTTATTCAGTAAGAGTATTTTTTATATATCATGAGTCCAAATCAGTGGCAGCTGGGGGAGTTTTCTCCAGAGGGGGCTATAAATTCAAAATAAACATTTGCCAAAAACCCATCAAACGTATACGAAGTTATCTCACCAGTATATTTTTATGAATGCCAACAACAAAAACATTATGAAAACAAAACATAATTTCATTTACAGGTTTACTTTTTGTACATAAATCTTGCTCTTCTGAGGCTTTGTGAAGTCAAATCTGTCTTTTCCATTGTGTAATATTGTGTCACAAACCTAAAAAAAAAAATGATGTACCAGTTTGATAATGGAGAATCTATTTGTCAGCTCTATATTTTCTAATGTATAAAAACTATTTATTTTCTGAGAATGTGTTTATTTAAGGGCAACGAGGAAAATTAACAAATATCTGGAAAAAGTACACTATATTATATTATTTCCATGTGAATCCCAGATTTTTTATTCTTCTTTGCCTTTTCTACAAAGGGCTTTAAATCTGTCCTACCTGTCTTTATCCATGCTGGGTCAGATCCTGACATTTGAAAAAGGAGGCAGGAAAGCAGAATAAAGCTTTAACCTCGCAGCATGCAGTTAGCCAAGCCTTCTTGCTAAACCAGGTCTTGGAAAACGATGTTTCTTGCGCCATTTCTCTCTGTCTCTCTCCAATGCGCCTCCAGCTCCTGTGATTCGACCTGTCAATCACCCGCAAAACCTCTATGCTTTCGAAAGAGATACTTGAAGCAGGATCTTGCTGAAGGAAAACTCAAAAATCAAACTGATTGTTGCACATGGTATCAACAAGTATACCTCTTGTGCAGTTTGGTGCATGTATACAAATTAAGTTGGAAAATTACCCACATTCAGTTGTAAAGTAAATGTTAAAAAGGTTGTTGTCATATTAAGAAATCAATTAAGATTGTCTTTACAAGAATATTAGCTAATTTGATGCTACCATAGAGAAGAACAAGTGTCACAGCAAGGATTCTCTTCCTGAACTTCTCAAGTGCATTCAGCACCATCCAGCCCTCCCTGCTCAGAGACAAACCGAATAGCATGGGAGTTGACTCCTGCCTGGTAGCATGGATCTCCAGCTACCTCACAGACATGACACGTTATGTCAGGCTGAAAGACACCATCTCTGAAACTGTGGTCAGCAGCACTGGAACCCCTCAGGGCACAGTGCTGGCCCCTGTGCTCTTCACCTTATACATCTCGGACTTCTGTTACAACTCTAAGCTGTGTCACATACAGAAGTACGCAGATGACACAGCCATTGTGGGGTGTATCAGGGACAACAGAGAGGACTTTGCCACCTGGTGCCACACCAACCACCTGGAACTCAACATCTCCAAGACAAAGGAGCTGGTCATAGACTTTGGGAAGAATGGCCCAAGGTACTACTGGAGGGGGCTGAGGTGGAGGCTGTGGATTCATACAAATACCTTGGGGTGTGGCTGGGACTGGTCAACGCACACCAACCACCTGCACAGGAAGAGAAGGAGCAGGATGGACTTCCTGAGGAGACTGAGGACGTTCAATATCTGCAATAAACTGTTGGAAAGTTCTACCAGTCTGTGGTTGCCAATGTCCTCTTCTCCACCGTGGTGTGCTGGGGGAGCAGCACATCCAAGAAAGACACCTCCAGACTGGACAAACTGGTGTGGCAAGGTTGCTCTGTGATTGGCAAGAAGCTGGACCCTCTGGGGACTGTGGCAGAGACAAGGACACTTAACAAACTGCTGGACATTATGAACAATGCCAGCCACTCTCTGCACACTGTCTTCACCACTCAGAGGACACTGATCAGTGAGAAATTGCTCCTCCCCAAATGCAGGACCAACAGACTGCTGAACTCGTTTGTCCCCCAACCCATGAAGCTGTAAAACTCTTCACTTTGGGTAAAAAGGAGGTGATAGGAAGATGCAAAACATTACCTATTGTCACTCGTACAATATTCTTCTCTCTCTCTAAGAAATACCACTACTATGTAGCCTGTGTAATTTCTTACTTATTTTATAAGGTCAGTACATTTCTCCAGTACAAGTGCAATAATCCAAGTCAAGTAATATGTAGCCTTCCCTTAGCTCTCTACTGTGAAGATATTATATTATATCTAATGGAAAGTCCAAAAAAGTTGAGTTCGAGGCTTTATAGAGTGGACCAAAAACAAAGCCTCGTTTTGGCTTAGAAAACATGCAAATTGAATCAGAAAAACAGGTCCTCCCTTTAGTAATGGGGGTCGTTTCGGTTCCTTCTTCTTTACAAAGCCTCAAACTAAATACTATTTCTAACATTTTGAATTGAAAAAGCTTCCTGGATGGGAAGCGAAATGTCTTAAAACTTTGAAACCAAGTCCAGTGGTCCTGTTTTTTTAACTTTTTTTTGCAATGACCTGGATTAGAATCTTCACCATATCTAAGGGAAACATATTCCAGAACATTACAACTTTTTCTTTTTTATGCATTTTTTGTCCTACAATACGATACATTACAATATTTTTATATTGTCTGTTGTATTTTTATCTTCAACTCTTTGTACTCTATATAAGCTACTGGAACCAGAATTTCCCCGAAGGAGTAATCCCAAGAGATAAATAAAGTTCAATCTAAGTCTAACAAACAATTTCACATCTAAATGAAGTTTTTCTCTAATAATAAGGTTGTGTATTTAGCGGAAGGATTTTCCTGCTCTTGGCACAATCTGATAAGTTAGATAATTAATCATTCTTTGTTTTTCAATGGACACCAGAGGGATATGATCCTCCCCCCCATCCAGAGAGGAAACACACAGGCTCTGACTTTCTCCTCTCAGGCAGTCAGCTCTGTTATTGGGAGTGTTTTGAATTATATGACCATGTGATTCCTCTTTGCTGCAGCAGTTCTACAAGTTTCCCATGAAAACTCCAAGATTTGCATTAGGAGTCGTTTACTCAAATGATCCAACACGTGCATCAGGACTTTTTCTTTTTTGCTGTAAAACACAGTAGTTCTCTCCTCCGCTGACATTCGTCTAAGATGTGCTGTTTGACATTCAGATTGAACCCAGAGGTTTATCACTCTGCATTTGTTATGCTTTAACTAGTGCTCTCTATTCACCCTTGTTTTTTTCTCAACAAATGAATTCATTGTGTAACATCTCAGAGGTGGGCTGAAGTTTTCACTCAGCATCTGTTGGGAGTTGGTTTTTATGCCATCGATGGTGCTTCCTGTGTACTCTAATTAAAATCATCTGGTTGTTTTACCTAGAAAAGGGTCGCTGCGTCCAGACTGTGCAAACGCGCTGGGGGAAGGGAGGACCGGGGGGTTGGAATTAAAGAAGACCCCCAGTTCTTGCCCTGCACTGACCGCTTTGCTCCTTCTGCTGCTGGATGGAAACAGATTTACAGCAGAGCAGCAGACATAGAGGGGGTGCAGTTGGAGGGTGTCGAGAGAATTTATCACAACACTAAAAATATGCTGGCGCTCGTTACTTGGAACATGGGTAATACATGGGGGGTTGGTTTCCTGAAACAAATCAAAGTCATCAGGTTTGGCTCGGTCTCCGGGTCATCGGTCGACAGATGTGTAACAGAAAAGGGAAGAGAGAGGCATTGTTTCGAAACAAAGATTTTCATTATCAACTCTTCAGAGATTGTGCTCCTGCCCTTCACTCATTTTAGATTAATGTATCAATAGTTTATCTTTGTGTCCCTAAACATTTTATCACACCAGTGCTTGAACATCTCCTGTGTTGTGCTTTGTGTGCCACTCATGTTGCTCCAGCATCATTTTATACAGTTTAATGTTAATGATGTAGCAGATTTTTCCTGGTATGAAATAAACCTCCATGCCACTGGAAGTTTTATTCACAACATTGATCAAATCACTCACTGGTGGGGGGATTTGTTTGTACCTGCACTTAATGATTGAAATAGATTTTCTGTAATCCAATCATTAACTGAAAGGAAATGGGACTATTTGACTCCAAAAATCATTTCAACCAATGGAAGGTCACTTAGACTAAGCCAACATACGGACTCCATATGGATTTTTTTCAGTTCTGGGTGGTGTTAAATGGCTGGTCTCTAATTATGGCTGTTATATACAGTTTGTCTTTGATCAGATTCAGTTTGCTTTGGAATAATTCAGCTCATGATTATATATAAAACTTTTAACTAACAACATCCAGCATCAAACCTCTCTGGACAAACTTGGTTGTATTACAGAAGTGGACAGCTGTGTCCGAGGCTCATATTTTACCAACGGCCCCAGGTATAACTGAGCCACAAACAGGCTTGATTAGGACGGAACCAGGCTTTGCCTCCGATATATGAGGCACATCTGGGATCCACATGGAAAATAATATCATATAGTGTACTTTTTGTAGATGTCTGTTAGTTTGCATAGTTGCTCTTTAATAAACACATTCTCAGAAAATAAATAGGTTTTATATACTAAGAAAGTATAAAGCTGACTAATAGCTTTTCCATTAATAAATGTTACATATTTTTTTTAGGTTTGTGACACAATATTGGACCATGCAAAACACAGATTTGCCTTCACAAACCTCAGAAGGTCAAGATGTATGTAGAAAAAGTAAACCTGTACATGAAAATATGTTTTGTTTTTATTACGTGTAATGTTTTTTGTTGTTCGCATTTATATAAATATACCAGTGTGATAACTTAGTATACGTTAGGTATACATCTAGTTTGAATTTATTGCCCTCCCTGGAGAAAACTCAGCCGGCCACCACTGCATTTACCATTACTAAAGACACAGACAGAACCAGATACAGAATGAAGCAGAGATACAAAAGGCAACTCTAAAAGGCGGCTCCGTCCAGGAAACACACAGCGAGACAGACGAGCTCCGAGTCAACTCCCATGTCAGAGGACGAAGAGAGCACATCTAGCCAGTCACAGTCAGAGAAACAGGACTACACTCAAAAACAGGCCGATCTCCAACATCTATAAACAAAGGTGTTGATGTCAGCAGCACAGCTGATATTTCTCTCCAGGATGGAGTCACAGCCAAACAGGAACAGACCAGATGAAGCTACTATGAGAAAAAGCAGAGAGAGCAGAACGTTAGAGATTGAAGTGCCTTCAATCTCTAACGTCCTCCAGCAGTCTAAGCCTATAACAGCATAACTATAGAGATAGCTCAGGATAACCTGGGAAACTCTAACTATAAAGCTTTATCAAAATGCTATCATCTATCCAGTAACTGAAATTTGGCTCAAACTGATTGAAAAATAGGACAACGATCCTAACCCAATGTGAGATCTGTAACAGAACAACTTTAAGATTGAATGGTCTGGTCCAAGGTCCAGAACTTAACTCAGATGCCACGCCGTAGAGTAGACATTGAAAAGCTGAAGTATTTTCCAATAACTATTCTGATAGAGATGCAATCTCCATGGTGATTTGTTGAACAGCCGTATTTTTCTATTTAAACTCACATTAGCTACTTGTTGGATGTTTCAATGAACGCTGGCGATACTGGTGTTCTCTCCTCTCCAGTGATAAAACAGAAGTCTACCTGGGAGATGAAAACACCTTGAGCTTGATCTTTAATGCCAGGAATGAGGGAGAGGGCGGGGCTTATGAGGCGGAGCTCTACGTGGTCCTGCCCCCAGAAGCCGACTACAGCGGAATTGCGCGAAACAATGGGGTAAATGTATTTAATCTCTATGTTATCATTCTCAAGCAAAGTGCAAATGATAAATTGTTGGGGTTTTATCACAACAACCAGCAAGATTGCCTGATTTTGCTTGTAAACCAGGTGAAAATGTGTCTAAAGCACCATCTAAAGAACAATCACTTTTATTGGTTGTTTTTTTTTTTCCTGTGTAATCTCAGAGTCTCTCTCAGCTAACATGCAGCTACGAGGCCCATAACCAGACGCGATATCTTTTATGCGATCTGGGAAACCCCATGAAGTCTGGTACCAGTGTAAGAACCGGACAAAGTTGCATGTTTTCAGTTTGCCTTTGATATTCCTCCGCTTGTTGATGAATATCTAAGGTTGAAAAAAGAAGCCAGGCTGTATTGTGAGTCTTCTTTCTGTGTGTAGCTATGGGCCGGCCTTCGGTTTACTGTGCCGAGACTGACAGATGAGAATAACGTTGTCCAGTTCCAGCTCCAAATACGAAGGTAGGTTGACACTGTTTGGTGGGATTCATGTTTACTTTGTTTACCCAAATGGGGCTTCCAATGTGATGGCAGTTTCTGGCTCCTGACTCTCTCAACATGGCAGCTAAAGGCACTTTACAAGGACAACTGGAAAAATTAGCTTCCACCACTTCCAAATCCAGCATCATTGACCCTGCACAGTTAGAAAATACAAATGTTTGCACAATTATTGGGCAACTATTATTGTGCAGTATTATGGTGCAACAAAATTAAAAATGAACATTTTCCCACATACCTTCAATCCCTTAAAGTGAGAACAATAAACAATTCAGAATTTACAAATAAACATAGCTCCATAGCTTAGATCCACAGACATTACTGGACCTTTTTAGAAAGAAAATGATACATATTAAGTGATTAAATATCTACCACAGGAGACTTGTTAAATAACCACTGCGCCATTTTAAATGTAGTTTTAAAATTCATGAAAATATTTGAAGAAACTAATAAAATTCCTTTTTCAATGCGTTGCTGATATTTGTGGAAAATTATAACAAAAATATAACCTTTAACCTCTCTGAAAAAAGCTATATTCAATTACATTCAATTCATTTTATTTCGATAGCGCCAATTCACAACTCGTGTCATCTTAAGGCACTTTACAGTTCACCAGATCATACAATTAAATTGATTCCAAGTTTTCTATCTAAGGAAAACCAGTTGATTGCATCGACTCATTGACTCGAAGGCAATACCTCACACTAAGCATCCTTGTATTGACAGTGGAGAGGAAAAACTCCCTTTTAACAGGAAGAAACCTCCAGCAGAACCAGGCTCAGTGTGAGCGGCCATCTGCTGAGGCCGACTGGGGTTCAAGGAGACAGAAGCAGAGACACAAAAAGCAGCTGTAAAAGGCGGCCCCGTCCAGGAAACACACAGCAAGGCAGACGAGCTCTGAGCCAGCTCCCATGTCAGAGGATGAAGAGAACAGATCCAGCCAGTCACAGTCAGAGAAACAGGACTACACTGGAAAACAGGACAATCTCCAACATCTATAAACAAAGATGTTGATGGCAGCAGCACAGCTAAAACATACGATTGTTATTATATCTGTTATTATATCTGTTATGCTCTTCATCACTTTTAGGCAAAGTGATGAAGAGCGATTGTGGAGCGTCTGAAGAGCCGCAGGTTTAGAGTAACTCTTCTTTGCCAAACATCTTTGTTCCATTCAGCTCAAATATGTCTGTTAATCGTTGCAGTAAAAACTTCAATAACTCAGAGAGTAACGAGGTGCTGCTCGAGGTGCAGGTTGCTGCCAAGGCTGCTGTGATCCTGCAGGGGTGAGTCTTCACTACCTCCCCTCCTTTATTTGGCGGGAACGATCAGGACTGCAGCTAAGCTGTGACTGCGGCTCCCTCAGGGTTTCTCGGCCGGACAAAATCATCTTCCCTCCTCCCAACTGGACGGCTCATCCGATTCTAGGGGTGGAGCAGGACGTTGGCCCCGAGCTTCAGCAGGTTTACGAGGTAAGATGTGAGTTATGGCTCTTTTTTTTTGTTTACTGTCCTGTTTCCCATCAGCTACATTGTTGTTTCAAGGTGTTTAGATATTCTCTGTTCAAACTGTCATCTGTCAGTTGGTGAATAATGGCCCCAGTGTGGTTAGTCAGACAACGTTAGAGGTGAGATGTCCCCTGAGGGCCAGTGGCAACGCTCTGCTCTACCCTGTGGAGGTGATCTCTGTGGGCCCACTCAGCTGCTCCTCAAAAACAACCTTTAATGCACTGAAACTCAAGGTAAGGACACACAAACTAACTGCTTCAAACAGGAAGTATCAGGATTTGTTTATGGCACTGAACATGTTTGGATTCAGCTTCAGGCTCCAGCATCTCAAGGTCCTGCTGCCCTAAACTCCACCGCTGAGCATCAGGTCTGGAGGAGGGAGGTGATCAGGGAGCCTCTGGCTGATCAAGGAAACCTGGTGAGACTGAAGGACAATCCTGTAGTAAAGGATGGGTTTGTAGAACAAACACAAAACAGAACTGCAATTCTAGAAAATCTTTTATTATATGTGCAGAAAGAAAAAGAAAGACGAGCTTCCTTTATCATGTTGTGATGTTTTACCTGTAGATTGTGAAAATAGGATTACATAGAACTGAAGTTGTAGTTAATTGATGGATCATTCAAATTCGGGGGTAAAACCAATGAAATGTTCTTATGTGGATGATTGTAACAAAATAATCTAATTCACGATGAGAATGAAATGGTCTTTACTTAGTTGTGACCAATCATTCAGTCTGAAGTGCACAAAGACACATTTTTTGTTTCCCATAGTGAAGATTAGCCCAACTGGGACGCTGTATGTAAAACCAAAGAACATCCATTCATTGAATCCGCTTTCATGGGGGTTTGCAGATGTTGTTTCTTCCTCTTGATCTGAATTAAACTAAGGTGCCGTACTTTGACTAGACCTCTGGTCTTTATCACTGCAATGAATGAAGTTCCTGTGAGCTTTTCAGGCCTCCTCCATCATCCATCATAGCTGCTACATGTTTTATTCTTGAACGTCTTTGGTTCTGTCTCGTCTGTCCAAAAGAAACCATGAAGAACCGTTGTCCTTTATTCTTTCTAGAGAAAAAATATTCACTCCTAGATAAAATATTTCTCAACTTCAAACAATTTATCTGAGTAGAAAAAGCTTGGAACTCCCTAACCTGTCCGCTGTTGTCAAAAAACATTTGATCTTGATAAAATAAGGTTATATACTACAAGCGTCTGTCCTGACAGTGTTAAATGGTCCTTTTTTAACCTAAATAGAGCTCTAGGATGAGGTGTGAGTCTACCTCCTCAACAGAGCGAGGCTGTCTTAGAATAGAAGAGAATAGAGTAGAACATCCATCTTTTGTCCCACAATGGGGTAATTGTGGTCTTTGAGCGGAGTAAAATAAAAAAGACAAATAAAATACTGTACTCTACAGTATTTTTACAGTATGTGCACTGAAGAATAAACAATCAATATACTGTACATCTGTGGATATTTTTACAGAAATGGATATTTGAAAATATCAGCAAAACCAGAGATGTGCAAAAACGACAGCAGCATGTTATTTAACCTCTTAACATCCACCTCATTTTGTGAAATTCTCACCTATTTTGCAAACCCAAATGGAAAAGCAAATAACTTAGGAACTGTAAGTACATGTGTGATACATTATTTAAAAGCGAACACCTTCTAGTTTCTGAATATATACATGGAAATTAGGTGAGTAAAACACAGCCCAAGCTGCATCAGTTCAAACATGACTATACGTTTTTTTGTTGTTTCTTTTCTCGCAAATAATATATATTATGAAAAGAAAAATGTATATATATATATATATATATATATATATATTTTTTTTTTTTTTAACAGCAGCAATAAAGACATGCTGGCTTGTTGTGGCTGCTTTGTCATGTTTACATTTTGACATGCTGCTATATCTGTGTTCATTCTGCTCTGGTGCTCATTGTGTCCATAAAATTAAATTGTTGGTTGAATTGTGGAGAATCTAAGCTTTCTATCTAACATGTCTACATTGGTAAACATTTTAACGGTGTAATTTTTCATGCATTCTCAGTTATTAGTTGTAAATGCTTTAAAACTGTGGGTTTTGAGAGATTAGTTGACCAGGACAGAAACTGTGCAAAAATCAGCATGAATGTAACAACTTATTGAAGTTTTTCGGATCAGTGATGGTTATAAAGTCTTACAGCTGCTGGGAGGAAGGATCTGCGATAACGCTCCTTGGTGCATTTAGGGAGCAGCAGTCTATCACTGAAGTGTTTCCAGTCTCCGGTTTCTTGTAATTCCTCAAAGCTTCACACCAAATGCACTGTCAGCAGGAGGAGGAGATGTTTGTTTATTTTCCTGTTGGTTCATAGTGACCAATATACTGCAGATTGACCCTCAACTGGTTTTAGTGGCCATCAGTTTCCTGTCCATTGATGACACATTGATCCCTGCCTTTCTGTCTTCCTTCTTCTCTCAGGATGTTCATTAATCTCACAGACTAACGTAAAAAGTTCAGTCCTAAACTTTAGGGTGCTTCTGCTTACACAGATACATGGCCAAACCAGATTAACCCGATTATATCCTAGAGAAGTTTCCGGCCTCTGCTCAAAAGGTTTAAATCCTAACGAGGTTATTTCTTTGCTGAGAGGAAAGCAGAGCAGAAAGGATGAGCCCCGGTTAACGTCTCCAGCTGTCAGCTGTAATTGTTTATGAAAATAACTGTATCAGTTCAGGGATGATTTACAGTCATCCTGGTGCGAATTGCGTCAATGAGGGGAATGTTTAGCATCTGAGCTTAGCTGGTATTTACATTCAGCCTGTTGAAATGAGACGATCGGGCCGCATGAAGATCCTTCCTGTTTATTGGTCTCCCACCATTTTAAAGGATGAATGTTTGTTCCAATTCTGGAAGCATCTCTAACTGAAGGACTGTGGAGATCTGCCTTTACAGCATCTACAGCGATGCCATGCAAAGCTTAATAAACCTTTAAAACTGTTTAATGTGCTTTCCTGTTATGAAGACAAACTTCAGTTTATTTTAGATGAATAGAATTCAGCAGAAAATTCTGAAGTGGAAGAAAAATTCGATTTGGTTCAGTTTTCCTAGTAGTTGTGTTTGTGGCAGTAACTTTAACCCCAGTCTAGTCCTTTAGTAAAGACGTTAATGTTTGCTCTGTATCTCTGACCTTGTTGATTGGGGTAAGATAAAAAAGTAAACATAGGTGTCTTAATTTGTACACACCTGGATAAATTGTTGGTACAGCTCGTTCAATGAAAGAAAAAAACTCCCAATGGCCACAGAAATAACTTGACATCTGCCACAAGTGATAATAAATACAATTTAAATGAAAATTAACAAATGAAAGTCAGATGCTGCTCCTGAAACAGGACCAGACTAAAATGATGGTGCCATTTAACTTAACATTTTAAGACAATCATATGATTCCTATAACTGTCAGTGAGGTTTCTGCTCCTCTCAGCGGGTATTTTGGCCCACTCCTCATGATCAAACTGCTCTAATTGTCTCAGTTTGAAGGGAGCCTTTTCCAGACATTATGTTTCAGCTTCTTTCAAAGATGCTTAATAGGATTAAGGTGAAAGCTGATAGATGACCACTTCAGAATAGTCCAATGTTTTGCCATTGTTGGCTGTTTCTAGCTGTCTGTTTTGGGTCATTATCCTGTTTAAAACCAATGACCTGCTGCTGAGACCAAGCTTTCTGACACTACAGCACATTTTCCTCTTGAATTCCTTAATAGTCTTGAGATTTCATTGTAGCCTGCAGAGATTCAGACACCCTGTGTCAGATGAAGTACAACAGCCCAGAACATAACAGAGCCTCCTCCATGTTTCACAGTAGTGACAGTGTTCTTTTCTTGATATGCTTATTTTTTATATCTGTGAGCTGGTCTGCCTTAGCAGTCGCTTGGGATGTTACCATCCAAAACAATGGCCGTTATTAGCCATTACCAAGCCCATAGAATGTCTTCAGATTGTGCCTTCTACCTACCAGCAGTCCCAGAAAGTTATCATTGAATTGGGGAGGGGTGGCCTAGTGGTTAATGCAATTGTCATGGAATCCTGAGGTTTTGTGTTAAAGCCCCACTCCCACTCTGGGTCCCTGAGCAAGACCCTTAACGTGCAAACTGCTCCCCGGGCACCACTCCCACTCTGGGCCCCACTCCCACTCTGGGTCCCTGAGCAAGACCCTTAACGTCCAAACTGCTCCCCGGGCGCGGCACAACGTCAGCCCACCCCTTCGGATTTAAATCGGAAGAATTCATTTCGATGCTCTGTAAAGCTGATAAACAAAACAAACAAACGCTGGAATGAATCCTAACCGTAAGGTAATTCCTTTTTTACCCGCAGAAGTAATTAATCTATTTATGTGTAATCTGAACATAATTTTAATAGTTCTTCATCTATTATAAAAAACAGAGTTAATCGGCATGTCGCTCAAATGGAACAACCCCTCCAAAAAAAGTGTAATATCCTGTCAACTGAGTTGTTTTTTAAACACCACATTAAACCCGTGTGACTGAAAGATTTGGAATTCATTCGAAGTAAAGCTTTAAAATGCATTTGTTTTTTTTAAAAAGGGCTGATGTAGTTGAAGTAGATTAAAATGCATAAAGTAGGTTAATAGAAAGTGAAAGTTAAGGTTTTAGAAGTGTCCAAAGTGGCTTTTATCAATGATAATCTTCATATTATCAGCCTTAAGAAACCTACTAGAAAGTAGAGGAGGCACAATCTGAAGCCATTCTATGGGACTGATGTCTGCTAATAACGGCCATTTAAAGGTTGATCACATCCGAACCAGTTTGACGGATTCTCCTTGAATTTGAACGTCACCATTAATCTCTTCTCCCTTCATAGAGCTGATGTGCCTTAGCAAGAAGCTACATTTTTTCCTCATCTGTCCATACAGAATTCTCCCGGAAGCATTGTGTCTTATCAGCATTTAGTTTGGCAAACTCCAGTCTGGCTTTTTTATGATTTGTTTCCATCAATGGTTCCTTCTTTGTCGTCTCCACTTTGGTTCAAACAACAACGGATGTTTCATCTGACTCTGATGCTCCTAAAGCTTTAAGTTCCTTTATTCTCTTTAGAAGGTTTTCTTGGCGTTTTTGTTACCATTTATATTGTCCTTCTTTTGGATTTGTCATCAATTCTTTAGGGGTAAAGTGAAGGGAAATTGCAAAAAGCATTTGAATATGCAGAATGAAAAAGGAATTTTCCTTTCAAATGTTTAACTAGAAAAAATATTTATCATTAGATTAATGATTGTGTTTTTAAATCTCCGTTTAGAAATACGATGTAAGGATTACATTTTTCAAATTACAGTACTCAAAATACCATAATAGTACTCTTTTATTTAAAATTTGTAATTCAAAACTCCTGCCATATAGAATGTTTAAATCTATGATTTTAATGTTTTTCACTTCTGGTCTTTCATACCTGCAAAAAAAGGTTGTTTTTTTATTGTGGACTCTGTCATCCTGCAGACGTGCAGCTCAGTGGAATGCTGGATGCTCCGCTGTAATGTTGACCGGCTGGAGAAAGGAAGCAGCGTCATCCTGACTGTACGCTCCAGACTCTGGGCTGAAACCTTCATGGAGGTGAATCTGGTTGGCCTACACTAGCCTGCAGCACATATTTCTCATCATTTTTACATGTAGTTCAGGTCAGCAGTGACAGTGCAGCAAAACCAACACAGCTTCATTCCATCTGCCTTCTCACACCGCCCCCTAGTGGACAATATATAATCTTTTATTCTGCAGTGATTGAAGAAGATCAGTTCCATGAAGACTAAGACTAGATCTCCTTGACTTCCTGTTGTAAATTTGCACTGTGCTTCATGTCATCCCTTATCTGTTCGTCTGCAGCGCCCGTACAAGCAGCACGTTCTGGAATGTTCTGTTCACTATGAAGTCAAAAAGATGCCATATTCCATACTTCCCAAATCAAAGCCATCCGGATCAAACAAGGTAACTTCCTAAAGTTTAACACTGAACTTGGCCGCTGCTCGAAATGTATGGAGTGAATTTGGGTTCAAACTTAAATTTTTGCTGTACAGAAATTAAAGTTTGAATTCTTAAATGATAAAAAAGGTTTTAAGAGTAGCTTATTTTTTTTCACAGATTTTGGTTTTCTGTTTTTTATACATATACATATATATATATTTTTGTTTGTTTATTTCAAATGTTATATTTCTAAACTTCCTTTTCAATATTCTTGCAGATTTAATATTTTTTTATTCTATCTATCTTTTTTCAAATCTTTCCAATTTTTTATTGAGCTTTACAAATGGAATTAGATTTTACAGATCACACTCTCTTCATTTCAAGCCTAGGAAATTCAGTCGCGCAATTGACCATTACCAATGTTGGTAATGCTTTCTCTTACAGTACATCAATAACCAGGTAATAACATGGTAATAACATTTCAGGTTAAACTATGTTACTATTTAACAACAAAACCTTTATGGAGAATTGAACTGAATTTGAGGAAGACCAGATAAAGTTATACTTCTTAGATTTCAAACAGTTATTAACAAGTAACTCAGTCATTTCCCTGACAGCAATAAATTAATGTGTTATTGTCTACTAAAATGCAGTGTATTACTTGGCATATAACAGAAAACCAAACCTAGAAGACAACAAGCCAATCTTCTGAACTGAACTCTTATTTATCTGTAACTTGAGTTCAGTTTTACAATAAGCCATTGGTACGTGGTGGCCAAAAAAACAAACTGTTATGAGCTAACCTATTGGTAATCACCCACCAAGGTCTCCATTATAACATAGTAACATACAATTGTAATAACGGCATGCAGGTAATTATTTTGGTGTAATTACCAAATACAAAGTTCTAGTTACCAAGTAACATAGTGTGTCTTGCTAAGTTATAACCATGTTATTACACGGTTATTGATGTATTGTAAAAGAAAGTGTTACCGTTAGTAACCTCTGTGTCCAATAGAAATGCTTCATTGCTCTTAAATTTAGAAGAAAGACCCAGAAGCAGAAGGGAACATGATCTGTAAAAAATATATAAATTATTTATAAATTTTGCTCACTCCATATTAGTTGTTCCACTGTAAACGTGAACATGTGTGCAAGGTGTGACAGCTGTGCTGTATCACTGTTGTCCAGGTGGTGGCGTCTGTGATATGGAGTAGGCCGGACAACCAGTTCTCCATTCCAGTGTGGATCATCATCCTGGCTGTTTTAGTTGGCCTGATGCTGCTGGCAGTGCTGATATATCTGCTGTACAAGGTGAAAATTGGAATGATGAAGGAAACACATCCCATTATAAGAATCCTCTGATCTGAGGAAAATTCCGCTTTTTGCTTTTGGTCCATGTTTTGTAAAATAACATTTTCAAAATTGTAAAATAATATTTAAGAAAATGAAATCTCGAAAAAAAACTCTGAAAATGTTTTTTTCTGAAATGTCTCAGTCTTTATTTACACTGCAGGTCCTGAAGCTCAATTCAGATTTTTTATTTTGTATGGTCGTTCAGACTTCTACTTATCATAATTGCAGTCATCATCAGACCCCAGCCTGATCGTTTCTCAGCCTCAATGTGAACCTCAAACATAGGAGGACAGTGCAGCTCACTAATCACAGAAGTAATAACTATTCGTCGCCTTTATATGTTGTTATAAGTTCTTCAACAATGGGAGCTGACTATATGATGATCTTATCATTATGGGATAAAGAAATGTAGGAGGAGTAGGCAAAGCAATGCAATTCTACTTATATAGCACAGTTCAGTACAAACAAAATTCAAAGTACTTCACATGAATTAATGAAATAGAAGAAAAATTAAAGCAGAATAAAGACAAAAACATGATTGAAGCAAATCAACTAGTTGGAGCACAACCTTAAACTAATGATACCTGAGTTAACAGTTAAACTCCAACAGTCAAAGGCAGCTCTAAACAAATTGGTTTTTAACTTTGACCTCAAAGAATCTCAGGCTTTCAGCATTTTGCCAGTATTCTGGAAGTTTGTTCTAGATAAGTGGAGCATAGGAACTAAATGCTGCTTCTCCATCTTTGGTTCTCTAGCAGTATATGGCCATTTTGATTAAAAAAAAAAAAATCTAAAGATAAAAGTTGGATAGGAGTCACATTTGGCAGGTTTGGGTTGCAATCGCCTGCATTTTGAACATATCGTAATGCATCACATTGATTTAGAGATAATAAACGTTAAAATATAGAAAGGCGTTCTCAGTGTTTACATCAACTTTCTTTTTAAATGGAAAAATTATTTAAAAAGAAAGTTGATGTAAACATAAAAGTTAGGTCTGATGGAAAAAAAAAGATTGAAATAATTCAACTTGTTAGGCGTTAGCTTAGATCCTATATGTAAGTTTTTCCTAGCTTGTCAAATCTATGAAGTGAATTTTGGTCCATTATTGTTGATGTAAAAAAAAAAAAAAAACATGTTTTGTAAATGGAAATTGGAAAGAAAAAATGCAATCCAGGAATGTTTTGAGAGCAGTATTTTTTTTCAAAAATTTTTCTTATTGAGTTTTAAAATTGCAAAATATAAAATTTGTAAAAAAAAAAGAAAAATTAAGAAATAACAATAAAAAAAATGTAAGAAAACAGCAAAGTTACTCCCAAAGCTTTTTATTGACAAAAATATTTTTCAAAATTTCATTTCTGGGTTTTGTTCCTTAATTTTCAATTCAAGAACAATGGAACAAAATTCACTCCAGAAAGTTATATTTTAAAATCACAGTTCTGAATGCGTTTTGGTCCTGGGAGTCTAACCAGAGATAGGTTGCAAATTAGCCTAGCTAAAAACCTGCACACTGAGCATCTATTTCTTAACGACGCAATGTTGGCTATACATGTATTTTGTCTAATATAAGGTGCTATATTCAAATTCATAATCTTTACTAAACAGCATAAACATTAATAGTTTCTCTTTGCTGTTAAATAGGCTTTAAGCACGTTCCAAGATGCCACTTTGCATGCAGCAGCCTAAGTCGGCTACCTGTTCTCTTTTCCTACTTTTTCTATTTTATATGGTTTTTTGGAAGGTTTTTCTATTAGTAGATACTGTATCTGATATTCTAAAAGTATGAGCACAGAGGAAGCCAACTTCTTGGACTATAATGTTGAGCTTTCTTCTACTTTTGCCACTTTTTGATGCTGCAATGGGGGACCCCTTTGTCCGCGACTCCAAACCTGTTGTTTACACATGGGAGCAGCTCCTTGGAATATGCGCCACTATTTGCAGCAGCCCTGCTCCCCTCCATGCTGCGAGACCAAACATCCCTGCAGAAATAAGGATAAAACAGAGTGGCTGCAGGATGAAGCGGAGGAAAAGATATTTACCATCGGTTGTCATGGGAAACATAAGATCGCTCCGCAACAAGACCAAGGAGATCGCAGCTTTAACCCGCTTCCAGGGGAGATACAGGGACGTGAGTATCATGTGCTTCACGGAGAAGATGGAATTGTCCCGGACTCAGTTTACCTGAATGGCTTTAAACTCATCCGCGCAGACAGGACTTTAGCAGAGGTTGGAAAAAAGAAAGGTGGGGGGCTGGCGATGTTTGTGAATGAGAGTTGTGCAACGCGGTTCATGTTTACGAGAAGGAACAGATATGCTCCCCAGAGGTGGAGGTACTCGCGGTGAGCATGAAAGTTCCACAAGAGTTTGGGAACGTGGTGCTCTGTGGCCCCCTCTGCAGACGTCACAACATAACTGGAGACTTCCTCCGTTCCACCCTCCCCATGCTCACCCAGTACGTTACGTGTAAAACAAGAGACGATAAAACCTTGGACATTTTTAATGCAAATTTTAAAGATGCTTACACCTCTTGCCCCAATACGACGCTCAGATTATAATCATGTTTACCTGCTCCCCCATTTTATACCAGTGGTGAGAAGGACAATAGGGCAGAAGAGGTCAGTAAAAATTTGGTCAGATGACGCTACTGAGAAACTGAGGGATTGTTGCAGAACCGCAGAGATGGAGCAACAACTGGCACAGAACAACGTCAGAGATGCGTGGAGGGGTCTCAAGAACATCTCCGGCTTTGGGCAGAGGACCACCAGCAGGACTGCAGACAGTGACACCAAGTTTGCAGCCCGCTCCCTGTCCTCAACTCTCAACATGTCTACAACCCCTAGGCCACCAGTGACCTGCCCTCACCGCCACTCTCACCATCCGCCAACCCACTGAAACCCTCTGTCCTGCCTCCCTCCCCCCTCACAGTCACTTCGATGCAGGTGAGAGGCCAGCTGAAGAGACTGAAACAGAGGAAAGCCTCTGGTCCCCCCAAGGCTGCTGAGGAACTGTGCTGATGAGCTCTGTGAGGTCCTCAGCTACATCTACAACCTGAGCCTGAGCCTGGGGGTGGTCCCAATTCTCTGAAAGACCTTCTGTGTGGTAAAGGTTCCCAAAACACTGTACGCCAAAGAACCGGCCTACTTCAGACTAGTCACCCTGACATCCCACCTGATGAAGACCATGGAGCGCCTCATCCTAGCTCACCTGCGCACTGTGGTGAGCCTGACCCTGGACCTGCTGCAGTTTGCTTACCAACCTGACATCGGAGTGGAGGATGCAATCATCTACCTGCTGCATTGGGTGCTCATCCACCTGGAGAACGGGTGAGAGTCATGTTCTTTGACTCTGCAGCACTTTCAACACCATCAGACCAGAGCTGCTGAGGGGGAAACTGGAGTACGCTTGAGGGGACAGACATCTTGCTGCCTTGACCATACCTACCTCACCGACTGCCCTCTGTAATTACAGCTGCACAGCTGTCAGTCAGAGGTACTTGTCTGCAGTACCGGGGGCCCCCACGGCACCGTTTCCTCTTCACCCTTTACACCTTGGACTTAACCTATTGTCAGGATCTGAGTGGAGGTTTTTGAGGACCCAAATGCAGAGATCTGGAGACAGAGGCGAGTCTTACAGATTTAATAAGGTAACTGAGGCAAAAATCCAAAGTGAAAAAATTCAAAGAACCAAAAAAACAGAAAAACATCAGGGGAAAACTCACGCGGGGAGCCAGAGATGAGGAAGTAGCAAAACAACAACAAGGAACCAGCACTGACTGCAGAGGTGGAGTGTATATTGGGAGACTGAACCAAGACAGGCTAATCAGCAGATTGGGAGCAGGTGTGGGCAAGACCAACTAGGAGGAAACCAAGGGGAAAGGAAAACAAACACAAGGGAGCAACAGAGGGTAACTAAAGAACTCAGCACTGGCAGAAATAAACTACAAAGACACAGAATACAAAGAAACTTAAAAATAAACCCAAGCAGAGGGCAGAACCCAGACACCTACAACACAGCTGCCATCTCCAGACTTTCTCTGATGTTATCATGAACTTTGTGGACTGGTGTGAGAGGAACCACCTGTGTCTTAACACCAGTAAGACCAAGGAGATGGTGATCAACTTCAAGAGAAGACCCCCACCTCACTACCCCGTGAACATCCAGGGGAAAGACATGGAAACTTTTTAGACTTTCAAATCCCTGGGTGTTCATGTCAATAATTAACTGGAATGGACTCAAAACACCAACGCCCTGTATAAGAAGGGCCAGAGCAGCCTCCACCTCCTGAGGAGGCTGAGGTCATTTGGAGTGAGCAGGCCCCTGCTTAAAACCTTTTATGACTCTGTGGTGGCATCAACCCTTGTTTCTGTCCTAGGCTGCACTCTGGACTCCGTGGAGGAAGTGGCTGAAAGGAGGGTGCTGTCCAAGCTTGCATCTATCTTGGACGACATCTCTCACCCTCTGCACAAGAGTGTGGAGGATCTAAACAGCTTCTTTAGTGAAAGACTTTTACCCCCTGTTTGTAAAAAGGAGCGCTATCACAGGTCATTAATCGCTGCTGCCACCAGACTCTACAATGAAGGAACGACACTGCAACGGCAGTTACTTGTGCAATGTATAATGTGCAATAACCTTTCTTTATATTTGATACCTAGTGCAATAGCTATATATATATATATATCAATCTATATAAATATCCATGTAAATACGCTGTGCAAAAAGCCTGTATAATAAAAAAAGAAAGAAAAAAAAAAGACTTCAGCTGTCATATGTTGATGCACTGTGTATACTGTATATACTCCCTGCACCTTTTTCTTCCTTTGGCACCTTCTTCTTTTCTTTTGACTGTTTGAGATGAGGGAAGGAGTAAATTTCTTTACTGTGAAATAAATAAAGTCAATCAATTAATCGAGCAGGGAGTGAGGAGCAGGTTGCTACATGAGCTGTACTGTATGAATGTGTGGACACTAAAGGAAATGCTATTATCAGTTAACTGTCCCACCTGCTACAGACCAAGACTGCGTGAAACCTGCTGGTGTCAAACAGAAACATGCAAAACATTCTTTTACTGAGCTGTTTTACGGAAGCTGAAAGCGGTCATACTCAACTTATTATTTTTTTTCCTTTTTCCTCCTGAGATAACATAACTATTAGTATCGGTTTAACCATTAATTGTTTTCTTAAGATCACAGGATAATTATCTCGTTATCAGGAGAAAACAGTTGATTTCTTGAGATAACGAGATGATAAGCCTGTACGAGTAATGAATGCGGATGGCCAATAGCCCTGGATTTCCAGTCCATTCATGCCTGTGCTGCTTGTGGTGTGTGCAGTTGCGGTACCGCGTGTGCGCAAAAAAAACCCAGTTTTTTTTTTGTTTACTTTTTCTTTTCACTCATCGTCAGGTCGTGCTGGACGATTGGATTGCATGGAATACAGTTGAAAAAAATCGGACAGTTTTTTAATGAAAATCTTTAATCTGGACTCATTTGGGGGGTTAATGCATCTTATAACTGTTACAAGCGTAACACCTGGGCTGTTTATAAAACACTACGGTGCCGGAGGCATAGGTCTAATTTATTATGAATCAGAAGTTGAAGCAAATCATCAAAACAACAACGTCGTCTCTTTATGTTAATGTTAGACACAGGATTATTCACAGAATTACACACAGGCCGTCATGACTTATAAATCCTCTCCCGCTGTTGTGGTATTGAAGGATGTTATCAGTTTTAACACACACCAAACATCTCGTTATCAGGAGGAAACGGCTTTCGTTATCTTTACATAATGAGAAAATTAACTTGTTTTGTCAAGAAAACCGCCATGAAAAGGTATCGGAGGGACACGACCGCTCTTGGCTTCCGTACTTTTTAACACAATAACCTTTAAAGAATGTATTTTTGCGTGCACTGGATTATTCTGTGTTTATAAAAAGGTTTAGCAGAACACCACTTTCTTGTTGTTTTTTGTTTTGTTTGTATTTCTTCAAATAACCACTGTAAGAAATTAACCATGAACAGATAAGATTTGAGTTTTTAGCTCAATTTCAATGTTTTCTCTTTAATTTTCCTTCCAGATGGGCTTTTTTAAAAGGTCGGATCCATATGGAACAACCATGGAGAAGGCCCACCTCAAACCCCAGGCTTCCTCTGAAGCTTAGATCCAACAAGGAGTTTCCCCTGCTTCAGCTGTTCTTCAGGAATGGAAAAATCCGCTTCTTTCAGAACAACAGATGAAACTCTCTGATCTTAAGCTAAGCCCCCCCCCCCCCCCCCCCCCCCCCCCCCCCACACACACACAACTTGTGCAGGGTTAAGTATACGTACCGGATCACTGGAATAATGATTATCTGGTGCTGCACTATAAATAAATAAGCAGAGGATGTGGCTAAGGCGATGCAGACGGAGGAGTAATGCTGTTTTGGACAGCAAAAAATACACCTCCCACAGACGCACCAAAGCTCAGGCTCCACTTCATTCCCCACACATTGACTTATTTGCCAAAATAACCCCCCATATTTTTGACAACCAGTTGAAACGTCCAGCCTTTTGTTGATCTAAAAACCTCTTGTTATTTATGGCAGTGTTTTTTTCTATTGCTGAATGTTATTCTGTACTGTCTACAGGAAAGACCTGATCAAACTGCAATGTCCGACTTGAATCATTCTCCCATATTGGGAGGATTTATGTGTTTGATGCCATGTATGCACTGTGTTGACCTTATTGGAATTGGTGTCATGGCTCTGAATAAAGCTGAATTTAGTGTAATCACCCTAAAACGGCTCTGTGGTTTTCAGCCTTGACGTCCACTAATAGTTAGGATGAAGTCAAAATTCTGATAAAAAAAAGTGCACACACACGTGATACACGTTAGTTTAAAATGAACCAAAACTACTCCTCACCTGAATTTTCAATCTTTTATTTTGTCAAATTTTTTTTTACTTAGAGAACCAGCTAGAGAAAGTAGACTGCCTGTGATTGGCTACTTTTCTGGATATCCCGCCACTTCAGACGGTGCTGTTTTCTTCTTTGTTGTAGTCACATTAACCAAACATCTCTAGGCTAACAGCTGTTCTCCTCAAGAGTTAAAAATGGTCAGTGAAGTCGTTGACAAATAAATTAGACCGTTTCTAACTTTACAAGAACGCATTTAAGGTTCCAGCCTTAGATGCCCTAGCTGTCCACTGCCAATCCGTCGTTTTTAAATAAATGCTTTTTGAGACCCTAACTGTCTGTTTGCCTACAATACTGGCCCCTATGTTCTAGGCCTTGACAGATCCTGTGAGAGAGTCTGCCTGTGGTAAGATGGCCACTGGTGATGCTTTGTGGCAAGCCACCATAAGAGATCTTGCAATTATGTATGGGTTGTCATAATGGGCTTAAAAGATCTGACCCACATGCAGAGAAACACTCAGAGACCAAGGGTAAAAGTTAACAGGTTTATTGAAGGTTAGCAAAGAAACACAGATGGAGAGAGATATTCTGCTGGGTTATAATGTTGGACCTCAGCGGACTGGTGAACTGGAACCTCTGAAGGGGAGATCACTATGATCAGTTCAGGGACGGTGGGAAAAAAAGGACTGAGACTTGTATTTTGCTGGAGAGGCACTCACACTTTAGGGGGCTCTTGGTCATTCCTTGGATCCAGTTTGTGGGGTTTAATCCAGAGAGGAAGGAACTCGTTGGAGAGCGGACAGGCAGACTAACGTTGGACCCAGAGGAGTAAAGGAGTGGACTGTCACCTGGTTTTCCAGAAGTGGACTGAACGGATCATGTGGAGGTATTCCCTTGCTCAGTGTGACTCAGATAATCCTTCCAGAGAGGGTAGAAGGTCCGGGCTTATCCAGTGTTTCAGGAAGGCTTCCTGATGAAGAACAAAGACAAAACAAGCTTAGACTCAGAGAGACAAGACTAAGATTAGACTCTGCTAATCTCAGTATGGCTAGAGTACCCAATACTGGCAAACACTCTGGCCTCGAGGTAGTGACAGCCCGCTGCTCAAATACTCCTCTGGTAATGACCCAACGAGCCTCAGGTGTGCAAGGAGGCCCAACGAGGACAGGGCACCATCTGGTGGTGGAGAGAAGAAAATCAAAAACAACCAACACAATCTGGAATCCTAACATGGCTTCCAGTTCCATCCTCAAAGTGCCAAAGGTTCTGACTTTATGGATGATGTGGATCTCATGGATTTTTTTTTTTTTGCTGACAGTGGAGAGATTTTATCAGAGGAGATAAGTACATCTCAAAAACATTGAAAATGATGTTGAGTCATTTTAGGTAATTTAGTATGAAAAGTATGGAGTGATTTGTCTGCCAAAACGTTGTGTACAAAAATTCATGTTGCGCACACATAAAGTATGTTGCAAATGCATAAAGCATGTTTCACACAAACAAATCTTATCACTTACAAATAAACATGTTGCACAGAAATAAATGTTATTGTTCACAAATAAAACTTGTGTTACAAACTCTCATCTAATGTCACACACAAATAAAACTTTTTTTTAAAACTGTCCTTAAATGTTGCACACACACAAAAATTTGTTTTACAAACCGGACTCTAACATTGCACTGAAAATATAATTTGTAAATTGTCCCCGAGTACAAAACGATCTTATCCACAACTTTCTTTCCGCCGTCATCGTAGGTCACTCTAAACGCAAAGTGGTCCCATACAGCAGACCTATAAAGTGCTGCTGGCGCGTCTTCCAACTCCTGTTCTTTCCCACTCGCCATACCCACACAATTCTCCACAACAACTGATTTTATTCTGCTACACCCGGCTACGCTGCTTCGCTTCTTCTTCTTGTTTACTACTGGTGGTTGGCTTTGGTCGCAGTACCGGCACCTTCTGCTCTGGAGTGTAAACGCTTCGCCTATGAGAAAAATGAACAGCGCATGAACCGAACGCAACACACGCGAACCGAACCGAGACAGTTGAACCGAACGGTTCGGTCAGTTTTCATAAACCGTTCCATCCCTAATATATATATATATATATATATATATATATATATATATATATACACTCACCGGCCACTTTATTAGGTACACCTGTCCAACTGCTCGTTAACACTTAATTTCTAAGCAGCCAATCACAGGGCGGCAACTCAGTGCATTTAGGCATGTAGACATGGTCAAGACAATCTCCTGCAGTTCAAACCGAGCATCAGTATGGGGAAGAAAGGTGATTTGAGTGACTTTAAATGTGGCATGACTGTTGGTGCCAGAAGGGCTGGTCTGAGTATTTCAGAAACTGCTGATCTACTGGGATTTTCACGCACAACCATCTCTAGGGTTTACAGAGAATGGTCCGAAAAAGAAAAAACATCCAGTGAGTGGCAGTTCTGTGGGCGGAAATGCCTTGTTGACGTCAGAGGTCAGAGGAGAATGGCCAGACTGGTTCGAGCTGATAGAAGGGCAACAGTGACTCAAATAACCACCCGTTACAACCAAGGTGGGCAGAAGAACATCTCTGAACGCACAGTACGTCGAACTTTGAGGCAGATGGGCTACAGCAGCAGAAGACCACACCGGGTGCCACTCCTTTCAGCTAAGAACAGGAAACTGAGGCTACAATTTGCACAAGCTCATCAAAATTGGACAATAGAAGATTGGAAAAACGTTGCCTGGTCGGATGAGTCTCGATTTCTGCTGCAACATTCGGATGGTAGGGTCAGAATTTGCCATCCTGCCTTGTATCAACGGTTCAGGCTGGTGGTGGTGGTGTCATGGTGTGGGGAATATTTTCTCGGCACTCTTTGGGCCCCTTGGTACCAATTGAGCATCGTTGCAACGCCACAGCCTACCTGAGTATTGTTGCTGACCATGTCCATCCCTTTATGACCTCAATGTACCCAACTTCTGATGGCTACTTTCAGCAGGATAATGCGCCATGTCATAAAGCTGGAATCATCTCAGACTGGTTTCTTGAACATGACAACGAGTTCACCGTACTCAAATGGCCTCCACAGTCACCAGATCTCAATCCAATAGAGCATCTTTGGGATGTGGTGGAACGGGAGATTCGCATCATGGATGTGCAGCCGACAAATCTGCGGCAACTGTGTGATGCCATCATGTCAATATGGACCAAACTCCCTGAGGAATGCTTCCAGCACCTTGTTGAATCTATGCCACGAAGAATTGAGGCAGTTCTGAAGGCAAAAGGGGGTCCAACCCGTTACTAGCATGGGGTACCTAATAAAGTGGCCGGTGAGTGTATATATATATATATATATATATATGGCTAATTTGTATCATGTGTAGCCTGGTCTCTGCACTCCGGACGGTTTTTCCATATTTACAGGAGAAGCGGTGCAAGTGAAATTAGACACTGGTTGGGTCCGGAGTAGCCAGCCATTGGCTCCGGATCCGGACTGTGGTCCGCTAATCCGTGACCTCTGGTGTAGACAATGATCTTTTATTTCCGGGTGTATCATCTAAATAAGTTGTCCTCCTAATTTTCCGTCATTCTACTGATATGTTAACGCAAGGCCGTCTTACGTGCTCGTCCCCAGCCCAGCTAGCAATATTTTTTTTTTTGCGCATGCGCACTTTCAGGTGACAATCTGTGGTGAGCTATATTCCCATCAAGTCAAGCTCACCTTTCTCACCTCTGTTTTTGGAAAATGGCCAAGAGTCGTAAAACAAAAAGTGTCTAAAAAAGTGAAGTGTAATAGAAGATCAGAAAGGCCACAGAAGAGAGAAACAAGACACAAGACCAGAGTGTTTTTGGGAGATCCTTTCACGTGATGGCGTACACTGAAAGCAGAGGTCAATTTAGAGTTGTGGATATCAGTCTGAATTTGTTAAACCTGCTTTATGAAACGGACCCCAGTATTGGAAAAAATATTGCAATGCTGTCTGATAATTCTACCAACTGGGAGCATATATTGCAAAGAGAACTGGCCGTGGTACTGATCTCTGTGGTACTCCACAAATAACCCTGGGACTTGAAGATTTATTAGTGACATGGGGAAATTGAAATTTGTTGAACAGGCTGTTTAAACCAGCCTAGTGGTTTTCCCTTGATTTCTAAAGAATATTCAAGCCTTTCCAAATGATTATGACCGACAGACTGTATCAAATGCAGCACTAATATCTAACAGGGAAGCATCTGTCATGATTAATCTAAAGCTCGGACCCACATGCAGAGGAACCAAACAGAGAGACCAGGGAAAAGTTTAACAGGTTTATTAGAATAATGACATGAGTCCAGTGCGGCTCTGAACACTGCTCAACTGGAACCGAAAGGTGAGGGGAAGAAACTGCGGTTCGTTCAGGCTCAGTGGGAAATTAGATACTTGGGTTTGAAGAGGTGGAATAGTTTGCAGACTCACATTTCCAACAAAAGGTGTCCTTTATAGAATCCAGTCTGTGTGGGATGTTCCAGTGATTATCTTGTTTGATGTTGGGCGGACAGGGTTTACTCAGACTGCGGTTGTTCCTTGTTGAACGGAGAAGCTGACTGCCACTCAGATTTCCTGCGGTACTTGAATGGGTCGTAGTGGAGATGAATCCCTTGCTCAGTGTGAAGCTCAAACGATCTCTTGGTGGAAAGGTTGACTCAAACCTCCAGTTTAAATCTTTAGCTCAGTTTGAAGCTCAGTTGATCCTTCCAGGGAGAGAAGGTCCGGAAAAATCCAGTTTGCAGGATGACTTTCTGCCGAGAGGCAAAAGACAAAACAATGTTAAAACTCAGGTTGACAAGAACTCAGTTTGACTCAGCAAAACTCAGCTTGGCTAGAGTACCCAAAACTGGCAAAACAAAAACTCAGGTTAGATTCTGCTAAACTAAGCATGGCTAGAGTACCCCAAACTGGCAAACACTCTGGGCCCGAGGTAGTGGCAGTCAGCAGCTTAAGAACACTCCACAGGTAATGAGGCAACGAGCTGCAGGTGTGCAGGGAGGCCCAATGAGGACGGGCCTCCCTGTTGTTGTTGTTTTTTTTATTCAGAGACATTTCAAACTGTATAATGAAAATTGTTCTGACTTTGATTGGTGTAAAGATCAGCATGAATTCTTATTTGTTAAAAATATTAATTAAGTCCACAATCCCCTTATGAAATCACGTTATTTTAAAAGTGAGCAGAAATTGCATCCAACATCAATTTCTATCATATTATGCAGCTCCTTCGCGAAAGTCAGCCATCCGCGCTCTGAACACCACGAAAGAATAGGCTACCGGTTTTTAGTGGTGGGATCAGGAAATGGAGGCAAGATGAGAAATCTATGCTGAAACAAACTAAACTCAGCTTTGGAAAGCCAGCGGATCAGGGGAAAAGAAAGAGAGAAAGAAATGAGTTCATTTCGCCAGTAAATATGTCATTCAAAGCATGGCTAGGAATAGGATGCTCGTTGTTCATAGCAAGGCCTTCAAGCAACTGTCACTAGGATTTCGTTTTACACTCGGAGCCTACTTAAAACTGTTGATGCACAAGGGACAAAATAATAGAATGAAATAGTACTACATTTTCCTTGAGGTAGCCTAGTTGTGTTTCTCATGGTGCATTATGAAGAATAAAGATTTCTGCTTCTGCTATTTCAAAGCTATTGATGCAAACGGGACAAAATGATATGATAAAGATTTAACTCTCTTTTTGTTTTGTCAAGTATGATTTATCGCAGTATTTGACCTTGGTATTTCAAAAATCCTGGTTACGGCCCAGGATACAAGTCCATACAAATATTGACATCACTTCATTCCAGAAGCAGGGAGATCTAATAAGGAAGTACCTAGATACAGATACAAGTCTGTACACATTTTTTGGCATTACTTTATTCCAAAAACAAATATACAAGAGGCTGTGGCATTGTGCTCAAGAGACAATTTTACTGTTTGAGTTCATCATGCATTAATCTGATCATTAAACTTGTCAAGAAAAATATCTGCTGTGAAATTAAGCTACCGTAAATCCTCTAATATTCGCCTGTATTCCATAAGCGGCCGGGTCTCTGATAATGGCCGGTCTCGCTGTCGGCGTAGGTAAATAATTAATACAGACTTGGGCTATAATTGGAACCGGGATTATCGGTAGGTCTGGTTTTAATCAGGCAGGGTTAAAATGAAAGAATTTCTTTGGGCTTCGTTGTTCTGAATTTCCCTTGAAGTATATGATACTGGTAGCCTACTTCCACTTAGCCTGCCTCAAATAAAATTTCGCTGTTTCGATTAATTAAAAAAAAAAAACTTTGTTACGCAACTCAGTTTGGCCAAGATTCCTTTCTGTGTCTTTTTTTTCTTCATATTGCTGTGCAGAAAAATTGCAGCTGCTGGAAGATGTCTGAATTATGTTCTGTATACCGTTTATGGTAACTGTACTTTTTCAATAAATTAACCTAGTGTTTTATAGGTTCAAAGAGACACAAAATCTCGTTTTTATTCATGCCACTTTTAGCCTGTTTTGATCAAATAGAAATAGAGGCCTGCCTCTAATTCTGGCCTTCTTCCAATAATGGCCTGGACCAAGATGTACCTGAGTGAAATAAAGGCCCCGTCCTATATTAAAAGATTTACGGTAAGGTATTGTTTTTTTGTTTGTTTTTTACTTGACACTGCTGTGCTCATGTCTGCATTTGTGCTGAGTTCATGCATATGGCAATCTGCTGATGCTCTGGACAGCCACACCCGCAGTTCCAGATTGCTGGCTCTGTTGCAACTCCCTCTTCCTGTGTACTGATCTGCAGCCTATAAAAGCCTCTCTGCTGAGGGAGCTGCTTTGCAGATGACAAGAGAGGGAGCCAAAGGAAGCAGAAGGTTATTTGTTTTCTGACTGTAAGTAACACACCTAGTAGTTTACCCTTTAAAACAATGTAAAGCTTATTATTTCTTGATGTGTGTTAATAGACTGCATTCTTTTCTTGACCCTAGTAAGTGGTAGATGAGTCAGCATTTTCCTTATATCCTTGATGTGGACGATAACATAACATAAAGTAAATGGACTAGTTCAAATCAAGCTTCAATAAACCATGCACTATTGACAGGACTGCAGACCAGTTATATTCTATAGGGGGACATTTGGAGAAATTTGTATGAAAGGTTTTTCAATTTGATGGTGCTGGTAATAGATGAAAAGCTCAGTCAACCCTCAGCTGTTTGTCCGACTGAGAGCGGTCTGTCTAAATACTGGGTTATCCTATGTGATACCTCCTATTCAGAAAGTAAATAGCTTGGCTTTTGCCCTGTCTGCTGTGCAGTAAGTCAGCATACCAGATATTTGTTTTTGGAATCTGTTCAAGCACCAGATTATATGAGTTCATGTTAAACAGTCTAGGTTAAAACCAAACTGTTATTTGCTGATATTTTGCAGAAGTGGCCAATTTTAGTTCCTTATTACAGCCTAGCTGACTGAAATACCTTTACTGCATCCAGAGGCGGATTTAAGAAATTTTGGGCCCTAGGCAAAGACGGACAGGGGGCCCTCTGAATTGAGAAGACAGTACATAAAACAGACCCATTACACAGATAGAGATTTTAATAGAATAGACATCCATTATTTGTTCTAGGTTTTGTTCCTCTCTTCTTGTCCCTTTTCTTGTTGTTTTCCTCTCTATGTTTTGTACTTTTCATGCTGTCTCAAAAGGAATGAAAGATTTTTTCCAAGCAAGTTAAGTCAAGTCAAGTCAGCTTTTATTCTCACTTTCTTCATATGCACAAGACATACAAGGGAAATGAAATTACGTTATCTCTCTATACCATGCCAGGACAAGACATATACAAGACTGACATTTTACAGACTGACATAAAGTGCGGGACATGACAGGTAATAGTGATAGACTGGTAACAATAAGTGGTCAATAATAAATACAGTACAAAGAACATATGACATTTAACATTAACATTCAATAGTTAACATTCAACATGTAAAAGAAGATAAGATAGATATAGAGTATAGACATTACAATAAAAGCAATAAAAGCAGCAGCAAAAGTGTATTCCAGGCTGAGGTAGTGCAGGTAAGGTGCAGTCCCTGGTACAGTGTATGTGTATGTGTGTGTGTGTGTGTGTGTGTGAGAGAGAGAGAGAGAGAGAGACAGTCTTAACTTCCTGTCTGCCTAGTGGCTGGAGCAGACCGTGTGGGGAGGGGGTGGAGGGAGTTCAGCATTCTGATGGCCTGGTGGATGAAGCTGTTCGCCAGCCTTGCTCTGGAGAGCAGAGTTCGCTGCTTTTAGATGTTGTCGCCAAAGTCTCCAGTAGCAGAAAAAAGTCGCTAGATTTGGCAGTAGGCGCTTTTTTGAAAGAAAAGTGCTAGAGGGTTCTGAAAAGTGTGTAAATATAGCAATAAAAACTCTAAGTTGGCAACACTGTTCTTCGCATTGTTTGTTTTCAAATGTTTTGCTGCTGTCTGTTTGGACCTTTCTGAACATGTAAAGAGGGGGGCTGAGACACGCTTAATATTATAAGTGTTCTAATGGCAATTTAACGAGAGGATTTTTATCAAAAAGATAATTACTGTGCAAAAATGAGGAATAGTTGTATTAACCACACATGTAAAATAAGGGTGTGCAAAATAATCGTCATATCGATGAATCGTGATTCTAATTTTTGTGATCTACTGCATCGATTCTTGAAGGCAAGAATCGATTATTAAAAAAAAAAAATTAACAAATAAAATACATTGTTTGGCGCACATCAGCCAAACCAAGTGTAATACAACTTCCAGTCCAGCAGATGTCGCTGCGGATGTGTTGACTCCAGCTGCCTTGTGTCACAAGCATTTCCGGCCGTGGGATACTGCGACGAGTAATATGAAATAAAACATGGAGGACACTATGAAAATTTGGCTCCATCACATTTTAAGTCTGCATTTTGATATGATGCACGTAATTTGCAAAAGGGGAAAAGTCATACATTTGAATGTTTTCATTGGTTTAAAGGACCACTGAGGCCATGTAAACGGCACTGATTATCCTTATTTTAAGTTTGATAAATCCTAAGATCTTTTTGTCAGTGTGTCCACGCCAGTAATAGTAATATTTGTGTCCAGTATTTGTTTTCATGGCAACACCTCCAAAAGTCATTTCAATAAATACTGCTATGTATGAATTCTGTTGCTTTCAGTTATGTATCAATTGAAGACACTATCCAGATCACACCCAGCCAGTCAGCCACTGGTAAGGGCTGTATATTTTTCTTACAGTGTTCAGTGAAAATGTCGCAATGCATCGCGATGCATCGCAATATTTCAAGTATCATGATGCATCGTGATAGAATCGCATCGTGGCATGTGAATCGTGATTCAAATCGAATCGTGACTTCTTTGCCAATACCCACCCCTAATGTAAAATGAGTTTATTGGGCCCCCAGGAACTTGGGGCCCTAGAAAACTGCCTAGTTTTGCCTGATAGTAAATCCGCCCCAGACTGCATCTTTCAGCGTCCTAGCAATGAGCCATTGTTTGGGTGTGCTGAACCAAAGATGGATCTAAACTATAAGCATATCATGGATTCGTAGATATCACTCCTTGAGGATTGACTGTGGACATAATTTGAACCCTGGCAACCAATTCTAATAACTTACATAAAATGGTCTGCATAAATTGGTAGAGTCAGGATTTCTTCCAAAAGTGCATACACATAAAAAATACCAATATGAGCAGTTTTATTTAAAACACATGCTTTTAAACTACTCTCCTCATGCAATTGAGACCCTCTATATGTCACAACCACAAAAATTCAGGGTCTCTGCACCCCGTGTCTTTTTGTGCTCATGCGAATTCTCTCTTACTCGCGCATGTGAACCTGTTTCTAGGTGCTGATGACAACTTTTGTCACTATAAGACAATAAACCAACCTTAATTGGTTACATAAAAAGTTGCAAAATTACACCATTGTTTTGTTGTTTTTTTACAGTCTTTTACATTTGCCTTTTGAATCTCTGCTTCTGTCTCCTTGAACCCCAGTCGGCCTCGGCAGATGGCCGCTCACACTGAGCCTGGTTCTGCTGGAGGTTTCTTCTTGTTAAAAGGGATTTTTTTCCTCCCCACTGTCGCTACAAGCATGCTTAGTGTGAGGGATTGCATTCACTGGTTTTCCTTAGATAGAAAACTTTTAATAAATTTGACTGTAATATCTGGTGAAATGTAAAGTGCCTTGAGATGATGTTGTTAATTGGCGCTATAGAAATAAACTGAATTCAGTTGGAAACAAATTACTCGATGCTTTACAAGTAGATCTCTTGCAAAGCATTATGAGATATATCTGCTTGTCTTGTAAGGAGCAGGATATACACGGCATGTGCTTTTCAAGGTGCATTGTGGGAAATTTTGAGTCCACTACTTTTTTTATCCACTAGATGTTTGGATACTCTCTATAGCAGGGGTGCTCAAGTCCAGTCCTCAAGAGCTACTATCCTGCAACTTTTTGATTCACCCCGTTTTTAAGGACTGGACTTGAGCACCCCTGCTCTATAGAATCCCCTCTATAGCACCTTTGCATAGGGGTCAGAGTGCACATTCAGACATCACAATTTATATAAGGTCTTGTTTTTTCTTCTGTAGTTGGTGCAGAGCGGCTGTGCGCTGCCAACTAGTGGCTGAAAGTTTAAGAGTTTTATCAAAGTAAAACAGGAGCATTGATGTTTGCCTACATATGTTTTATAGTAAGGATTCATTCGGCTGGATTTTAAATCAACACCAATATTATGTGATGAAATTTCGCAATATTTGACAGAATCTATTTTTCTCACAGTCTTAATTATCAATACAAAACTTATGTCTTATTGAACCACACTGCTCATGCAGTCCTGGGTATGCAGTGAGTAATTATTGAAATAGCTGGAAGGCGCCCTAGATTTTGCCGTGATTTGTAACACTGCAGCCTTGTGGCATAAAGATCATGGGTTTGATTCCAGCTTGAGGCCTTTCCATGTTGGACCCTTTAAGTTTAAATAGACTTTACCTGATTTCTCTTGGTGTTTTAAAGTTATTGAAATTGAGTGCAAATTGTTTTATAGGTAAATTCTATGGGTTTTTTTTTACTGTGGAGTAACCTTCTTTGCTTTTTCCTGCAGGTCCTGAAAACCCATGTTTATTCAGTAACTATGGCAAGAAATCTGTTAAAGAATCCCAATGGGGATGGTGAGACATTCCTTTCTTCTCATATGCAATGAAAAATGCACCAATTCTGGTCAATTGTTTCATCTTTATTATGCACACAACAAAGTCATTGTATCGATAAGGTGAAAAGAAATTTAAAATGTGTGTCAGCATAATATGAAAGATATATAAACATGGACCAAACTGTTTATATAAGCCTCATTCAATGAAAACCAAATTACAATCTTCAGAGAAATAACTGGAATCTGGCTAAAGGATAAATAAATAAACATTCAATGAAAATGAAGAAATGAAAGACACTGTTCTGAGCAGCTGAAGAAGCGCCTCATAATCTTCTCAGCATCTGATGCGCGGGATGCTTAAGCAGCAACTGCTGGAGTTGGAAAAATTGAATTTTTGCTGCTCAACGCGCCACATCAACCAGTCAGAGAAGCTGATCTGGGAGCTGGCAGGGAGACAGACACAGCGCTGCTGATGCAGAGCGCTATGATCACTCCTCTGAAACAGTTTAACGCCTAAATTAACTTGAAATGCCAAAATCTGCTGACAAAACATGTTCGCTTTTATTATCCTGGATTACGTACATGAAAACCGCCTTCTAAATTATAGTCTAAATTCACCCTCCATAACATGGGAAGAAATAAATGTACCTGCAACTCTTTAACTGCGTTTATTTCCCTCTTCATCAACAATAAATCCTGTGGATTTGGTGACATTTGATCAAGAACAATTTTTTCCATGTATATTTTAATACGAGGCGGTACTACGCTAAGGCTGATGACGTTTTTACAGTACATGAGCATATGAGAACACACAAGAACACATATTGAGAAACGGCCATGTACTTCTGCGTTCTCCTGTGCTCATCATTTTAAATGTTATTTTATTTCATTTCAATTCAAGTCCAGTACATTGTTGTTGCTAACGTGCTTCACTTCATAAAATTCAGTTTCTGCAACAAAATTGTTATTTAGAAAATCTATTATTACAGTTCACTCTAGGAGCGTGTTTTCGATCAGGAAGAACACTTCATATAAAAGTGAGCGTTTGTATTGGTCTTAATTAGGGGTATAAATCACATCCATCATGGCGATTCAATTCAGTATCAATTTCCTGACCAAACGATTCAATTATTTTCGATACTCAAGAATACACCACGATATGATTCGATTGTTTTTTTTGTTGTTTTTTTTTTTTTTTACACACCTTACAGGCTAGACAATGTTTCAAATTTGAAATAAATCAGTGAAAGCTGAAATATCGTTATGCATTTTTTTTTTAGAAACAACAGCAAATAACAGAAGTAGAAAAGTTGCATCAAAAAATACTGCAAAAATACTGCACAAAATCAGTGCAATGAGTGCAATGCAATACCTCGGCTCCAGACGTCCCCGCCCCCTCCACAGATGCTCCGCTGCACCTCTCCCAAATTGTAGCTGACCGCAAACAGTGCCGCGGACAGGAGGTCAGCTTGTTTTGTCTTTATGACCGAATTTGCGGAAAACAAATTGTGAAGTTTGACCCGCTCGAAGTGCGAGGAGCGCGAGAACGCTGGGACCCTTTTTCCACCTGGAAATGTGTTTTTTTTTTTTTTTTTAAATACAACATAAAGTTGCAAAAAATGTTTTTTAAAGTTTAATTTACAGATTGCATTTCTGTTAAGTTTCCGTTTACAAAACATGCTCTATAGTTTCAACAATAATGGACAAATGCACTCCGGATGTCGTGCTAATTTAGCTATTTTTACACTGGCTTTCCCTCCTTAGAGCAGCTGGATTCCTGGGAGCTGACAGAAAATGGCGGGAACCTGTGGAAAGTGGAGGACATGCCAGGAGACTACGGCCATGACTTCTACAATGAGGAAGTCACAAAATATTTTGTAACTTCTTTTGAGTGAGTGGTTATAAACCCTGCTATGCTAACATTAAGTGGCCTGCATTCCTGCCTTCCTTTGTTTGCAAATATTGATGGGGGCATCTTTAATAAGTTGAATGTCTCATGCTTTCAATGCTATAGTATAGCTAAATGCTAACAATCCTTTTCCTGCATTTCCAAGACTTTGTCTAAAGAGACAGGTTATTGACCTGTTAGAGGAGGGTTACAGCCCAGATCAGCTGGACGCTCAGCCTCCTGTCACAGTGGAAGACTGGTAAGACCAAGCCGACGGCCAGGCTATAATATGGCAGGCAGTTATAACATTTACTAGTTTAACTAAAGGATTTATTTATTTATATATATACACACGGCGAAATCCATCACCATCTTCACCACGGACAGGCTGCAGCCATGTCCCGAGTTCCTCGTTTTCCTGCCACTTTGGTTCAAATTCGCATTTTCCCCATTCTCTATCCTTTTCTCTGCCTCAAGCTTCTTTTCCGAAGCATTTTAATGCCACGATTATCAAATTTAATGAATTGTAATGCCAATCAAGGTCTTAATAAAAAAAAGAATAATTTAATGACTTTTAATGACCCGTAGAAACCCTGAAGTCGGTAAGGTACCAAACAGAAAATGTGCATAGTGTAGAGCGGATGTAGATTTAACCAATAAGAGCCCTCCTTTCTGCAGCACTGTCTGCTGTCACCTACAATTTGGGAGAGGTGCAGCAGAGTGTCTACAGAAGTGGGGGCCGTGGGGGGGGGGTACATTTGCGTTAACTGCGACACACACGCAGACGACCTGGTTTCTGAGCATAAACCAAGCCTTAACCCAAACACTGCTCCCTGGGCAACGCACAATGGCAGCCCCCTGCTCCCCAAGGGAATGGGTTAAATGCAGCGAGTCAATTTCGTTGTACTATACTTCTGACAGTGTAATGACAATAAAAAGCTGGAGGAAAAAAATAAAGTTTAAAACAGCCTGCCATAGGGGCAGTGAGGTGTACTGCAGATTATAATGATGTCATCCTACAGGTTCTGCGGCAGGACCGACTGCGGCTGCACCTATCAGATGACCGCCTGTCTGCTGGATGAGAACCAAGAGGTGCTGCAGGTGTATAACCACGGGCCAGAGACTCTGGACCCGGAGGCAGACTGCTCATGGAAACAGGTCAGCAGCTTCTCTCTTTTTTCTATATCTGAATAATATGAACATATTTCTGGAGTTTTTTTTGTTTTTTTAACTCCAGGTCAGTCATACATTTTCTGACTACGGCCCAGGAATGCGTTTCATCTCATTCGAACATGGAGGAAATGACACCAGTTTCTGGAATGGGTGGTACGGAGTTCGGGTCACTGGGAGCTCTGTGACTCTCCAGGCCTAAAGCAGAGAAAGAGCCGGAATGGAGAACGGAAAGAAGCGCCGACAATTAAGTAAAATGATGTGTTTGGAAACAAAAGGAGGACCTGTTTAGAACTTTAGGACTCTTAACGGCTGCTGTGACAGCGCTGCATTGATCTAAACCATTTAAAATTAATCCAAACCTTCGTCCATAGCTTGCCCACTAATCATGGAAAATAAACTGAACTATCGCTCACAACAATGAAAATATTGATGTGTTTTTTGGTTTTGTGGCATTAACCTGTTGCACATTTTCTGGTTAGAACCAGACGAATTTGAAGATTTTAAATGATAGACAAACCACCTAATGGTGTAAAATGTTTTAATTCATACAATACTGCAACTTTTCTGTAACCTTTGATAAGGTGCTGCATGTTTTAACTATATGTGGTTCAACCAACTCATTATAAATGTTCTAATAATGATATTATTAATTTTATAATTACAGTAGGTATTTGGTATAAGGTCATTATTTAATGCTTCTATTGTTCAGCTCAAAATCAGGTCCAAGCTGGTTTGCACAACACACACAAAAAAAGTTTAATTTAGGCATTACATTAATGAAGTAAATGCAAAAAAAAAAGAACAGTCATCTGTCATCACAACAATGCAGTTTAGTAACAGTCCAGAGAGTAATCAATAACTGAATTTTAATTTGGAAAGCTCAGTCTTTAAACTTGCATCACTGTGTTTGTAAAGTTGTAACTCTGGGTTTTTCATGGTTTTGTTAATGAATCATTCTGGAACCACTTGTATCCGACTGATTTCCTATTTTTTTCTTGAATTGAGGAGGTAAGGAACATTATTTACCTACTCAAATTAAGGGTAAATACACTTAATTTTTAAGACATTTTGACTTATTTCTAGATTGTTTTTGCAGTGCATCTTTGCCAACAGGTTAGATCGGACGCAAAACAACACTGTAAAAGTTTTTGTTTCCAAAATATGCATAAGGCACTCATTTAATCCTTTAAACCTCATTAATATAGTTCATCAATATTTGCACTGCAATAATTGAAATATTTTTTTCTTGAAACGAGTTTATTTTCTCTGGCTTTAAGCCAATGGAATAAGATAATCAACTTAAAATAAGAAAAAAACTCATTTACCTTATTTCAAGTGCATCACATCTACTTACCGGTATCTTATTTTTTGCCCTTTAAACAGATAATTGGATATCTACTTGAAATAAGATGTTTATTTATTTTAATGTTTTTTTTAACATAAATCATTTTATCTGATTGAGGAAATGTCCCCCTAATTTGCTCAGAGGAAGGAATAAACACTTGTTTCAAAGGAGAAGTCCAGTCATCTGCAGAATTCAAACTTCTGTACTAGGGGTATAAATCACATTACTTTAAATATGAAAATATTACAAACTGTTCAATGAATAAGTGTTTATAATTCAGAGTAATTTTCATTTGAATGTGCTTTACTGGAGGCATCCATTGTTGTCAAAGAACACTACTGCCACCTAATGGTTTGTGACGTCACGGTGCGGTATCGGCTGTTGATGAAGTCCCAGTGCTGTATCTGGTGTTTGTCACAACGCGCTATTATCTAAGTCATCTTGAAAACATTCTTCTTCCAAATGTTGGCTACATATTACATGTTTTTTCTCTGGCCAGAAGTTCGATGGCAAATCCTCCCTCTTCAAGTTGGCAATCCAACGACCAACCCGTCCATGGAGGATGAGCGGAACAAAGTAACTGTTGCGCTGTGGCTAGCTGTGCTCACTAGCTAACAGGTTAGCCTCTTTTAGCTCAGTCAGTTAGCCAGATTAAGCTACACTACTTTTAAATTGGTGTCAACAACAACTGTTCAATTCCTACAAGCAGAATAACTGTTTTATTTGTCTAAAATCTCTATGAAAGTCATTTTTAAGATGTTCCATTTGTCCTTCCTGTCCTCAGATCTTAATAAAAAGAACAAGAATAAGCTGAGACTTTTTAGTCACCTTGTTAATTAGCAGAGCTCAGTCTTAGAACGCATTACTTTCTTTCAAGACTGACAATGATTGTTTTCTGCTTTCCGCTACTTTAGATCACCAATGAAATATAAAATAATAGCAAATATCAATATTTGCTATTATTTTACCAATGGTAATCATATGTTGAGACTCCAAAAAAGATTTGATTCCGAAGATTGTTGTGCCATACAGTTTGTCCGAGTGGAGTTGCTGTATGATGACATTATTAGAAGGGGTGGGGCCCTGAGCAGATCTGGTACCTACACCGGCAGATGTCAGGAGTGAAGTGTTACTATATTTTGGCAAAAATGGCCGCTCCCAGAATCAGTGAACACAACCAAAATTGTTTTAATTTTTTTACTGATAAACGCTAAATTCCGCAAACGTATTCCTTTTAGGTATAGATAAAGATTCATTGATTATTCCTTGCTGACCGGACTTCTGCTTTAAGGAGCGAATACCTAACGTGACAACAGCCAGATGCATGTCTCGCTCCGCCTAGCTCCACACACATACATCTGGGAACCCGCCATAGGAATTGCCTTTACTGAAGGCTGGGCCTTATCAAAACTCCTTGCATATGATTGGATAAGCCACTTGTCTGTCATCTTTATTGACGTGCTATATCAACCACTCACACCGAAGCTAACCCGTGACGCTGTGAGAGGAGGAGCAATTTGGTAGATCAAGTTCTTGCCAAATCCGGTCGGGAGAAGGGCGAAAACATCGTTTCCACCAACAAAAGCCTTTAAAGCCGTTCTCTGATGTTCTTTTAATGAAACAATATCAGATAGATTGGACAACACAGAAGAAATAGCAGCATCAATGCTAACGCTTGCTTCCTCAATGCGAGCCGCCATTGTTGTTGGAATCTCACGGTCGCTTCTCCACTCCAGGACACACCCGCCCTGCGTCCTGATTGGACAGACCATAAATTCGGTTGGGGAAATCACTTTCAATGAGCGGGTTCCCAGATGTATGTGAGTGGAGCTAGGTGGAACGAGACATGCATCTGGCTGTTGTCAGGTTAGCGAATACCACCTTTCAACTGACAAAATAAAATATGTTTATTCAAGTCTTCAAATGGCCTAGTCAAAGCCTGGACCTTTTTCAGGTTAAGAATCTATGGCAAGACTTAAACATTGCTTTGATTGATGCTTGTTTTATCCAACCTTACTGAGTCAAAGACATTCTGCTAAGAAGAGTCGACTAAAGAAAATGTTGTATTTATCATAAGAATTCCCCAGAATGACCCAAGGAAAAAGAAAAACTAAATAAATAATGGCTCGGCAATAAATACAAACTGGTTTCCCCATGAACTGGGAAGGAAATATGGAAGGAATGGAGCAATAAAACATCAGAAATACAGAATCAGCACCTGAAGAAAAGCATCATTAGTGTCCCAGCAGCCAGTTTATGTCCGTAACAGTTTAAGTCCAAAGATTGTGCCGGTTGGGTGGAACAACATGCCTCACGTAGGAGGAGGAAGTAAAGCTGCCATTACTCTCCTTGGGACTGCATCTGTTTGCAAAAGGCCTCAAACTGCTGCTGCTCCAACTCTGTCATCACCTTGTTCAAAGCATATATCTGAAGACGAGACAGCAGAGACAATCAGGAGTTAAAAACCAAACGACTGAAACACCTTTGCGGGGCGGGGGCTGCATAATACCTCTGCTCTCTGTCGCTGTTTGAGCTCCTGTTGTGCAGACTTCTGCTTGGCTCGGTCTCCTCTGGTCGGGGTCGAGTTCAGCTTTGGTTTGTCCTTACGGCAGGCCGGCTCCATTATAACGCTTTAACCCAACCTAGGAAAGAAAAAATGAGGAAACTCTGAATCTGATGGTGCATTGAGGGGAGGGGCAGCCTAGTGGTTAGGGCATAGAGCAGGATTAACCAATTAAAAATCAGCGGGGTTCGAATAAAGAAAAATCATCACCCAGGAAAGGTCCGGGGACCTCGTTGTGTAATCCTTTTCAGGGGTCGATTTTTACCACTTGCCCTTGACTTTCACATTTCATTTGCCCAGAAACAATTTTTACTTGCCCAGTATAATGCTTAATAAATATAGTTCCTAATATTCCTTTTTGTATATATATCAATGAAACATGTTTGTTTTTAAAATGTTTTTTGTAATTCAGTATTTTTTAATTTTACAGGTTCCTGGTGTGTATCTGCATGCGTCAGATAATGAACTCAAGCCTACATTACCGTGTTAACATGCCTTTCAATCGTTCCTACACATTCTTTTCAAACCAAACTTTGCTTTAAAGTTTAAACTGTTGTGTGCTTGGGAAAAATACAAATTGTAATGTTAAAAATCTAAAAAAAAACTTGACAGGTTAAAAACCTAAGATAAATCACAAGATAGAAGCCAATATCACAAATGAATAACTTATTTTAGAGTCACAGTATGTTTATACAAGATAATACTATTAATATACTGTGACTTTTCTAGAGAATCATTATACAGTTATTTTATACAGGGTTTCCACAGTCTTACATGATTTCAGAATTCCCTGACATTTAACTGACTCAGCATTAGTTTTCCCTGACAAAATAAATGCAGCAACAAGAACCAATGTAACATGTTTAGCTATATAACATTTAAATGCACCTCTCCAATGTCTGAGAGAAAAAAAATAATGAACATTTTTTAATGTATGACCTGCATCACTGTACAGAAGACTGCCAAATGATAGCGCTTTCTAGCTTGTTTGTCGTTTTGGTAACTACATCAAAATTACCGCTAGGTTGACAAAAATCACGCAATCTGACGGAAAATCTCGCGGCTTTTTTAAATCACGCGAGAATGTGTACAAAACAACAAAGATGGCGCCGGCTGGGTCGTTTTCAGCTAATGTGGGTGATTTTAGAGTAATTTTGAGTGATAATTTTTTTTGCGGGCAATGGTTAACATCGAGCCCTGCTTTTCCTCTCATTTATCACTCAACTTATCTGAATTAAAGTTAATTTAAAATGGACCTTTAGTTTATTTACTGTACTTATCGTTTTAAAAATATGATTTACAATCCTAGTCCACATGTTCATTTTCCCCTAATTTTCACGTTATGATGTTGTCATTATTTATTGGCTGCATCTTAAAATATTAAATATTTTCAATTTAAACATAGATATGAAATAATACAATATAACTTAAATTATATTATTGCAATAGGTTATCAAAACTGTTCAGTCTGTCCAATAAGCTGCCTGTAGTGTCTGTAAATGTTCAGCAATTGTCAGTATTCTGTGAGACAGAATCAACGCAGTATAAATACAGTTTAGCAATGTTTCAAAATGCCTCTGTAACCCATCACTACTTTAAACCGACAACCGATGTCGACGCTGGCAGGCTAATGTATCTAACGGTCCCAACAAAGAGAGCATTAATATTATAGGTTAGCTTCTTTGGTCGGCTAAGCTAATGTTAGCTTGCCCTCAGACTTGCTTCTCCTGCAGTAAAATCAGCGATAAACTCACCGGTGATGAGCGCGGAGATCAAATGAAGCAACGCAGGGAGACTTTCTTTGGTTTTAAGCCTTATACTGATTAAAGAAGCTGCCTGCAGACGGACGGGTGCACGACACGTGTGTCACTAATAAACAAATACGTGTTCAACTGTGTAAAGCTTAAAGGTTCCGGCCAGGAACATCCATGTTCTTTTAGTACCTCAGGTGGAAAGTAACACACTGTCCAATTTACGCCCAATATTTACGATAAAGGCCTGTTTTATAGTTGGATTCCAATTTATTATTATTATTTATTATTTCTGACCAGGTGGTGCCTGGACGTTCACCTAACAGTGCAGCATCAGCGTTACAAACTGCTCATGCTAACGCGGGTAACCAGACGCCAGACCCAGCGGAGGTCCAACCCCTTAGCTTTGATTGACAGACGAAGTCATTCTGCTGAAAAATGACATTATGAAATACAAAAGGCCATTGTGGAAAATGGCATTATGAAATAAAAAATGACTTTGGGAAAAGCTTTTTTATTTGATAAAATCTTGGAAAATGAAATAAAATTCTTTTTTTTTTTTTTTTTTAAGTATGATATTATGAAAATAATTATTATGAAATATTGAAAACCGCCGCTTTATGGTATTGCATAGTTTCTCCAGAAGAGGGCAGAAGAGCTCTATTCTAAAGAAGGTTAAACCAACGTTTTCTTCCTGTTTTTACAGCCCCTACTTTCCTAACAGTCCCATTAAGGTCTGAATTGATGTGTAATTATTTTCCTTAAAAATACAACTTAAAGAATAAAATGTCTGACCTTATTTAACAGAAAGAAGGGTATAATTTGCATAGGTTTGTGTTTAAACTCAGCTTTTAGAGCAGGGGTCTGCAACTTGCGGCTCCAGAGCCACATGTGGCTCTTTGGATCATCTCCAGCGGCTCTTAAAATGTACATAAAGAGCTAAATAATGTACTATAATGAATACCAGAATTAATGAATGATATTAAAAGAACCAGAAATCTGTTTGAAGAGCAATTTTTCTTTCAATTAATGAAGGAATTTTGTGTATTAATATTATTTTAAAATTTCCTTTATATAATAAAAAGAATAAATAGGTTTTTTGTTTTTTTGTAAAGTGTTATATTTTGCGGCTCTAAACAACCTCGACTTGGTCATACTTGAAGCAAAACGGCTCTTTGGATATGAGAGGTTGCAGACCCCTGCCTTAGAGGCATTAATGCTGATACTGGCACTTACATGTTTTAGTTTATAAACCTAAATAGAATTGTTAACTAAGCTTATTAACTCTTTAACTTTTTTTACCTTTTTTTCTTGACTTGTAAACTTTTTTTTTCTGCTGAATGTACAGTAGGTAATATATCATTCTAGGGCTAAGCTAATTCGTCAAATGCCAAAATAAGATGTACAGTCATGTAGCAGTATCTTTGCTGAATGGATGGATATAGATCTTGTGCTTCTAGACCTCACTGAGGGACGGGGGGGACTGCATTTGTAAGGGGTATACAAGTGATCAAAAATGCTAACTTACCCTTTACGTTAAACGTTAAAACACCCCCCCAGCAAAGAATGAAATAATTCGATTTAAAAAAGCTCCAAGAATGTTTTAGATATATTTTATAAGAAGTTTTTTGAGAATTCTAGACTAAATATGAAGTGAAATGTGGATAAAATCTTTGATTATTCAGGAAAGTATTGAAACCACCCTAATTGTAAACATCCATAGAGATCCCATTGGCCCTTTGCATTCATTTATTTAATCTCCCTTTGGGATAAATTAAGTATTTTTTAATTAAATTTGTATTTTTCAACAAGAGAAATTTAAAATGAAATAATATTTATTACTAAACCCTATGGATGAAATTTAAAAAGCCAAAAAAAAAAAGATCAAAAGAGCAGTAAAGTTTGGCCTCGAATGAATTTGCAATTAATTCTTTAAAAAATTGAGGATATTTTTATTAATAAGCCTCATATTAAACAAGATCACTCCCTCCTTTTGATCAAAGGGTGTCACGATTTAAATATTGTATATCACTAATGAAGGAGAAAACAAATACTCAGAAGTAAGTTTATTTTAAAATCAAGGGGGAAGAAAGGATGTATTCTACAAAACATTAATCACATTGTGGCAAAACTACACTAAACAGCTTCCCTCTAAACCAGTCCATTTCTTTTTTTTTTTTCCTTTTTTTATGACCGAAATGTTTATTTAAAAATCATACTGTAATAATGGAGAGTTGTTAAGATGTACATAAAAAAAACTCATAAAAATAACAACCAAAACATTCCAGCCAGCAACATGAGAAAATCTATGCATTAGAACTGCCCCTCATTTCGAGCACAATTATATGGACTAACGGGTCTGAATCAGAGACCAAAAATGTTAACATAAAAACCACACAAAGGAGAAAAAAAATGATGAGAAGAACATCAAAAATATTGACCCCGTCACATTAGGGCAGCAGACAGTGATGGTAAAAATGTCTGCCAGCTTGCTCTTATCGACTCTGCAGATGCACCTAATTCCAAAGATGGGGTCCGGTGTTTGGATGCAGCGCAAGCAGCAAAGGTTCTTATAGCCACTTCCGGAGGTGGCGCTCTGCTTCCAGAGCTGGCTTTCTGACCCTGAAGGTGACTTTTCGCTTCCAGTCCAGTTCTGGTTTCTCCTGCTGCTCTCTGGAGGCCAGGAAGTTCTCCATCTGGGGAAGGAGTAACAGAGTGCTTAATGACAGACAGACAGACAGACAGACAGACAGACATACTCTGGGTTGTAGAAATGCCAAGCCTCACACGGGAAGCACGTTGCTGGCATCTAGTGGTCATGGTAACGCCTAATTTTGCTTATTTGCAGATTAAATACCCATGTCTCTATTGTCCTTTATGAACCATTGGAAGTTAACTTTCTTGGCTTTCTTTCACTTTTTTTAGTCTAAACAGACCAAAATGTTTTATAAAAGACGTGGAAGTTAATGGTGAACCCCAAACTTGATAACAGAGCGTTAGATCGTCTGCAGGGGGAAGGGGGGGTGTTTGAACCGTAGGATAGAAGACGCTAACGGAGCAAGCAGATTACTGTGGAGTAGTTCTTCTCCTTGTGTCTCCCAGATCTATGCTCATCATCTTAGAAGTTACCATTTAGCATCTTCTGCTTTTAGTTTCAGTCTGGTACCAGACCTGCTTATGAACTCTGACCTCTGAATTGTTGTCTGGAATAGAAAGGCCACTGGACCTCAGTACTGCTGGAGCTGCTGACACGTTCCTACCTCCATCAGAGACGCTTTGATTCCGAAGGCCACGTTGTCTTTCTTGGCCTCCATGTCCTCCAACAGCCTGCGGAAGGACAGCGGCCCCAGAGGCTTCAGAGAGCGGCCCGCCTGGAAACAAAAACATTCAGAATGTCTGGAAGCTTAGATCGTTAGGCTTTTTTCATAAAACGGGTCTCCTGTTTTTCTTCACAGATTAATCCAAATGCTTTTTCAGGAAACTTGTTGCATGTGAAACATTTTATGACATATAAAATAATCCCTTGGATTAGCTTTAATGCAAAACTAATCTTGTTAACTAATCTGATGGATTTCATGTTATTATTTTTTGTATTTTTCCTGGTTTTATGCAGATATCTCTGCAGGAAGCCTGAGGGTGGCAGCGTGGATGCCAGGGAAATCTGAAGAAAGAAAGAGAGACCGGACCCCTTTTTTTGGTGACCAAGCGGAATTTTAGGTCTCTGCATTGGTTAGGAACCACCCAGAACTAGAATGAAATATGCAGACTCATGATGGACCAGAAAGGAAATGATGCAGAGGGGATGGGGTGGGCTGGCCCAGACAGCACAGGGGGCACAGCAGGGCCATGCAATCTTAGGACCACGCTTCGCCATGAGCTGTACCTGGAACTCCGACCACAGGTCCTTTCCTCTGATGCGCACTACTGATGGGATATGGTGGTGGTCCATGAGGTGATAGGTCACCACAATCCAATCTGGCAGCAGAAACATGACCTGGGCCACGTCTTCGTTGGCTGGTTTAGATTGGTCCCTATGGAAACGATCCACCACTTTCTGAAAGGGATGAGAAATATGAGCCCATGCATCAACCCAAAGGTGGAAACAATTACAGCAGACGGTCTGAGTTCTATAGAACCAGGCGGGAAGATGCAAGTCCATGAAGAGGCAGGTCAGCCAGCCTTCCTACCTGCACACCAAGGGCCTCCAGCTTGGATCTCGGATGATCGGCGTTCAAAGGCTGATCGTCAAGCCTGAAGGTCACGCGTCTGGAATACAGCAAGTCATTTCGGTCCACAAAGGTTTCCTCCAGGACCTGTGGCGATACCACTCTTTGCTGCACACCAGGTACCCCTTCGTAGGTTTCAAACCGCATCATCCATTCAATACCAGAACTCACTGGTTTCCAACTGTGAACTGAACAGAGCAGAACCAGAATTAGAACCAGATCATATTGTGAGAACAGAAGGACCTGACAGGAAAAAGTCCTAAAAAGCACAAACAGGATTAAATTGGAGGCAAATGGACCTATGTTTTTTTAAGACGTTTTGAAACCTCAGGTGTTAAGGTGCCAAAAAACTGAGCCAAAGTCCGGTTGTCTCCAACTTAAGCCTGTTTGTGGTTGCCGTGACCCGGATGACTGAGAATTTACACCGGCATTCCTGAAAAGCTTTCTGATTGTGATCGTCCTGGAGCCAAACAGAAGAGCCTGAACATCAGAAGACAGTCAGAGTTTGATCTGATGAAGCACCCAGCAGGGTTCAGCATAGGCCAGAACTATGACTTCAGACCAGACTTGGTTGCGTCAGAAAGGATTGGTGACATGACTTGGAAGTGACTCGATGCTCCCTTCAAAACAAAGTTACTAAGCATAACAATAAGGAAAAATACCGATCCACATTGTTTCTTTGCTCATGTCACCATTTCAGGAAAGGCTTATTCTGCCTCATAGATTTGGACCCAAGATTCTGCAGCTAACCGAAACGGCTTGTTTAAAAACCACGGTGCCCAATTCAGCAAACTCTGCTGTGACTTGATGTAAAGCTATTGCATGATAATAGCCTCACAACCATCATTTGAAAAAATTATTTCTGATGATTTGTGTTCTTGATTATTAAATGATTAAGAAACTCCCAAAAATCAAATCTATATCAAATTATACAAATTATTAACCGTTTAATATCAGCGGTAACCACCGCCATGTTTGACTGTATGAAGTAAGCAGACATGCTGAATGACGACAGCGCTCTAAGAGTGCTTTGGTGATGGTTCGGAGATTTAACACACTAGAACCAAAATGTTCCACTCAAAACCAAGCATGACCTGCTTCTGCTTTGCTCACAGAAGACAAATTAGTCCATTCGGTCTATAGTTCTCGTTCAGGAGAAGACTTACATAAAAGGGTTCCAAATCCATCAGATTTGAAGCGCTCAGTAGTCACGTTCTCCACCATGTTCATTTCTCTCTCCTCCAAATGATCACTTCTGTTTTTGTACCACTCTTTTACCCTGGTGACCTCTGTGCCTGAAACATAGGATCATAGATGTTGGCAGAAGGAACAACCTCTGAACATTAAATTGTTTCTTTCTGACTAACAGTCCAGGTCTTTGTAGGTGGTTAATCTGCGGAGGAGGCCATCTTTGGTCAAAGCTGGTGACAACCTCCTCAGAGTTTTCTTCACTTCAGCTATGTCCAGGTTTAGTGTCTCCTCCCCCTGGTGTGAAACAGCTTTCCCTCCTGGAGTGCTGTTTAGTGCCTCAAACCTTCCAAAGAAGTTGTTCAAGTTCATTGAGGAAGCCAGTGTTTGCTGCTTCTACTGGCAGGGAGGGTGTATTGTAGTCTGTGATCACCCGAATGCCTTTCCACATCCTCCTGGTGTTGCTGTCATTGTGGAAAAGATCCTGGATTTCTGGCTGTGGTTCTGCTTTGCTGAGCGGTTTAAGATGGCACGCACTGTTCTCAGTGCCTCTTTAACACCAGACTTGAAAGCTGAATTCCGTGCTTTTAGCGATTTCCGAACCTCCCCATTTATCCAGGGTGGTTGGTTGGCCCGGGTGGTGATGTTCTTTTTGATCCCGACGTCCTCAATGCATTTGTTAATGTAGGCTGACACAGTCATGGCATACTCATCAATATTTAACAAGTTGTCATATGTTGCTGCAGCCTTGAAGATGCTCCAGTCAGAGCATTCAAAACAGTCTTGGAGTGTCTCCATGGTGCCCTCAAACCAGACTCGGGCCTCTTTAACTGTCAGTTTAGCCCTGATCAGCTGGGGATTATATGCAGGGGAATTAATCCAGGTGGGAGGGGGTGCTCTGAATGCATCTTTGATGTTAGAGTAAACCAGGTCTAAAGTGTTTTCACCCTGAGTTGCAAAGTCCATATGTTGGTAAAAATTAGGAAGGATAGTCTTCAAGTTAGCCTGGTTAAAAGCCCCAGCAAAGATGAAAACACCCTCTATGTGCAGATTGGAGCTCAGAGATAGCCAGGTTTAGAGTCTTCATGGCCTCTTTAGTGTTAGCACTGGGGGGCACATAAACAGCAGTGACACTGAACTGTCTCAGCAGATAGAACGGTCTGCAGTTAATAGTCATTATTTAATATGCATATATCACTGGTGAATAGGAATACACAATTTCTTTCACTGTAGTATGATGCCCTCTGCTGTTGCTGCTGTGCCAGTAGATTACATTTTTATCAATCATACCAAGCATTTAATTTATTTGACTCAAACCAATCAAATGTGTGGTATTTTAGGCTGATGATCGAAATTTATAAAATTTACTAGCATACCAACAAAGGGAATCATACTATTGTGAGAAAAGTATGTTAATCCCTTTACAGGAAGAAGGTCCTGAGTTTGATTCTCGGCCTTTTTTGCATGGATTTTTATTCAGTTCAGATGATTTATAAAGCCACAATTCACAACACATCATCTCAAGGCACTTTACAGAGAAAATTCAACCAGATTATGAAACATTTCTATCTAAGGAAATCCAACCATAGACTTTGCAGACAGGGAAAAATTCCTTTTAAAAAGAAGAAACTTCTAAACCACTTTTCAGTGTGAGCGGCCATCTGATGAAGCCAACTGAGGGTTCAAGGACACAGAAGCAGAGATAGGAAAAGCAGCTGTAAAAGGCGGCCCGTCCAAGAAACACGCAGCCAGGCAGACGAGCTCCGAGCCAGCTCCCATATCAAAGGATGAAGAGAGCACATCCAGAGAAACAGGACTACACTGAAAAACAGACCAATCTTCAACATATGTAAACAAAGGTGGTGATGACCAGATAACGTTATTGGAAGTGACTATCATCCAAAAATTTGTCACAGAGAGGAGAGCAGGGATCTGTTCGACGCACCCAATCCAAGGAGGAAACGTAAAGCTTTACTGCAGTTAGGGATGTTTAGTATACCCTTTTTCTGTGAAGCATTGTACAATAGATAGTGTTGCAGACTTAATTAGCTTTAAACTTGCGGTCAACAGAAATATTGGCACCGTGCCTTAGCCTCTCTCTCTATCAAACAAACAAACAGCCCCTGAACAGATCCAGGTGATATTCATTAGACAATTATCCAGCTCCAGACACATGCCAACATCCATTTACAGCTCCACCTACACATGCCCATACGTACCTCTAACACATGCACCCTATCCTTAGAGACATAACAACAAAAATGCATCCTTGCGTCTACAGTTACTATGAGTAAAAAGCAGTGAGAACAGAAGGTTATGGGTTGAAATAACAAATACTTAATAATGGGAGAATAGAGGTAGAACGAAGCAGAATGATGAAACGTGTTGTTATGTCAAGATCGATTTTATTTGTGCTTCAAAACAGACATACAAAGGCAAGGAATACTAAACAAACAAGGCCTAATAAACTATAGTGTCAAAGCGACCGATCCTTTTCACCAAGGATCGTTTGGTGCTTCTCTCTGAGCAAGGGATCCATCTCCACAACAACCCGTTCAAGTACCGTGGGAAATTTAAGTGGCAGTCAGCCTCTCCGTTCTCCGAACAACAAACAACCTCATTCTGGGTAAACCCTGTCCGCTCCTCATCGAAAAAGCCAAACACTGGAACATCCCACACCGACTGGAGTCAATAAGGGACAACCATTTTCTCCAAATGTGAGTCTGCAACTTTTTTCACCTCTTCAAGTTCAAGAATCAAATTTCCCACTGAGCCTGAACTAACCACAGTGTCTTCCCCTCACTTTCCAGTTCTGGTGGAACCGTGTTCAGAGCTGCACTGGACTCATCACATCCATCTCAATAAACCTGTTAAACTTTTTCCTGGTCTCTCTGTGTTGGTTTACTGCACGTGGGTCAGAGCACTTGATAAAATCATGACAACAAATAAGAAAGCGTGTGCAAACAGATGGGTATTAAGGGAGGATTTAAAACAACTAAAAGTTGGGGCCAAGCAGATGCTGAGGGGCAGACTGTTTCACAGCCGGGGAGCAGCAGGGACAAACGCTTTGTCCCCCTCTGGAGGAGCATCCAGGAGGAGCAGGTCATCTATACTAAATGCTCTAAACGGGGCATGGACAGACAGGAGCTCAGACATATATAAAGGTGCCATGTAATTTAAGCATTTAAAAATAATCAAAAGGATCTTGAGTTCACATATTTTATTTTTTTTTTTTGCTCAGACAGAAAAAAAAAGACAAAAAGACCAAAAAACATTTGATCTTGATAGAATAATGTTATTAACACCAAGTGTCTTTCCTCATAATCATTTTTAACCTTGCACCGGATAATGTGCAACCATTAACAGACATGGCGCCATCTGCTGGCAGTAGCACAGAACAACCAAAAAGCCACATGCGACTACTAAAGGGCAGATTAGACTTCTCCATCCGCACACATTACTGTAAATGTCGCTTGGGTCTGGTCAAGAACGAGTTTTGCTGGTATGCCTCTGCACCGTCGGGCTGGAATTTCTAAGGACGCACAGCAGTTTCCTGCCAAAGCACGAGGGGGAGCCTATTCGAGAACTCGCAAGAACTTCGGCGGAAGATCACGAGAACTTTGGCAGCGCTGGCGAAAGTGTTTATCTTCCAAAATAACAATGGCGCATCTGCAAGATATCACAGTCACGGAGATGGATCTAGAGTTGCTAGACATAGAAGAGGATATATTCTTTTATATAATTTGTCCAGATATCACCAAACCCCCCACCCCATCACAGAGGAACGAGGGACCTACCCGCTCCAGCCGGTGAACAATACCTCCTTAACGACCGACCCTTAACAATCATAGACAGGTTTCAGGTATTACAGGAGACAACCCCCCCCTTAACGGCAATCCCCCCTTTAACGACCGACCCCTAGAATCATAGACAGGTTCAGATATTACAGTCTAACGATGGAACTAAACGACCCATTCATCGGTTACCATTTGCATGTTTCCAAGCAATACAAGGCCTTGTCCATATAAGACTCAAACTCACTGCGGATCCAGACATTTGAATTGTGAAAGCTTCCTGGAGAGGTGGCGAAACGTCTTCAAATCTTGAAAACCAAGTCCAGTGGATATTTTTTGAATTTTTACGGAATTTGTCTGAGCCTCCTCGATTACTTGTCCATTGTAATTGCTCCTCAGTTTTTAAAGATGGGGCAAACCGGCACCGAATCGAGAAGGACGACCACTCAGACAACCGGAAAGGCAACCAAGGACCAATCACAGCTGCTTTTTGTCTGTGCACTTCCGCTTGAGGTCTTCTCCTTGGGCTTCCGACGTGTAGTCAGAATTTTTTGAGGTGGGCAACGACGGATACAGAACCTCTGCACGGGGATCGTGGTCGCGCCCAGAGACCGATTTGACGGCTGCACAGGCTATGCGTCAGAAGCATAAATTGGCCTTAAATATAGCCCGCCTATCCTGCTGTACCGAACAGCTTAGAGAGGTCAAAGACCAACTGATATTAATCAAATAAGCTGACCTGCAGCAAGTTCTCTCCTACAGTATCAGAGGAGCAAGATGTAGCAGGATGAAGCCTGCCCCAGAATTGAGGACACCTGGCACCTAATCACCCTCACCTGCTTCTAATGCCTGCATTTGGTCACACTTCAGTGGGAATGTCGCTTGGTTAACTTGCAGTGTTCGAAACTTTAAAATCAGTAAGTAATGTTTCTCCTATGTATAAGACTGACAATTTTATTTGATAATTCAAATTAGTTAAATTTAGAAGCTGCCTGACGTCTCCTGTTTGATACTTGGGGATGGTTGTAATTTACCCTCCCCAGGTCAGCTTATAAACCTTAGACGGGTATGTATTGGGTCTTTTTTTTCTTTTATCGCACTGCACCCATGGAGTTCAATAGCACAAAAATGACAATTAATCATACAAGGAACGTACTGGAAAGCGGATCCCCCTGCTGTTGGGCCAGAAAGGGCTCTCTGGTTGGGGTGGAGTCAGCCAGCTCTGGTAGGTGAAAATGCATTCCCCTGTCTTCAGCCTTTATTCCAAAAATTACCTAATAATCTCAGTTCCTTTTAGATATAAAGCTGCTGCAGCTCACTGGAGACCCTGCTGCTTTGTTTTTATTTCATTAAAATTTGTTTGTTTTTGAGTTATCCTATTCTGTGTGAGCACTGGCTTTGCTGTATGTAACGGCTGTGTTTTTTTTTTTTTTTAAGATTACTTAATTAAAAGATTAATTTTTAATAACTGTATACATCAAAGGTTAGGGGTAACCTTATTTTAGCATCCCATGTCAAAATTGTGGTGTCTTTATTTTCTTGTATTTACTTTGTGTAACCCCATCCTTTAGGCTCCAGGCTGTGAGTGTCATGATCTGGCCTGTTTGCTCTCCCTTAATTAGTCATTCCTTTCACCTGTGGTTTTTCCCTCCCTGCCTCATTATAATTTATTCCTCTCACCTGTTTCCTCTAGTTTATATTCAGTTCAACCTGAGCATTCAGCGCCAGATCATTGCTTGTCTTTTTGTTAGTCTGTCTGTTCAGTTTTATTTGGTTCATGTCCTGGATCCCAGCAGCCAGTGGATAGAGGGTTTTAGTTAGTGATGGTGAGATGAAGCATCATGAGGCATTGAACCGTTTGGCCAAATTGCTTCAACGATCCCCACAGTTCATGAGGCTCCATGTGAACATGTCACCACCTACTGGTGGAGTGCAGAACTACAGTTTGTAATAAAATCTGTGATTTTTTTTTTTTTTGCAACTGTTTTTCTTTTTTTCCCCTTTTAAGTTCCCTTGAAATTATTAATGGTGGGTGTGTATAATAAAATCTTTTGTAAGTGTAAAATTTCTTAGAACAATAATTTAAGGTGCACCGTTTTTCTTTCATTTTAGTGAAATAAACTCAAGCAGACACAAACATGATAGTTTTTCCACGTTTTTTGGTTTTAATCAGGTTGGAAGTTGTGTTCAACCAATCTTTTGGCTGCACCGACCTAATTTACCCAATCTATATTTTTACTCTGGCAAAACAATGCAAATTAGTCTCATCAGCCAAAATAATTAAGTTTAATCGAAATTTTCAAAAGTCAAAGACAGGTCTTGAACCATCAACATCTAGAGTGGGAGCCTGACTCTTACAGCTGACGCCACCTATGTAGATAGTCTGACACAGTAGAAAATACTTCTTAACACTGACGTGTTAATGCAGGCTTTGTCCAGTGGTTTGCTCAAATTTTGATCATTACATTGTTTATTCTAATCAAATTAGCGACTAGATTGGTTGTTTTTCCAACCAATCTATTCTTAGAATCTATCCAAACTCTATCCAGCTGAGAGCATCTCTCCTCCAAACTCCCACATCTTGACTGAACACTGAGGCTGTTTAGATGCCTTTCAAAATTCTTGCGCTTTCTGAACCACTTTCCGAAGCGGTCACGTGGTATCACGGTAACGAGGCCTCGGACGTCATCAATTTTGGCCCCTCCTCTAAAGGAATCACGCCTCGACACGCGCTTCGGGGAAACGCCCCCTCCATTACTCGACACACGCCTCGAAGCCTCGGCTCATCTCATAACATCACTAGTTTTAGTGTTTGTCTTGTCTCCTGACTGTCCACTGTTCCTCCCCTGCGGAGTCCTCTGGGTTTTTGGCTCATTATGTGGGGAGGTTCAGTTTTTATCCAAGTAAGCCTGGCTCCAGGAAGGAGACCAGTTTAAAGTCCTGCTTCAAGTTCCGGTTCCTTCGTCCAGTCTCGGCTACCCTCTTCCACTGTGCCTGCCTGTCTGCACCTGATCCTGTTCTGCTCCTGTGCGTGACCACCTGGTCATGCTTCTGGTCCCAGTCTGTCTCTGAACCCTCCTGGGAGCCTGTGGATGCCTGGAAGTCTGGATCCTGCCACCTGTTTCTGCTCCTGCCAGTTTCTGTCTGTTCTGGATCCCTGACCAGGACCGGCTTCCAGCATGACCTCTGGAACTGCAGCACCAGGACATTCTTGGTCTGGACTGTTAAACCAGGTAAGTGACTCACTGAGAACATCATCTTCGGTAGATGATCGTGGTCACTTACCTGTGTTTCTCCCACTACAGAATGTCTGAGATTGGGCGGTGCCCCGCCCCCCCGCCTGCAGTGTCTGCGAGCCACAACTCCGCTTTTGTTTGGTTTTATTTATTTAATAAACGTTTTGAACTTTCCTACTGACTGTCTCGCCTTGAATACTGGGTCCATCTGTCTCCTCTCATGACAGTGAGCTGAAGTCGGTGGGGGGCATCCAGGAGAACTGGACCTGTGTGCTGTGACCGATGTTGGGATTTTGTCATGAGCGAGTGTCTGTTCACAGGTGCTTTGGGTGATTTATATTGATTTACTCATTTTTTTTAGGAACCAGTTCCCCCCTGCTTTCAGGCCCCAGCATGGTGCACTTTCCTCCCCATTGTGGTTCTTTGAATTTTAATTCTTTTTAAAGCCTGGAACAATAAAACATAACTATTTTGTGGTGGAACGGAGTGTATTTCTCATTGTTTGCAAACCTTAGGTGCCTAGCTATTTCCTTGAGCGCAATTCCCAAGGTGGCTTGATTGACACACTCTGGTTACCCTGCTGTAAATGGAGGGTAGCCGATTCCAATCCTTGTGTCTCCACAAAGAGAACAGAAAAATATAACTTCTAATAGCAGAATCATTCAATCAATCACTCATCTGTTTATATTATTATTACTCGGACTATAGACACTAAGAATATAATTTCATCTCTGGTATCAGTATTAATCAGGCCGTTTACTCAACATCCATTATTTTAACAGCTATATCTGAATGCCTCAGCAGCTTTAGCTCCTCTTTAGTAAAAGCCAACGATCAGACTGAATTCCCAAGTCAAAATGGGAATTCCCATTCCCATTTTGGTTTTTATTTCATTATTTCTACTTTTACTGGGAGGAGTTAACTGCCTAGCTACAGTAGGCTACTTGTTTACCTCCTGAGCACATCAGCAGTATCATACCTCTGTTATTGTAAAAATATATGAAGGGCTTCACACACTGGGCAAAAACAAAGCGTTTAACAGAAAAATAAAAAGTAGCGCACGAGCACGAAACGGCAATCTTGCGAGAAAGAAAAAAAAAAAATTTGTTATGCAGCCGGAGAAGTGTTGCCAACTCGCTGAAAAAAAGGGACACCTCATGTGCATGCCAGCTGACCCGATTGCCTTTACCGCTGTGTGTGAAATGATTTTTTTTTTAACTATTTGACTCTAATCTGCATTGAATTAGATGCGTATTTGTGAGTAACATGAACACATGGAAAACAAATTATTATCCTGCAATTCACTTTATTCAATCTGAATTTTCACCAACATATTTGTGGTCTTTCAGGGGGTGACTTGTAGCCTTTCTGAAGGTTCTGATAAGTTTTTTTTTTGTGTTTTTCCTCCCTTAAATCAATGGAAGTTGGTGCTCATTATATAACGTTTGCACATACAATGAAAAATTATTTTATAAAATGCAGTTATCCAAGAAAAATGCCACTGCCTTTACCATAGAGCTTTATTTTCATTGGGTTTATAATGATATATAATAACATCATGTATAGTTTTAGTGAATGCCTGTTTTAATGTCATTATAATTACTTTTTGTAAACAAGTTTCTGACCTGAATTTCCCCCTCTGTGAGACAAACTAAAGTTTTCTGATTCTGATTTGATGACGTCATAAAATACAGAGTAGGTGTGAGGTTAGCTGCACCTCCTCCTTTAATTTGACCATAAATACAAAATGCCTTCTGAAACAGCCTTAAATTGAAATATTTCTGGGTTTATCGCTTCAGGATTAAGCCTTTGTCTATAAACTGAAGGAAACCCTCAAAATCAGTTCTTCCAGTGGTCTCAGGATTTCTCTGAGAAATAGTTTGTCCTCTAAATGTCTGGATGCTTTTGTTTTGAATGTTTCAATCCCCTTCACAGCAGCGCCATGGCGACGTGCCCGAGACTTAGCAAATCAGCATCTGTTACCATGGTAACAGCCATGGCCCTAGCCAAGGAGCCAACATGGTTCCCAAAGAGGAGCTGCAGCAGATGAGCAGCATCTGTCTGCACAGCTTCACACAGGAGCAACAAACATGGCGTCCTTTGCTTTTATTCCTCCCATACCTCACACCTGTCCTTTACAGTTTTTGTTACTGTTCATCATGTAAGATGATTTAAATGAAATGTAAAGTCCACAATGTTACTCTTTCTGTCTTTCCATCCTGACATTAACTCACACTAGTTTGCTCCAGATCATCAAACCACCACACTTCCTGAATTTATGGAGGCTGTCCTACTTATTATCAAATATATTTCACACAGTAGAATCTGCTGAGTATTTACATCCTGAAAAACAAAATTAGATAAAAACAGATATGGACCCTGTGAAGTGGACCTAACATGTCAAACAGGGCAAATAAGATGATTTTCTCATTTATAGTGAAAGCACATGACAATGACTAAACTGATGTGTCTAACTTAATACATAATTTAAACAATACAGGTTTAACGGCTGCTGAGTTTATGGTAATAAGGTCATCCTGAACCCTGTGCAGTGAAGAAGGTAAAATTAAAGCTGGTGATGCTAAAAGCAGCAGCAGCAGCACACTAAAAATACTGCAAACAGTTTTAGCCTGTGAACATGAGAGCTCATCCTTACAGGTTTAGCATGTAAGCTCCTTGGCAGTGGCCAGAACTCACCACCTCATACTTCAGTGATTATTATTTAATAGCTTAAAATTAGTCAAAACAGGGCCAAATTAATTTAAAAATTAGACAAACTTGACATTAACTAATGTCTAAATCGGTCAAACGTGACATCATCTGCACCCATTTAGGTAAAACATGATGTCATCAACGACCAAATTAGACAAAACATGATGTCATCAATGACCAAGTGAGACTAAATCTGATGTCATCAGCAACCAAATTAGACAAAACGTGATGTCATCAATAACCAAATTAGACAGAAAATAATTCCGTCAAAATCCTACATGACGACCTTGAAATAAGTCAAAACATGATCGGATCATTGTAGACTTTAAATTTTGTTTGCATTGTTTTATAACGGTGCCTAAAGCTCCACTCTCAGCAAAACTCACTCACTCAAGAGCATACAAGGACCAAAGTAGCAGAAATATAAACGCTTGATGAGATCAGTTTGATTTATTTCAGTAAACTCCTCCAAATGCTATGCTTGGAAAATAATCAGAATACCTTTTCCCTCGGTCGTGCTTTGGGGGCGCAGTGGTTAACGCACACAACCCATGTACGGAGGCCTTAGTCCCCGACGCGAGTGACCTGGGTCAAATCCAATCTGTGGTCATTTGCCGCATGTCTCTCCCCCTCTTTCATTCCCCCTTTCCTGTCAGCCTACTGTCCACAAGTCACAAGTGCGGTAAAAAAAGAATACCTTTTCCCTCGTATTATTTTTTCCTGGGAAAGCAACATGCTTCATCTGTAGGTAGACAGCAAAGTTTAGGTTAAACTGAACTTAGGTAAAATACTGACTAGGGTGAAATTCTCCATGTTCCTTTCTGCTTCAACACTCTTTCTTGGTTTTGTTGGCATGAAAACGTCCTAAAGCAGGGACCAGTGCTTGTTATACAGGCAGAAATATGGAAAAAGTAACTGATTCAATTAATTTTTCGTTTATTTCTATAGTGCCAATTCACAACACATGTCATCTCAAGGCACTTTACAGTTCACCAGATCATACAGTGACATTAAATCAAAGTTTTCTATGTAAGGAAAACCAGTTGATTGCATCGACTCATTGACTCGAAGGCATGCTTGTAGCGACAGTGGAGAGGAAAAACTCCCTTTTAGCAAGAAGAAACCTCCAGCAGAACCAGGCTCAGTGTGAGCGGCCATCTGCTGAGGCAGACTGGGGTTCAAGGAGACAGAAGCATAGATACAAAAAGCAGCTGTAAAAGGCGGCCCCGTCCAGGAAACACACAGCCAGGCAGACGAGTTCCAAACCAGCTCCCATGTCAGAGGATGAAGAGTGACATCCAACCAGTTACAGTCAGAGAAACAGGTCAACACAGAAAAACAGGCCGATCTCCAATATCTATAAACAAAGGTGTTGATGGCAGCAGCACAGCTGATATTTCTCTCGAGGATGATGTCACAGCCAAACAGGAACAGACCAGATGAAGCTACTATGAGAAAAAACAGAGAGAGAACAAAGTTAGAGATGACTGTTGATTAAAAAAGGGAAGAACTTACTTTCTCCTTATGGTTGTTGTATGTGGCATGACTCCTCTGTTAAAGTCGTCCTTTCAGAGCAGCTCGCATAGTTAGCCAGGCTAACAGCGTACCAGAACAGAAATATTTGTCAGCAAGGGGTAACATATTTTTTTTTTTTTTCGTAAAAAATTCAAAAAATATCCACTGGACTTGGTTTTCAAGATTTTAAGACGTTTCGCCACCTCTCCAGGAAGCTTTCTCAATTCAAATGTCTGGATCCGCGAGTTTGAGTCTTATATGGACAAGGCCTTGTATTGCTTGGAAACATGCAATGGAAAACCAAGTCCAGTGGAGATTTTTTGAATTTTTTAAGGAAAGACTATGACCTGGATGACTGAGAACCTTCATCAGCAAGGGGTAACATAGGAAATTTTAGGTTGTTTAAAACCATAAGATGCAATGTCAAGTTTGATTCATCAAGGTTGAAATAAAGTGCTGCAGCTTTGATATATAAATCTTTAAACTGATGCTACACCCCCTCCGGCCACAAAAATAAAGTGTGAGGTTTGCTGTTGCAGAATGGATCATCAACACATGATGTTACCCGCTGGGTTCAGAAGCTTCTACACCAAACACAAGCAAACACAGAGAGCTTCGTTTTGTAGTTTATACAGACATCCTACTGAGTTATTTCCTAAGAGGAGTTAGGAAATTCAAAAGGAAACCGACTGAACTAATCTGGACTTTTTTGGGAGTGTGGTGAGAGGGAAAAAAAAAAACTCCTTCTTCCAGCTCTTTCTGGGCTTAGGGCCAAAACGACTGGAGGAAGGAAGGCGGGAGGCAGCGGGATGAAGAGGAGAAGGCAGACGGGATCTGCAGGGATTGCATGAGCACATGCAGAATAAATTAACTCTTGCTTGGCCAGAAGCTCTCCTCCTTCTTTTCCATTTCGCAATTTATATTTGCTGTCAATTGTTGATTAGAATGTCTTTTATTTAGATAACATAATTGAAATCATTCAAATAACACTGCAAACTCTGCAAACACCTGCTGTTGTACCAGGACTGCAGCTGTTTTTCTGCTATCAGAGAACAATGGATGCAAACCACAAAGAGAGAGGTGGAGATGGAGGACGAAGAGGAGCAGGGGAGAGCAAAGCTGAAAAGGAGATGTTTAGGACTTTATTGGAAAGGAGAATCACCTGGACATTATTCCACTGTGAGAGAAATAAAACGCAGAGAAGAACCTAAAACAGCTTCATCTGGAAACCAGAGTGGACAGAAGCTACATCAATAGGGCTTTAGGACAAAGCAGAGCCTCCTGAGGGAGGAGACTCAGACCCTCACAGCTGCTTAGAAAAAAAAAAAAAAAAACTCTGATTTTATTTTGATCAGTATCAAGAACACTGAAATATGCTTTATAATTAAACAAGATAAAACTAGTAAAATCCTTGGCTATTACGCAAATTACCTGAGCAGTGACTTTGTCACCTGATGCCTTCTTTCTGTGCTGCAGGTGCAGATACGGGTCAGCCTGCAGAGGAAGCTCATTTAGAGCAGTCCTATCTGGATCTTCTTGTTAAGGTTCTAGTCCATTCCCAGAAGAAAAGAAAGGGTTTCTGGATCATTAAACAAAAAACAAAAAAACAAAAAAAAAGACTGCAGAACTATGCACAGATTTCGCTGCTGGTCCTGATTTGTTTATCCATCTGTTATGGTCTTTTTGGTTGTGCCAAAGAGAGGAACACAGCGTTTAATGATCAAAAAGCTGTGGAACAGGAAGGGCAGCAGGTGGAGAACAGAAAGAGAACAGACCACATCCCCCTCATCTGTCAACCATTCCTGACGGCCTTGAATTGAAGACGCCAACGGAACATCAGCTGACTCAACAAGAACACTGGATTTTCTGTTTAGTATTATTTTGTTTGTGTGTTTTATTTTAAATAGTTGGCTAAATCTTTCAGTTATTGGTAGTCCCCCTCCTGTATCAAAGAAAGCTGGTTATGAAGGAATGTTTCTAATCGTACGTTTAACATTTTTTAAAAGTTGGCATGGTCATTCTTTGTCCTTTCAAGTTACAATGCAAAACATTCTGTTTTTTTATTTGGTAAATACATTTCTGAGCTTACTGTATTGTCTTCCAGCAAACATCGGGTAATCATCCCTTCTAGTTTTCCTCAGAGTTTCTCCCTAATGTGGCGAAAACATTTGGTTTGTTTGTTTGGCTTTAAATGAGCAGTGAGGCTGAAGAAGATCTGTTTCAGATTATTGTTTTATGAAGGTTGATGGTCATTTCATCCATCCATCCATGCATCCATCCATCCATCATCCATTATCCATCCATCCATCCATCCATCCATCCATCCATCCATCCATCCATTCATCAATCCATTTATCCATCCATCCATTATCTGTCCATCCATCCATCCATCCATCCATCCATCCATCCATCCATCATCCATTTATCATCCATCCATCCATTCATCAATCCATTTATCCATCCATCCATCCATCCATCCATCCATCCATCCATCCATCATCCATTTATCCATCCATCCATTATCTGTCCATCCATTCATCAATCCATTTATCCATCCATCCATCCATCCATCCATCCATCCATCCATTCATCAATCCATTTATCCATCCATCCATCCATCCATCCATCCATCCATTCATCAATCCATTTATCCATCCATCCATTATCTGTCCATCCATTCATCAATCCATTTATCCATCCATCCATCCATCCATCCATCCATCCATCCATCCATCCATCCATCCATCCATTCATCAATCCATTTATCCATCCATCCATTATCTGTCCATCCATTCATCAATCCATTTATCCATCCATCCATTATCCATCCATCCATCCATCCATCCATCCATCCATCCATCCATCCATCCATCCATCCATCGATCCATCCATCCATCCATCCATCCATCATTCATTCATTTATCCATCCATCCATCCATCCATCCATCCATCCATCATCCATTTATCATCCATTCATCAATCCATTTATCCATCCATCTATTATCTGTCCATCCATCCATCCATCCATCCATCCATCCATCCATCCATCCATCCATCCATCCATCCATCAATCCATTTATCCATCCATCCATTATCTGTCCATCCATCCATCCATTCATCCATCATTCATTTATCCATCCATCCATCCATCCATCCATCCATCCATCCATCCATCCATCCATCCATCCATCCATCCGTGCTCCATCAGTTCATCAATCATTTATCCATCTATCCATCATTCATCCATCCATGCATTCATCATCCAGCTATCCATTTATCATCCATCCATCCATCCATCCATCCATCCATCCATCCATCCATCCATCCATCCATCCATTCATCCATCATTCATTTATCCATCCATCCATCCATCCATCCATCCATCCATCCATCCATCATCCATCCATCCATCCATCCATCCATCCATCCATCCTCCCATCATCCATCCACCCGTCAATCTGTCCTTCCATCCATCCTCCCATCAACCATCCATCATCCATCCATGCATCCATCATCCGGCCATCCATGATGTTCATCCTGGCCCCCTCCCATTAAGCAGGGAACAGTTACAGCGGGGGCTTTTCTGGTGGCCTTAGAACAGTGAGGCTGCCAAGTGCCTAAGCACCTTGGCTGCACCTAGAAATTCTGCGCATATGATATGGACAATATCTTCTAAAATGTGTAAATATTGTAAATTGTAAATATCAGCTAAAGGCAATCTCAACTTTAAATTCAATTCAAATTCAAAAACACTTTATTAATTCCAAAGGGAAATTAAATAACAACAGTATAACTGTATCTTATATATAAAATAAAAAATACATGTAGAAAATTGGATTTATTAATGTTTCTAATCAAAAGATTCATCTGTCACCTGATTTCCGCTCATCCTTCCTGCTCCTGCAGAAATGCTGAGAATACAGTCAGGTAAACGTCTCTAATGGCCGCCCTGCTTATTATATATGCAGAGGCGCTGTCTACAGGAAGCATTTGCTGCACTGTGACTGCAGCAGTGATGCCATGACTCTGACCCCAGCTAGTAAACAGTTAGAGCACACAGTGAGGTTTACCATCTCTACATCAGGCAGTGATTCAGGTTTCCGCTTAATGTCTGCAGAATCCCTCAACAGAAAACCACCCATGCCTGCTCTGGTGGGTTTGGTGCTCATCTAGAACGTTGTGCAACAGATAATATGCTGCAATGATACAACTTAGCTTGATTTAGCTGGAGCACATTTTTATTTATGGTAAAAAGAACATTCACTCTGTAAATAAAAAAATAGAGCAAACACTGCTGCCTATAATAAACACGATATACAAGTTAAGTTATAATGTCATATTGGAGAAATTCAACAAACAGAAAGCAAATTCAAAGAAGAACCTGATTATGTAATGATGAGAAACCGACTTTTTTTTTAAATTCAGTTCAGTTTATTAGCGCCAATTCTCAACAAATGTCATCTCAAGGCACTTTACAGAGACAATTCAACCAGATCATACAGTCGAATTGATTCAAAGTTTCCAATCAAAGGAAAACCAGTTGATTGGATTGACTTAAAGGCAATCCCTCACACTAAGCATGCTTACAGCGACAGTGGAGAGGAAAAACTCCCTTTTAACAGGAAGAAATCTCCAGCAGAACCAGGCTCAGCGTGAGCAGCCTCCTGCCGAGGCCAACTGCGGTTCAAGGACACAGAAGCAGACATAGAAAAAGAAGCATAGATGCAAAAGGCAACTGTCAACAAGCTCCACAGGCAGCTCTATCCAGGCAAAGGAGTTCCGAGCCAGCTCCTATGTCAGAGGATGAAGAGATCACGTCCAGCCACTCACATTCAGAGAAACAGGACTACACAAAAAAACAGGCCGATCTCCAACATCTATAAATGAAGGTGTTGATGGCAGCAGCACAGCTGATATTTCTCTCTAGGATGGAGTCACAGCCAAACAGGAACAGACCAGATGAAGCTACTCTGAGAAAAAGCAGAGAGGGCAGAACGTTAGAGATTGAACTAACAGATTCTGCAGAGTGGGAGAACATCAGATAGAATAATGAAAAAAGGGTCCCTATGTCCTCCAGCAGTCTAAGCCTATAGCAGAATTACTATAGAGATAGCTCAGGATAACCTGATAACCCTTAAAATTAGAAAGGGGGGGGGGTTGATCACAGACTAAATGGACTAGTTTCTCAGCATCACCCCTGGACAGGATTTTTCTAATTTTTGCAATGTTCCTCAGATGAAAGAGGGAAATTCTAGAAACCTCTCTGATATGGGATTTAAATGACAGGTCCTGATCAAAAACAACACCAAGATTTTTTACTTTATTATCTGAAATCAGTTTAATCCCATCCAAATGAAGTGACTGACTAATCAGCTTCTTTTTCAAACACTCTGGTCCAAAGACTATAACTTCTGTTTTGTCTGCATTCAGAAGGAGAAAGTTAAGAATCATCCAGGTTTTTATGTCTTCAAGACATGCCTGTAATTTATGTAATGGGTTAGCTTCATTTGGATTTATAGACAGATATAGCTGGGTATCATCAGCATATCAGTGGAAATTAATCCCATGCTGTCTAATTGATAATTCTATTGATTGGAAGCATATGTATAGTAAAGAGAATTGGTCGTTCAAAAAATAAATTATGGTGTAAGTGGTCTCTCACTTGTTTGGCTAGGTAAGAAAGAAAGATTGGATATAGGTCTATAATTGACCAAGTCATCTGGGTAAAGAGACATTTTCTTAAGCAAATGTTTTATTACATTAACCTTAAAAGCCTTTGGTACATATCCCTGTAACAGAGATTAATCACATCTAAAATGGAGGAGGAGATCAAAGGGAATACTTCCTTAAATAACCTGGTTCGAATTGGATCTAACGTACAGGTCGAAGGCGTAGATTAAGACAACATATTTGAGCTAACTCTGAAAGTCCATCTGGATCAAATCAGTTTAAACCCAGTTCAGATTCTATGGCTACCACAGATGTTGCCTCACCCTCCAGAGACAAACCAAAAGCTTTATAGCAGTATCAGTTTATGCACCTTTGATCTGGTATGGTTATGGCAAGGTAATATAATTGCTCATAAAACAGACATCACTTAGTTAAATTGTTAAAAAAAAAAAAAAAAGCTAATAATGTTATGTGATACATTCAAAATGGCTCTTCCGAGTCAAACACTAGCCGAATGGCATCTCCCAGCGACATCCCCTCCAACGTCCAGCCACTGGAGTGACCCTCTCTTGCATATTTTTTTACTCTGATTCCACCCTTTCACTGAATTACATGGTCTGACCAGGAGATGATGCTTCTCTTTAGATCTTAATATCCACAAATCATGACAGAAAGAATATTTTATAACAAAGATTGATGTTTAAAAAGGAATCGGAGGGGACCAACCAAGGGCCAGCCAAGGGCCCATCAAGAAAAGTCGGGAAATTTTGAATGGCTAATGGAGCCTTGGCGGAAGTTCAACTGAAAAAAACTGATTGCTCTCCTACATCCACCTACGACACAGCCAATCAGCTCTGAACCACACCTTCACGAAAGCCAATCAGCATCCAAAGTTCAACTTAAAAGGCCTCCGATCCGCAACTTGTCTGCTCCTAGGGCACAGGCGGTGGTTGCACTGTCTGACTTCATTTCAGCTAAAGATACATAAAGCTTATAGTTAGAGAGGCCCTGGTTATCCTGAGTTATCTCTATAGTTATGCTGCTATAGGCTTAGGCTGCTGGAAGATATAGGGATAAAGAAAATCTTTATAGATCAGTGTTCCTATGTTCCTATTATATCTACAGTATGCTTCTGTCTTGTTGAACCCCAGTCGGCCTCGTCAGAAGGCCACTCATACTGAGCCTGGTTTTGCTGGAGGTTTCTTCATGTTAAAAGCGAGGTTTTCCTCTCCACTGTTGCTACATGCATGCTTAGTGTGAGGGATTAATATCAAGTCAATGGCAAAGTTTTTTAAATTTTTCTGGGAATTTGTAACTAAAACCGTGGAAAAGGTATTGCTAAACGAAAGGTGTTAAAGTAGATACATATTTGTAGATTTCATTTTTTTTTCTGTGTGTTTCAGATAGATGGAAAGAGAATCTGGAAAAGACCATTTAAAAAGAATGTAAACTGTAAAACTCTGTTTGAAAAAGAGAAATAAAAAATGTAAAAATATAATATCTGTTAGCAAATGTTCAATAACAAGTTGAAAAATAAACATGAAAAAAAAATGTTGGCTTTTTTTACATATAATATAAAGAAAATGAAAAAAATAAATAAAATTAAAGTGTGCAATAAAAGCAAAGTTACTATCTAGACCTTTTTTTTCAATCTAGGATTTGTTTTATTTTCAGTTTTGGATTTATTTTTGTCGTCAAATTTCTATTTTCAAAATGTGTTGATTCTGATGAACACTGATGGAACAAAACTCCGTCCATTTTTTCCTCCGGGCTGCTCTGAACATAACAGAACGAACAATAAATGAATAAACGAATATAACTAACTGGGCTGCAGAAGATAAGGAATAATAAAAACGCAGATTTTAAGACAGGATTTTTTTTTAAATATAACTTTTCTAAGTTTTGGAACAATATGGTCTGAGAATATATTTATATACCTGTTTAAGCCAGAATGATCTGACATTTAAATATGATTTCCCTACTACTGTAAGTGTTTATTTTTTTATGTTTTTACCAACAAGGCACAAACAGTGGGAACTGTTTTAAAGATACAGCCGTGATATCAGGGGGTGAGCATCCTCTGCCAATTATTGGCCACCCCTACCATTTTTTCCCCTCTAATACAGACGGTGGCAGCAGGAATACTCTCAAGTGGAATATTCAAAACATTTTATTTTTCATATATTACTTACAGTTTTTTATATATTCAAAATTACTTGACAACAAAAATACTGAGGTAAATTATACACATCAATATACTAACATTAAAGATGATAGGTACAGAATTCATGCTCTTTTTCAGAACTAGATTTTTTGTTATATTTAAAGAAAATTATGTGTCTCTACAAGCCATCTAGGAGTCATAGATAAATGACTATTTTAATAAAAACCTATCAAATAATCAATTAAGGCAGAATTAGTGCTTGTAAATATCAATTTTATGCAAAAATGATTATTGATACAAGTAGGTGAGTAATGACAATGGAAAAGATTAACTCAAACCTGAAAGAATTTTATCCACTATACCTGAGGTCTACAACAGGGGGTCCGCGACCCCTAGGGGGTCCACAGAGGTACTGCATGGGGGTCGTAAAAGTTTTGGTTGATTAGACTGCAATTTTTTTCTAATTGACATGTCTATAAATCCATATTAACATGAATTCAACACATTGTAGTAAACAGATAAATGGAGTCAGAAGATGTCTTTCAGTCATCAATGCACACATTCAGAGACACACAGGAGCTCTTGCAAGCTGGGCACCGTTTCATTTAATCAAAGGCTTAAAATGGAATAAAAATGAGTGTGCCCCATCTGGCTAATGTAGGAAAACAATTTCACAAAGAATTTAAGTCAGTAGGTCACACGACCTGGATTTTATTAAAGAAAATTCCCAACTTTTGTCTTTAAAATAATCTTAAATATTAAAAAATAGCATAAATTGCATAAAAGCAAGTGTGCCTTATATATGTTATCTATTGGCATGATTTTATATTAGTTTCATTTATTGATTTTTGTTTCTCAAGAGTTTTTGGTTCAAAAATTTGTTGATGGTCTCTAACTGCACCACCACGTGTGGAAGGGAGCAGCTGGACCACATCGGAGTCCCTTAGTCGGATAAACAGATCCCGCTTGAATATCCAACTTCAAACCAACTTCACCGCGGTGCTGACGGCTCGGCTTTGAGGCACTGCAGTCGACCGAAATCCCGGACCATTTTGAAATTTACCCACAGACATTTTTTTAGGAATGAAAAGTAGGACACGTCCGGGAAAAAGATGGACGTCTGGTAGCCCTATTTAACTAGTTTTCGGAGCACATACTTTTTCACTTTTACTTAAGTAAAGAGGTCAACATCATACTTTAACTTTTACCGGAGTGTTTTTATATTGAAGTATCTATACTTCTACTTAAGTAACAACTGTGTGTACTTTTGACATTTGTTAGTAAAAGCTGTAGGAAAGTATAGTTAGGCCTGACCCTGAGGTTCTATCCACCCTCGGCCCCCCTCAGTTCACATTGGTTATTGCCTGGCCCCCCTTCTAAAAATGTTGTGGCTACGCCTCTGCCAGGCAGCAGGCTAAGCATCCGGGAAACGGAACCCAGGTTTGCGGAGGACCTGGAATGACTCTCTTCCTTTCCCTTCAGACCCGCTAATGATGGAGGAGTAAAAGGCGACATGATTGGTGGATGCAGGCAGCAGTGGAGAAATGTAAACCCGCTGGCTTTGTTGCATTAGAGGAGGAGGGGGGTGAAGACTGAACGCTCCTCTCGATGCCAGCAGCCGGTCGGTGCGGTGGGAAGCGGACTGGACCCTCCTGCAGCTCTGCGGTAAGAACCGAGACAGAACAGAAACATGCGGGGGAGGGGGGAGGGAATAAAAAAAACAGACAACAGGCGGACATCGATGCGATTCAGCAGGAAGGGTGGAAAAAACAGCCCGGGGGTACCGCGATAGCTCTCAGACAAACCCGGCTCGGCTTGCTTTTGCGTGACAGCTGCGGGACCAATGGAAACATGCGGGAAGCCAGCTGCGCTAAAGGCTGCAGCCAATGGAAGATGTGAAACCCAGAGAGCTGAGGTTAGGCTGGCTGCAGCAGCTAAACTTCCCAGCGAATTAAAAAAAAAAAAAAAAAAAAGGCTGTTTGTGTTTTGGCTGCTGCAGAGGCCATTTTAGGGAAGAACCGAGATCTTTAAGTTCGGGATGCGGGGAGGATGTTTGCGGTGCAGATGGGGAACAAGGATGAAGTCCCGCATCCAGACTGCTGCTGGGAGCTTTATGTGGATTAAATAGACCTCCTCCTCCTCCTCCCCATCCCTCTCCTCCCCCTCCCTCCCCCTTCCCTGCTAATTTTTTATGCATTTTTCTAAACTGTCATGGCGATTTTGTGTCCTTGGAAATAAAATAAGCAGCAGGCGTTTTCTTTCTTTTTTTTTATTTTTGGGGAGGAAACGCGGAGGTGAGACTGCGGCCGGGAGTTCCGAGCAGGTGAGCTGTCCGCCGGGTTTCTGTCCTCCGATGGAAGAAGGGAGTTTTTAACGGCTGTCCACACGTGTGAGCGGAGACAGACGGCTGCTGCTGGGATGTATTTACAGCAGCAGCAGCAGCAGCGATGCGGTGACATTACAGAAGCTAGCACAGTGCTAGCTGCGGGGGCTAACAGCCGAACGGGTCTCCTTTTTTCTCCTCCTCCTGCTCCAGTTTCCCCCTCTCCCACCGGGAACTTCTCCCCTCATCCCCTCACAGCTCCCAACTTATGGCAGCTCATCGAAGCTAGCCGCTTTAGCCTCTGCAGCTGCTAGCATTCATTAGTAGAGGGTTTGGAGGAGGGGGGGAAGCTAAGCTGTTGTTAGCCTCTTAGCTTACTGACTCCTTACAGCAGCCAGGTGAGCGCGAGAGCTCCCACTGAGTCGCACGTGACCCTCTGAGGTGACCAGGTGGAGTTGAGGGCCGCAGACAAAGGATGGCTGCTGGGAGCTGGCCTGCTTTCAGGAGCTCTTAGGGCTTCATTCTCACATCATTTGGAGGTTTTTCCTCTTTTTTGTGTGTGCATTAATTAGGTTTTTCCTGATTTCTGGTTCCCCCCAATTTTTAACAAACTATAAAAAAGAAGAAAATGTGCAAAAGGTTCTACATGGGTGGTTGTTTTGCTTCTGAGAAGCTACCAACCTCTTTAGATTGGTGAATGGTTGCCCTGACAACCTCTTCTCTGTGGTTGGATAGAAAGAACAAGCCCACAGCATGATGCTGCCGCTGTTCTGTCAGATCACAGGGTTTCCGCAGGTTGTAAAAAATTATAATTTTTGAAGTTAAGGCCTTAATTGGCATTAAAATTCATTATATGTGATTATCGTGGCTTTTAAAATGCTTTATATATATTTAAAAAAGAACGTTTATAAAAACAATTTCTTCAGATATATTTATAATGCGATATGTTAAGCAGAACTGCTTGCGGTTGATCGTAAAGCTTTATGTTTGGAAAAGAAGCTCGAGGCGCAGTTGTGGTTGGGTAGGAAGAAAAAGCCCACAACATGATGCTGCCACTGTTCTGTCAGACAGGATCATACAAAACTAAAGGGATAAACAGCTATTGACTATGGGTATGCTGGTCTGACAGAACACCGGTCAGATCAGCATACCTATAGGCAATACGCATGCGCAAGGCGTCAGATTTGCGTTTATTGCTTTAGTTTTGTACGAAGATAGTCATGTAGTCATGTACAAAAATAACACAACAACAAACTTAACAAAAAAACAACAACATTCAGATCACCATATGCTTCAGAAAACACCAAAAACAAGTAAATAGTTTTTTTTTGTACATGATTAAAGGGATACACGCCTGTTGAGGTAATTTAAAGTGTATTTTTCAACACTAAAGGGATAAATTAAAGGAGGGGTCGTCAAATTTTTCCAGGCCAAGGAGACCCAAATTGATGGCCATATGGAGCAGGGTATGAAATTGTGCTATATCAGACTGGTCCTATAGTCACTCTATTACAGATGGAGTCATGTAACAAAAGTAATTTCTCTCTGGGATTATTTAAGTATTTCTGATTCTGATTCCTGGTTGATGGGACAGGTGTTGTGAATGAAACGGTGCCCAGCTTGAAAGAGCTCCTGTTTGTCTCTGAATGTGTGCATTGATGACTGAAAGACATCTTCTGCCTCCATTTATCTGTTTACTACACTGTGTTGAATTCGTGTTAATGTGGATTTAAAGACATTTCAATTAGAGGAAAAAATTGCAGGGGGGAATATAAAAAAGAAAGAGTCTAATCAACCAAAATTTTAACGACGCCCATGCAGTACCTTAATGGATCCCCTAGGGGTCGTGGACCCCTGTTGAAGACCCCCGAACTAAAGAGATAAGGGTATTGACTCTGGGTATGCTCATCTGACAGAACACTGGCACCTCTTTCCTCTTCCACAGTGAACGCATGGTGGTCGATGGTCTGTAGATCAGAATGGTGAACTTCACCGTCTCTGGACCAGTGGGAAAATCTGTGTTTAAAGGAAAAGTTTGGTCAGTAAGGAATAATCAATGGATCATTATCTATACCTAGAACTAATACGCTCACAGTGATTTAATGAATTTAGCATTTGTCAGTAAAAAAATAAAACAATAATTTTCAGTGCAATCACAGAGTCTGGGAGCGGCCATTTTTGTCCCAACATAGTAACCCCTCCCTCCTGCACTCTTCCAGCAGTGACGTCACGGTGCGGTAAGCCTAGCGCCATTCTCCCCGCTTTACAAGCAAAATCAATGGGAACTACTAGACACATCTGCAATCAACAACAATTATTGAAGATTTCCAGAGGACTTCACCATTGAAATTCACCAGAGCTATAGTGAAACTGACAATGCCCACGTGCATGGCAGCTGGATGCTGGAATACAACGGGTAAAAGTGAAAAAAAAAAAAAAAAGAGTATTTTCACCTTTTTGATTCCTGATCCTCCACGGACGGGTTGGTCGTTGGATCGCCAACTTGAAGAGGGAGGATTTGCCATCGAACTTCTGGCCAGAGAAAAAACCCGTAATATGTAGCCAACATTTGGAAGATGAATGTTTCCAAGATGACTTGGATAATAGCGCCTTGTGACAAACACCAGATACAGAACTGGGACTTGATCAACAGCCGATACCGCACTGTGACGTCACAAACCAGTAGGTGGCAGTAGTGTTCTTTAATAAACATGGATGCCTCCAGTAAAGCACGTTCAAATAAAAATTACTTTTAATTAAAAACACTTATTTATTCAACAGTATGGAATAATTTCATATTTAAAGTACTTTCAGAAAGTTTAATTCTGAATGTGACCAGACTTTTCCTTTAGAAAAAAATGTCTATCGGTTGTTTCTTCCACCTTAGTGGATGTTTTCAGGTCCAGCAGAGTTACAGTGGACCTCCTGGTCATGTCTTGGTGGTTGCGTGGTCAGTTGGTCCCCTCTTCCATGCTTGATGAGATGTTAAAAGCTTGGGAAGATGTTTAGAAGCTTATTCTGCCACAAACAGACCAGCTGGAGCCTCACTCAGGTGGACTTCCTTTAACTTAAGGTTGCAGTGGTTTTGTTTAGTGTTGCTTCATGTGATGAACGCTTATAAGGTTTAATATTAAGGTTCAGATACGTTTTTTGTACTTTTCAGGTCCAACAGAAAAAAAGAGGCTTAAATATCAGAGCAACTCTTTTTTTTCTGATTAGATGAGAGCCAATAAATGGGAAATATTCCAGCCCTGACCTCTGACACTGATTGTTGTATTGGCATCAGATGATTCACCTGTAGAGCTTCTTGGGTCGAGCGAAGCTGAAAGGATGCTGACCATATGAGGAGCTGTTTTCTCTGTACAACTGGGTGGCAGCATTTTCCCAGACTTCTTCTCCTGTGGAGCCACAGGCAAAGGATGGTGTCGGTGTTTTTACAACCCATTTATGTGGTCTTTCTCTTAAATCAGGGTTCCTTCTTTGCCTTGAAACACGTCCAACTTTCCTGTACGACAACAGCTAATAGTGGAGTTGCAGCTTTTAAGGGCCTTTTTCTGGATGGGGTATTTAATTCTGGTTTATACATGTTACAGTTGTGTGTAGAAGGATAACTAAGGTAATCACGTATACTGGGGACATTCGGCATTAAACTCTGTCATTTTATCTAATTGTTTTATTTTATTCTTACGACGGAGTATTAGGGCCAGGTTACAGATTTTTTTTTTTTTGAGAATAATAATCGATAATAATCGAGTCCATTTTGACATCCTGCCCAATTTCATGCTGATGCTAAAATATTTCCTTATTTATCAAACTGGTGCCAAAGTATAACTTCACATGATGCTAGACATTCCTCATTTTAGGGAAGTTATGACTTTTTTCTTGTAATATTACATTATTACCGTAATACTACAACTTCATTGTAATTTTACGACTTTATTCTCTGAAATTTTTTGACTTTATTCTCATAATGTTACGACGTTATTCTAGTAATTTTACAACTTTATTCTCTTAATGTTACTTTATTCTCATAATTTTACGACTTTATTCTTGTAATAGAGGAAAAAAAATCTCTAGCCTGGCCCTAATACTCCGTCATAGTTTCTAGCATAAAGGACTATTCTAAAAAAGGAAAGTGTTCACTAACTGTGATCTAGCTCTCTGTTTTTAGTTTAATCCAGCAATCAGTGCTGGCAGAGACATTGTGCTGTTAGCAGAGCTTCTAAACAGGTGGTTCTAGTTGGTCTTCAGGGAATGTTAAACTCTGCTTCTCCATCCACCACGATAACTGCTAGCATCTCTTTTCCTATACTGCTCTCCCCTTTTTTAATATCCTCTCCTTCCAAACAGCAGAGAAGTTCTGCTGCTCCTCCATGCAGCGCGGCTAACTGTACGATTTTCTTTTCAGTCGTTACATGCAGCTACAGCTGGAGCTCTATGACAAAACCGCAGGGTTTAAAAGTCTGCAGCTTACGATATATGTTCTGACACTGTGCGACCTGACGCTCTGATGCGATCTACCTGCTCACACTGTACGTCTAAAAACCATGTGGAACGCAGCTTTGCAGTGAGATGGCGCTACTTGGACTCGTCTATCCGGAAGCCAAACGAGTAGAAGAGGAATATTAAGCTCACTAGAAGGAAATGCGCTGCCTTGGCAATTTGTGTAAATTTGTGCTGAAAGCCCTTAAAAGAAAAGACAACAACGTATTTGGACAAAGACATGGCTGAGCAGGGAGGGAGTGCAGGTGGCGCAATGGATAGCGCACATGACCAATGTACGGAGGCCCTAGTCCTCGAAGCGGCCATCCTGGGTTCGAATCTGTCCTGTGGTGCTTTGCCGCATGTCTCTCCCCCTCTCTCATACCCCCAAAAGAGCTGCCTGAAAAGAGCAACAAATTGTACAGTGTACGCCCGGTTTAAATGGGCCGATTTAGGTGAGATCTAAAGAAGTTTATAAAGGGTTTAGATTTACTGACAGAACCAAAATTCTTGGACAAAGAACAAGATGCAGAACTGTATAATATGATAAACAATTTGGAACTGATGAGACGCCAATAATGTGTGTTTTTGTTTTTATTTCCTTCTTTTTTGTTCTGTTTGTCCTTTCTATAAATATGGAAGCAACCTGGGTTGAGAATAAAAAAAATGGTACTAGGGTAATAAAAAGAAAAAAAATTCTGACAGAACCACAGAAAGTTTATTCTAGATCCATTAAACAGTGGAAATAATCTGGACCGGACTCTGGATCCATTCATGGTTCTGCTCTAGCAGGCCAGAGCTCTGGCTTTACTTCTTTTGGAAATAACAGTCAGGCTATGATTACGAATGAACAGCATTGCCCCCATCTGGTCGACGAGAACCTTACAACACTGAAAGAAGTTCCTTCTTAGCGGATGTAATTAATTGATTTGACAGAATAAAGTTTAATGTAATCAACCACTAATCAACAGTCGTAAGTCAATCATTTGTTTATACCCTAATCTGAACTTTTTATAATGTAAAAAAAAATATTTTATATATATATATATATATATATATATATATATATATATATATATACAATTAGTGTTTTTCAGTAAAAATAATAAATTTCTTCTGCACTATTATAGACACTCTGTAGATGTAATATTTTGGAAAAAAAATTCTTTTGAGGAACAATTTGTAGTTGTGACCTTGAGATGACCAAAAGAAAAAAGGGGGGGTTGGGTTCCCTTTATTGAGGAAGTTATTCATGTTTCTCATTTTTTACTTTTTTCTGGGTGCAGTGGTGGCACCAGGGCCAAAGCTTATAATCCTTATGGAGGCCTGAAGGCTGATTTATACTCAGAAACCAGGTCGTCTGAGTGTGTTTCACAGTGAACGCTAATGTACCCCCACCCCGTCCGTAGACACTCTGGTGCACCTCTCCAAAATAGTAGCATGACCGCAGACAGGAGGCCTCTGATTGGTCAATTCTACATCCGCTCTACTCTGAGTATTTCCTGTTTGGTACCTTGGTGGCTTGTTTGTTTGTATGACCGCCATTGTGGAAAACGACTCGTGAAGTTGGACCAGCTGGAAGAGCGAGGTGCGCGACAAAGCTGGGACCCTTTTTCCTCCTGGATCCCCGTTCTTTTCGGCCCTCATGTCCCTCAGTTGTCGCACAAACTCGCCCCCACTTCCTCGCCGCCTCGGCCGTTTCTGGACCCACAGCTAGTTCCTGATTGTCCCTCTTGCGTTGAGGTGTGGAATAACATAGCGCAGACCACGCTTCAATATTGGGAATAAGTCAAAAATATCTGCGACAAGCTCACTGTGACACACTGCTGCGGGAGGATAACCAGACCTTAAAGGGGAACAATGTTTTTTTTTTTTTTTTTTTTACATTGGCCCCTTGATTTTACGTTATTACATCATGTTCTACTCACCGATATGAGTTTTGTGTCAAGACGTTACTTGGATATAACCTAACGGAATATCTTCAGAACAGCTCCAAATGACACAAAACGCATATGGGTGAGTAGAACATGACGTAATAACGTAAAATCAAGAGGCCAATATAAAAAAAACGGCGTTCCCCTTTAAGTCTTGATACAGCTCTCAGGTCTGAGTCCCATGCTGTTGACCTTTGCTTCATGTCTTCTCTCTCTCCCTCACGTTTCCTGTCTGTCTTCTTTCAAAAATAACAAAATAAAAGCCACTGGTGCCTGGAAATAAAAAAGTCTCCCTTTATTTAGGTAATCAGATTATCTGTGCTTTAAACAAAGACATGATCTGGTTAAACCATTGTGTAATGGGAGAGCTGTGGTGGATTTCCATTTAAGAGGGATGCGTCCTTCAGCAACTACAGAAAGAAAGGCTTCACTTCCAGATTTCTACTGGAGAATCAGGTCTTTTCTTCTAAAACTTGGTGAGGTGTGAATCGTTTTTGAGAGAACCTTGGACCTAGTTTTAAAAACTACGGTCAAAGGCCTGAAGCTTCGTCTTTGACGTCTAGATACAACTTCAGAGTTTCATTAAAGGCTTCCTCGTTTGGTTTGTTTTGGTGGTTAAAGAGGACCTTATGAAAGAACGAAAGAAAGAAAGAGTTGGTTAGGCGAGATGGAGAACAGTTATTTAAGTGAATTTGATTGAATTTTAGGTCACAGAGGTCTAAAGGTCCGACATGTCTTCCATGTCATTTCTATTCAGCTGGCCTGATTCCAGGTTTTCTAAAAAAGACGTTTTACTGCAACCGAAACCGAAAGGTGGAGAATTCCTTTACCAGCTGTATCTATAAGCCTAATTTCAAAAAAGTTAAACAACAATCACCTGGACTTTGTTTCCCAGTTTTAAGACGTTTAGCTTCCCATCTAGGAAGCTTTTTTACTTCAAATATCAGAAATAACGTTGAGTTCGAGGCTTTATAGGAGAAGTGTAACTTTCTAAAGGACTGGTGCGGACATGTCCCCGCCAATAATTACAATAAAAAAGGAGGATAATCACTCATGTAGCTGAAAGGCAAAACATTCATCAATCAATCCACATTTTTCTAGATGGATGTATGAATAAAATGAAAGAGGTACACAATGATTTAAATTGTGTACTTACTAGGTAGGCATGATATTTTGCTGTTGGCATCAGAATCCTTTGTTGTTCATCCTTTTTTTTTTTACACATTGTCTAAGTACCCATAGATATCAATATATATATATATATATATATATATATATCAATAGGAAAGCATTCAGTAAATATATGTTTGAGCCCATATTTGCAAAATACAAAACCCTATTGAAAGCGTTTGTGTCGAGCAACTATAGGTCCATCAGCCACCACTCTTAGAGGGTCCCCACCAACTTTCATCACAAAGTTACACCCTTGCTTTATAGACTGGACCAAAAACAAAGCCTTGTTTTGGCTTACAAAACAAGCAAATTAAAATGTGTGAACGGGTCCGCCCCTTTGGAATGGGGGTCGTTTGAGTTTTTTGTTAGTTTGCAATACCTGCTACTGGCAACACCTCGTCTGTTCAATTCCCTCTAACGACCCCCCCTTTCAGAGACAAAGACAGATATTGGTTATTGCAGGCTAACAAAGAACCCAAACGATACCCATTCCTAAGGGGCGGACCTGTACGTCTGGTTCAATTTGAATGTTTTCTAAGCCAAAACAAGGCTTTGTTTATGGTCCACTCTATAAAGCCTCGAACTCAATGCTAATTCTGACATTTTGAATTGAAAAAGCTTCCTGGATGGGAAGCGAAACGTCTTCAAACTTTGAAACAAAGTCCAGTGGTTTTTTTTTTAACTATTTGGAATGACTATGACCTGGATGACTGAGAATCTTCACCAACCTTTAAGCTTAAAGTCAACATGTTCTCCTTCTTTTCCGATTAATCCTTTACATGTCCCGCTGGATGTCCATGTCTTGGTAGATCTGAAGGTGGTCCATCCTCTCTCCTCGTTCAGGTTAAGGACTTAAAAGAGCTCTGAGAGATGTTAAACTGAACCAGAACTTTTCCCTGACCTGTCTGCTGTCAGCCAGTGCTGCTCAGTTTAATTTCTCTAATAAACTCATCGAACATTGAAACTGAGTCACATTGATCCTTATTCAACACTGTAAATACTGCAGAATGGAAGAATAGAGATAGAATAAAGCAAGGAGAGGAAAAGTGGTCCCTATGTCCTCCTGCAGTCTAAGCCTATAGTAACATAACTATAGAGATAGCTCAGGATAACCTGAGCAACTATAAGCTCTATCAAAAAGGAAAGTTATAAGCCTAGCCTTAAATGTAGACAAGGTGTCTGACTCATGGACTAAAACTGCTAGTTGGTTCCACAGGAGAGGAGCCTGATATCTAAAAGATCTGCCTCCCATTCTACTTTTAGAAATTCTAGTAAACCTGCAGATTGAGAGTGAAGTGCTTTGTTAGGAACATAAGGAACAATCAACTGGTAAACAAACTAGTATAGGAGAGATATGATCTCTGTTTTTAATTTTCATCAGAACTCTGGCTGCAGCATTTTGGATCAGCTGAAGGCTTTTAACTACAGTTTGTGGACTTCCTGATAGTAAAGAATTACAATAGTCCAGTCTTGAAGTAACAAATGCATGGACTAGTTTCTCAGCATCACCCCTGGACAGGATATTTTTTAATTTTGCAATATTGCGCAGATTAAAGAAGGACATTCTAGAAACCTCTTTGTTATGGGATTTAAATGACAGGTCCTGATGGAAAAATAACACCAACATTTTTTACTTTATTATCTGAAATCAGTTTATTCCCATCCAAGTGAATTGACTGACTAATCAGCTTATTTTTCAAAGACTCTGGTCCAAAGACTATAACTTCTGTCAGGCTTAATGAGTGGACATGGTGTTTTACATCTCTGCACATCTGAAAACATGCTAGCAATTAGCACGGTACTATAGATGGAGAATGTTGTGAGTTAATGCACTTCATCGAGTAAATCATTCCACCTGTTAAAAAGCTCCGCTAACAGCAGATTCTCTCAGCTCTGGTTGTTGGACTGTTGTTACACTAAAAACAGAGAGCTATACCACAGTTAACGTCCACTTTATGAAACCAAGTGCCAAACAGTGACAGGTTGCCAGAGTGAGTTACCCTGTCTGTTAATGATAGTTTGACGTCTCTGTTCAAGGACTTTATAAGTTTTCACATAGTGTGTTTTATAACCTAATCTTTCCCTTATGAATAAGTTTAGGACTGAAATAATCGGATTATTCATGGTTATTTAAATTATCATTACTAATTTAGTTATGGATTAATTATTAAAAGTATAGTGGAGGATGTTCTTTTTCCTGGTGGATCATCTAAATCAGCGGTTCCCAACCACCGGTCCGCGGGTCATTTTGTACCGGGCAGCACAAAAAAAAAAAAATATATATATATATATATATATATATATATATATAATTTATCGACGATCAGAGACTGAGTGATGTTTTATTTTGAAAAATATAAAAAAATTGCGGTATTCTCTCCCAATTACATCAGTCGGTGCATCTGTGCCTCTTGACACAGGTTAATTCAGCTCAAGACTCATCCTATCTATAACATCCTATCTTTGTGAAGCGGGATTTTCTGCGGTTACAGCGACCAAAACAAAGCTACGGAGCACACTGGACATCAGGAGCACACTTCGTCTGTCATTTTCTCCGATTACGCCTAGATGGGACCGACTTGTTGTTTTATTTTCATGCTGTTTGTATTTGATTTTATGCCAGTCGTATCATTTTACTGGATCGTATCGCCAACGCCCAATCCTCCCCACCCCCCCTCTCCCGCCCGGTCCGTGAAAATATTGTCTGACATATAGCGGTCCGTGGTGCAAAAAAGGTTGGGGACCGATGATCTAAATAAATGTTCCTCCTAACTGACAATCATTCTGGTGATATGTTCACGTAAGGCTGTCCTGCGTGCTCGTCCCCATCTTCACTTACCTGTGATGAGTCTGATATGGTGGAAAAATTAACATTTTTGAAAGTAAGCTTGTATGCAAACAGTAACTTTTAAACACAGCGTGCACGAGGAGAAATGGGCTTGTGCACGCTTTTGCACACGTTTAATAGCTGTTCCCTCTCAGGATCGGGTACAGGGTTGTACAGGTGCATTTTTATTTTTAAATGTACAGGGCGGGTCTTTTCAAAAATTCAGAAAATCCTCCACTATACCTTAACTATTCAGTTCAGTTTATTTCTATAGCGCCAATTCACAACACAGGTCACCTCAACGCACTTTGCAGTTCACCAGATCATCCAGTCAGATTGATTCAAAGTTTTCTAAGGAAAACCAGTGGATTGCATCGACTCATTGACTCGAAGGCAATCCCTCACACTAACCATGCTTGTAGCGACAGTAGAGAGGTAAAACCCTTTTTTTAACAGGAAGAAACCTCCTGCAGAACCGAAGCGGTCATCTGCTGAGGCCGACTGGGGTTCAAGGAGACAGAAGCAGAGATAGAAAAAGCAGCTGTAAAAGGTGGCCCCGTCCAGGAAACACACAGCCAGGCAGACGAGCTCCAAGCCAGCTCCCATGTCAGAGGATGAAGAGAGCACATAATAATAATAATAATAATGAATTTTATTTATAACGCACTTTACATTTGACATCAAATCTCAAAGTGCTACAAAGTGCTACATTTAAAAAGGGAAAATTAAAACAAGTTTAAAAGACCATAACATTAAAAACAGTGTAAAAAGACAATCATTAAAATCAATACATTAAAAGGCATACATAGCCTATTAAAAAAATTAAAATCAACAATTGTAGGCATTTCTAAAAAGGAACGTTTTCAGTCCTTTCTTAAAACAATCCACCTTCTGTGGGGCCCTAAGGTGGTCTGGGAGGGCATTCCACAGACGGGGAGCTGCGGCTTCGAAAGCCCTATCGCCCATTGTTTTTAGCCGTGTCCTGGGTGGGGCCAGACGGTGCTGTTGGCCTGACCGGGTCCGGGAAGAGGTGTGTGGTGTGAGCAGTTCAGTGAGATAGGTGGGGGCCGCACCATGCACACAGTGATGGGTGTGCAGAAGAATCTTGTACTCTATACGGGCGTGAATAGGGAGCCAGTGTAAAGTGTGAAGGATGGGAGTGATATGCTGGTGTTTCCTCACCCTCATCAGGACCCTGGCAGCGCTGTTCTGTACGTACTGGAGCTTCTGAAGGCTCCTGCCAGAGATCCCGATGAGGAGAGCGGTGCAGTAATCCAGCCTGGAGGAGACAAAGGCATGGACAAGCTTCTCTGCAGCAGGGAGGGATAGGGAGGGGCGGAGTTTGGAAATATTACGGAGGTGAAAAAAGGACGTTTTGCAAATGGAGGTGACATTATTGTCAAAGGAGAGGTGGGGGTCAAGCTTGACCCCAAGGCTTGTAACAGAGGGAGACAGGGGAATGGTATGACCACAGAATGAAACAGAGGTGAGAGGAGAGGAACGGAGTTGATGAGGAGTACCAGTTTGGATGGCCTCTGTTTTTGAGGCATTAAGCTGCAGGAAGTTTTGACTCATCCACGCCTTTATATCCTCCAGGCAGGAGCTGAGGCGGGTGACAGAGTTGGCGGGGGAGCTGGGAGGAGTCATTTTAATGTAAAGTTGTGTGTCGTCAGCATAGCAATGGAAGTTGACCCCATGCCTGCCGACGACACAACTAAGGGGGAGCATGTAGATGGTGAACAGGGTAGGGCCGAGCACGGAGCCCTGGGGGACCCCACAGGTGACAGTGTGAGGTCTGGATTTTGCCTCCCCCAGGGCCACGTACTCGGTCCTGTCAGTGAGGTAGGAGTGAAACCAGTGGAGGGCAGTGCCAGAGAGACCAATGAAATGCTGGAGGCGGTGGAGGAGGATGTGGTGATCTACTGTGTCAAACGCAGCAGAGAGGTCGAGAAGAATGAGGAGGGACGTGAAACCGGAATCAGAGGCCATCAGCAGATCGCTGGTGACTCTGATGAGAGCTGTTTCTGTGCTGTGGGAGGGACGAAAACCAGATTGGAATTTTTCATACAGATTATTGCATTTAAGGTGGTTGTGGAGCTGGGTGGAAACAACTTTTTCTAGGAGTTTGGAGATGAATGGGAGGTTTGAAATGGGTCTGTAATTTGACAGAGGTTCAGGGTCCAAGGTGGGTTTTTTTAGGAGGGGTTTAATGAGGGCAGTTTTAAGGGTAGATGGGACAGTACCCGTTTCCAGGGAACTGGCTATTATTTTGGTTATGAGATGACTAATGGACTGATGGTGAGTTTTGAGAAGAGGGGATGGGAGGGGATCTAAACAGCAGGTGGATGGTTTAGATTTGCGGATGATGTTCTCGACCTCCTGCTGCGTTGGCAGAAAGAAGTGTGATAGGAGTTGTGTGGGAGATGTCTGAGGGGTATCAATAGTGGTGCTATTTGAAGGTGAAAGTGAAGAGCGGATGCTGTCTATTTTTGATATGAAGAAATCCAGAAACCGGTTGCAGTTTATACACTATATTGCCAAAAGTATTTGCTCACCTGCCTTGACTCACATATGAGCTTAAGTGACATCCCGTTCCTAATCCATAGGGTTCAATATGACGTCGGTCCACCCTTTGCAGCTAGAACAGCTTCAACTCTTCTGGGAAGGCTGTCCACAAGGTTTAGGAGTGTGTTTATGGGAATTTTTGACCATTCTTCCAGAAGCGCATTTGTGAGGTCGCACACTGATGTTGGACGAGAAGGCCTGGCTCTCAGTCTCCGCTCTAATTCATCCCAAAGGTGTTCTATCGGGTTGAGGTCAGGACTCTGTGCAGGCCAGTCAAGTTCATCCACACCAGACTCTGTCATCCATGTCTTTATGGACCTTGCTTTGTGCACTGGTGCACAGTCATGTTGGAAGAGGAAGGGGCAAGCTCCAAACTGTTCCCACAAAGTTGGGAGCATGGAATTGTCCAAAATGTCTTGGTATGCTGAAGCATTCAGAGTTCCTTTCACTGGAACTAAGGGGCCAAGCCCAGCTCCTGAAAAACAACCCCACACCATAATCCCCCCTCCACCAAACTTTACACTTGGCACAATGCAGTCAGACAAGTACCGTTCTCCTGGCAACCGCCAAACCCAGACCCGTCCATCAGATTGCCAGATGGAGAAGCGCGATTCGTCACTCCAGAGAACGCGTCTCCACTGCTCTAGAGTCCAGTGGCGGCGTGCTTTACACCACCGCATCCGACGCTTTGCATTGCACTTGGTTATGTATGGCTTGGATGCAGCTGCTCGACCATGGAAACCCATTCCATGAAGCTCTCTGCGCACTGTTCTTGAGCTAATCTGAAGGCCACATGAAGTTTGGAGGTCTGTAGTGATTGACTCTGCAGAAAGTTGGCGACCTCTTCGCACTATGCGCTTCAGCATCCGCTGACCCCGCTCCGTCAGTTTACGTGGCCTACCACTTCGTGGCTGAGTTGCTGTCGTTCCCAAACACTTCCATTTTCTTATAATACAGCTGACAGTTGACTGTGGAATATTTAGGAGCGAGGAAATTTCACGACTGGATTTGTTGCACAGGTGGCATCCTATCACAGTTCCACGCTGGAATTCACTGAGCTCCTGAGAGCGACCCATTCTTTCACAAATGTTTGTAAAAACAGTCTGCATGCCTAGGTGCTTGAATTTATACACCTGTGGCCATGGAAGTGATTGGAACACCTGATTCCAATAATTTGGATGGGTGAGCAAATACTTTTGGCAATATAGTGTATCTGTGTGGTTGTAGAAGGAGGAGACCTGTGGTTTGAGAATATGGCTGATTGTGGAAAAGAGTTTTCTGGAATTACCTGGGTTATTGTTGATGAGCGAGGAGTAGTAATTGGACCTGGCCTTGGAGAGGGCTGTTGCATAATTTCTGCGATGTTCCCGGTAGGCCAGTTTATGCACCGTCAGGCCAGATGTTTTATATGCCCGCTCGAGGACACGGCCAGACCTCTTCATTTGCCTTAGCTCTTTGGTAAACCAAGGAGCGGAACGTATGAATGTGACAGTCCGGGTTATTACAGGAACATGAGTATCCAGGATGGAGTTGAGGCTTGTGTTGTAAAAATCCATTAACTCACTGGCTGATGAGAGTGGAGAGGGGGAAAGATGCTGAAGATGTGAGCTGAAGGATGAGGAATCAATGTTTTTGATGTTTCTGAAAGTGATATGGCGTTTTGGTTTGGTGAAAAAGGTTATGGGGAGTCTAAATGTAACTGCCAGGTGATCTGAGACACCAACATCATATATGTTGATGCTGGTGAGTGGAAGGGAGTCAGTTATAACAAGGTCCAGAGTATGCCCTTTGCTGTGGGTGGGGCCATCTGTGAGCTGTTGAAGATTTAGACAGTCCAAAACCTGTTTGAATTCGGCAGCTAGACGGGAAGTGTGTGAGTCCATGTGTATATTGAGATCACCAATAACAAGAATATTTGAGTGTGCAGTGCAGAGAGAGATTAGGAACTGATGAATGTCAGAAATGAAAGTTGGTTGTGGTTTAGGGGGGCGATATATGACAGCTACTGTAGCAGAGAAAGGATTATTGCATTTAAAAACAAGGCTTTCAAAGGAGGAAGCACCAGGTACAGACAGGAGGGACACTGCAAAGTAGCTGCGATATAAAACAGCAAGGCCCCCACCCCGCCCAGTTGTGCGGGCTTTGTCCAGGTATGAGTACCCTTGTGGGCAGGCCTCATTCAGGGAGCTGTAGACATCCGGCTGTTGCCATGTCTCTGTGAGGCAGAGAATGTCTATTTCTTTTTCCAGAATGTGATCGTGGATGAATCCGGATTTATTTGACAGTGACTGCACATTAAGCTGTTCCAGTGTGATGTGGGAGTTGGAGTCCAGTTTATGTAGAGTGCGGAGAACGCTGAAATCCACTCCAGGTCTTCCAGTTCGCCGGTCCCACTCAGCCGTATCTGAGGTAGGCTTAGCAGCGCTCAGATGACGCAGATGGTGACGTACCTGTTGCGCGACAGGACGTGATGCCGACCAGAAGGATGCGATGGAGCTGTGGTCAACGCGTTTGGACATTACAAGGCGGCGCCCGGATCCCCGGTGGATGTAACGGGGTCGACGTGGAAGATCCAATGGAGCTCTGTTGATGTTGGGAATCCGAAGTGGTTGTATCGTGGTGTCGATGGGCAACAAGTGGCGTGATGGCGTGCCGGTGCTAACAGTTAGCCAGGATCCAGGTGAGCAGCGGTGGAGAAAAGCCATACCCAGAAGGATGATCCACAGCTTCAACAGAGGTGGTGTTCCATTCACAGACCTCCGATGGATGGCGGAGGCACTGGAAGATTTATGAAGACTGATGGTGCTGATAGGACTCTGTAAATAGAAGAGTAGCTCTGGCTAACTCTGTTAGCGTAGCCAACCCAAACAAGTTGCCAACGGGCTAACAGGCCGACGTGCAGAGATAATCCAGAGAGGGCATGAAGCACTTAGACATCTCCGTAGGAATAATCCAGTTTGACGGACACAAAAAGGAAGCAGCGGGATTGGGGGATTTGAAGCCCAGAGAAAAGGACGATTCACTTAGCAAGCAGTGTCCAGCGTAGTGACCGGTAAGTGCAGGGTACCACACAAATTCGATGTGTATAACAAAATAATCTGTCTCTTACTGTAGTAACTGGGTTCCCAGAATATGGTACAGTAGGATGGATTTTGCAGAGGACAGATTTTGACGGATTTGCAGAGAAGCGGCGAACAGCCAACGCCAGCGTCCTCTCTCCAACCCGCTGACTCTAAAACATCCAGTTAACGGTCAGAGAAACAGGCCTACACTGGAAAAACAGGCCAATATCTAACATCTATAAACAAAGTAGTTGATGGCAGCAGCACAGCTGATATTTTTCTCCAGGATGGAGTCACAGCCAAACAGGAACAGACCATATGAAGCTACTATGAGGAAAAGCAGAGAGAGCAGATCATTAGTGATTGAACTAACAGATTCTGCAGAGTGGGAGAATAGAGATAGAATGGTGAACAAGTGGTCCCTATGTCCTCCAGCAGTCTAAGTCTATAGCAGCATAACTATAGAGATAGCTCAGGATAACCTGAGCCACTCTAACTATAAGCTTTATCAGAAAGGAAAGTTTTAAGCCTAGCCTTAAAAGTAGACAGGGTGTCTGCATCACGGACTAAAACTGCTAGTTGGTTCCACAGGAGAGGAGCCTGATAACTAAAAGATCTGCCTCCCATTCTATTTTTAGAAATTCTAGGAACGATATTAAGAATTCAAACTTCTGAAAGTACTTTGAATATGAAATTGTTACATACTGTTCAAACATGGAAGAGGAGAGCCAGGAGGTCCACTGTAACTCTGCTGGACCTGCAAACTTCCGCTAAGGTGGAAGACACAACCGACAGACATTAAAACCTGCAACAGTGATGAGTTTTTTTTTCTAAAGGAGAATTCGGGTCGCATTCAGAATTCAAACTTCTGAAAGTAGTTTAAATATGAAATTATTACATACTGTTGAATAAATAAGTGTTTTTAATTAGGAGTAATTTTCATATGAATGGGATTTACTGAAGGCATCCATGTTTATTAAAGAACACTACTGCCACCTACTGGTTTGTGACATCACGGTGCGGTATCGGCTGTTGATCAAGTCCCAGTGCTGTATCTGGTGTTTGTCACAACGCGCTATTATCCAAGTCTGAATATGACCAGACTTTTCCTTTAACTTAGAAAAGCCTTCTCCATGTACTAATTGCTATTATATCTTCTTCCAAGTGCTCATTATCAATACATAGAATGGGACAATTATTTTCTCTTATAAACTCATCAATCGACAATCATAACTCGATTATTTGTGTACATTCCTACTTAATATTAATTCAAATATCAAAATTCAATTTGATTAGTCTTCTCGCGATTTAGAAATAATTTCTGTCTTAGCTGAACCACTTTTTCAGTTACAGTTCTTCAACATGTTGACTAGTGTTATATCAACACTTCATGCTGGATTAATAATGAAATGTTTTTTCATGGTGCCTGTGAGGACAGTGGAAAATGCTTTTTTTGAAAGCTTTTAAGACTCCATCTTTACGAAATCACAAGAATACATTTTTATTATTGGGCCCTTATATTATAGAAGTTGATAAAAACAGCTCTGTATTTAGATTTAAAGGATAATGTGATGGGTTTACAGTAGGGATGCACGATATTGGGATTTTGGCCGATATCCGATATGCCGATCATGTAGCCGATAACCGATATCGATACCGATGTTAAAGCTGGACAAAAATAAGTAGTCATTGAAAATAGCAAATTTGTTATCCATTTCTGACACTTTGAAAAATATTATACTCAAATATATTTTCATATGCTGATATCAAATAGATTTTTAAAAACGCGGTATCGATCTATTTTACTTTCAAAATCTCGTGAAATTGTATCGTTCTGTTACAAACTCTTGTGATATTTTGCAAATTCTTGTGAGATTTTGTTAGTAAAATACATCGATACCGCGTCAACATATCAACATATAAAAATATGGTAACATTTCGTGAATTTTCGGGGGATTTCGTAGCATAACGATGACATATAGCAATATTTCATTAGTAAAAGCGATTGATATGGTGTTTTTAAATGACAATATATCAGCATATGAAGATATTGTGATATTTTAATGTATCAATATTTTTTCCCTCGTCTTTAGAAGTTTTTAAGTCTGTAAAAAAGAAGTTTTTGAGGAAGAAGAAGAAGTATTTATTTTTTTTTTTTAGACTTTAGAAACTCAGAAGCTGATCAAATATTGGGTTAAATATCGGTGGGGTGGCCGATGTCCGATATTCAGTTTTAACGCCGATACAGGCCGATACCGATAGGGGGCCGATTATATCGTGCATCCCTAGTTTACAGTTGGGGCTGTAGCATCTGAGCGTTTTTTCCTAAGGGGTTTTAACCATCTAGTGAACAGCCTGAGTGAGTTTGAGGTTATTTATAATCATGGTTGGAGAGTCCTTGGTGTAGTAAAGTGGTGGTGTGTTCATAATATGAGGTTATTGCGTTCTGGTATGGCTCACATGTGATTGCAGTGGAAAAAATCAATATTGGTTCCTAGAGATTAAATGCAAAAAAACTCCCACCTGCGTGCCCAACCGACCAACAGGGCAATCTTTGATGTTTTTAGCTGAATGTTTAGATCAGCAGAAAACGTGGAAAACTCCCTTTTTCCCTTTTCAAGGAACCTGCAGCACATTTTTTCCCGGTGAGGTTGATTTTTGATCCCTGAACTCCTGATTTGGATTCAATTGGTTGTCAGCCAGATGGTTGGAGTGAAAAACTGCTGCAACACGACTGCTTTTCTCCTCAGGAAGGTCCGGTCAGGCTTTCAGTTTACTTTAATTCTATAGAACTGATTGACAGCATGTCACATCAAGCAGGACAGCTCTGTCCCGGGCCCATAAATATATAAAATAAAGTCCTGATCGATCAATCTCTGGAACCAAGAGAAACATATTTAATTGTTAATTAAGTGAAAAATATTTCATTATTTATGGATTAAGGATAAAAAACTATTTGATTTAATGCAAGCATCTCAGGTAACATTTAAATGTTAATATATTCTAAATAGAGATTTTTGCATTTTGTATTTAATGAAATATGCTGCATGTTTGGCTTTCCATACCTGCTTTAGTCACATTTGATCCCTTTTATAATGTTCTTAATGTTCTGGTCAAAATCTTTCTCAAGCAGTTAATGCTGTGCATCTTCTGTTTGTTAATAAGAGCCGATGTCACAAGTGTATTTCTTCATTGCACTGGAAAAACTAGAAATAAGAAAACAATTTCTTTTTTTACCCTTAATTTGAGCAGGTAAATGAGGTGCCAATTAGTATTTTTACTCTTTAAATACGATAATTGGACAACATAAACTTGAAATAATACAGTACAATTGTGTTTTTCTTATTTTGAATGTAAATTGTCTTGTTCTATTTGAAAAATGTCTCTTTTTTTCCTCCTCAAACCAAGAACAAATGCACTTATTTTAAGAAAAAATGACCTATCTAGATTTGCAAACACAGGAAAAACAATCTAGAAATAGGTTAAAAAAAGTCTTAAATAAATTTACTCTTAATTTAAGTGAATATATCCTCAAGGTTGCTTTTTGCTACTTTAATTTTTTTGGCTTGAATCTAAAAAGTTATATGTAGAGAATCTGTTTCTCTGCTCCATTATGGAGCTATTTGTATCTGAAGACGCCTAAATCCGTCGTTCATCATCAATTCAATTTAAATTCAATTCAGTTTATTTATATAGCGCCAAATTCACAACACATGTCATCTCAAGGCACTTTACAGTTCAACCAGATCATACAGTCAAATTGATACAAAGTTTTATATCTAAGGAAAACCAGTTGATTGCATCGACTCATGACTCAAATACAATCCCTCACACTAAGCATGCTTGTAGCGACAGTGGAGAGGAAAAACTCCCTTTTAACAGGAAGAAACCTCCAGCAGAACCAGGCTCAGTGTGAGCGGCCATCTGCTGAGGCCCACTGGGGTTCAAGGAGACGGAAGCAGAGACACAAAAAGCAGCTGTAAAAGGCGACCCCGTCCAGGAAACACACAGCCAGGCAGACGAGTTCCAAACCAGCTCCCATGCCAGAGGATGAAGAGAGCACATCCACCTAGTCACAGGACCACACTGGAAAACAGGCCGATCTCCAAGATCTATAAACAAGGGTGTTGATGGAAGCAGCACAGCTGATGTTTCTTTCCTGGATGACGTCACAGCCAAACAGGAACAGACGAGGCAAAGCTACTCTGAGGAAAAGCAGAGAGAGCAGAACGTTAGAGATTGAACTAACAGATTCTGCAGAGTGGGAGAATAGAGATAGAATGAAGCAGAATGATGAAATGGGGGTCCCTATGTCCTCCAGCAGTCTAAGCCTATAGCAGCATAACTATAGAGATAGCTCAGGATAACCTGAGCCACCCTAACTATAAGCTTTATCAAAAAGGAAAGTTTTAAGCCTAGCCTTAAAAGTAGACAGGGTGTCTTCCTCACGGACTAAAACTGGTAGTTGGTTCCACAGGAGAGGAGCCTGATAACTAAAAGATCTGCCTCCCATTCTACTTTTAGAAATTCTAGGAACCACTAGTAAACCTGCAGATTGAGAGCGAAGTGCTCTGTTAGGAACATAAGGAACAATCAGATCTCTGATAGAAGATGGAGCTTGGCCATTTAAGGCTTTATATGTGAGAAGGAGGATTTTAAATTCAATTCTTGATTTAACAGGAAGCAAATGAAGAGAAGCCAGGATAGGAGAGATATGATCTCTCTTTTTAATTTTCATCAGAACTCTGGCTGCAGCATTTTGGATCAGCTGAAGGCTTTTAACTACAGTTTGTGGACTTCCTGATAGTAAAGAATTACAATAGTCAAGCCTTGAAGTAACAAATGCATGGACTAGTTTCTCAGCATCACCCCTGGACAGGAGATTTCTAATTTTTGCAATGTTCCTCAGATGAAAGAAGGAAATTCTAGAAAGCTCTTTGATCTTGGATTTAAATGACAGATCCTGATCAAAAATAACACCAAGATTTTTTACTTTATTATCTGAAATCAGTTTAATCCCATCCAAATGAAGTGACTGACTAATCAGCTTCTTTTTCAGAGACTCTGGTCCAAAGACTATAACTTCTGTTTTGTCTGCATTCAGAAGCAGAAAGTTAAGAGTCATCCAGGTTTTTATGTCTTCAAGACATGCCTGTAATTTATGTAATGGGTTAGCTTCATTTGGATTTATAGACAGATATAGCTGGGTATCATCAGCATAACAGTGAAAATTAATCCCATGCTGTCTAATAACTCTACCAATTGGGAGCATGTATATACGGAGCCGAGCTATTTTTGGCTCCGGTCCGACCAGGTCAAGATCCACAATTGCAATCTCACCCAACAGGAAAAAGACTATCGAGAAGATCCGGTTTGTTAAATCAAAATATAGTAATGATATATTGCTAACTACAAATGAAAGCATAATTCTTATATATTCCCAAAAACTAAGACCGTTTAATTGAATAATTGGATACAGACTATTGGTACTTCACATACCAGGAAGCAGGTTTCTCATCTCAATCAAAATATTTATTTTATACCGAGAGGCTTAAAAGTTTAATCAAATCCAGTCAAAACCTCCAAAAGCGCATCTTACAACTTTAAAACAAACTTCTTATCGCAGCCAGAGATGAAGAAATCTTTAAGTTTGGAAGCGGAGAACAAACATAGTTCATAGAAACCATGGTTGATCCTAGTTATCCCTGTTACAAAAATACACAACAAAAGGAAAATATTTGGGCAGAAGCTGCACATATGCTGGATGCTGAAATTAAGCGTTCATTTCCGCATGTTTTGCTCCTATGAATTTAATAATGATAACGCTCATGCTCTCCTCGAGCTCCGAGGGAGTGCAGCAGGAAGGGAGGAACAGCGGAGGCTGTAGGCTTAGCTTTGTGCAGGAGGTCTGGAGCGCAGTGCTGACAGAGGATGTGGGATTCTGCTATTTCCATTGGTGCAAAACCTTGTCATGTCAATGTTTGTATCACAAACAAAAGTAAATATTTATCTATTTTGGACCTGTCAAAATGTATAAAATATTTTTGTTTTCATTATAAGTTTTTATTCTGGGCCACTGTGGAAGTTCTATTGATGTTATGTTGTTGAACAAATTGTTTCTATGGAAAAAAGTAGCTATGACCTTTATTTTCATAAAGGTTAGCTTTATTATTCTGATGGTTTCTTATTCCAACATATTTGGATAATAATCACTTTTTTTTCATTTTAACAGATGCTGTGAACGGAGAGAAGATGAAAATCCTCAAGAAGGACAAGCGGCAGGTTTGTACTTTCACCAAACATGAACCGAGACGTTCCGAACTGCATTTAACCTTCATCTTAAAGGAAAAGTCCAGTCAGCAAGGAATAACCATGGATCATTATTTATACCTAAAACTAATATGTTTGTGGTGATTTAATAAATTTATCAGTAAAAAAATAAAAACAATAATTTTCATTGCAATCACTGAGTCTGGGAGCGGCCATTTTTGCTCAAATATAGTAACCCCTCCCTCCTGCCATCTTCCAGCAGTGACGTCACGGTGCGGTAAGCCTAGCGCCATTCTCCCCGCTTTACAAGCAAAATCAATGGGAACTACTAGACACATCTGCAATCAACAACAATTATTGAAGATTTCCAGAGGACTTCACCATTGAAATTCACCAGAGCTATAGTGAAACTGACAATGCCCACGTGCATGGCAGCTGGATGCTGGAATACATCGGGTAAAAGGGGAAAAAAATGAGTTATTTCACCTTTCTGATTCCTGATCGGAGGGAGAATTTGCCATCAAACTTCTGGCCAGAGAAAAAACACGTAATATGTAGCCAACATTTGGAAGAAGAATGTTTTCAAGATAATAGCGCGTTGTAACAAACACCAGATACAGCGCTGGGACTTGATCAATGCAATTCAATTCAGTTTATTTCTATAGCTCCAATTCACAACACACGTCATCTCAAGGCACTTTCCAGTTCACCAGATCGTCCAGTCAAACTGATTCAAAGGTTTCTATCTAAGGAAAACCAGTTAATTGCATCGACTCATTGACCTAAAGGCAATCCCTCGCACTAAGCATGCTTGTAGCAACAGTGGAGAGGAAAAACTCCCTTTTAACAGGAAGAAACCTCCAGCAGAACCAGGCTCAGGGTGTGCGGCCATCTGCTGAGGCCGACTGGGGTTCAAGGAGACAGAAGCAGAGATAGAAAAAGCAGCTGTAAAAGGCGGCCCCGTCAACACCACGGTGCGGCTTCAACAGCCGATACCGCACCGTGACGTCACAAACCAGTTGGTGGCAGTAGTGTTCTTTGACAAACATGGATCTCTCCAGTAAAGAACATTCAAATTAAAATTACTCTTAATTAAAAACACTTATCATTTATTGAACAGTTGTAATAATTTTATATTTAAAGCACTTTCAGAAGTTTGAATTCTGAATATGGCTTCTCCTTTAATGTTAGATATCTGGTACATTTCCAACATTTCCACTTCATTGCTCAGTTGTGAATTCCATGTTTTCTTTTGGTTTATCTGCTTGTTTTGCTCCTTCACTCTTGCTGTTTTTCTGTGGACATGTTGATGTTCAGCTCAGATTTGGATGATACTTGTTTGCTATCATGAGTCAGTGTGAAACTAAAGGATGACTCAACGTTTTTAGTGGGTATCCTGGAGGTGTCGTTACGCCGTCATATCAGTCAATCTGGTTCACAGGACTAAATAAATCTATTAATAATTATTTTCAGAGATCTGAGGAGGTTATGATGTGTGTGGCAGCTCAGGATTGTGCATCATTGTAGAAAATATATTTTAATAATGGACAAAGTGAAGAATCTGAAGATGGCGAGAAAAAAGATTAGTCAAAACTAGTGCACCAGTTTTAGGTTTCGGACAATAGTTACATTTTTTTTCATTACACAATACACCTATATATATCAATGTTATCTTACTGGCAAACATTGAACAATAAAAGCAAAACAATACATTTCCGAACTTACTGAAGAAGATAAGATCAATGGATAAAATTGGTTTCACAGCTAAGTATTGATTAGATAATACTGTAAAATTAAGGGAATTGAGTCTGATTAATCGCTGCACAACTGGTGAAACATGACACCTGTTTGAACTTTTGTTCTGTGTCAAAGACACCTGTCCGCAGCCTCAAACAGACCAAAGAGCTGCTGAAGGACACCAAGAAAAAAACTGTTGACCTGAACCAGGCATGGGAGAGGGAATCTACAAGACAGAAGCGGGTGCATGTAAATAACTCAAAGTAAAAAAATGGACGACATACAAGACTATTAATGATCTCCCTCCACCTGGGGCCCACTCAAAATCTCATCTTGTGTGGTCGAAAAGATCATGAGGAAAAATGAACAAAAATCCCAGAACTCCGAAGGATACATCACTAAACACTACGCTTAGAGGAACTCTCATCCTGCAGGGGCAGGTAAGGCCCCCTGCTTAAGACAGAACCTGTCCAGGCCTGTCTGAATTTTGCCTGTGAGCTAATGGATGATCCAGAGGAGGACTGGAAGGATACCACGTGGTAGATGAGGCCAAAACAAAAAATCTTTCTGGGACGGACAATGTGTCCCATTGTGACGAAGAAAGCCGAGTTGCGTCCCAAGAAGCACAGTGGTGGAAACATCATGCTTTGTGATGTTTTTTTCTGCCAAGGCAGAAAGATGTTTAATACGTGTTAAGGAAAGATGAACAACGCCATGCATGGGGAGATTTTAAGTCCAAACCTCCTTCAATCAGTGAGAGCATTTAAGATGGAAAGTGGCTGGGTCTTCCCGCATGAACATGATCCAAAACATTGCCAATAGAGTAGCTCCTTCAAAAGCTTCTCAAGGTACTGGAGTAGCGTTGCAATTCTCCAGACCATAGAGAATAAGTGGAGCGAGTTGAAAGTTGGCATTGCCCAGCAACAGCCCCAAAACGGTTTCGCTCCAGAGGAGACCTGATGGAGTAATGGGACAAAGTATCAGACTGACTGGAAGTGTTTGACGTTTGTCATTGGCAACAGGATTTTTTTTAAATTATTATTTCAAGCTTGAATATATGAATATGATATTTTCATTGACCTGACACCACATGTACAGCAGGGGTTGGTAATCACCTGTTGTTAGCAACCAGAGACGAAGAAGAAGTGTAAACACGGTGGCTAGGCTAATGCTTAGCAGATCACAAGCTATTTACTTCAAACTGTAATACTGACAGTATGCTGCATTTTTCATAAATTATAGCTACATTGTCAAAGCAAACGCAACGACAAGATATGATGGTATATAGGGATGGGAATCAAAAACCGGTTCTTGTTCATAACCGGTTCTGTGTGTTCCAATTCCATAACACCGTTTGGCAGCTCAATTAACGGTTCTTTTAACGGTTCCAGGCAGTACCAGAGCCTAGTGATGGGCAGCACCAACCTACGTGACTTTTTCTTTTTCTATGCAAGTTACGTGAAGTTTTTACGCAAGCTATGTGACGTTTTTTACGCAAGTTCCGCACATGGCATTCAGAAAGCAAGGACGTAGGCGTAAGTCTAGAAAAGCAAAAGAATAAAATGTTTATAATAACAGAGGAAGTAAAGAACATGCCAGACGCTCACATCCGGTGTGCGCTACGCTCACAGAGTAACAGCTGTAAATTAAAAATCTGGATATTCTTTAATAAGAAGTGCATTTGGTTCTTTTGTTTGCTTTTCTTGTTTTTTAATTTAATAATACTAATCTCTCTGAGGTGGTAATGTTCTGGTGTTGTTGACAAAAACTGTACTTTATTCTGTTGCTGTACATTTTTAAATTGGCATATTTTATTTAATTAGTTAAATGAAATAAGTTAATGAATAAGAAAATATGTTTTCCTCATGCTGTAACTCTATGATACCTGCATTTTGTTCATATATAGACTATCCTTACTGGCACTCGTGAAATAATATATTTGTTTTTTCACAACATGTATAAATGTATGCAGGGGTGGATTTAGGAAATTTGGGGCCCTAGGCAAAGACAGGCAGGGGGCCCTCTGAACTCAGAAGACAACACATAAAACAGCCGCATTATACAGATAGAGAAATGTTAATAGAATAGACATCCATTATTTGTTCTAGGTTGTGTCCCTCTCTTCTTGTCCCTTTTCTTGTTGTTTTCCTCTCTATGTTTCGTACTCAGCTGACTTTTCATGCTGTCTCAAAAGGAATGAAAGTTTTTTTTCAATCACTAAACTCACGTAGCTGATTGCTCCTTCCTGTGTTTCCAAAAAGGCGACGGCAAAAGTAAATAACCCAGTCCTTCTTTTCACTGTAGACAAGCCATGATCTGCTTATCTGTTCTCCATTTTTCATTTGGATGAAATAATAGCTGCATGAATCATGATTGATTATCAGCGTTCTGATGGCATTTTAGCAAAATGATTTTTATCAAAAACATAATTACTGTACTCAAATAAGGAATAGTCATATTAACTATGCATGTAAACACAGTTTTATGGGGCCCCCATGAGCTTGAGGCCCTAGGCAACTGCCTAGTATTGCCTAATGGTACATCCCCCCCTGCATGTACGTTTAATGTACCGGACCCGGTCCAGGACTCTGATTCCCGTCTCTCCAAAGGAGCTCTTCTTCTCTCCTTGTAGGAAAGAAGGATAGAAATGACGTTGTGACTTGGTTTGATTCTGCGGAGGCCTGTTGACGCTACAGAAAGCTTGTTGGGAATGGAAACATGTCGAAGCATGTTCATTTGGTGGAGTTTTCTCTTTGTAGTCTGAAGGGTCTGCTCTCTTATGCAGAACTTCAGCTTATCTTTTTTAAAGCAGAACAATCAGAAGCAGCGAAAGATGTGTTCAATAATAAAGGCAGAAGATATTCAGACATGTTCATTTCCTCTCTGTTAGCCTTAAATGTCTTTCATATCACAGAGTGGAGGTAATTACTGAAGTGACCTGTGGTCCAGATTGCGTCGTCAGTCGGTTCCCTGGCTGTTTTGATCCGTTTGTGATGCGGTCCAGTTTCTAGCTGACGTCTGGAGTTTGATTCTGATTCACTGACAAACTATCTGGGACGAAGCTGCTGACATTTAGCTCCACGTCTGAAGCAGAGGAGGAGGGTTGCCATGGTGACCACGTGTTTACGCCTGCCTCCCGCATCCCAACAGCGCTGCTTGGCTGGCACGGGGAGCCAGTTTCCATGGCAACAGCCTTGATACCCGTTCCTCAAGCGGACTGATGATGAGGCTGCGTGCCTGTGTTCCTCATCAGCTGGTTTTTGGTCTTAATTGTAGAACCTTCTGGGCCGATGATCCAGAACCTCACGCCTGGGGGTTTTGGTTTGGGTCAGGGTTCGCTGAGGTAAAGGTTCAACTAAAGGCTGGGCTGTTCTGATCCGAGGCCAGCTTAAGAAGATCCTGCTTGTGTGTCGGAGCGATGCACGTCTGCATGGCTCTCACGGCACCAGCTGGTCCCACGTTCTGCATGAATGCATCTGCTGCCTGGAGGGTTATCAACACCAGGTATTATGGGCTGCTTTGATATGGACTCAATTTTGCACCATTTTTTTTTTTGTCAAAACCACTTTTTGTATATGGAAACTTGAAAAAAATAAATGCAATCAAGAAATAAAACTTTGAAAAACATTTTAAGCAAAAGTATTTTTAGAGTAATCTACAGAAGAGGATTAGGGCCACTGAAAATATAAAAAAGTTAACTGATTTTTAATTTTATTTCAGTACAATATGAGAAAAAAGACTCAGAATCCTCACTAATCTCAGATTTTTGACTGAATTCTGAAAGCTAACAAACATGTAAGCATCAAGCCGTAGCCATGTCTGTTTTAGAGACTAGCTCACTTGTTTTAATCACCTTCTGTTTTTCCATTAAGGAAACGGCATCACCAGGGACCCCTCAGGCTAATAAAAGGTCAACTAATTCCATCATTTTCCACCAATGTGTTACTGACCCTCCCAAATAACTCACAGCTTTGTCAGTGATCCCACATTTCTACTTTCAGGGTGCCCATTTACTTTAATATCCAAAATTCTGAGATTATAGTCAGTTTTCTGAGATTAAAGTCAGTTTTCTGAGATTTTAGTCAGGAATTTTTTTCTCATATTATACTGAAACAAAATTTGAAAATCAGTTAAGTTTTGTTTTTTTTCAGTGGCCCTTATCCACTTCCGTAGTAATTTTTTACTATTTCAATTCAATTCAGTTGATTTCTATAGCGGCAATTCACAACACATCATCTCACGGCACTTTACAGAGACAATTCAACCAGATCATACAGTCAGATTGATCATAGTTTTCTATCTGAGGAAAAGCAGTTAAATGCATCGACTCATTGACTTGAAGGCAATCCCTCACACTAAGCATGCTTGTAGCGACAGTGGAGAGGAAAAACTCCTTTTAACAGGAAGAAACCTCCAGCAGAACCAGGCTCAGTGTGAGCGGCCATCTGCTGAGGCTGACTGTTCTCATTAGCTATTTTCCTTTTTTTCCCCCTTTGGGATCCATGGTCCAACACACACCAGCCACTCTGTGTGCCTGGAACCGCGTCGTGCTGAAACATGTGCTGCAGGCCATGACCACTGATCTCCACGCTTGTAACGCAACTTTTCCTTAAATAAATTTTTACATTTATTGTTTAAATGTATTTATTATAGAATTGGAAAAAAATAATGAACGTTTGTTTGACCTCCTGCACACCATATTAAAATAAACAAAACAAATAATTTTCATAGATTTTTGAGAATTTTTGATCTAACATAAAAAACGCAGATCAGTGGGAACCGTGAGGATCCATAACGGCGCTGATGTTTCTGAAGAAGCTGCATCCAGCCTGTTGGAGGCTGAACGTTGGAATCCTGTCAGGAATTTTCCATCATCCAAACTATCTTACCCAGTGCTCCCCGTAATTCCTGTACTGGGCCCGGTCCGCTCACGCTCACAGCGCATTCTCTTCATCTGGTGAGTGCAGAAACGTGCCACAGCTTGTAAGGGTGACACCGGAGCAGAAAACCATGTGGACCATGGGCCGCCTCTCACTTAATGTGCAGATGGACGGAGCTCACATAACAGCAAACAGAACACGCTCCGACCTGTCGTCTTTGTGTTTACAACACCGCTCCTCTGTGATGCTGAAGGAGTTTTTCTGCAGATTAAAGTCTTTTTTTTATGAATTGAAAATGCTATCTGGTTATTTTTGGTCAGAACTTGGGTAATTTACTCCAGCAGGCTGGTTATCAACCTTTGAGCTGAACGCAGACTGACTGAGAGACAGAATCAGAGTCTTTTTTTTGTTTAACTAGCTTTTCCACCTCTGGATAAATTAAAATCTTGTTTCCTGTCTGCTTCTTTGCGCTCCTTGGGATGAATGGATCCAGTCAGATCATCCGGTTTTACTGAATTCAATTCAAATCAGTTTATTTATATAGCACCAATTCACAACACATGTCATCTCCAGGCAGTTTACCAGATGATACAGTCAGCTTGATTCAAAGTTTTCTATCTAAGGAAAACCAGTTGATTGCATCGAATCATAGACTTGAAGGCAATCCCTCACACTAAGCATGCTCGTAGAGACAGTGGAGAGGAAAAACTCCCTTTTATCAGGAAGAAACCTCCAGCAGAACCAGGAAACAGTCTAGGAAACACATAGCCAGGCAGATGAGCTCCGAGCCAGCTACCATGTCAGAGGATGAAGAGAGCACATCCAGCCAGTCACAGTCAGAGAAACAGGACTACACTGAAAAACTCCAACGTCTTTAAACAATGTTGATGTTGATGTTGATGGCAGCAGAACAGCTGATATTTCTCTCCAGGATGGAGTCACAGCCAAACAGAAACAGATGAGGCAAAGCTACTATGAGAAAAAGCAGAGAGAGCAGAATGGGACAATAGAGACAGAATGAAGCAGAATGATGAAAAAGGGGTCCCTATGTCCTCCAGTAGTGATGGGCTATCTGAAGCCAGGCTTCGAGGCTTGTACCGAGTAATAAGGGGGCGTGTCAATGAAGCCCCGCTTCAAGGCCTGTGTTGTCTTGTTGAAAACCACGTGACTGGCAATAAACGAGGCCTCGCATTGCATTGGTCACGTGACTGCTTCATTTTGCGTGTCGGTTTTCAAAATAAAAGCGCGATGAATCCTGTTGCTTCGTGGGTTGTAGTAGGTGGTTTGGTATCAGCAGAACAGTTTTCATCAGCAGTGGTTGAAATGGAGCCGTCAAAAAAGAGAAAAACCTCTCATATGTGGGAGTATTATGAGATGACAGATCACAATCACAACCTGAAACAGTGAAAAAAGTCCTATTCCTAAATAAAAACAATTAAACCTAAAATCCAGAAATTTCTATATTTTCTTTTGTTTAATCAGGAGATGCATCAGAATCACACATCAAAACCAGACTAAAAGCCATTAGAAGAGGCAAACTCTATGTGTAACTTAATATTAAAAATCAGAACTAGAACTCCTAGAAAGAGATGATTTTAAACAAATTCTGTCTTTAAGGAAGCAAGTTTCAAGCTCAAAGTATACAGAGTCTGCAGCAACAATCACTCAGTTCTCAATACATTAAAGTAACACATATCTTCATTGTCTAATAAGTCCATGACATAAAAGAAAACCTAACACCACCACTGATGGTCAAGGATTAGATTGGCTACAAATCATTTTAATTATTAAAACATAACAATTAAATAGGATTCTCCTCTTACTAAACATGAGTTTGATGAAAACTTCGTGACAATATTGCATTTCCTAATATTTGGAAGTATGATCCAACTGAGTAACAAGGCTGTTACAGTTTCACCAGCAGATGTCACTAGTGAGTGATGAATGAAGCATCGAGTAATGAACTTTTTTCAACACTTTGCGTTGGAAAGCTTCATTGCTTCATGAGGCTTCACTTGCCCATCACTATCCTCCAGCACTCTAAGCCTATAGCAGCATAATTATGGAGATAGCTAAGGATAACCTGAGCCAATCGAAGTATAAACTTTATCAAAAAGGAAAGTTTTAAGCCTACCCTTAAAAGTAGACAAGGTGTCTGCCTCACAGATTAAATACAAATGAATGAATACAACCATTACTGTGACCATCAGCAGTAACAAGGTTCTGCTCCATCTTTAAGCCCCATTCATTAGCCCCAAACCGACACCAGGAGGAACTGAGCGGTTAAAAACACACCGATTAGAAGGAGTGCTTGTGCTCGAGATCACATGATGTTTTCTTTGGTTTATTAATGTCAGATTGAGAATAGTGTAACATTTGTTATCATGCTGTCATTTTATCATGCAACTGGAGAAACAAAAAGCAGAATCCGCCTGAAGAATTGGCCCTAAAGGATCAGTGGTGAACAGGTTACTCTCTGCTCTTTTTTAAAAGCAGCACTTAGCTTTTCTTCTGACTGTAACTTTAAGCTGCGACCAGCTGTTGCTTTGTGAGCAGCCTCCTTTCTACACCGCCTGCATCCAGTAATCTTTCTTTCATTCATCAGACGCTGAAGTTGGAGACATTTGTGGGTACAGCTCATTCAAAACGAGGACGATCAATCACGTTGTCAATCATGCTAATTTTTTAGCTCTGCGTTGAAGCGCAGCAGCTGAAGAGCTCAGTTTCCTGTCTGTGGTTGACATGGTCGCTCATTGTTCGCCTCAAATCCCCATCACTGACAAAGCTGTCGGCAGAGACTGAGGCATTTATCCAAATACAAAAAATATGTTAAAATGTTATATCACCATTATTGAGCACACTTATATCGCTCTATATATATATATATATATATATATATATATATATATATATATTGATGCTGAATTTTCCGATAAAAGTTAATTGGATTCGCCAACAGCCTTCCAAAACCCTTATCCCTCAATCTCTATTATTAAAAATTAAAATAATTTAAAATGAAACTTCTTAATCAAAATAATTTAATTGTAAATTGGCTGTTTGTTGTTTTTATTTGTTTTTCTACATATTCTTTTATCTTTTTTAATTATTTCCTTTTTTTGTACAGATTTTTATAATTTTCAAATTGCTTTTCCAGATCCCATCGTCCTTTCTTCTTGTTAAGGGTAGCAGCAAAAAGATCATAGAAAAAATGGTCACACAAATGTAGACCTTAGAAGAGTTTATAAAAAAAACATAATTGTGAAGAGTAATAGTGACATTTTTAAAATAAAATCTAAAGGAACAATAATAAAAAAAGAAAAAAATTTTTTTTGGAAAATGTTAATAAAAATGTCTCATTTTCAAGTTCCTGAACATCCAGACCAGTTTAAACCAGATACTTCTGTGCTTTCTGTTTGAAGACTTTGGTGATGGTTGGTGATCATTTGGGGTTGTCGGTTCAAACCGCAGCTCTGGCTCTCAGTGTCATTGTGTCTTTGAGCTAGACACTTTAGTCGAATTGTTACTGATGGCGGTCAGAGGGCCCGGTGGCCGGCCCCTGTGAACGGCAGCCTGGTTTCTATCAGTGAGCCCCAGAGCGGCTGTGGCTAAAGTTTAGCTCACCACCATCAGTGTGATTGGGTGGACTGAATATGGTGTAGAATAAAAGCTGGCTTATACTCATAAACCAGGTCATCTGGGTGTTTGTCGTAGTGAACGCACATATGCCCCGCCCCTTCTGCAGACACTCTGCTGCCCCTCTCTAAAATTGTAGGTGACCGCAGACAGTGCCGCAGACAGGAGGCATCCGATTGGTCAAATCTGCATCCGCTCTACACTATAGGTATTTCCTGTTTGGTACCTTACCGGCTTGTTTTGTTTGTATGACCACCATTTTGGAAAGCGACTCGTGAAGATGGACCAGCTAGAAGAGCGAGGCTGACTGTAAGGAGATGATGCCGTCTGCTCATGCGCTCTTTGTTATCAGAGAACCGTGCCAGAAGTGAACCGCGCCAAGCTCTACTGATGAACTAGTACCATGTTAGCGCGGTTCAATTGTGTTGCTGGCGGGGTCTGGTTCAGTTTTGCATACAATTTACACTCCACAGTTATCTTGGTTACTGTGCTCGGCACGGTTTCAAAACGGTAGTGTAAATGGGGCTATTGATAAGTGCTTGGTGGAGTTAAGGAGGAAGCGGAGCCTTTTGCGGAGAAAATGTCAAAATGTATTTAACGTCCTCAGACGGAGAGATAGAGCTCTGACTGGGCCAAGCTCAGTACATACATTTGTACAGCAACTCCCAATACACACATTCTCCCTGGGAACTAGCCCACCCTTATACAAAGAACTTTCTCACATGACTGAAGCGTATCTGCAAAGGTTCACGTTTGAAGCCGCTGTCTGAGTCCAAACACAGACAGGCTTCATGGTGAATGTCGTAAATGTTTTTCTTTGCTGTCTCCTGTGCATCAGTGGATGCTGAGCTGCAGGAGCTTCACATTTAGACCGAGTTCTGCCTGATTTAACCTGGCTGAGTCTGATATTATCTGACTGCTGGTAATTCAGGCTCCTCTGCATGTTGGATCCAAATGGATATTTGCCCACATGCTGCAATGACCTTGAGGTCCTCCAACTGGCCATGAATATTTATGATGGTGAGCGTTTCTGCAGATAACGGAGAGGATGCAGCGCTGCGATCGGAGGCTGATGGATGTTCCTACAGTAGCAATCAATCCTGGTTTACCTCTCTGATGCAGGCAGGCAGGAAACACCTGCCTGGTCTTCTGCAGCACAGCTGATGTTCGTCACAGAAGCGCTGAAACGCCCGGCGGCAAAGGTTCTCCGGACCTGCCTGGCAGCTGCTGCTTTAGGTTATCGCAGTTTGAGCAAATATTTTAGCAAACGGTGTTTCCTGGAAGAGGAAATTCTGCAGAGATGTTTAGAAGACTGGATGATTGTTTTGCAGAGAAAATGTTTCACAGAAAAGAACCCTTGCTTTGTTTCCCTGTGGAACTGACACTGTTGACAAAATCTTTTGACATCTGCTGGTTGATAAAAGATGAAGCATTTAGTCATTTCTCCTCCTCTGGCTTCTTCTTCCACCAGAAACACAAACTTGACTCATTTGAAAAAGAGATGCCCTGCTACTGATGCTCTATATCAGTGCTTTGGATCCTCTGTGACAAACAGCAAATGTCATATCAAACATTTCATATAAATAAGCTGCTTTGTTTGGAGCAGCAAACCTCTTCTGCTCTTAGAAATTAGAAATTGAACTTTATTGATCTCACAATGGAGAAATTTACTCTCTACATTTAGCCCATCCCCTTGGGGAGCTGTGGGCTGCCATTGTGCGGCGCCCGGGGAGCACTCTGAGGTGAACGGTCTTGCTCAGGGACCCAGAGTGGAGGCTGTGGGGATTGAACCGTGTACTTGCAACCTCCACAGAGCACAAGCGCACTGCTCTAACCACTAGACCAACACTCCCCCTTAGTAGATCATTTCATTGGCCTATGCCTAACACATAGGTTTGGTGCTTTTATTCTGAGGAATATCTATTTCCAGCAGCTGAATGTACGTTAATTATCCAGAGTTTACGTTTTAAACAAAAACAGAAAGACCTTAGTACGACTTGATCTGCTTCTGTTTTTGTGGTTTTTCACTAACTTGAAATTCAACATCTTTGCACATTGCCTTATTAACCTCCAGGCGAGAAGTGGTGGCCTAGTGCAAAAGTCATTAAATTATTATTTTTTTAATTAAAGCCTTAATTGGCATTAAATGTGATTATCATGGCATTTGAAATGCTTTATATATATAAAAAAAAAAAATACTAAAACAATTTCATCAGATTTATTATATCGCAATATATTTGTGCGGAGCTAGAGCGTCTGGCACCAGGCTACACGTGATCCAAATTATCCAATGAGCTGCTGTCAGTCTGGGTTGCTGCTGCTGCTACTTTTAGACACAGCAGGCAAACCTGTGGCAAGCCGGGCGATGGGAAAGAAGGAGAAGATGAGAAAAAGAGAGCAAAGAAAGTGTGGACTGCTCGAAGAACTGCAGTGAACTGGTGAAAGAAAACTGAAATGGTGCTCAAAGATGACCCTGCACATTTAGAGGATGTTTGGCTCAACCTGCTGCTGTGAAGCAGGATTCTCCACCATGAACAGAATCAAAAATAAATCTGGATCCAGGCTCAAAAATGAGCACCTTGATATGTGCTTGATAGTTCAGGTGTTACATTCAGTTTAAAGTTACAGATTATGATAAAAAAATCTCTCCAGACTTTTACTGGTTTTTGATTTTCTTTATTTGGACCCCGATGATGTTTAATTGGTTACCCCTGGCTTAGAACTTGGAATTCTGAGGTTCTGCGTTCGAGCCCCACTCCTACAGCTGCCCCTCTGGGTCCCTGAGCAAGACCCTTAATCCCTGTTTGCTCCCCAACAGGATGGGTTAAATACAGAGGTAAATTTCTTTGTTCTGAGATCAATAAAGTTAAATTATTATTCAATTATTATTATTATTAGTGTCGGTGATGTCCGCACTTCTTGCTGAATTTCCAACTTTATCTGAGGCCTGTTTACATCAATGGCGCACCGTGTGGTGCAGCACATTTCCAGCTATGTTTCTGTTGTTACTCGTTGCTGAGGAAGAATGATGGAAAGAAGATTATGATGATACACTCAAACATATCTGGAATAAAAGCCAAATAAAACTCCACAGCAGTGTGCCATCAGACAGGTTAAAATGTCCAATTTTTTTTGCATTTTAAAAGAAAAGCTAAGCTTTGTCAACTGAAAACATAACGTAGGTTGCTAATGTTGCTCCAGTCCTATGTAGGTTTTATTTTATCAGTGGATGAAGAAACCGAGCTGCTAATTAATGCATGATTGATTATTATATAAACCTAGTAAATAGATTGTCGGGTTTATTTCCGCAGCGCTCTAATAAGCTGAGCTTCAGTTAAAGCTTAGAACAGCTCACTAATCCAGTTTTTGTAGAAATGGATTCAGTATTAATGTTCTGTTTTACACCTGATGTGTGGAAAGTAAACATGATTAAACTGTTTTTTTGTGCAAGCATTCAGAGACGCAGCCGGTCTGTGATCATAAGGGCTAACATCTTTACTTCAGCTTAAATCATAGTGGGGCAGATGGTGGCTCACACTGAGCCTGGTTCTGGTTTTACCTCGTCATCACCATGTGACCGCACAACAGAAACTGATCTAAAAGTAACTTCAGAATGATTTTCTTTGGAGCAGGTGAGTAAAATGATCTACCAGTGGAATCAGCATTCTGGAACGTCCTCACTCATTCCTGAAACTTGTAACTTTAGCTGTGCGTATGCACTTAATACAAGGGTTAATGAGTCAACGCAATCATGGTCTCAGAATGGACGAGGGATTGCTGTATAGTTAACAAATCAGTACAACCATGATCTATGAAGAAAATATTGCTGCATGGTGAAAAATTTAGACTTTCTCTTTTAATGAGGGATTGCTATACGGTAGATTCAATGCAGTCATGGTCTACTAATATCGGATTGCTGTACGGTTAGAGTTAATGCAATCATGGTCTACATAATGAGGGATTGCTGCCCGGAAAATAGTCAATGCAGCCATGGTCTACTGAGGGATTGCTGCCCGGAAAAGAGACAATGCAGTCATGGTCTATGTAATGAGGGATTGCTGCCCGGTAAATAGTTAATGCAATCATGTTCTAAATAATGAGGGATTGCTGTACGGTAAAGAGTTAATGCAATTGTGTTCTAAATAATGAGGGATTGCTGTACGGTAAAGAGTTAATGCAATCATGTTCTAAATAATGAGGGATTGCTGTACGGTAAAGAGTCAATGCAATCATGGTCTACTATCAAGGAATGCTGCACGTAGATTCAATGCAGTCATGGTCTACTAATGAGGGATTGCTGCCCGGTAAAGAGTCAATGCACTTATGGTCTACTAATCAAGGAATGCTGCACAGTAGATTCAATGCAGTCATGGTCAAATAATGAGGGATTGCTGCAAGGGGAAAAGTTAATGAAATCCTGGTTTATTTCTGGGCAGTAGTCTATGATTTACATTTTCCCAGATTGATGAATAGGTAGATGGGAAAACTTTCATCCCCAGCATCAGAGTCAATCTCTCCATGACTGAACTGAACTGACTTCATATCCACCTTTTAATGCAATGAGCTTTGAGGCAGTATTATTTTAAATAACGGTCCTGAGCAAGCATATGGCGACAGTGGAGAGGAATGGCTCCTGTTAGGTAGGAAGAAATCTCCAGCAGCATGAAAGTCAGAATCTGGATGCGCTGGATCAACCAGCTGGAGCTGAGGGACGCAGAAGCTCCCAGAATGACTGGAGACTGTTGAACTGAGCAGGTTTATAATAGATCATCTTCCACTCTTTGCTTTGACTGCTTCATTTAAAGGTGCTTCTCTTTAGGGGTGCAGTTTTGAAGAACAGAACATTGAAACATCCAGGTGGATTTATAGAATCTGCAGATCTGTTTGGGTTCAAACCTCAATCCAACAATGATTCTCTTTGGCGTCCTGGCTCAGCTTTGTTGTGTTTACGTGATACAGATGATTTTAACACTTGTCCTGTCCATGTCCTATGGCTGTTTGGGCCGTGTGATAAAGGCGGCAGCATCCTGCAGGCTGCTGGAGGATTATTCTGCATGTTAAGTGTTTAGTCACAGCATGTTTCACACGGAAAAAACAGCACGTGCTCAGAATGGGACTTTTCTGCTTTCCGGCCACCGTTACTCCGATTCAAATCATAGTTTTTATTTATCTGCCCTCAGTTTATATTTCCTCTCATTACTCAACCTTTTTATTAAACACCAAAACTGTTTATTGTTATTTATTTATTTTTTTATCCCACTGCCTGTTCTGGCTTCTCATTAAGTTATGTGAATGATTAATCATTTTTAGTTAGTTTAATTCTTTTGAATTTTCTGGCAATAGTCTAAAGTCCAAATTTTAATATTTTTGAATTCAAGTGTTTCTACGTATTTTGTATTTTTATATTTAATCCTAAATTAAACAGTTTTTGATGATTTAACAGATTTTATTTATATTTTTTTATTTCTATATTATATATTCTAACATGAACTTATTTACATTTTATTTTACTCTCTCACTCTCTTTAGATCTTTCTAATTTTCCAACCTTTCAGCAGGTTGTCTAGTTGACCTGATGACCACATCCAGCTCAGTTGTTCTTGTTTTCCTGGTTTCAGATATTCACTGGCCTCCTAAAGCACACACCGCCTCCGGCCTCCCCTGCTGCTGCCTCCTCCGCCTCGGACCAAGGTGGAAACACGCAAACCGCGGTTCCCACAATCCCCCGGGCACACCTGGTCGTCGGCTCTAAGGACCAGCTTCGGATCCTCACCCCTGTGGGAAGCTCCTCCGCAGCCAATCACTGCGCCGCCGTCGGCGTCGTGCACACCGCCAGGCACATGGCCGGCGCTCCCAGATCCCACGCCTCCATCAGCGAGGAGGATGAAGGAGGGGGCGGAGGAAGGGTGAAGAAGAAACGGAAGAAAAAGGACAAGACGCAGTGGGAGAAAGTAGGAGCAGAGGAGGAGGAGAAGGAGAGCAGCAAACCAAAGAAACAAAAGGAGGAGAGGGAGGCCACACCCGTGCTCACCCTGAGGAGGAGCAAGGAGCCAAAGGAGGGAAAAGACAGGAAAGAACGTCGGACAAAGGGAAAGGCTGGCAGGAAGGACGGCGGAACGGATCCGAGGAACGCAGTGAAAACCCCCGAGCCCTCGGCGGTTCCTGTCAAAGTTCCAGGGAAAAGAGGACGGAAACCTAAGGTCAAAGTCCTCCCCCCTGCTGCGACCAATCAAGGTTGGTAGGAACGTCTCATTTGGCTTTTTTTAACCACTTCAGATTAGAGCTTCCACTTGTTCAGCTGCAGACTTCAGTTGTTGCACCTCGTTTTGCATTTGATCTGCTGTTAGTACAAACTGCTCCAGCAAACATGGAAACATGCTTTAAACTTCACATTGTTACCATGATGGGTCTCCAACCTTAAACGACACTTGGTTCGACTAACCGATGTTAAAATCCTTTTCATCTTTCCAACTCCTGCAGCCGGGCCTCAAGTTAACAACACCCAGGCGGACCAGAACCATGGAAAGGGTCACGGCCAGGCCAACAGCAAGACTGCAGGCCCCACGGCACCAAAACAGAGGGGCCGCAAACCCAAGTAAGAACTGCTGGGTCTCTACAGCAGGCCGCACTGGTAGGACCCGTTGGAAGGTGGGGGGCGGGTGCAGACCGTCAGAGCGTAGGAGTTGATGAGTTCACCTGCCAGTAAAGCAGACGTTTAGCTAGGAATTTTTCATGGGGTGCACAGCTTGGTGTATCCCATCTTTAGGCTTTACGTGGCATTGGGGGGGGGAATTTAGTCTCTCTGAAATGCTATTTTGAGGTGGAATGCAGCTAACTTTTTGTCTTGGGTTTGTCCGTGGGTAAAAAGAATCCCTCGAAAATAAATTGACTTTAAATAAATAAAAAAAAACAAGACAATCAAAATCCTTCTTGTGTTTGTCAGCCAATGGTAGCAAAGGAGCACTCTGAAACTAACAGTATTAGCTAATCAGAAGAAGAAGGGGGCAGGTCTTAGGAAAGCGCGTACCTCCTCCTCTTTTTTGTTGCTCAAGTCGCCAAATAGATTGTGGTTCAGTGCTGAAGTTCTACACAGAGTCACCTTGCCCCGTTTACAACTCCATTCAACGGAGAGACGTTTAAAGAGTCAAAAAATAAATAAACTAAACTTTCCCAGCGGTACTGCGACCAAAGCCAACCACCAGTAGTAAACAAGAAGAAGAAGAAGCGAAACAGCGTAGCCGGGTGTAGCAGAAAAAAATCAGTTGTTGTGGAGAATTGTGTGGGTATGGCGAGTGGGAAAGAACAGGAGTTGGAAGACGCGCCAGCAGCACTTTATAGGTCTGTATGGGACCACTTTGCATTTAGAGTGACCTACGATGACGGCGGAAAGAAAGTTGTGGATAAAAGTGCAACAGTGTGCAAGCATTGTGCAACACGTTTTGTTTATGCTAACAGCAACATGACCAACATGTCATGCTAACCCCGAAATCCCTCATACTCCGTCAGCGCTCCGCTGCGCTGCAGACATTTTTTTATATTTCGGTGTAACAACAAACATATACCGAACCGAAAACCGTGACCACGAAACCGTGAACCGAAACGTGGATTTTGTGAACCGTTCCACCCCTAATGCATATATATATATATATATATATATATATATGTGTATATGTGTATATGTGTGCTTGACTAGAATTGGACATGAAATCATTTTCAGGTCCAATATTATATTTAAAGGAAAAGTCTGATCAGCAATAATGGATCATTATTTATACCTAAAACTAATACGTTCGCGGTGATTTAATAAATTTAGAATTAATCAGTAAAAAAATGAAAACAATCAATTTGGTTGCGGTCTTTAAGTCTGGTAGTGGCCATTTTTACCCTAATATAGTAACCCCTCCCTCCTGCCATCTTCCAGCAGTGACGTCACGGTGCGGTAAGCCTAGCGCCATTCTCCCGGGCTTTACAAGCAAAATCAATGGGAACTACTAGACACATCTGCAATCAACAACAATTATTGAAGATTTCCAGAGGACTTCACCATTGAAATTCACCAGAGCTATAGTGAAACAGTTCTGGCTGGGAAACCCATCTGTAATGTGGGTTGGACCTTTTCCTGGCGGCGGCCCTCTGGTCCCTGAAATGAAATGACTCTGGTCTCTGCAGTAGGAGCCAGTTAAACAACCCAGACACCCCTCTGCTTCATCACTAGCTGCTCCTGTCATCCTCTGTCGTGTTAAACACCAAACTAATCCTGAAATAGAAACTTCAGGAGTTTTCCTTCCCTCAAAACGTAGCTTCCACACTGAAGAGCGTTCCAGCCAGGCTCAGCATATTTCCTCACGCTGACGGGAACCTCAAAGCGGCCAAACTCTTGAACAGAACCCAACCTCCAGAAGATGATCAGAAATGGAGTACAGGGTGTTCACGGCAGATTCTGCGGCAGCTCAGAAGGTCATTAAACATCCGACATGATGACGATGCTTCTGCAGAGAGCCTGAAGGATCCTAGAAGATGAGCCTGACCCAGATCAGACCGGTTCAGCCAGCTGCTGCTTGACAGATTTAGAAGCTGTTTGTTTCCTCAGGCTAAAAAAAACGACTTCTTGATTCTTTTTACAACCTTTGGTGTTGATGTTTATTTTAACAAGGTAAAAAAATCCCCTTGGGGTTTCTCTGGAATGTCAGGAGACACTGAATAAAAAGAAAGGAATCGAAGAGGAAGAAGTTTCTTAAAAGGAATGGGGGGGCGGATTTCATAGTGAATTACTTTCTATTTACTCTACTTTCTATTTTCTAACATTAGACACAATGTCAATGGCTAACTAAGTCAATACAGTCGGCCCGAGATAGCCATGGGTACTTGTATAATGCCACAAAAAAGTACCTGGGACTCTCATATATATTATTGTGGCATTTAAAAAGTTAAAATACAAAGTAAAAAAAAAAAAATATGATTATAAAAATAATTTTGTCAGATATATTGTATTGCAATATATTTGTGCGGAACTACTTCAGGTTGATTGTAAACCAACGGCTCCGGAGTCGCATGCGGCTCTTTAGCGTCCCCCTTGCAGCTCCTTTGAGTTTTTTCAAAAATGTATGAAAATCAAATTTTTTTGTTTGTTTTAATATGGTGCGCAGGAAGTCAAACAAAAATGTATTATGTTTTCCAATGCTGTAAACATTTGTATAATAAATAAATGTAAACAATAATAGCCATAGAAATCAGTGGTCTTAACTTGTAACCAGGGTGTCGCGATACCAGGCAAACAAAGCTGCAGGTGTGTCTCGGACCATGGATCCTAAAGGGAAAAAAGGAAGATATCTGATGAGAAAAGAGAATTCAAAGATTGAAGGATTGCCCTTCATTTTTGCTTTGTATTGAGAGGCATTTCCAGGGAAGGCTAAATATGCAGCGACCCCCAAGCTGGGAGTGAGAGAAAAAGTGCGAAAGCAGAACTTCTGATTAAATTAGAGGAGAGCAAAGATAGATTTAAGAAGTGGATTGCATCTCCAAACTCCACTACTGCTGCTAGTTTGGTTGCAAGCATGGAAAACCGTTCACAGAACGAACAGTTAGCGCTCTGCTGCAGGGATGGGAACCTTCTTCCATTTTTCCACCTAATCTTCAAAATGGCAATAACACCAAGGAACGCTGGTGAAGGAGTATGTGGGATTTCAGGGTTAGAGAGCTCCTCTCTGATGGATGTCAGTTCCTTTATCCTGTTTCTATAATTTCATCAATGCAACAAAACCTAAACCGTGCGGTGAAAGGCGGTGAGAGCGTTCACTGCTCCTCCATCACCTCATGCTACTATGTGACATTTGCTCCAGAATAAACATTTAATCATGAATGATTATTATATATTTAAGCCCACACAGTCCTTTTCTATAGTGGGATAATACACTTAGAGCCGTTCGAGGCTTATATAAGACTTTTACATTTTTGCTGCTTCAGACAGATTTGTTTTTTTGGTCCAATATGGCTCTTTGAGCAGTTTACTTTACCAATCCCTGGTAAAGCCGTATGTTCGGGGTAGTGAAGATAGCCATGGGTACGTGTTTAATATCACTTAGTACTATTGGCACTTCTGTATTATTGTGCTCCATTAACACAATCATTTTGTTGTTATGGTTTTGTATAATATGTTATGGTTCCAAGTTTGAAGACATTTCGCTTCCCATCCAGGAAGCTTTTTCAGTTCAAAATGTCAGGAATAGCGTTGAGTTTGAGGCTTCATGACAATTTGAATTGAAAAAGGAAACATCTTCAAACTTGCAAAAACAAAGTCCAGGATTGTTTTTAATTTTCTTTTTTTTGGAATTCAGAAAAACGGCTTCAGAGGTATAACCAGTTAGAGGGAATGGCTGCTGGGGTTACTTCCCAGTGCTACACTGGATCGAAATAAAGTAATAACAGTTAAAGCTTTTATGAAACTTAAGATTGAAGCTCCAGTTTCCTTGCACACATCTTAAAAAAAATAAAATAAAATGTGTAGCAAAGGATGTAGGGGACTGATTCAGGCCCCTCCTCTACCCTGGACAACGGGCCCGGCTAAACTTAGTCTGTCAGGGATCCACTTGGTTCTGATCAATTCAGTTCAGTTTATTTATATAGCGCCAATTCACAACACATGTAATCTAAAGGCCTTTAAAGTTCACCAGATCATACAGTAACATTGATTCAAAGATTTATATCTAAGGAAAACCAGTTGATTGCTTCGACTCATTGACTCAAAGGCAATCCCTCATACTAAGCATGCCTGTAGCGACAGTGGAGAGGAAAAACTACCTTTTAACAGGAAGAAACCTCTAGCAGAACCAGGCTCAGTGTGAGCGGCCATCTGCTGAGGCCCACTGGGGTTCAAGGAGACAGAAGCAGGGAAACAAAAGCAGCTGTAAAAGGCGGCCCCATCCAGGAAACACACAGCCAGGCAGACGAGCTCCCAGCCAGCTCCCATGTAAGAGGATGAAGAGAGCAAATCCAGCCAGTCACGGTCAGAGAAACAGGACTACACTGAAAAACAGGCAGATCTCCAACATCTATAAACAAAGGTGTTGATGGCAGCAGCACAGCTGATATTTCTCTCCAGGATGGAGTCACAGCCAAACAGGAACAGACCAGATGAAGCTACTGTGAGAAAAACCAGAGAGACCAGAACGTTAGAGATTGAACTAACAGATTCTGCAGAGTTGGCGAATAGAGATACAATGAAGCAGAATGATGAAATGGGGGTCCCTATGTCCTCCAGCAGTCTAAGCCTATAGCAGCATAACTATAGAGATAGCTCAGGATAACCTGAGCCACTCTAACTATAAGCTTTATCAAAAAGTAAAGTTTTAAGCCTAGCCTTAAAAGTAGTAAGGGTGTCTGCCTGATCAGATCTCTGAAAACAGCCTGAATCTTTAGATCTGCGCTTTGTTTTAACCTTCTGTGTTAGTTTGCTGGATGCTGATTGGGTGAGAGGATCCCGCCGCTACAGTCGTGTCTAACTACTGTCCCTTTACAGAGACCCCGGTGCTGCGCCGGTGGAGAAGAAGAAGAAAGGGAAGAGGAGAAACCAGGAGGCAGCTGTCCAGGAGGGAGTGGAGAGCGGCGACGATGCCTCAGCGTCGGCCGCCAACATGGGAGGGGACGACAGCCAGGACCCCCTGGACAATGCCGTGAGTAGGCTGAGCTTAAACAAGCAGCATTTGATAAACTGGGTCGCTCAGAAAAGATCTTAAAAATCGCTGCACTATGGGCTGCAGGAGGTTCAGTCTGCCTCAGGCGCATCCCGCTGGAAGCGGTCGCTATGGCAACCATAAAGAGATCTTAAAAGTAGACAGAACATTTGAACAAATAAGTATTTTGTAAGATATAACTGTAAACTCCTAAAAAACAAACTTAAATTAATTTTATTAAATTACATTAAATTAATTTAAATACTATTTTAAATAACCAAAAATATGACATTACTTCTTTGCTGTGAAGTTGGATGGAATCTTAAAATAAGCGGTGTGAGTACAGCTAAAATAATTTCAAATAAAAGCAACCAAAGAAGTGAATCGATTTAATGAAGAAGCATTTAAACCGACCAATCATTGCTCCACATTAATCACCGCCTCAGAGGCTCCAGTCATCAACAAACCAGAACATAAAACCCCTCATAGATGCTCGATTAAAGCAAGTTATGGAATGGAATAAGATGCCTGTGTTACCTTATTTCAAATGATCTTTATAAATTAATTACAGTATTTCAGAGGACAAAAAACGTACTTGATTGGTAGATAATTTCACTTACTAACAACTAAAGCGACACGTTCCACACATACGTGAGGCTTCTCCGCTTTTCCAACCTCACTACACTGAACTAAATCCTGACCAATCACAGCAGAGTATCCGCTCAACCAGATGAAGGTTGTGTCACGAAGAAGCAGCAAAGATGTAGCAGGGGGAATAAAAAGACGTCGTTCAGAGAGAGATCGGCTCTCCTGGAGGCTGAAGCTGCATGAAACCTCATCAGTGGAGATTCTCAGGATGGCGGATCCGAGTCACGCAGCGTTCCGTTCCGCTGTGGTAAGAATGGATGCAGGGAAATGTTAACCAGCTGATGTGTAAGAAGTCAAACTGTGAAGCAAGGAAGCGCTCCAATCCCTCCCGCAGCACACTGTAGACAGGCCCGATGCAGGATGTTTTATCTTTTGTTTAGATGAGCTAAAACCTGTCAAATAGCTGGATCTCTTCATTAAAATAAAAAAAATTCAGAATACTGTAATAATTAGACACAGTCTCCCTGCTTCCCTGGTTTCCGTCTGCAGTTTTCCCAGAACTTGGTCCTTTTTTCCCTCCATACTAAACCCATCTTTTTACTTTTGTTCTCAGAAGCGCCGTTCAGGACGACAAGTCAAAAGGAGGAAGTATAACGAAGACCTGGACTTCAAGGTGGTGGACGATGACGGAGAAACGATTGCGGTTCTTGGAGCTGGACGCATCTCTGCACTAAACGCCACGGCGCTGGCATGGCAGGCGGAGGTGAGCCTAGACAGAGGCTCTTAGCTTCCTGGTCTGCTTGGCAGATCCTGTTTAAAACTTTTTTAGTTTTCAATGCTGCAGAATGTTATTGAGCTGTGTGCACTGATAGCGCTGCAAGGCTGCATGTTCTACTGCTGCATTCCACCCAGGTACTCTGAATATAAAAATGAGATTTATTTATCTGTCTGTACTGTAATTGGCACCTTTAGAGGATGGATAGTTGGTTGGTTGGTTGGTTGGTTGGTCGGTTGGTTGGTTGGATCATGAATGGATGGTTGTTTCGTTGGATGGATGCTTGGATGGGTGATGGATGCTTGGATGGGTGATGGATGGTTGGATGGGTGATGGATGGATGGTTGTTTCGTTGGATGGATGATGGATGGATGGATGGTTGGATGGGTGATGGATGTATGTTTCGTTGGATGGATAATAGGGATGGAACAGTTTATGAAAACCGTCCAAACCGTTCGGTTCGACTGTCTCGGTTCGATTCGCGTGTGTTTCGTTCGGTTCATGCGCTGCTCCTTTTTCTCATAGGCGAAGCGTTTACACTCCAGAGCAGAAGGTGGCGATACTACGACCAAAGCCAACCACCAGTAGTAAACAAGGAGAAGAAGAAGCGAAGCAGCGTAGCCGGGTGTAGCAGAAAAAAATCAGTTGTTTTGGAGAATTGTGTTGGAATGGCGAGTGGGAAAGAACAGGAGTTGGAAGACGCGCCAGCAGCAGTTTATAGGCCTACTGTATGGGACCACTTTGCATTTAGAGTGACCTACGATGACGGCGGAAAGAAAGTTGTGGATAAAAGTGCAACAAAAGTTTTGTTTATGCTAACATCAACACGACCAACATGTCAGGCTAACAATCAACATATACCGAACCGAACCGAAAACCGTGACCATGAAACCGTGAACCGAACCGAACCGTGGATTTTGTGAACCATTCCACCCCTAAAGGATAATGGATGGGTGATGGATGGTTGGATGGGTGATGGATGGTTGGATGGATGGATGGATGATGGATGTTTCTCTGACCCTTCTACTGGTTCTGTTTCTATGCTGACCTGTAGCTGCTGGGTTTTCCTTCCTTTGGTCTTGCTGACATGAACATAGATGTATGAACATAGATTTCCTTTCATCCCTGATCTGTTTCTGTTTGTCAGGAACCTCCTGAGGACGAGGCAAACATCATCGAGAAGATCCTGGCTGTCAGGAAAGTAAAGAAAGAGGTAAAAAAAAAAAAAAAAAAAACTCAAACTCAGCTGCTTTACTTGGAATTATTCTGATTTGCTGCTAACTTTTCTATCATATTTGTCCTGTGAGAACTTTAACCCTTTAGATGTCGCAAAGCATCTTATTAATTAATGCTGATCGATTAATTTTTTCCAGACGTCGTCCGAGGACCAAACGGAGGACGCAGAGGAGTTTTACGTTAAATACAGAAACTTGTGAGTTTTTAAATATTTCTCAATAACCTGGAAATGTTTTACTTAATCTGCTGTTGAACACAAGCTTTAAATGTTTCAGTTTTTTGCTGCTTTCTACTTCATCTATTTAACTTGTTTTAAAAGGCGTCCAGGTTTGAGTTTATCATATATTTTCTCGCCATCAGAGGGAGTCAGAATTTCATAAATGCTCTAAAACATGGAGCTGGTTGACAGTTGCCTTGTGTATCTCTGCTTCTGTCTCCTTGAACTCCAGTCGGCCTTCCTGTTAAAAGGCAGTTTTACCTCTCCACTGTCGCTACGAGCATGCTTAATGTGAGGGATTGCCTTCAAGTCAATGAGTCGATGCAATCTACTGGTTTTCCTTTCCTTTAGGAACTAAACCCTAAATGCCAGCTGCTTCTGAAGCTTATTCTTTCCTGCATTGGAAAAACGATCTAGAAATAAGTAATAATGTCTTAAATTAAGTGTATTTACCAATAATTTGAGTAGGTAAATGAGAAAGTTTGCCATTGGAATGAGTATTTTCACTCTTGAAATCAGATAATTCGATAACATGCACTTTAAATACGGCAATGAAATTGTGTTTTTTTTTTTTATTTTAAGTGTAAATTGTCTTGTTCCATTGGCAAAATGTATCTTATGCCTCATCCAAGACCAAATGCACGTTTTTTAAGTAAAAAATGACTTATCTAGATTTGGATTTAGTTGATTGTGTGGAGAGATGATCGTCTTCTAAGCAGTTCTCTCTTGCATGTTTAGGGAAACTAAACACCTCCAGCCGCCGGTCCTGCTCCTCTGGATGCTGCTCCACTTTCTATCATCATAACCAGGCAGATTCAGCACTTATTCTGTCTGCTGTGCTTAATCTCTCTGAATAAAATATGGCCGAATGCATTGCAGCATCACTTTCTCCACAAACATTTATTTGCACGTAGCAAAGTTACAGAAAAATGTTTCTGTGAATTTCTTTCTGTGAAAAATGAGTAGCAGAATGCAGAGCGGTCACAGCAGGAGCCGAGGTTTGTTCATCTCTTCACTGGTTTACGGATCACGTCAGGCTGCCGGAGTTACAGCAGCTGCTGCCTTTCCAGTCCGCTGATGTTTTTATTGCACTTTAAATTTCGCTCCTTCTTTTCCTTCCCATTTCAATTTTCCTGCAGCCAAAGGCTAGAGGTTGGTCCTCGCCGGACCTTTTTTTAAAAGTCTGAGCAGTTTTGATATAACTCAAATGTGGAAAGAGGAACCAAATTAATTCAATTCAGTTTATTTCTATAGCGCCAATTCACAACTCACGTCATCTCAAAGCACTTGCAGTTCACCAGATCATCCAGTCAAATTGATTCAACATTTTCTATCTCAGGAAAACCAGTTGATTGCATCGACTCAATCACTCTAATGCAATCCCTCACACTAAGCATGCTTGTAGCGACAGTGGAGAGGAAAAACTCCCTCTTAACAGGAAGAATCCTCCAGCAGAACCAGGCTCAGTGTGAGCGGCCATCTGCTGAGGCCGACTGGGGTTCAAGGAGACAGAAGTAGAGACACAAAAGGCAGCTGTAAAAGGCGGCTCAGTCCAGGAAACACACAGCCAGGCAGACGAGCTCCGAGCCAGCTCCCATGCCAGAGAATAAAGAGAGCACATCCAGTTAGTCACATTCAGAGAAACAGGACTACACTGAAACACAGGCCAATCTCCAACATCTATAAACAAAGGTGTTGATGGCAGCAGCACAGCTGATATTTCTCTCCAGGATGGAGTCACAGCCAAACAGGAACAGACCAGATGAAGCTACTATGAGAAAAAGCAGAGAGAGCAGAACGTTAGAGGTTGAACTAACAGATTCTGCCGAGTGGGAAAATAGAGATAGAATGATGAAAAAGGGCTCCTTTTTTATTAACTCATTAAAGCGGAGGTCTTCAACAGGGAGTCCGCGACCCCTAGGGGGTCCATGGAGGTACTGCAAGGGGGTTGTGAAAGTTTTGGTTAATTAGCCTTTTTTTTATATTCCCCCTGCAATTTTTTCCACTAATTGAATTGTCTTTAAATAAACATTAACATGAATTCAACAAACTGTAGTAAACAAATAGATGGAGGAAGAAGATGTCTTTCAGTCATCAATGCACACATTCAGCGACACACAGGAGCTCTTTCAAGCTGGGCACCGTTTCATTCACAACACCTGTCCCATCAACCAGGAATCAGAATCAGAAATACTTAAATAATCCCAGGGAGAAATTACTTCTATTAAATGAATTCTGTAATAGAGTGACTATAGGACCAGTTTGATATAACACTATTTTATACATTATATATAATTAGGGGGTCACCGCTCCATCTCACCATCAGTTTGGGGTTCCCTTCCCTGGTAAAGTTTGAAGACCCCTGCATTAAGGCATTGATGATGTCACTTTTGGATCTGGGATCAACATGCATTCCTGTAATAAAAATATCCTTAGTTCAGCAGCGCAGCCTTGATATGCTGTAGATATTAAACACCTAGATGTTAAACCTGCTCCCAGATGCTATTCTGTGACCATTCCTTGGATTTCTGCTCCTGCAGTCAGAGATCTATTCTGGCTCTTTTCTATCTCAACTTTCAGTTCTTTATCCGTCTGATCCTGAATATTTTTGTTGTGTGGAAAATCTGTTATAAATAGAAAGAAAGGCTGAAAACCATCAGCCGGTGTTCATTCTGTACGATTATATATACGTTTTATTTTGGGTGTGAATTGAAAGCAGACCTCTGCAGATACCATGAACCCAGACAGAGGAACACTGCGTTCAGTTCAGGAATTAAGAGTTTTCCTTGTTTTGTTTTTGTCCTCTTTCAGTTCCTACCTCCACTGCAAATGGGCCACTTTGGAAGAACTGGAGAAGGATCCCAGAATCCATCAGAAGATCAAACGCTTCAGGACCAAGCAGGCTCAGATGAAGCACCTCTTTACTGAGGTAGAACCTCCCGCTGTTCTCCTTCCTCACTGTTTTCAGCTCTACTTTAACATGAAGGGAAATCATATTTAAATGTCAAATCATTCTAGCTTAAAAGTATATAAATGTAATCTTGCCCCAGACATTTTTTGTCATCTTGTTAAATAGCAGAGCTCAGTCTTAGAAGCTTTTTCCTTCAAGACTGACAATGATTGTTTTCTACTTTTGGATCACCAATGCAATATAAAATAATAGCAAATGTTGGTAATAATATGTTGATACTCCAAAAGAGATTTGATCCTTAAGAAACAAGTGCAGTACAGTTTGTCCAAGTGGAGTTGCCATATGTTGACGTGATAAGAAGGGGCAGGGCCCCAAGCAGATCTGGTACCTACACCGGATTAGAACCCGGGTCGGCCACATCAAGGATTAGGACCTCTGTACTCGGGTCTTGCACACTTAACCACTGCGCTACCGAAGGGCTTCCAAAAAGCAGGTATATAAATAAATCAAAAGGCTGAACTAAGGATACCTCAGTTAACGGAAACATCAGCAGTCAAAGGCAGCTCTGAAACACTGTGGTTTAAACTTCAAAGAAGGCTAGCGGTAAACTGCTGTTGTCACATTTCAGCCGTACTTAGTTCCAAATGGACGTGATTGGATGATTGATCGGACCGCCTAATTGGTTCTTAGTACAGGTCACAGCAGGCCGGACCGTGAACGATCGCTGTTTTTCTCCCCGCAGCCTGACGAGGACCTCTTCAATCCAGACTACGTGGAGGTGGACCGAGTCCTGGAAGTGGCCGTTACCACGGATACAGAGACAGGAGAGGTACGATTGTCCGCCAAACCCGTCTGGTTGTGGTCTGTGCGGAGCCGCGCCATCTGACCCGTTTGTGTTGCTGCAGGAGGTGACCCACTACCTGGTGAAGTGGTGCAGTCTGTCCTACGAGGAGGCCACCTGGGAGCTGCAGGAGGACCTGGACCCGGAGAAGATCAGGGAATTCGAGGAGATCCAGAAGCTTCCAGCAGACCTCAGACACATGGTGGGTAGAAACGAATCTACAGAAGATGTCTGCGGTTCTGCTTGTCCCTCATTCTTCTGCGGTGGTCTCGGATCTCCTGACCAAGAACGCGCTGGCAGCATCATTTCCTCACATTTCTGCTGACTCAGAAATATGAGTCGGCATATTTCTGAGTGAGTAATCCACTCAGAGCTAGAGTACTGTCAGGGTCTGTCTGACAGGATGGGGCTCTGCGCCGTTATCAACGCATGGGACAGAACATAACGGGTTTGGGGGTAACGGACATGTCAGCCTTTTCAATTCAGTAATCTAGCTCACATTACTGAGATAGATTACTCAGTAATCTAGCTCAGTAATCTGAGCTACATTACTGAATTGAAAAGGCTGACCTAGAAATGAAAAAATGAACCTTTTTAACAAAGTAAATAGTTCTTAATAATAAAACAAATGTTTATCGGTTAAAACCTCAACACTTTTAGAGTATCGTAGTAATATTTTTTTATTAGGTTTAGGGCTGAAACAATTAATCATAATTAATTGATTATTGCAATAATCATCAATAATTTAGCGATTAATTATTGACTGGAGCTAGTTGGAAAGTCCTGAGTTTCTGAGCAGAGCCAATAAGAGCAAAGAATTTAGTTTTTCAGAGAATTAATTTTATGGATCTCTGCTCCTTGATTCCCTCAGGAAGCTAAATTTTCCTTTTTTTCTTTGGCAGGATCGTCCGCCTCCAGAAAAATGGCAGAAGTTGGAGAGCTCCAGAGATTACCGCAATGGGAACCAGCTCAGAGAATACCAGTTGGAGGGAATGAACTGGTTGATGTTCAACTGGTACAACAGGTGGGTCCTCAGACACGTCAGCTGAGGGGGTTCCTCCTGGTGGAGAGCCGGCCGGGTCCATCACGTTCTCCTCCTCCTCCTCCACAGGAAGAACTGCATCCTGGCGGACGAGATGGGTCTGGGGAAGACCATTCAGTCCATCACCTTCCTGTATGAGATCTTCAGCATGGGCATCCGCGGACCCTTCCTCATCATCGCCCCGCTGTCCACCATCACAAACTGGGAGAGGGAGTTTCGCACCTGGACGCACATGAACGTCATCGTGTATCACGGCTCACAGATCAGCCGCCAGATGATCTTGCAGTACGAGATGTTCTACAGAGACGCGCAGGTCAGAGCTTCTGCCGGCTCGTCTTTGGCATCGCTCCTCGCTTTAGCAGGACACCAACTGACATCCCCACCGCTTCTCTCCTGCAGGGTAACACGGTGTCAGGAGGGTTGAAGTTCCACGGCCTGATCACCACCTTTGAGATGATCATGGCCGACTGTCCCGAGCTGAGGAAGCTGCAGTGGCGCTGCGTGGTGATCGACGAGGCCCACCGGCTGAAGAACAGGAACTGCAAACTGCTGGAAGGACTCAAGCTAATGAACCTGGTCCGTGTCCTGCTGCTTCTCCTCTAAGGCACATGTGTACAATTTAATGCCACGTTATCTGGCAGTAATGAGCCTAAGCTAGCACACAATGGCCGTTTCTCAATATGTGTACTTGTGCCTTCTCGTGTACTCGTGAAACGTCATCAGACTCGGCCCTAGTACTCTTCCAATTCACAAGAACAGAAGAAGTTCCCGGATGTTGTTCTCGCCCCTCCCTATTTACCCAGCATGCATCACATTAGACTAGACTGATTGACAGCTGTCCCAGCATACACTGTGGCAGCAGCAGCTTCCAGGTTAGTGCTCACAGAGCTCAGAGTATTAAGTTAAAAGTTCTCTTTTTGTTGCCATTGTTCAATAAAAGTATGTTTTAAGATAATTTGAGGCGAGAACATTATACTTTAAAGCATCACTATATGGCCCATTTACTGATTTAGTGCGTAATTAAAAAAAAATTCCAATGTTAAGAGGACCGCAGCAACCAGTGGACCTCCGAGGCTAATGGCAGCCAGGACTAATGTTAGCCTGTCCCCAGCAGCTCTCTCTCTGCATAGCTGTGTGTGAAGGACCGCTGACTATGATGGCAATTTTTTTGTTTTATTTGGCAAAATATTCATTTGATTTGTTTTTACCTGACTGTTTTCATTATTATTCCCCCACTAAAGGAAAAAAGTCACACACTTGTCACACACAGTCCACACTTTCCTGTGTTCTTCTCAAGAACATACTTGGCGAGGAACACATGTCCGTACTCGTGCTCTTGTGAATTAAGAAACGGCCAATGTCAGCAATTAAACGCCGTGCTTCTTCTAATGTTAAGAAAGAGACTCAAACTGCTAAATGATTGGAAATAAAGTTCTGATCTCAGACTAGTAGGCTGTTTGTAATGAAGTCCTAAAATGAAAATTTTCATTTCCACATCTGCTTTCAGTCTTTATCACAACCAGGGGGTGAATTTACCATTAAGCAATACTAGTCAGTTGTCTAGTTCCAAGCCCCATAAAACTCTTTTTACATGTATGGTTAATCCAACTGTTCCTTATTTGTGCACATTATGTTTTTGATAAAATTCCTTTCACTAAAATGCCATCAGAACGCTCATAATATTAATTGTGTCTCAGCCCCCCCCCTTCAGTGTCCACAATATTGGATCAGTCCATTTGCTGCACATGTTCAGAAAGGTCCAAACAGACAGCAGCAAACCATTTGAAAACAAACGATTTGAAGAGCAGTGTTGCCAACTTAGCGCATTTGTTATTATATTTAGCGACTTTTCAGACCCCTCTAGCACTTTGATTTCAAAAAAGCTCCTAGCGCCAAATCAAGCGACTTTTTCATGCTAGTGGAGACTTTGGCGACAACATCTAAAAGCAGCGAACTCTGCTCTCCAGAGCAAGTAGATTGGTAACCCCGCCTCCTGCTCTCCTCTATCTTGTCTGCTGTCACGATTCATGCAGCTATTATTTCATCCAAATGAAAAATGAAGAACAGAGAAGCAGATCATGGCTTGTCTACAGTGAAAAGAAGGACTGGGTTATTTACTTTTGCCGGAAAAGGAGGAAACACAGGAAGGAGCAATCAGCTAAGTGAGCTTAGGGCTTGGAAAAAAATCTTTCATTCCTTTAGAGACAGCATGAAAAGTCAGCTGAGTACAAAACATAGAGAGGAAAACAAGAATAAAACGGACAAGAAGAGAGGGACAAAACATAGAACAAATAATGGATGTCTATTCTATTAATATTTCTCTATCTGTATAATGGGTCTGTTTTATGTGTTGTCTTCTCGATTCAGAGGGCCCTCCTTGTCTTTCCTTAGGGCCCCAAATTTCCTAAATCCACCCCTGATCACGGCGATCCAAACCCTGCTCTAACATCCGTTCTGCTCCGCATCCTCACAGGAACACAAGGTGCTTCTGACCGGAACCCCTCTGCAGAACTCGGTGGAGGAGCTCTTCAGCCTGCTGAACTTCCTGGAGCCTCAGCAGTTCCCCTCAGAGACCTCCTTCCTGGAGGAGTTCGGAGACCTGAAGACAGACGAGCAGGTGAGTCCAGCTGGGTTTGACGTCGGTGCCGCAGGAGGAGAGCGGATCCGTCGGCGAGCCAAGCAGCAGAGCTTCATGTGTCTAACTGCTTCTCCAACAGGTAAAGAAGCTTCAGTCCATTTTAAAACCCATGATGCTGCGGAGACTGAAGGATGACGTGGAGAAGAATCTGGCACCTAAAGAGGAAACCATCATCGAGGTGAGAGACTCACCCAGCTGTCTGAGTGGACGGTCGAACCGTCCTTAGAACACGTTGGTCCAGCTCTCCTGAATCCTCCCTGCTTTCTGTTCTAGTTTAAAGTGAACACAAGCGAAGCGCGTGGATCTGCGGTTTTCCATGTTATCCTGATATAGAGTCGCGTTCAGTAAACGCTCGGTGATGCGAAGGACACGTTCAGAACTCATTCCAAAAATAAGTTAAAAAAAATTCACCTGACTTTGTTTCCAAGTTTGAAGACGTTTCGCTTCGCATCCAGGAAGCTTTTTCAATTCAAAATGTCAGAATTAGCGTTGATTTCAAGGTTTTATAGAGTAGCCCAACAAAGCCTTTAGAAAACATGCAAACTGAACCGGATGAACGGGCCAGCCGCTTAGGAATGGGGTTGTTTGAGTTCTTTGTTAGCCTGTAATACCCGACACCTGTCTATGTCTCTGAAAGGGGGGTCTTTAGAGGGAATTATTCGCCTGGCTGAAACAGGCGAGGTGTTTAGGTCCCCTCTATGGCAGTGAGGGTTGTGATGATAGCTGAAAGGGATCAACTCAATTACTGCATTACTGTAGGTTTTTAAAGACTCAGAATAAAATGTTCAAAAACCTACAATGCAGCAATTGACTTGATTCCTTCCAGCTATCATCACAACCCCCAGGTTTAGCTAAACCAGGTTTAGCTAAAACTCAACTTAAGGTCTGGAAGAAGCTTTATGGCAAAACATTTACATATTTTCTTTCTTGTTGTGGCTCTTTCTGCAAAGGCCATGTTTTATTTCTATAATCGATGCATCACAACTTATCCGATTAATTACTTCAGCACCAATGAATGTGTTGCCAGATAGTTAACTAACAGATTTAATGTGAAAACGACTTGCCACACATTCACATTTTTTCTTTTTTCACAGCGTGGAAAATTCAATGCTGAAGGACAGAGAGTGATAGAGGAGGACGATAGTGTCCACATCCAGTAGCCTATAAATGCACCCCTTCTCCAACCCTCCTGGGTCAGATAGATGGAGCCTCTGCAGAGCTACAGGACTGAATGTTGGGGGTTAATCAGCCATTTGGTTTATCTGTTGAAGAATGGATCCAGATTGCATTGGGAGGACGGCAGCTCTCTTGAAATCTGGATATCTTGCAGCAGGGCTCTAATATCCCACGTGCTTCAGGTGTTCCTCTGCCTCCACACGCCTGACCTCATTCAGTGCGTCATTAACAGGCCTCTGCAGCTGCTGAGGACATGATGCCGTCATTAAATGCAGCTCTTCTGGTGCATCCCTTCACTAAACTAACTATACTTTAAGTTAGGGATGCAGGGTATCGATTATTTAACAAATCTCGAGTTGATTCATATTTTCCTTTGACCAGCCATTCATTGATAAGCAGCTATATTACACATTCAAATAAAAATGATATATAAAATATTAAAAGTTAAACTAAAGATGAATAGAGTTTGTTTTCTCCATTAACATAAGATTGTGAAAAATTGTTCTAATTCAAATAAACAAACATAAAACCCATAAAAAACAACAATTCAGCTGAATAAGGAAGGTAAAGAGCCACAATATAATGAATAAATAACTCAGGAAATACTAATCTGCAATTAATTTTATTTAAACTAGGAAAAAATACAGAAATTATTTTACAAGTAAACCATTAAGTTCAATATATTGATTACATTTTAAGAAGTGAACATAATTATTTCATGATTCTATTAATAATTCTGTGTTCCTGCGAATCATATCATGAAATGATAAAAACTGTCACATCTATCAAAGTCAAGAAGGCGGGACTACAGCTGCGGCTACAGTTTTTTTCCCGCTCATGTACGTCATGCGGAGTATTTGTCTGTCATGTTAATCAATGACAACTGTTCCACATCCACCGCTACTCCTCCGGACGTCACCATCCACGCACATCTTCTCCGTCCGTCACCGTCAAAATACGGAGCTGGGCTATTTTTTTGCTCCGGTCCGTTGGAAACCGACCAGGTCAAAATCCACAACTACATTCGCACCAAACAGAAAAAAGGACATCGAGAAGATCCGGTTTGTCAAATTGACATATGGTAACGATGGTTCGGTAACTACAAATTAGAACATAATTTTATGTGATCCCAAAACACCAGGAAGTAGTATGACGGAGTATTAGGTCCAGGTTAGACATTTTTTTATTTTGAGAATAAAGTTGTAACATTACGATAAAAAAGTTGCAATAATACGAGAAAAATTTTTTTATATTACGAGAATAAAGCCATAACATTACAACCTCAAGCGAACCGTGTTAAACTGGTACAAGTTCATCAGTAGAGTTCGGCGCGGTTCAGTTCTGGCTCGATTCTCAGATAACAAAGAGTGCATGAGCAGACCGCGTCATCTCCTTACAGTCAGGCTCCGTAATCATGAAATTTCAGATATTCATAATAATACTAGCTTCCCTACCGTGCCACACGACTTCCAGTGAGGATTCTGCTTAGCAGTGTGATGAGCCTCAAAGTCTGTCGTTGTTTCCTGCATCTGTAAGACCTGATTAGACTATCATTTGTCGTATCCACTTCCCAGAAACCGACTCTGTCAAGTAAATTCACCAAAGGCTACCTTCTTCGCCTGACTCTGCAAACTTCCTAAACGTTAATGGGCGTCACCATGTTGGTTCGCTTGTTTATGTCTAGAGAGCAGTAGCACAGTAGATTGCCACTTGGAGGCGAGGAACTGTGCTAGCGTGTAAACGGTCTTATGGAACCAAGCTCGGCACTGATGGGTTTTCAGAGGGTAGTGGAAATGGGGCTACAGTGTAGGGCCATCTGCTGCCTGAAACATCCTTCAGCATAGATGGTTTGGCAGTGGGTCAGTAATGGTGTGGGGTGGGATTTCTTTGTAGGGCTGCACAGCCCTCCATGTGCTCACCAGAGGTAGCACGACTGCCAGGTACCGAGATGAGATCTTCAGACCCCTTATGGGACCTTATGCTAGTTTGTTTGGCCCTGGGTTCCTCCTAATGCAGGACAGTGCTAGACCTCATGTAACTGGAGTGTGTCAGGAGTGCCTTCAAGATGAAGGCATTGAAGTTATGGACTGGACCGTCCATTCCCCAGGCTTTAATCCGATGAGAACATCTGGGACATTTTGTCTCTATCCATCCACCAACATGATATTGCACCACAGACAGTCCAGGAGTTGAAGGATTCTTTAGTCCAGGTTTGGGTGGAGATCCACCAGAAGACCATCCACCACCTCGTCGGGAGCATGCCCAGGCGTTATAGGGATGTCATACAGGCAACTGGAGGCCACACACAATACTGAGCCTCATCTGACCTGTTTGAAGGAAGTTTGATGAGCCAGTAGTGTTTTTTTTCTACTTACATTTTTTTTCTCCAAATCCAGGCCTCCCTCGGTTAATGAATTTTATTCCCATTGATGATTTCTGTGTTATTTTGCTTTAAGCACATTTAACCTTGTACAGCGTCAAGTATTCAGTGAGAATATTTACTTCAATCAGATCCAAGATCTGTTATTTAAGTGTTCCCTTTATTTTTTTGAGCACTGTTTATTGCCTTGAGTTTATGTCCATTACTAATGCTTCCTTTACGCCTCTGACAGGCCTCTAAGAGTCAATGGTTTGTTCTTCTAGGTGGAGCTGACCAACATCCAGAAGAAATACTATCGTGCCATCTTGGAGAAGAACTTCTCCTTCCTCTCTAAAGGAGCGAACCAGCACAACATGCCGAACCTGATCAATACCATGATGGAGCTCCGCAAGTGCTGCAACCACCCCTACCTGATCACAGGTGACTGAGAGCAGCTCTCTGTAACTTCTGTGTAGTCTAGAAATGCGTTCAATCTGTTCATTTGATTCTGTTTCACTGGTATGAGGAGAACACCTGGAGATGTTCCAAACCAAGTACCCTCTACCTTTTCTTCTTTTCTCTCAGGGGCCGAGGAGAAGATCCTGGAAAGCTTCAAGAAGAGCCACAGTCCAGACTCCCCAGCCTTCCAGCTGCAGGCCATGATTCAGGCGGCTGGTAAGCTGGTTCTGATCGACAAGCTGCTGCCCAAGCTGCTGTCGGGGGGTCACAAAGTGCTGATCTTTTCCCAGATGGTCCGCTGCTTGGACATCCTGGAGGACTACCTCATTCAGAGACGGTGAGAGAGATATAGAGAGAAAGGCTCTACAGTTGGCTGTATGTCTGTCTGTCAGGTTATGGCCTCAGACCTCCATCTGTCCACTGAGCAGGCGATTGATAGGACCCTCAGGGGTGCAGAGATCTGAGAGGATGATTGATGAGACCCTCAGGGGTGCAGAGATCTGATGGGATGATTGATGTGACCCTCAGTGGAGCAGAGATCTGATGGGATGATTGATGAGACACTCAAGGGTGCAGAGATCTGAGAGGATGATTGATGAGACCCTCAGTGGAGCAGAGATCTGATGGGATGATTGATGAGACCCTGGGGAGTGCAGAGACCCGATAGGATGATTGCTTAGACCCTCAAGGATGCAGAGATCTGAGGGGATGATTGATGAGAACCTCAAGAGTACAGATATCTGAAGGAACGATTAATGAGACCCTCGGGTGCAGAGAACTGATGGGATGATTGATTAGACCCTCAAGGGTGCAGAGATCTGAGAGGATGATTGATGAGACCCTCAGGGGTGCAGAGATCTGATGGGATGATTGATGAAACCCTCAGGGGTGCAGAGATCTGAGGGGATGATTGGTGAGACCCTCAACGGTGCAGAAACATAGTGGACGATTGTTGAAACCCTCAGTCTGCATCAGCTTTGGTCCCCCGCAGCTTTCAGTAGCTTCAACGCCGCCCCCCTCCTTCCCTGCTTAAACAGAGCATAATGCTGCCACTGCCATGCTCCCGCCACTTATATTGTGTTCAGTCTGATAAGCAGGTTTTGAATCTTTCAGCTTGATGCTCTCATTGTCCAGCCTGATGGTTGGAACAGGAAGACATTGCCTGTGACATAACCGTGATTTTGGTGTCTCCATGATCTCACCTTAACACAACAGCTTGTTGTTTTTATTGATCGCTATCAGGAAAAGAGACAATTCTGTTCTGTTCAAACTATTTTCCTTTATTCAAAGCTTAAAGTTGGTCATTTTCTAAAGGTTTTGGTTTCATCAGGCAACTGTCTCTGTGTGTCTGACTCCTCAGCTACACGTACGAACGCATTGACGGCCGAGTGCGGGGGAACCTGCGGCAGGCGGCCATTGACCGTTTCTGCAAGCCAGACTCGGACCGCTTTGTGTTTCTGCTCTGCACCAGAGCAGGAGGGCTGGGAATCAACCTGACGGCCGCTGACACCTGCATCATCTTTGACTCTGACTGGAACCCACAGAACGACCTGCAGGTGGGTCAGAGTGCTCGGCGCCATGAATCGCCCACCGCACACACCACTTCGTTCTACCTGTGTGATTCACTCATCATCTCCAAGATAAACAGGTCTCTAACAACCATAATGCAAAAACGGATCTAAATGAATAACATTGCTTGTGGTGTGTCGATGGATCTGCCACCGATCATAATTGGCCGATTTTCCTCAAAGGAAAAGTCCGCTCAGCAAGGAATATTAATCTATACATAAAACTAATACGTTCATGGTGATTTAATAAATTTGGCGTTAATGAGTAAAAAAATAAAAACAATAATTTTCGTCGTGATCACTGAGTCTGGGAGCGACCATTTTTGCCCAAATATAGTAACCCCTCCCTCCTGCCATCTTCCGGCAGTGAGGTCACGGTGCGGTAAGCCTAGCGCCATTCTCCCCGCTTTACAAGCAAAATCAATGGGAACTACTAGACACATCTGCAATCAACAACAATTATTTAAAGTCGTAGGGAAATCATATTTAAATGTCAAATCATTCTGGCTTAAACGTTTATAAATGTACTCTTTATCAGACGATATTGTCCCAAAATTTAGAAAATTTCTATTTAAAATAAAAAATCTGTCTTAAAATCTGTGGGGGTTTTTTCATTATCTTCTACAGGCCAGTTAGTTATACGTCAGCCTGAACACCTAAATTTAGCCAATAGTATATCAACGGTCATCTGTCAATCAAATTTTTTCGGTCATAGCATCTTGATTCATATGTCGCAGCTAATATACGCAACGGTTGAAATCAGAATCGTTTCCTTTCCCATTGAGTTCCGTCCCAGTGTTCATGGGGATGGACGTCTGTGTCTTCGGCAGGCGTAGAGCTAACAGAACTGGCAGCGTTGCGAGGCAAGGGCTCAAACATGTACGGCTGTAAGCCTTCTACACCAAACCAAGCTTCTGCCGCCCTGGCGTCCTCTTCCACAACATCTTCATCCCCGCTTTCCTCCTCTAAATAAAAAATGGATGACGGAGGAGACTCATCCACGACCTCCGACTGTAAACTCTCCTCCTCTTGCATGTTTCCTCTGTCCATAGCGTTCCTTGACAGTGTCGTTTCTAAGTCACCAATTTAGTGCTACTTGGTCCCAATGGAATTTCCCATTGACAACCTACTAGCACTAAGTTGCTAACTGGTTAGCAAGATGCTTCCAAGCAACCGGCCACAACCAAACTTGCTTGTGAACCTTCCGCCACAACAATCCCGCCCCCTTAATAGACTACCAATCACATTCACTTCACTTCTGTAAATTCGGGCACCACTCAGGAGAATTCGGAAATGCAACAGTTGGAAAAGCCATTTCCCTACGACTTTAAGGCCTGCAGTGTGAACGTAGCCTAATTGACTCGAAGGCAATCCTTCAGTGGCCCCCTAGTGGCCAAGTGTTACCCAGTGTTGCCTGATTGACACCAAAAATCAAAAGTTTTATGCAGCTTATTTTCAATAATTGAAATTATTTAATTGTTTTGGATTTAGAAAAGTTCTCCACTTTCTGGTTCACATCACCGGTGAGCCTAATGTTTCTCTTAGCTGATGTTTCTGCATCCAGCTGCGTTATGAATCCGGTTCTCCTGTCTCTCTGATCCAGGCTCAGGCGCGCTGCCATCGGATTGGACAGAGCAAAGCGGTGAAGGTCTACAGACTAATCACCAGAAACTCCTACGAGAGGGAGATGTTTGACAAGGCCAGTCTGAAGCTGGGCTTGGACAAAGCAGTTCTTCAAGACATCAACCGCAAAGGAAGCCTGAATGGAGTAAGAATCGGTCCGGGTCCAAAGGAAGGCAGGGCGGGTTCTGGTGGAAGCCTTCATTCTGTCCCCTCTGTCTGCTGCAGGTTCAACAGCTCTCTAAGCTGGAAGTGGAGGACTTGCTGAAAAAAGGTGCGTACGGCGCCCTGATGGACGAAGAGGACGAGGGCTCCAAGTTCTGCGAGGAAGACATCGATCAGATCCTTCAGAGACGAACTCAGACCATCACCATCCAGTCTGAAGGGAAAGGGTCCACATTCGCTAAGGTCTGGATCCAAGAACAGTTCTGCTCCATGGCTCTGTCAGTGAACATGCTTGTTAAAACCTGGATGGTGTCGTTCTGTAGGCCAGCTTTGTCTCATCCGGGAACAGAACCGACATTTCTTTAGACGATCCAAACTTCTGGCAGAAATGGGCCAAGATCGCCGAGGTGGAGATCGACTCCAGATCGGAGAAGGTAACCATGGAAACAGACTGACTTGGACTCCGCATCTATCATCCATCCATCCATCCATCCATCCATCCATCCATCCATCCGTCCATCCATCCATCCGTCATTCATTTATCCATCCATCCATCCATCCATCCATCTATCCATCCGTCCGTCATTCATTTATCCATCCGTCATTCATTTATCCATCCATCCATCCATCCATCCATCCATCCATCCATCCATCCATCCATCCATCCATCCATCCATCCATCCGTCATTCATTTATCCATCCATCCATCCATCCATCCATCCATCCATCCGTCCATCCATCCATCCATCCATCCATCCATTCATTTATCCATCCGTCATTCATTTATCCATCCGTCCGTCCGTCCATCCATCCATCCCTTCCAAACCAAACTTCTGTGTTTTTATCGTTGTGATCCAGGAGTCCCTGGTGATTGACACACCTCGCGTGAGGAAACAGACGCGTCACTACAACTCCTTTGAGGATGATGAGTTGATGGAGTTCTCAGAGCTGGACAGCGACTCTGAGGAGCGGCCCTGCCGGACACGTCGCCTTGGAGACAGAAGCAGGCGCTACCTTCGGGCAGAGTGCTTCAGGGTTGAGAAAAACCTTCTCATCTTCGGGTAAGACGTCCAGATCTGCAGAAAGGTTGGACTTCATATTTTTGAGTCTGTCAGTGTCTGGTTAAAATAGAGACTGATAGCAAGATGCTGTTTGTGATCCTACGTCATAACATTAATGCTGAGAAAAAATCTATCTGGAACATGTATCTGCCTGAAGGAGCCTAACGTCCATCAGACATTTACTTTCTTAGCATGATCGCTGCTGATTGGTTGATTCTGATCAGAGCGGGAGCATCGCTCTGACCAGCAGTTAGGACTCAATAATTTGGATGCTTGGACTTGAATGGATGTTTAAAGGACTTGAGAGGCTTTAAGGTGACATTTATTGACACATGCTAACATTAGCTTTTAGTGACTAAACTAGCTGGTTACAATATGTAACTGAGGTCTGCAACGGGACCAAGAGAGAGCTGTTGCCTGTTGTAATAAGCCATATTTTTGATGCCGCCTGCTTCAGCTCAGTCACAGCGAGATGTGCATTTGAGTCTCATACATGCTTACTCAATATGTCAGGGTTGGGCTCTGAGAATCCATCAGAACTGGTTCTAATTGATTCCTACTTTCGATGCCCAGTTTGCTGACTGGAAAGCAATGACGTCACGGTGCGGTAAGCCTAGCGCCATTCTCCCCGCTTTACAAGCAAAATCAATGGGAACTACTAGACACATCTGCAATCAGCAACAATTATTGAAGATTTCCAGAGGACTTCACCATTGAAATTCACCAGAGCTATAGTGAAACTGACAATGCCCACGTGCATGGCAGCTGGATGCTGGAATACATCTTGTAAAAGTGACAAATAATGTTATTTCACCTTTCTGATTCCTGATCCTCCACGGACGGGTTGGTCGTTGGATCGCCAACTTGAAAAGGGAGGATTTGCCATCGAACTTCTGTCCAGAGAAAAAACACGTAATATGTAGCCGACATTTGGAAGAAGAATGTTTTCAAGATGACTTGGATAATAGCGCGTTGTGACAAACACCAGATACAGCACTGGGACTTGATCAACAGCCGATACCGCACCGTGACGTCACAAACCAGTAGGTGGCAGTAGTGTTCTTTGACAAACATGGATGCCTCCAGTAAAGAACATTCAAATGAAAATTACTCTGAATTAAAAACACTTATCATTTATTGAACAGTGTGGAATAATTTCATACTTTAAGTACTTTCAGAAGTTTGAGTTCAGAATATGACCGGATTTTTCCTTTAAATGCTTAAAAATGAAAGAGAAAAGGGAAATGTTGCAAATATCAAAGGTCTATGCCTTTGAAGGGAGTTTAAAGGTGAATTAATAATTTCATGTATAGATATTTACACCCATAACACTGCTTGATTTTTTTCCATCAGCATTCACTTGATTGGCTCCTTTAAATGAAGTGGTTCCTTATTTTGTTTAAGTGTGCGTCTCTTACGGCATCACACAGGTTTATTACAGCGGGAGAAACTCTATTAGTCCTCATGAAGATAAACAGATCCAGAGATGCTCCCCTGAGTTTAGACGCTTCAGAGGATTTTTCTCTCATCTCTCCAGGTGGGGTCGCTGGAAAGACATTTTGAACCACGGTCGTTTCAAGTGGCACCTGGCAGAGAGAGACATGGAGGTGATCTGCAGGTGAGAGAAGCTGCAGTTGGAATAAGTGAAAACAAGGAAACGAGGCCTGCAGATAAACCTGAACGTGTCTGCTTTGATCCATCAGGGCTCTGCTGGTTTACTGCCTGAAACACTACAAAGGTGACGACAAGATCAAGAGCTTCATCTGGGATCTGATCGCGCCTTCTAAGGACGGACAGGACCAGGCGCTGCTCAACCACTCCGGTTAGATTTTCTCCGCTCTCCGCTTCCTGGCAGCCTATCGGCTCGGGTCACACTTACTGTTTGCTTTTGCAGGTTTATCGGCTCCGGTTCCTCGGGGCAGGAAGGGGAAAAAGCTGAAGAACCAGCTGAATGTTCCTGATGTTAAAAACGCCGACTGGTTGGTGCACTGCAACCCTGAGGTGGTGCTGCAGGACGAGAGCTACAAGAAGCACCTCAAACAGCACTGCAACAAGTCAGTGCACTGCAAAAAACACACAAATCTAAATAAGTCCTTTTTTCTTAAGATAAGTGCATTTTTTCTTGAATTGAGGAGGTAATTGAGACACTTTGTCAATGGAAAAGAATAATTTACATTTAAAATAAGAAAAAAAACCCTGCATTGTCTTATTTCAAGTGCATATTATCTAATTATCTTATGTTAGGGTTAAAAATACTCATTCCATTGGCAAATCATATTGTTTACCTACTCAAATTAAGGGTAAATACACTAAATTTAAGTTTTTCTTTTTTACTTATTTCAAGATCGTTTTTGTGTGTAAAACTTAAACAAAACTCAAAGGACCATAAAACACGTCGGATATTAAACTTACAGCGTTCTAGTTCATCTATTCGATCGGCAGCTTCCCTAAGAAGAACCGATACAGAACGTGCTGCACCCTCTGTGTTCGCCATTTCTAGACTGCTTTTCGGAGGGAAAGTCCACAGTATCGGTTCTTCTTAGGGAAGCTGCCGATCGAATAGATGAACTAGATCGCTGTAAGTTTAATATCCGACGTATTTTATGGTCCTTTGAGTTTTGTTTAACTTTTACTTTTGAAAAAACAGCTTCAACTTCGACTGCTACTGAACAGGAACTGAGCGCTGCAGTTGCATCTAACCAACCAATAGGCTGCCATTGTAGCCTGAAGACACCGCCCCTCATTATCATATTAAAGCAGAAGCGAAGAGGGGAAAATACAATGTGATAAATTAAAAAATAAGGAAATACTTAATGAATAAGGGAAATTGGAAAATGGGAAAATTAAAATTTTTTCAAACAAATGGTAAATGAAAAATGGATAAAAGAAAAATTGGTAAATAAAAAGGGATATATGAGAAATTGATTAATGAAACCGGGAAATAGGAAATCGGGTTAATGGAAAAAGGAAATTGAACAGTGGTTAAATTAAAAGATAGATTAATGAAAAATGGGTAAATGAAAAATAGATTAAAGAAAATGGGTAAGTAAAAAAAGGGATATATGAGAAATTGATTAATGAAACTGGGAAATAGAAAATCGGGTTAATGGAAAAAGGAAATTGAAAAATGGTTAAATTAAAAAATAGATTAATGAAAAATGGGTAAATAAATAAAGGGATAAATGAAAAATAGATAAAACAGAAATTGAGAAATAGATCATTTGAAAAATAAATAAATAAAAAAATTGGCTTAATGAAAAAGGGAAATTGAAAAGTGGTTAAATGAAAATTAGATCAATGAAAAATGGGTAAATGAAGAAAGGGATAAATGACAAATGGATAAATGAAAAAGAGAAATTGGGAAATTGATAATATGAAAAATAAATAAATAAAAAATTGGTTTAATGAAAAAGCTAAATTATTTATTTAACAAATTTTTTATTTATTTCACTCATTTTCTTCATTTTTTGATTTATTTTACTCATTTTTTATTTATTTCACCCATTTATTTATTTATTTAATTTTGGCTGAAATGGCTCTCCATACTGCTGCACCAGAAAAATACAAATGTAAATAGGTCCTTTTTTCTTAAAATAAGTGCATTTTTTCTTGAATTGAGGAGGTAAGTAAGACACTTTGTCAATAGAAAAGAAACATTTACATTTAAAATAAGAAAAAAAACCTGCATCGTCTTATTTCAAGTGCATATTATCTGATTATCTTATGTTAGGGTTAACAATACTCATTCCATTGGAAAATCATATTGTTTACCTACTCAAATTAAGGGTAAATACACAAAATTGAAGATTTTTTTTCTTATTTCAAGATCGTTTTTGTGTGTAGATGCTGCTGGACTAGAAAAATACAAATGTAAATAGGTCACTTTGCCAATGGAACAAGAACATTGATATATAAAATAAAAGACAATTGCATTGTCTGTTTTCCAGTGCATATTATCTAATTATCTTATTTTTTAAAAAGATAATTAGATAAAAATACTCTTTCCATTGGCAGATCATCTTATTTACCTGCTCAAATTAAGGGGAAAAACATTTAATTTAAGAAACGTTTGACTTATTTCTACATCATGTTTGCAGTGTGGGTAGGGCTCTGCTCTCTTAGAGGCTCTAAAGAAACACCTAAAGGGAAGATCCAGATCATTAATGTCTGCTGTACACTGCAAAAACTAAGTCATTTTTTCTTAAAATAATTGCATTTATTTCTTGAATTTAGTTTAGTGAGATTCTTTACTAAATAAACAAGATAATTTACATTTAAAATAAGAAAAAACAATTCCATTGTTTTATTTTAAATGCATATAATAGAAATACTCATTCCAGTGGGAAATCATCTTATTTGTTTGCCCAAATTAAGGGTAAAAAAAAAAAAAAAAACACTTAAAACCTGCGTACACTGTTTGAAATATAAACAGAAAGAAAGAGATTTCAATCTAAAATCTAAAACAGCAATAAAAAAAGAAAAAGTGTAATTAAATACTAAATTTAATTATGAGTTTTTTCAAGCCGAGGGAAAGAATTTAGATTTAATTCTTATTATTCTGTGTTTGCTTTTTTGGTTTCTCAGATTATAAGGTAAAAATTTGACATTCAATTTCAACTCATATTTTTTTCTGTTCTGTTTCTTTCAGTTTCATTTAAGATTTATAGGTTTACAAATATTTTGACCCCTTTCTGACTCCATAACCTTCCCTGAAAAAGCTGAAACACAATATTTTATGACAATATTCTGTTGCAGATCAATTCTTGTCTTTAAAACTCAAAATCTGAAAGATTTCCTCTGGTTAGACGTTGGTTTTAGAACTCCGATTAATCTCAAACGTCATGAATGCATCGATGTTTCGGATTCCTGGAATCTTCCTCTCTGTTGCCAGGGTGCTGCTGAGGGTCCGGATGCTGTACTACCTGAAGGTGGAGGTTCTGGGTGAGGCCGCTAATCAGGCTCAGGAGGGGGTACCAGCCAGGTACGCTGCAGACAAACTGCTCTTCACCCACTTTTCATCAGTCTAAACTTGACGGCTGACTGTTTGTGCGTTGGCAGTAAACTGGACGTGTCGCTACCCGACATCGACTACATCGAGATTCCCGTGATGTGGTGGGATGCCGAGGCCGACAAATCGCTCCTCATAGGGGTCCACAAACACGGTGAGCCTTCCTCTAAACTCTTTTAGTGATTTCAAAGGAACGTCTTACTGACGGCGGCCTCCCCTGACAGGATATGAGCGATACAACGCCATGCGGGCCGATCCAGACCTGTGCTTCCTGGAAAGGGTTGGGATGCCGGACGTCACGGCTCTGTCTGCTGAACAGGGAGGATCGGAGGCGGTAGCTGAACTGATCGACAGGTAAAACAGGGATTACAAAGATGGGTTTCTAAAATTAGAGACGGAAACAGGAGATCGGTTTGATAAAGCAGTGGAAAATAGTCAGAGGGGCTCATTGTGTTGATCAGCTGCTCTGGAAAGGAGATCCCTTCTTCACGGATTAAACTTTAAATCATAAATAATCAGCCTTAGAACTGATGTTTTTTTTTTATTTTTTTTTTTTATTACTGAATATCTTCTGCCAGAGTAGAGGGGTTCAAGTATCTCGGGGGTCTTGTTCACGAGCGAGGGAGCGTGAGATCGATAGACGGATCGGTGCGGCGTCGGCAGTCATGCAATCGCTTTATCGGACTGTTGTGGGGAAGAGGGAGCTCAGTCGGGGGGACAAAGCTCTCGATTTACCGATCGATCTACATTCCCTACCTTCACCTATGATCATGAGATCTGGCTAATGACCGAAAGGAAGCGACTGAAATGAGTTTCCTTCGCAGGCTGGCTGGGCGCACCCTTCGAGGTCGGCAGAGGAGCTCAGTTAAGGCCGATTTATACACAGAAAGCAACATCTTTTTTTCTTCCTGCTTCTATGTAGCCAGACCCAGAATGTGACCTATGTCGTCTCTTAATGACGTTCAGGTCAGATGAATGCGACCTGGCCGCTCAGACACAGGTCGCATTTTAAAAAATTAGATTCATATCGGATTCAGGACCACATAGCCGAGTGACCTGGGTTGCATTGGAAAAAATCAGATCTCTGTTGTTCAGACTGCCATGAAAAGATCAGATACAGTTCACATATGGGTAAAAAAACTCAGATTTGGGTCACTTCAGGCTGCTGTGTGAACGTAGACTTAAGGCTGGTTTATTCTCAGAAACAAATGTGCCCCGCCCCCTTCCTCAGACATTCTGCCGCAACTCTCCAAAATTGTAGTTGACCACAGACAGTGCTGCAGACAGGAGGCCTCTGATTGGTCAAATCTACATCCGCTCTACACTATGTGTATTTCCTGTTTGGTACCTTACCAGCTTGTTTTGTTTGTATGGCCGCTATTGTGGAAAACAACTCATGTAGTTGGACCAGCTAGAAGAGCGAGGTGTGCGAGAACGCTGGGACCCTTTTTCCACCTGGATCCCCGCTCTTTTTCGCCCTCATGTCCCTCCGTTGTCGCACAAACTTGGCCACACTTCCTCACCGCCTCGGCTGTATCTAGACCCACAGCTAGTTCCTGATTGGCCCTCTTGGAATAACATAGCGTAGACCACGCTTCAAAATTGGGAATAAGTCAAAAATATCTGCAGCAAGCTCACTGCGACACACTGCTGCAGGAGGATAACCAGCCCTTTACCCAAGTGGAGCTCAGAGTATCGTCGTTGCTCCTCCACCTCTAAAGGAGCTGGCTGAGGAGGCTCGGGCATCTGTTCCGGATGCCTCCTGGTCGCCTCCCTCAGGAGGTGTTCCAGGCATGTCCTACTGGGAGGAGGTCTCATGGAAGGCCCAGGACACACTGGAGGGCCTCTGAGCTGGCCTGGTGTCGCCTCAGGGTCCCCCCAGAGCAGCTGGAGGAAGTGTGCATGGATCGGGAAGTCTGGGCACCTCTGCTTAGACTGTTGTCTCTGCGACCCGGATAAAGCAGAAGGAAATGGATGGATCTCCTGCTTTTTAAAATCCCTGTGACCTTTGCTCTCCTCTATATGATCATTGTTTCCTGTTATATGACTGCTTCCTTTCTCAGTCAACCATTGAACCCTTAAATAGTGCTTCCTCATTAATCGGTTTTCTCAGTCTGCGTTTGCTCGCTCCTTCGTCTTCCTCCTCCTGCTGCCTGTAGTTGTTTTCACAGCAGGACTTAACGGCAGTGTGAATAAAGCCCATCCTGGTGTTTTGGTTTGTTTGTGCTGTCGCTTTGTTCTCGGATCAGTTTCCTGGATTATTACGGCACAGTGTTTCTAATAGTACCACTGTAGGTATCAGATCTGCTCGGGTCCTGCTTCATGCCAGTGTCGTTACGCTACATGATGGTCTGAACGTTGTCACATGATGTAAAATATTGAGGTTGTCCAGACATCAATAGTAACAATGCAGCGTCTGAGTCAGGAGCATCTGTAGCGTTAGCGTGTCTAATGACCAATAAAGTTTTACCTGATTGAAAAAAAACTAAAAAAGTGTGTTCAAGGTGAACAAAGCAACTGTTAGACCATGACATAGAGGGGGAGAGCTGGGTAGCACTGTAGCTAGCTGTGTTCAGTAGCTAACAGGTATCAGTTAAAGGGGAATCTAGTTCAGAACAATCCAGTGATGATCAATCCATACATTACACAGCAAAACAAAATGAATTCAAAGTCATATTCAAAGTCGTTAATCAGGCAGACTCTTTTACAAACTGGAATCCGGTTCACTTAACAAAAACCATTAATAAACTTGTTGGAGAAGTCAGAGGTGCCAGAATTATGTACAGTGGAGACCTGCTAATTAACTGCAGAGACAGCGCCCAGCAAGGCAAAGCAATACGAATTAACAAAATTGACGGGATAAGAGTTCAGTGCAGCCTAATGGAGAACAAAAAGATCAGCAGGGGAGTCATTGGAGGAGTTCCTCTGAAAATTTCTGAAAAAGAGATTCTGGAAAACATAAGCGGTGCAAAAGTAAAAGAAGTAAAACGGTTAAAAACAACAAGAAACGGAGAAAGATCTGACAGTTTATCTGTACTAATTAAATTCGAGGAAGAGCAATTACCAAGCAAAGTATTCATTGGTTATATCAGTTACAATGTCAAAATCTACAATCCTCCACCATTGAGATGTTTCAAATGTCAAAAATTCGGACACATTGCAGCAGTTTGTAAAGGGAAACAGAGGTGTGGAAGGTGTGCAGGAGAACATGAATATGGTAAATGTGGAAAAGAAGCTAAAATAAAATGCTGTAATTGTGGTGGAGAACATACTGCTGCTTATCGCGGCTGTGAAGCAAGCAAAAGGTCTGAAGAAATAAAAAAAATGAAATTTGAGCTCGGAATAACTTATGCTGAAGCTGCAAAAAGGATCCCATCTCAATTAGAAAAACCCAAACCTACAGTTCAACACACGGCAAATTTCAAACCTCTAGAGAAATCTCCAAAAATTGATGAAGACTCACTAATTGTTAAAAAGACAAATTTTGTTCTTTTCATGGTGGAAGTGATTAATTGTACTGCTCAGACGACAAAAAAAACAGAAAAAATCAAAATAATAGTGAAGGCTGCAGAAAAATATCTGGATGTTAAAGATATGAACTGGGAGATGGTTGGAAGCATGATGGAAAGACCGATGGGACCATCAGAAACTGGCAGAGTTACGATGACCTAGAGTAAATTAAAATTATACGGGCAAATGTAATTTAGTTTAATTTAGTATTATGTGGGTTTAAGTTACACAGGTATTTTTTTTTTTTTTTTTTTTTTTTTTTTTTTTGGGGGGGGGGGGGGTGAATCGTTTCCTGTTTCCTTGCTTTACTCCATATCAGTTGGTGGCGGTAATGCACATTCCACAAGTTTGCCAACCGCCATAAAATCTCATAAGAAGAAGAAGAAGAAGAAGTAGCTAACAGGTTAGCCTCTTTTAGCTCGGTCAGTTAGCCATGTTAAGCTAATCAACTTTTAACTTTGGCAGTTTATCAATATGTATACTTGTGCTTTTTTCATGTATTCGTGAAACGTCATCAGCCTCGGCCCTAGTACTGTTCCAATTCACAAGAACAAGCAGACCGAGAACGAACAAATTCCCCGGATGTTGTTCTCTCCCCTCCCTCTTTACCCAGCATGCATCAGAGCAGAGTTGTTCTTGAGATAGACTGCTATCCCAGCATGCACTGCTGCAGCAGCAGCCTCCAGCAGAGCGCTCACAGAACTCAGAGTATTAAGTTAAAAGTTCACTTTTCTGTTGCTGTTGTTCAATAAAAGTATGTTTTAAGATAATTTGAGGAGAAAACATTATACCTTTAACCGTCACTATATGGCCCAAAAACTGATTTAATGTGTGATATCAAAAAAAAAATTCTGATGTTGGGAGGCCCGCAGCAACCAGCGGACCTCCGAGGCTAACGGCAGCCAGGGCTAACGTTAGCCCGTCTGCAGCAGCCCTCTCTCTGCATAGCCGTGTGTGAAGGACCGCTGGCTATGATGGCGAGACTTTTGTTTTATTTGGCAAAATGTTCATTTGATTTGTGTTTATCTGACTGTGTTCATTATTATTCCTCCACTAAATGAAAAGCATCAGAATTTATTATTATCTAGAGAATATTAATAACAGGAGGTGAAATGCAGCTCCAGACGAGGCGAGCGTGTGATGATGTCATCAGTACGCTTTCAGTTCCAACTGACCCATATCTATGCTGCGTGCTCCCGTTCTCCCAGAGTCCACACTTTCCTGTGTTCTTCTCAAGAACCCACTTGGCGAGGACACGAGTCCGTACTCGTGTCCTATAGAATTGAGAAATTACTATTGTGTTAACAAAAACTGTTTTAGTAGTAGAATAAAATAACTGTTTTCTTTGTCTAAAGTCTGATCGTATGTCAACAATCCGATAACTTGCCTGTAACTTATGCCGCACGTATGGCATAAGCTGGCAAAGATCGGGAAATTTTAAGCGTGCTCAAAAGTTCTCGCCATACTCTTATGTCGACATGCTTCAGCGTGCTCATAACTTATGCCAGCACTTTAGCCAGATTTTCCGTACGTCAGGCATACGTTGGCTAAATTGTGCGACAGGGGCTTGAGGAGGTGAAATCTGATCATCGGTTCAGAAAATGTTCTCACCGTGCTGCATGTTGTCCATTATGTTTATTGGAAAGTATCAGTGGTTCAGGTCCTCTTTAACAGAGCGTGACGGCTGTAATCTGAGCATCAGGAGAGACATGAACCTGTTGGAATCCATTAGAACGCCGTCTCTATGCAAGGCCCAGGTTGTTTACGCTGCTTGTTGGTGTCAGAGTTCCCCTGAAAGCTTTTTGGTGGAGAAGAGGATGCTGAGAGTGTCTGGTTTGGTCTGGATCTGCTTTTATCTTAAAAACCTGAAGATTTTGAAGAACTTCTCCTAAACTGGCTTTGAATTCAGAGCATTCCTCACGAGGATGGGAAAAACTTTTTGAAGTCAAGTCATCTGTGGTTTTTAACTCTTTTCAAGTCCTGGGTGACGTAGATTTTCCCAAACACCGTATAAATGTTTCTTCATGAGTATTTGTTGGCCTCCAAGCAATTTATCTGTCCGGTAATGATCTGAACTGGAATAAACTCCTTTTTTTAGTCTTTTATTTTATTTTTTTAAAGTTTTACAGCACTGGTGGCTTGTTTTATGAACAGTACGCTGACAGGAAAGGGGGTATAAGAGGGGGAGAGACGTACGGGAAAGGACCACATGCTGGATTAGAACCCGGGTCACCCGCGGACAAAGGCCTCCATACATGGGTTGTGTGCGCTAACCACTGCGCCACCTGCACACCCGTGTTTTTTGGTCATTCTTATATAGTTTTACCAAGTTTTGAGTTAAGAGTAATTAAACCAAGTAGCTTGCTCCCAGGAAAAGAACTGGAAGGGAAGCTGCAAGGTGTAATTCAGGGGGACATAACTTATTTTTTAACAAAGAGAAAGACCTCCTCCCCATCACCCTCAGACAGTATTGAAACCTCTCTGACGGCTCTCTTCTCTGACAGCAGCTGTAAAACTGAGGAGGCGAAGGAAAAGCCAGAGAGCAGCGCTAATGGCGAGGAGGAACCAGAGGAGAGCAGACGGGTAAAGATCTCCATCATCATCTTCATTATATCAGTGTTTCTCTGTGGTGCTAAATGCCTTTTGGACACAGTGATGGTCTGTTAGCTGATTTCCTGATGGAAAGGCTGAACCTGAGGCAGGGCAGCTTGATAAGACCTACGGAGCTAAAATCCTGTCTGAAAAGCAGGAATTCAATTCAGTTTATTTCTATAGCGCCAATTCACAACTCATGTCATCTCTAGGCACTTTCCAGTTCACCAGATCATACAGTTAATTGATTCTGTCTAAGGAAAACCAGTTGATTGCATCGACTTATTGACTCAAAGGCAATCCTTCACACTAAGCATGCTTGTAGCAACAGTGGAGAGGAAAAACTCCCTTTTAACAGGAAGAAACCTCCAGCAGAACCATATAAATGCATGTATGAGAGGCATGGGTACTTGTTTATGGCATTAAAATAATGTCTATGAGCATTAAATTAGAGTTACACATTCCTGTATAAATGTTTAACATAATTTGGTGGAACAAGAAGTTCCCCCCTTAGGAAGAAAGAACGAGAACAAAAGATCTGATCTAGGATCAGTTTTAAGCCTGAATGATCCGTAGAGAGGAAGACAGAACTGCTGATGAGCGCCGCTTCTTTTCCTCTCAGGGGGAGGAAACCTGCTCCAGCGTCGACATTCAGGAAAAGGCCGACAGCGCGGCTCAGGATGGGGCGGCTGACCACCAAGGAGACCTTCCAGGTGAGTGTGTGTGGAACCAAAGCAGGAGTACCTGCTGATGCCTGCGGGTCGTTTCCTTCTGGGTGAACTGGGTTTCATGCTGTATGACCAGTATTACTAGTTGTTAACCAGTAACCAGATCCTTCAGTTACAATTTTGTTCCCCCTCAGATTCTCAGACCTCCGCTGACCTTTGCACCCAAGACGCACCCCTGGTAACCACGACGACGACAGGAACAGTGTCGGGGGTGGCGGCGCTCCACGTGGTGCAGGCGCGGCCGCTGTGGCCCACCGGCCCCGCCCTGACGGCCCGTTTCCGCCGCCTGATCACAGCCTACCAGCGCTTCACGCTGCGCAGAGAGCCTCTGCTGAGACACGACTTCCTGCTGCCTGACGGCCTGGTCGGCATGGCGATGGGTGGGGCCGGGCACGGCCACCACGGCGGCGGGCCGCTGGCCTGGCAGCTGGGGGAGGAGCTAAGGAGGTGTTCGGTGGTCACGGAGACTGACCCTCTGTTCCTGGAGTGGCAGAGGAGGTGACCGAGCTGCAGGTTGTTGTTGTTCTCAGTCTGCAGCAAAAAACGGCCGATTCATCTGGATCCTCTGGTTCCTCTGCAGGTGGACCCGCCGAGAACAGGCAGACTTCTACCGCACCGTTTCCTCGTTCGGCGTGGTGTACGACCCGGAGAGGAAAGCCTTCGACTGGTCCCAGTTCAGAGCGCTGGCCCGACTGGAGAGGAAGACGGACGAGAGCTTGGAGCGCTACTTCAACGCATTCGTCAACATGTGCAGGACGGCGTGCAAGCTCCCGCCAAAGAACGACGAAGGTACGGGGGATGGAGAGAACCGAGAGAACGGAGATAAAACCAGCAGATGGAGGAAAAACTTTCCTAAGAAAAACTAGGAATGATCTCCCATCCTTAAACAGCTGGTTTGTTGCAGCCTAAATTATTACATCTCGCTCTGTGTGATCAGACCTTAGACACAGCAAAGCAATGCAGATGCATCATCCTGTTCCCTACAGCGGCAGAGAGAAGCTGCATCAACAATAGGCCAAAAATATTAGAGTTTAAAGCTCAGTCCCATTATTTTCACTTATTTCCTTAAAGCTGCAGTCAGGAAACCCGGGATAAGAGATGAGGTCAGACTCTAGCCTGATCAGAACGTCCTGGCTTCTCCAGGTGTAGGAAATTGAGCTAAATGCTGGTCTGCAGCGTTCTTCAACACACCATGAGGCTAATCACAAATATAGTGATTCTGCAAACAATATCGTTTAAAAATCGTTTAAAATGTCCGATTGGAATCAAATCCTTCAACTTCCAGTCTTTCTGAAGATTGTTCCAATAGAGGATCAAATAAATGCCCAAAAGGGATAAAATGTATTTGCCATCGAACTTCTGGTCAGAGAAAAACACGTAATATGTAGCCAACATATGGAAGAAGAACGTTTTCAAGTTGACTTGTATAATAGCGCGTTGTGACAAACACAACGCGTTGTGATGTCGCAAACCCGTAGGTGGCAGTAGTGTTCTTTGAAAAACATGGTTGCCTCCAGTACAGCGCATTCAAAAGAAACTTACTATTAATTAAAAACAGTTAACATTTATTGAACAGTATGGAATAATTTCATATTTAAAGTACTTTCAGAAGTTTGTATTCTGAATATGACCGGACTTTTCCTATAAAAATGTAAGTAACCAGCTGATCTTAGTTTTAAGATTTATAAAACCCATTTTTGAAACCAAATGAAAGTTTAGTTTAGTTTATTTAAGATCCCCATTCTGGGGTCCAACAAAAAATTAAATTAAATTAAAAAAATTTAATTAAAAAAATTACAAATGAAATAAAATTATGTGGACATTAAAACAACATCTCCCATAATCTATACATATACATAAATACATACACACATATACACATACATATATACATACCCATATACATACACAGAAACAATCCAAACTAATCAAAACAAACTACAAAGCACAGCAAGTGAAGAAGACTGTATACTCCATCACAGTCCTAATCGTGTTTTATGAGACCACCTATATATTTAATAAATGTTCTTTCAATGATCTTTTAAATTTCCTTAAATCAGTTATCAATTTTATGTAATTTGGCAGTAAATTCCATGCTTTCATACCTCTATACATAACAGTTCTTATTAAAGCATTTGACTTTGCCTTAGGCACACTAAAGTTTCCTTCAGTTGCATGCCTAGTCATGTATTCGTGATTCTCCGAACTAAAAGTAAGGTTTGTAAATAAAATATAAGGTGTTTTTAATACAGATACATTTCTAATCATAACAGTCAATGAGTATGAAAGTCTGTCTTTAACCAACAAAAGGTTTTGTAATTGGAAATCTGGCAAAAAAAAATTGGAATCCAGAAACGAAACTTTAAAAAAAAAACATGATTCGAACTAAAGGTTTCGTAAGTTACTTGGCTTTTTTCTCAGATTTCTTTTTTTCCTAAATATATACTTTATATTTAAAATCGTGTTTTATTTTTCCCCCTAAAATTTCTGTTTTTCAAAATGATTTTTTTCTTTGTTTTTTTTTTTAGATCTATTTCTCTTCACTTCTAGTCCAATCCAAACGCTCCTGCTAACGTCCAGCAGACCAATAGAAATGCTCATAAATCCAGAGGATTGCAAAAAAAAAAAAATCGATCAAATAAAATTGTAAAACTCAATCAGAGAAAAGTTTTAAATATATCTATTAAAAAAAATGAAATTAGGTAACCAAATAATTTGAAAAAAATCAAATCTGACAGAACGGCAAAGCCTCTCGAAAGTTGAATTTCTGGATTATATTCTCTTCGATTTACAAAACATTTCATTTTGGAACAAAATTGACTCCATATTTTCAGAATAATTTATCTAAACTTGGATGCAGTGGTTATGGAACATTGGTGGAATTAGCCTTTTCCTAAAGGCTGATTTATACTTTAAAACTAGGTGGTCTGCGTGTGTCGCAGTGAACGCAAAGACATCCCCGCCCCTTCGCAGACACTCTGGTGCACCTCTCCAAAATTTATAGGCGACCGAAGACAGGAGGCGTCTGATTGGTCAAATCTACATCCACTCTACACTATGGGTATTTCCTGTCTGGTATGTTGCCGGCTTGTTTTGTTTGTATGACCACCATTGTGGAAAATGACTCGTGAAGTTGGACCAGCTAGAATAGAGAGGTGCACGAGAACGCTGGGACCCTTTTTCCACCTGGATCCCCGCTCTTTTTGGCCCTCATGTCCCTCCGTTGTCGCACAAACTTGCCCCCACTTCCTCACCACCTCTGCCGTATCTAGACCCACAGCTAGTTGGTGATTCTCTTGCTTGGTGGCGTGGAATAACATAGCTCAGACCACGCTTCAATATTGGGCAAAAATTAAACATGTCTGTGTCAAGCTCACTGCGACACACTGCTGCGGGAGGATAACCAGCCCTTAAATGGGACATTTGAGGTTATGATGTCACCTTTGTTGGAACAGTAGAAACCCATCTTTGCTCCAGACTGGACCGGTAAAGTCGGCTGTGTTTTGTTGTTTCCAGGGCTGGTGGATCCCGGCCTTCTGGTGGAGCCTCTGACCGAGGAGCGAGCCGCAAGGACGCTGTATCGCATCGAGCTGCTGCGAAAGATCAGAGAGCAGGTCAGATCCTTTTTATAGAACCCAGAGTTCAGACCTGATGTGGATATCAGAACAAACGCTCCATCATCCTCCCACAGGTTCTCCGTCACCCGGTAATCTCGGCCCGCCTCCAGCTCTGCCGCCCCTCCCTCTACCTCCCCGTCTGGTGGGAGAGCGGTAAACACGACCGGGACCTGCTGATCGGGGCGGCCCGCCACGGCCTGAGCCGCACCGACTTCTACATCCTCAACGATCCTCAGCTCAGTTTCCTGGAGGCTCACAGGAATTACGTCAGGCGGCACCCTGCTCATCTTCATCACCCGCACCACGCAGGCCTGGCCATGTCTTCCTCCTCTTTGTCCCACGGGCCGCTGCCTCATTGCTGCCTCTACGAGGCGGGGCTCGGCCATCACTCTCCTCAGCCTCCTGAATACCCCCACCAGCAGCCTCCACCTGCACCCACGCCCTCTCCTTCCTCATCCTCATCCTCTTCTTCTCACCCTTACCGACAACCTCCCGCCCTGGACCCCCCGGATTCCGTTTCTCCCAACCTGGGCCTGGTTCCCGGCTCGCGGGTGGACTTCCTGGACTGCGCTCCGCTGGATGAGAGCCTGGAGCTTGGAGCTCTGCAACATGACGGCATGTCTGCCGACGGCCTGCACGGAGGGAAGGTTCCCAAAGACGCCCTGAACGGGTTCCCCTTTAACTCCGCCACGGGGGGTCAAAGCATGCTCAACTCGTATGGAGTGGGCGGGGCCGACCTGGACTCCAAGCTTAGGAGCGACGTCCTGGTTGGTGAGCAGGGCTCATCGGAGGAAACCGGGCTGATGGCGCCGTCAGTGGAGCTGGATCAGTTACAGGTATGAGACCGCAAAGCTGGTGCTAGAAATCAGCCTAAATATGGAACACTGGAAATTAGCTTTAAAATATAATATATGGGATCAGCAGAGAAAAGTCTGAATTTTTTTTTCTTTTAGATTCCAGTTTTCCTACAGAACCAGCAGTTTAGTGACCGCACTAGAGTTGGTCCTTGTTCACATGTAGCAGAATATCTGGACGCCGTTATGCCGTTTTACAATAATAATAATAATGATAATAATACAATTAATTTATACTGCACTTTCCATCCAAATATCTCAAAGTGCTACAGGTAAAAAGAGAAAAGCATGAAAAAACATCTAAATTGGACCAAAAGCTTTGCTATTAAAGTCGTAAGGAAACGGCTGTTCCAACCGTTGCATTTCCAAATTCTCCCGAGCGGTGCACGACTTTACACGAGTGAATAAAGTGATTGTGATTGGTCGTTTATGAAGAGGGCGGGATTGTAATGCAGGAGGGTTCCGGCGTCAGAGCTGGACCAGGGGCCGGCATCTGTGCAAAGGGGGCAGAGTCAAAAAAAAGTGCTCTCCTTTCCCTGCGACGCCCAGTGACTTTATTCTTGTAATGTTAAGACTTTATTCTCGTAGTGCTATGACTTTATTCTCAAAACTAAAAAAATTCTAGCCTTGCCCTAATACTCGTAAGGATTTTAAATTCAACCAACTTTGGCTTTTGCCACCGTTAGCGACTCATCGTCTGCAGCCAGCTGCTTGGGTCGGAATTTGCATTGTCTGCTCCGTGGTACTGCTGAGTACTGACAATGATTCGCAGGTACCTGACATTAGTACAGTAGCAACCATTCAAAATTTTCCTCTTTCCTGGATGGGTCCATGGCTGGTCCCCTACAATTCCTTTTTAAACATCAACCTTTGTACTAAAATATTCTTTCTGTCATTATTTGTGGACAATAAGATCGAAAGAGAAGCACCATCTCCTGGTCAGACCCTGTAATTCAAAGAAAGGGTCAGAGTCAGAGTAAAAGAATATGCAAGAAGGGGTCACTTCAGTGGCTGGAAGTTGGAGAGGATTTTGCTGTGAGTTGCAGGGAAGTGGGCTGCCATTCGGTTCTAATGTAAAAGCCAGCGTTGATGCTGCAGTGGACCATTTGAACATCAGTGAGGAGGATTTACTTTATGAAATATGCAGTTCCATGACTTCTTAAATCCATTTTTTAGGTGTTGGAAAATCAGATCTTCTTCAAAGAGCATTTTTTAATCTGCAGCCGAATGTTTGCTGCTGATTTGTGTATTTGTATATTTTTTGTGCTTAAGTATCAACCTGTTTTCCTGCAGGCTCCTTGGGACAGCACAGATCACACCAGTCCAGCTGAACACATGTTCAACGAGTCCGATCCCATCCTCGGTCCCTCTGGCCTGGAGACAGGTTTCCTAGAGGAGGAGGATGAGGAGGCGCAGGGAGGAGACAGAGGAGGAGAAGAGGGTGGGACTCTGGAGGAGTGTTTAGGCCTCCCGCCTTCATCCTCTCCATCTCATCCTTCCACCGGGGAAGCAGTCGAGCCGCTATCATCGAGCTACATGCTCTTTAAGGTGGGTTTCTACTTTACCAGTCATCTACCTTCTTCCCTTAGATGGTCAGAAAACTGACAACTGAGGGAATCATTTCTATATTAAAGTAATCCAGACGTCTCTATTTGCCATTATTTAGGATATCGGAGTGAACGAAGAGGCCAGTCCAGATCAAACAGACCTATCAGCAAGCCCGCCCCTCCCCTTTGTCCCCCCTCCACCCCTGTCGTTCAGCCATGAGCCTCAGGACGCTCTTGGACATGCTGACGTCCCAGAGAGCTTGGCCAATCCCGAGGAGGAGGGAGACGACCAGGAGGGAAGTACCGGATTTGAGTTTGAAGACAAAGAGGAAGAGGAGGCAGAAAAATTAAGGGAGCAAGAAGCAGAAAACCAGAACGAAGGTACGTGGAGGCAGAAATATTGATCTCTTTGTCTCTGCTGACGCTCTTCCAGCCATTATTGCTTTCATTTGAATGAATCCAAGAGACACGCAACATGTGGTAGAGACATGCTGCAAAGGTCCACAGGTCAGATTCAAACCCGGGTCGGGCGCGTCGAGGACTAAGGGCTCCATACATGGGTCATGTGCACTAACCACTGTGCTACCGACAGTTAGCAGGCAATTAGCAGGCTCCGGCGGTTAGGGGTCTTGCCCAGGGACCCAGAGTGGCAGTCTGTTGGAGTGGGTTTCGAAATCACAACTTCAGGATTCCAAGCTCTATGCCCTAACCAGTAGGCCGCCAATCCCCCTGTTGGGGGTTTATTTAATCATTTATTTAAATGTTAGCTGTTAATTTAGAACTACAATCATCTATTATTATTCATTGACCTAAACTAGTGTTGTTATTTTATATTCTTTTCAATTCCCAGCCAGCTGGGAGTTTATATTTCCAATACTTTAAGATGTTTATTGCCCTCCCCTGTAGGGGGGGCAAAATATCTTATTTAATCAGATATTATTTCAGCTGTTATATAGTGTTTATGACATTCAGTCCTACTAACTGTGTGTTAGAACAATAAATTAAAGAGTGATTCGAGCACTACTCATGTTCAAACAGTTATTTCTGCACATACATGGAATAAATTCACCACAACTTCTGTTCAAAATATAAGATTTTATTAACAAAAATCATTCAGCTCCAAGTTAAACATATTTCAGTTTAACACTCTTAACTAAAACTAGTAAAGCTAAACTCAACTAAACTACTATGTACAAAGAGGAAGGGAAGCATGATCATGGCATATGGCGCAACACTAGACATTGACCGATCAGCCGGCCAAAAACATTTTCTCTATTGCCGTTTCTCAATATGTGTTCTTGTGCGTTCTCATGTATTCGTGAAACGTCATCAGCCTCAGCCCTAGAACTGTTCCAAATTACAAGAACCTCAAGACCGAGAACAGACAAAGTTCCCGGATATGGTTCTCGCCCCTCCCTCTTTACCCAGCATGCATCAGAGCAGACTTGTCAGTTCTTGAGATTAACAGCTGTCCCAGCATGCACTGCGGCAGCAGCAGCTTCCAGGTTAGCGCTCACAGAGCTCAGAGTATTCAGTTTAATTTGCTGTTGCCATGGTTCTATAAAAGTACTTTTTAAGATAATTTGAGGAGAAAACATTATACCTTTAACCGTCACTATATGGCCCAAAAACTGATTTAATGTGTGATATCAAAAAAAAAATTCTGATGTTGGGAGGCCCGCAGCAACCAGCGGACCTCTGAGGCTAACGGCAGCCAGGGCTAACGTTAGCCCGTCTGCAGCAGCCCTCTCTCTGCATAGCCGTGTGTGAAGGACTGCTGGCTATGATGGCGAGTCTTTTGTTTTATTTGGCAAAATGTTCATTTGATTTGTGTTTATCTGACTGTGTTCATTATTATTCCCCCAATAAATGAAAAACATCAGAATTTATTATTATCTAGAGAATATTAATAACAGGAGGTTAAATGCAGCTCCAGACGAGCTTAGCATGTGGTGATGTCATCAATACGCTTCTGTTCCAATTGACCCAGATTTATGCTGCGTGCTCCCGTTCTCCCTGAGTCCACACTTTACTATGTTACTGTAAAGAACAGACTTGGCAAGGACACGAGTCCGTACCCACGTTCTAATGAATTGAGAAACGACATATGTATCTGTACGGGCTGGTCCATTAGTGCTTTCAGCAGCCAGCGAAGCGGCAGTGCACTGCTGCTCCCTCCAATTGTTGCAAATTACAACAATTAAAACACCAAAAATACATGTTTTGTCATTACACGTATAGATGAAGGAAAAATAAGCCTTCAGGGCCAGGATAAAAATGTGTCCTTTAACAGAATCATAGTGAAACCTAACAGGAGTTTATTTTCACAATCCTATTTTCTATTCATAGATACAGCTCTGCTTTTTGTTTTAAATAAGCTGTTATTATTTTTGATTGGATGTAAATGTGAAGATTATATGATCCTAGTTATCCCTGTTACAGAAATCCACAACAAAAAGAAAATATTTTGGCAGAAGTTGCACATATGCTGGAAGCTGATGGGGATTTTTTATTATGTCATATTAAATAAATTTTCATTTCTGCATGTTTTTCTCCTATGAATTTAATAATAATGTAACACAAGCTCTCCTTGACCTCAGAGGAAGTCGGAGTGGAGCAAGAAGGGAGGAACAGCGAGGCTGTAGGCTTTGCTTTGCCCAGGAGGCCTGTAGCAGAGCAGCAACAGAGGATGTGGGATTTCGGGGTAACACAGTGTAGCTGCGTCCAGCCGGCTGTGATAACGAACTTCCTCGTCCGTTTTAAAACTGGTGCACTCTGCTCCTCATCCATACGTTAAACAGCTGTGTCTGTGCACAGCATGCTCGCACGCTCTTTCTACCATAATAACATTTTCCCCCTCATTCATAAAACGGTAAAATCGGGGACATTTCCAGGGACAGGTGGTTGAAAATGGGGACTGTCCGTGGAAATCTGGGATGCCTGGTCACCCTAGTTTAGAAAGCATTTTAGCCTCCGAGAGAGAAAGAGAAAGGAGCCAGACAGAAAAGAGCTCATCAGAGTTAGCGGGCTGAAGGCTCAGCTACTATTCATAGAAAATAAACTCTAAGTGTGAAAAATCAGCAGAATATAAGGTTTAACTTAACAGGTTCATTACCAGAATTTGTTTAAAAAAGGAATTGTAGAGGAGCAAGGAAAGTGGGGAAATATTGAATGGATATTGCTGTATTCCAGTCTGATCGATCTAACATTTCAGAGAAAGTTATAAATGGTTTATTTTTTACCTATTTTTGGACAAAACATGTTTTTTTGTACATGTTTCTACCAAAAGTCTATTACTTTTTAAAGTTTAAATGCTGTTACTTTCAAATTGATTCAGTATTAAATGGATCTCTGATGTTTTTTTCTGCTCCAAGGTGCCGACCCCGGAGTCGGCGTCCTGAATCCGACCTCTGAGCGTCGGATGGAGGATGGAGAAGCGCTGGCGGGAAGGGAGGAGAGGAAAGCGGTGTCTCCAGGCCTCCAGGAGAACTTGGAGTCCTCGGATGAAAATGAAGAGGTGCAGCCTTACCTGGGGAAGCTGGAAGGTGGCTTGGTTTGTCCCCGGTCCATTGAGGATCCTGCGGAGGAGGTGGACGGGTTGATTCTGTATCAGACTGAGGAGGAGCAGTCCATGGACAGCTCCCTGGATGCCGAAGCTTTTATCCGTAATGAAACGGGAGCATTTTTAGAAATGAAGGATAACTCACAGAGTTCTGGAGGAGGTTTTGATGTTGGCAGCAGGGAGGGTTCTGAGGGGGCGGCAGAGATCCCTGAAGGTCGGCTGGACTCTGTCTCTTTGGGAGACACTGCAGAGGAACCGGTAGAGAAGATGGTGACCCAGGAGGCTGAAACCAGCCTGGCGGAGCTGGGAGAGGCCGAGTTAGCAGAACCCTGCAGCCCCGCTGGGTCTGCCTTGGAGGAATCCCAGACCCGAGACCCAGCGGATCAGAACCTGAGCAGCAAGAACTGCAGGAGCGAAGCTTCGTCCTCCTCTGCAGATCCAGAAAATAAATTTGAGCCCAATGAAGCCAAAACTAATTTGACGTTAAATGTAAACAATGTCAACTCCAAGTCATCGGCTCTGACAGCAGTCAGTGAGGAGAAGAAACCGCTGCAGTTCCTGGTACCGGTAAAGGTGGAGGAGCCGCCGGCCGAGGTGGTCTGCCTAGACGGCTCAGACATTAAACCTTCTCCTTTTCTCTCCTTCCCTGTAAAAGCTGAGGCTGCAGAGCCCAAATCTGAGCCGATGGCGTTTCCTGCCAGGGCTCCGGTGCTGGAGGTGAAACCGGAGGATCTCATCATGTCCATGAAGACGGAGACCTTCCACGTTAAGCCTGAATCTCTCCACTTTGTGGCTTACTCACAGAGCGGAAAAATGAAACCCGAAGTCAAACCATCCGATCTCCGCTTCGCCATCTATTCAGACGGAGGAGGGTTTAAGACCGAGATCAAACCGGAAGCGAAACCAGACGTTTTGCAATTCCCAGCGTACCCGAACAACTCCGGGATCAAAGCCGAGGTCAAGCAGGAGGGCTGCCCAGACCAGCCTGAGGTGAAGGCCGAGATGAAGCGGGAGACGCTGGAGGCCGACAGCACTGTCCTGACGCCAAAGCCGGAGCAGACCGACAGCTCGGGCACCACAGGGGAGGGTCTGCTGAAAGGCCCGGTGAAGGAGGAGAGGCCAGGCAGCCCAGGTACGGACACGCTCTTTTTGATCGCACATTTTCACAGAGAAACAGATGGCTGCATGCGTATATATCTGCTGTGCTCTGCAGTGCTTTCTGTGGTGGAGGGATATCCCGGCAGTCCCAGGTTTGCAACTCCCACCTCCATGTGCGATCTTCCCGACAGCCTGCATGAGAGCAGGGAGCCCACCATCGCCCAGCTGCTGCAGGAGAAAGCTCTGTACTCCTTCTCCGAATGGCCAAAGGTACCACGTCCTTCTCCCCGGGTTCCAAAAAAAAGTTAAAAACAAACAATTTGACTTTTTTTCCCCCAAGTTCGAAGATGTTTCGCTTCCCATCTTTCCAGCTTTTTCAATTCAAAATGTCAGTAATAGCATGGAGTTCGAGGTTTTAAACAGTAGCTCAACAAAGCCCTGTTTATGTTTCAAAAACATGCAAAATAAAACGTACGAACGGGTCCATCCCTTTGGAATGGGGGATGTTTGGCTTATTTGTTAGCCTGCAACGCCCCATACCTTTCTAAGTGTCTTAACGGGGGGTCATTAAAGTTGTAGGGGAATCATATTTAAATGTCAAAACTTTCTGACTTAAACATGTTTACAAATGTACTGTAATATGATATTTTGAAAAAATATCCTGTCTTAAAATCTGTTTTGTTTTCATTATCTTCTGCAGGCCAGTTAGTTCTACGTCAGCCTGAACACCTAAATTCAGCCAATCATTTATCAACAGTCATCTGTCAATCAAATATTTTCGGTCATAGCATCTTGATTCATATGTTGCAGCTAATATACACAATGGTTAAAATAACAATCATTTCCTTTCCCAGTGAGTTCCGTCCCAGTGTTCATGGGGATGGACGTCTGTGTCTTCAGCAGGCGTAGAGCTAACAGAACTGGCAGCATTGTGAGGCAAGGGCTCAAACATGTACGGCTGGAAGCCTTCTACACCAAACCAAGCTTCTGCCGCCCTGGCGTCCTCTTAGACAACATCTTCGTCCCCGCTTTCCTCCTCTAAATAAAAAATGAATGATGGAGGAGACTCATCCATGACCTCCGACACTAAACTCTCCTCTTGCATGTTTCCTCTGTCCATAGCGTTCCTTGACAGCGTCGTTTCTAAGTCACCAATTCAGTGCTACTTGGTCCCAATGGAATTTCCCATTGGGAACCTACTAGCAATAAGTTGCTAACTGGTTTAGCAACGGTGCTTCCAAGAAACTACCCTTGATAAGTGACCAATCATATTGATGTTATTCACTCGTGTAAGGTCGGCACAACTCGGGAGAATTCGGAAATGCGACGGTTGGAAAAGCTGCTTCCCTACGACTTTAACACTAGAACTACCAAGGCCGTCATTTTGACGGTTCTGAGATTTTCAAGAGAAAGAACTTTATTTAAAATTAATCTTAAGTTTGTCACAAATTAAACATGCAGACATTGTATATAATGCAGGCCTAACAACAAATGTAGGCTACATGAGAGGTACTTAGACATTCCATGCTAATGGGAGCAGTGGGCCTGATGGATTCTACAGTTTGTACAGTCTGGGCTTGATGTCTGTCAGAGCAACACGCATGTCATTCTCCACATTCAAACCTGATCTGTGTTTAGTTTTCAGTACTTTTAAAGTGGAAAAGCCAGACTCTTTTTGGAATGACTATGACCTGGATGACTGAGAATCTTCACCAACATTCTCCCGGGTTTAGTGGAGTCAAAACATTTCTGCAGAAAATATTGTCATGCAAACGGATTTGTAGCTATGAAGAAGGTGGAGGCAACGTCACTCAGATGAGTTTAACCCTTTGCTTGTCTCCCTCCCCCCGTAGGACAGAGTCATCATCAACCGCCTGGACAGCATCTGCCACGCCATCCTGAAGGGGAAGTGGCCTTCATCCAGTGAGCAGTACGATTCCCCAGCTAACTCCTGCCTGGCTAACAGCTTAGCCCAGCACCACCATCAGCGAACTGGTTTCCTGGCGGGCCAGGCTCGGGTCCAACAGGGCGGACCGGGGCTGGGCTTCCCCGTCCCTCCGCCTCTCACCAGACTACCCAAGGTACAAACTGATTTCTTCTTCTTCTTTCTGCCCGTCTGTCCCGTCTGCGTGTATCTTGTCTCTCATACCATGGTTCCCACCAGCTGTGTCCAGTTTTTTATTTGTGTCCCAGATGTTCTGAAGAGAAAAACCACCAGATTTCAGCTCTGAACGCTCAGAACCAGAGGTCCACCATAACAGAAAATACTGAATAACAGCAGCTAATGCAGCTAAAAGTATTCACACCTTAAAAAGCAGTATCAAAAGATGCATGAAAGTACCATTGAAATATGAAATTAAATAATTCAATACAGGTTTTAAATTATGATATTAATTCAATTCAATTCAATTCAGTTTATTTATATAGCGCCAAATTCACAACACATGTCATCTCAAGGCACTTTACAGTTCAACCAGATCATACAGTCAAATTGATACAAAGTTTTCTATCTAAGGAAAACCAGTTGATTGCATTGACTCATTGACTCAAATACAATCCCTCACACTAAGCATGCTTGTAGCAGCAGTGGAGAGGAAAAACTCCCTTTTAACAGGAAGAAACCTCCAGCAGAACCAGGCTCAGTGTGAGCGGCCATCTGCCGAGGCCGACTGGGGTTCAAGGAGACAGAAGCAGAGATACAAAAAGCAGCTGTAAAAGGCGGCCCCGTCCAGGAAACACACAGCCAGGCAGACGAGCTCCAAGGCAGCTCCCATGCCAGAGGATGAAGAGAGCACATCCACCCAGCCACGGCCAGAGAAACAGGACCACACTGGAAGACAGGCCGATCTCCAACATCTACAAACAAGGGTGTTGATGGAAGCAGCACAGCTGATGTTTCTTTCCTGGATGACGTCACAGCCAAACAGGAACAGACGAGGCAAAGCTACTCTGAGGAAAAGCAGAGAGAGCAGAAGGTTAGAGATTGAACAAACAGATTCTGCAGAATAGGAGAACAGAGAGAGAATGAAGCAGAATGATGAAATGGGGGTCCCTATTATATTAAATGATATTAGTCATTTTTCTAAAGAAATAAACTTTTTATTACTTCAATCTGTATTTATTTTTTTCAGGCGTCTGCTCTGCAGACTCATCAGGAAACATTAAACTGTCAACTTCATCTATTAAACTCAGATGGCAGGACTAGAGCTGTTTCCATAGAAACCCTGACCTCTGATTGGCTGCTCCTCTCTAAAAAAGTCAACTTCTTCCTGGTTTTATTTAAACCTAACCCGTTTCTCAATTCTCAAGAATAAAAAACTAGTTTCCTTGTTAAGTATGTTCTTGAGAGGAACACAGGAAAGTGTGGAATTAGGGAGAACGGGAGCACGCAGCATAAATCTGGGTCAATTGGAACAGAAGTGCGCTGATGACATCGCCACACGCTCGGCTCATCTGGAACTGCATTTCACCTCCTGTTATTAATATTCTCTAGATAATAATAAATTCTTACTTTTTTCATTTAATCAGGAAATAATAATTAACACAGTCAAATAAACACAAATCGCCATCAGAGCCAGCGGTCCTTCACACGGCTATGCAGAGAGAGGGCCGCTGCAGACGGGCTAACGTTAGCCCTGGCCGCTGTTAGCCTTGGGGGACCACTGGTTGCCGCAGTCCTCTCGACATCGGAAATTTGTTTTTTATTATGCATTAAATCAGTAAATGGACCTTATAGTGATGCTTAAAAGTATAATGTTCTCGCCTCAAATGATTTTAAAAATTACTTTTATAGAACCATGGCAACAGAAAAGAGGACTTTTGATTTAATAGTCTGAGCTCTGTGAGCGCTCCACTGGAAGCTGCTGCTGCCGCAGTGCATGTTGGGACAGCTGTCAATGTGAAGAACGGACAAGCCTGTCACTACCCGATCCGTCCCCAAAGCACGATCTGTCCTGCGCATGCGCCATCAGCTCATTTGCGCATCCAGATATACATCCGGGCCAGCCTCGATTTTATTTTGTTAAAAAACACCTAAATGAAATTTTCCCTCCCCAAAGGTAGTGAAGGTACTAACATATATTGTGTTAAAGGTTAATATTGTATTTACTGAGAAAATGAATGCCTTAAAATCCTATCTGTTTTATCATTCTCTGCCCAATCTGCACCGGAAACGGGATGCTACGCTTATTCACAGGAGCTAAATTTTTCAGGTCTTGATTTAAACATAAATCTAGTCTTTTTTTGAGTTTGATGTCTTTTCCTTTCATGTTATGGTATATAGTTTGTGATCTAAAGAAAGAGACAACTAACATGCAGATAAACATGGTTTAATCATATTTTGCAGGACTGCTTTGAGCATGCCTGATGATGATGTCAGAGAAGCAGTTTAACCAAGAAAATTTAAAAATCATCAAAATTGTTTCACAAAAGACATTAAACATTTTTAAAGATGTGCATTAGCATTCTTTAGAGAGTTAAGGATAGAAATAAGTAATTTTAGTACCTTAATTACATTATTTATGGACAACCTGATGTATTTCTGTTCACGCATGCGCAGAACGGATCGTGCTTCCGGAATGGATCGGGTAGTGACAAATTGTCTGCTCTGATGCATGCTGGGTAAAGAGGGAGGGGCGAGAACAACAGCAGGGCACTTTGTCCGTTCTCGCTCTTGTGTTCTTGTGAAATGGAACAGTTCTAGGACTGAGGCTGATGACGTTTCACCAGCACATGAGAACGCACAAGTACACAGATTGAGAAACGGGCCTCCAGTATAGAGACATGACTCAAAAATCTCTAATTTTTCTTCCTGCCAAACCAGATTAATATTTTTTTTTGTCTTCTAACTTTCATAATTAAAATGACAAATGACAGATATATCATCTGTTATTTCAATCATCTCCTTTATGTCACATTAGGTGATGTAACTTTAGAAACCCACGATTTGGAATAGGTGGTAAAAAAATTACATTTTTTTAAAGAATAACTTTTTATAAACAGAAGATTGATTAATAAATGCTATCAATCGGTTACACAGCACCACTTTACAGAAAATATATTAAAAAATAAAAAATAAAATAAAAATAACTGCTACAGACTTCCGCAGGATCAAGATTAGCCCCGCCCACTGCCCAGCACTGACTCGCCTTCTTTCATGGAGACCAAACTTAGGTTATAGAGGCGAGTGTCGCTCACTCAGTGGGCTGTAGTTATTAGTTGTTGGTCCGAAGCAGCAGTTTGATGTTGGAAAGCGGCAGGTTGTTGAGCAGCTGATGCTACAGTAGTAGCCATGCAAAACTTCCCCACTTTCCTTGGCCGGTCCCCTATTATTCCTTTTTAAACATCAATCTTTGTACTAAAATATTCTTTCTGTCATGATTTGTGGATATTAAGATCTAAAAAGAAGCGCCATCTCCTGGTCAGATCCTGTAACTCAATTCAGTTCAATTTATTTCTATAGCGTCAATTCACAACACATGTTGTGAATGGACAACACAGTTCAACACAGTTCAACCAGATTGTCCAGTCAGACTGATTCAAAGTTTTCTATCAAAGGAAAACCAGTTGATTGCATCGACTCATTGACTCAAATGCAATCCCTCACACTAAGCATGCTTGTGGCGACAGTGGAGATGAAAAACTCCCTTTTAACAGGAAGATACCTCCAGCAGAACCAGGCTCAGTGTGAGCGGCCATCTGCTGAGGATGACTGGGGTTCAAGGAGACAGAAGCAGAGATACAGAAAGAGGCAGAGATACAAAAGGCAATGCTTAGGGTTGCGTTTAAGGAAGTAGAGGGCGCTCAAAAACTTACAACCACACTGGTACTGGGAATTCCACAGTAATTGTCTTTTAATAAAAAACACTCTTCACCAACGATACAAAGCCCGGTTGAACAGCTGCTATATTCTCAAACGTGACAAATGAGCAGAGTCCAGACCACCAGTAACATTACAAAGAAAATAGTTAACATGTCCGTCTGAGTACAAGTATCTCTGCCTCACGTCTCCTGTGCTCTCTACAGAGAAGCAGTGGCGCATAGCAATACCAGAGCATCTTAAAGAGACAGACGAGCTCCCAGCCAGCTCCAATGTCAGAGGATGAAAAGAGCACATCCAGCCGGCCACAGTCAGAGAAACAGGACTACACTGGAAAACAGGCCGATCTCCAACATCTATAAACAAAGGTGTTGATGGCAGCAGCACAGCTGATATTTCTCTCCAGGATGGAGTCACAGCCAAACAGGAACAGACCATATGAAGCTACTATGAGGAAAAGCAGAGAGAGCAGAACATTAGAGATTGAACTAACAGATTCTGCAGAGTGGGAGAATAGAGATAGAATGAAGCAGAATGAGAATATTCAGTAAAAGGGTGGAGTCAGTAAAAAATAAAATATGCAAGAGGGAATTTTGCTGGGAGTTGGAGGGAAGTGGGAAGGGCCATCATGAATGGCTGCTACTGTATGTGAACAAAGTGAGGTTAGGTTGGGCTTTTCTGGGTTTTAGTTCCTCTGATTCTTCCTCCTGTTATTTATCATCATTTTCTGCTCTTCTAAGTAGATCAGGCTGTGAAAACTAGTCAAAGTAACTAAATAATCCAGTGATTTTGATAAAAAACTGAAGTGATTTGAATCAGTTTGGACCTTCATCAGTTATTGTTGTTTCTTCTGCCCTGATTGGACAGAGCGACCTCTGGTAACCCCTGATGGAATCTGGTAACCTCTGGTTATGGTCTGCTTTAGGCTGTATGTGAAGTCCAGCCCTGCAGCCGGTCTGGATCCCCGGCATCAGCCCCTCTTTGTGTCTTGGTCCGTATGTGTGTTTAACCAAAGCCATCGTCTCTCTCCCATCCCTGTCTCGCCCACCCTGTCCACCCTGACAGTACGTGCCGCGGGGCGGCGCATGCGGGCGCGGAGCTTGGCGCCTCACCTCCTTGCCTCTCTTGCAGGAGAGGCTGGTTGCTCCTCCGTTCCTCCCCGAGCTCAAGCGAGCAGGAGGCCGCAGGTCTTTCGACTATGAAGCCGCCGCGGCCACGGCCGCCAAGATTCTGGCGGGGAAATCTGCGTCGCCGAGCCACAGCGGCAGCTCCGGGGAAGAGAAGGTGCCGGTGGTGGCTCCTGCCTCCCATCGGACCGGCGCCATGCTAAACGGGTGGCAGGAAGCGGCCATCGATCTGACCAAGCACTCCGGAGATGTCGGCGCCCCTACCAACGAAGTCGGCCACCATAACGCCGTGGCAGGAAGCGGTCACAAGCTGCCCCCCATCACCGCCCCTCTGCCCGGCCCCGTGGGGATCGACATGTCCGGGATCCTGCAGGCAGGACTCATCCACCCGGTCACGGGACAGATAGTCAACGGGAGCCTGAGGGGAGACGATTCGCTGAGGAGGAGGAGAGGGAGGAGGAGGAACGTGGAGGCTCTGTACTCCGAGTTCGCCAAGAGCCGAGGGCTGCAGCTCCCCGAGACCCAGGTGGGTGGAGGGGGGAGGGATCAGCGAAACGTTCAGCCGGGGGGAAGGAGGGAGGGGGGCGAGCAGGAACATTCCTCTAACTATGTCTCCGTCTGCAGGCTCGGGTGGAGGCCATCAGCCACTCCTCCGTCTCCTCCTCCACCTCCTCGCCGTCACCGTCTCCATCAGAGCGGCCCGCCGGCCCCCCCACCCCCTCCTCTACCCCAACCCCTACCCAGACCCCCTCCCTGCCAGAATTGGCAGCCATCGACAGGGAGGCGGCCAGTAAGGGCCTGATGGAGTGGCTGCGTCAGAATCCGGGCTACAGCATGGATCTTCCAGCCTTCGCTCACGTACGTCTTTCTGTTCCTTCAGCTCTTCGCCTCCATCACTTTCACCACAGATCTGAAAATGGAGAAAAATGTTTTTTTTTATTGGTCTGAATCTTTACGTTTCTGTGATTTTGTCTCGTTCAGTCTGGAGGGAGTCTTCTGCACGGCTTTGTGGAGCGTCCCAAACAGAGGCGACATCGCTGCAAAGACCCCACCAAGCTGGACATCAACACGCTGACGGGGGAGGAGAGGGTCCCCGTTGTCCACCGCGGCACGGGGCGTAGGGTAGGCGCCGCCATCAGCACGCCAAGAGCACACTCTCATGTCTTTTATTAATAAGCCATTTATTTATGAAGCGCTTTAAACAAGGTGCTGGACGTATAGAAACTGTAAAACTATTTAAAAACAGTAAAATAACAAAACTAGCATCAACTTGGGTTGATTGAGAGAAGCTAAACTCGATCTTTAGCACGGCTTTCTAAACCCTCTAAGATCTATGGAGAGCTGCTGTTAATATATAGTTAATACACATAGTCAAAACTTCAGATTTGCATTTATCCCTTCAGTTTTTTTACGAAAAATAGACTTTAAACTACCTCGATGGGCGTGTATCCATTTAGACATGTAGAAATTTAAGGTCAGATTGCCATACGCTTCAAAAAACACCAAAAATTAAGTAATTAATTTAGTTTAATTAGTTTAATTTTGTACATGACTAAAGGGATAAACGGGTATTGACTGGGTATGCCGGTCTGACCGGGTATACTCAACTGACAGAACACCGGTTCATCCAAAATTAACCCCTTAAAGTCGTTGGAAAATCATATTTAATCGTCAAATCATTCTGGCTTAAACATGTATATAAATGTGCTCTTTATCAGACTTTTTAAAAAGAAATACTGTCGTTATCTTAATTAGGTCAGTTAGTTATCCGTCAGCCTGAACACCTAAATTCAGCCAATCATATATCAACGGTCATCTGTCAATCAAATTTTTTCGATCATAGCATCTTGTCGCAGTAATATAAGCAACTGTTGAAATAAGAATCATTTCCTTTCCCGTTGAGTTCCGTCCCAGTGTTCACGGGGATGGACGTCTGTGTCTTCAGCAGGCGTAGAGCTAACAGAACTGGCAGCGTTGCGAGGCAAGAGCTCAAACATGTACGGCTGGAAGCCTTCTACACCAAACCAAGCTTCTGCCGCCCTGGCGTCCTCTTCCACAACATCTTCATCCCCACTTTCCTCCTCTAAATAAAAAATGCATGATGGAGGAGACTCATCCATGACCTCCGACACTAAACTCTCCTCCTCTTGCATGTTTCTGCTGTCCATAGCGTTCCTTGACAGCGTCGTTTCTAAGTCACCAATTTAGTGCTACTTGGTCCCAATGGAATTTCCCATTGGGAACACCGGGAAAAGGAACGTCTGAAAGTCAGTCAGAGCTTCACATACCTGGGACATCAGTCTGTTTAGCAACAGCTAGCGGTGACTTCTCCTTCTGCATAGGAATGCTACAGGCTGCTTTCCTGCCACTCTCTGGTGAATTCCAGTACTGCACATTTTACTCAGATCAGCTCAGAAGCGAGATCCGGGGCTCTTAGGGAAATATCCGGGGCTGTAGCCCAAGTAGCCGCCCCATAGATCCGCCACTGTTACCATGTCTGATTTATAGGTGATTTAAAAAAAGAAAAAATTAAAAATATTTAGCCTCGATGATATTTTCTAATACTGAAGAACCCCATTTGAAAATCTGGATGAACCTCAGACTTTATAGATCCACATCTTGACAACAAGTCGATCATATTTGTACTGAATAAGCTGAAGCGTGTTTGTTCCACAAAGGTTTTAGTGAGCAGTGTTCTAGGCAGAAATGTGATTTTTGGCACAGAGCCACAAGTGGCCAAATTAGAGGATGTGGCTAAAAATGAATTTGAAAATGAATGCAGTTGCATTACTCCGGCAGAGTCAGACATGTCAGGTGGAATTTTAAATCTAATAATTTTGAGACATGTTTTAGACATTTTAAAGCCCCAATTTGGCCAGCAAAAAACATCTGTTTGTCTCCTTCTGCAGCTTGGTGGCGCCATGGCGCCGGCCATTAAGGAGCTGTCCAGGTGGCTCGATGCAAACTCTGAGTACTTTGTGGCGCCGGACTGGGCCGAGGTGGTCAAACACTCTGTGAGTCTCCATCTTTGCTTCCAGAGCACTCAGTTACTGTGGCTCCTCTCATGTTGTTCCTCTGCTGCTCCAGGGTTTCCTTCCTGAGGGGAAGTTCTCTCGCATTCTGACGGAACCGGTCAACAGGGATCCAGGCTCGCGGCGCCGCGGGCGCCGGCCACGCAGCGAGATGCCGAAGCCCCTCCTCTCCGTGTCAGATTCCTCGTCCGCCACCCTCAGCGCCCCCCTCTACATGAATGGTGGGCTGATCGGAAGCATGGACTCCATTGTGACCCTGCAGAACCTTCGCGGCGCCATACCTGGCATCCCCATCTCCGGGATCATGGCGGCGGGGTTCCCACACGGGTTCCCTGCTGCCGTGTCAGCAGGAAGCGGCGGATCGTCGGCCGAAGACGTGAAGAACGGTCTGAGCATGTTACCCATGATGCTGCACGGCATCCCACATGGCGCCGCCATCCCTCAGCACGCTCTGTTCAGCATTGGCACCATGATGGCGCACGCTCCACCACACTCTGCTTCCTCCCCCTCCTCCTCCACTTCCGTAACAACGACGACCGTGGCCTCCGACGCGGCCAGCCCGTCCTCCAGCACTGCCGCAGACGGAGAGAGCAGCTCCTCCTCGGCGCAGTGCGGCGACAAGGAAAAAGCGGTGACGGAGGGTGCCAAGCGGCCGGCGGGGGGCGAAGCTGTTACCTCCACCAGCAGGGTCCACCTGGGCGGCGCCGCCGGCAGTCATCACACCTTTAACCCCTTCCTGATCCCAGGCATGTCCCACGGGCTGCTGTACCCGCACATGTTCCTCCCTCACGGCGGCATCATGACGCTGCCCGCTGTGCCGCCGGGCGCCGCAGCCGACAGCTCTCCAGGCAGTCCCAGGAGGAGGAGGAACCGGGTTCGGGAGGAAGGGGAGAGGGAGAAAGGGAAGGAGGGGGAGGGAGACGCAGAGGAGAGAGAAAGTACAGTTGGTGAAAGCGGCGGGGCAAGGGCCGCCGACGCCTTCCTCCCCTCTACCTCAGCCTCCGAGCCGAGCGCAGCTACAAGCGAGGAGAACCAGGAGGCAGGTTCTTCGGAACCCCCCGTACCAAACTCTTATAACCACAGTGAAAAAGATACGGCGGGGGAGAAGGAGGACGAATCAGAGGAGATGAACCCGGAGCAAGAGACTGCATAGGAGAGGGGAGGCCCCCCTCCCTCCTCCTCCTCCGCTGAGCAGCGTGTAAAGTCTGTGCCGAGTCTGTCAGTCAGCGTCCATGTAAAGACTCTCATCACCCCAACCCCACCCCCCATTCTGCATCCAGTCTGAGAACAGGAGGAGGAACGGAGTTCTGAGGGAGACGGAGCCTCTCCTGACCTCCCTCCGTCGCCTCCTCCGGACTCTGTAATACTAAAGCCGCCATCTCTCCCATATTCGGCTGGCGCTGAAACCCAAAACAGGAGACATGGGCGGCGAGGTTCCCACTACGTTTTATAGGGGACCGGTGGCCTGGCAGCCAAAGCCCGTTTCCAGGTTCTAATCGGATCGGTTCTGACTGCGTCTCCCTGATGCAGGATTGACGTGCATGAAAGGCAGATCGGAGCCCAACCCTCTCCTGCCGCTTCACGTTTCACCAAAAGCAAAGAACAATCAAGGGGATTTGTTCTGGATCCGGCTTGAAGCGGTCCAGTCCAATCAGGAGCTGAGTCCAGCCACCAGGGGGCAGCAGGAGGCAGTGGTTGGATGTTTTCTGCTCTGCAAACAGCAGCTACATGATGCTGCGTTTGTGTGTTTCTCCTGAACTCGTTGGGAAAAGTGCAAAACGACTGGAATTCTGACCCGGAGCTCCGGTTCTGTTCTGATTTTATGGAAGGAAGGAAGAAAACTGACTCTTGTAATATTTCATCTGTAAATCGTTGGCTGTACATTGCTGTCTTTTTTTAAAGTGCTCCATGTATCTCTGTCCAGCGGTTGCGCCGAAGGCGTGGACCCAGATGGACTGTACTGTACATTAAAAAGGATGAGAGTCTCTGGTTTTCCCTGAGGGGTAGAAAGGCTTCCGATCCGTATGAATCACAGTGGCGTTCTGTAGTTCTCACCCATTTTTTGCACAGCGTCTGTGTGGACCTGTCGGTTTGGTCCGTTAGGGTGTGTTGGCTATGGGGGGAGGTCCGGGATGTGTGCATGCATGCGCACGCATTCTACTGGTTCATCCCGACCGCTCACATCTCATTGATGAAAAGAAAACTCCATTATTGTTGCCTTGTCACAACTTTTTGTGGCTCCATATAATTTATTCTAGATTTTTTTTTCCTGTATTTTTTGCCAAACTTTCACCAAATAAGACGTTATTTTTTTCCCCCTTTCATCATTTTCCTCAGATTTAAAGGCCTTATGTTTGGTTGGTGTCTTTCGTATCTATAGTCTGTTACATTTCCATGGTCCGGTGGTGTCGTTGCGTTCGTTCGGTCCGTCTCCACGGCCCGGGGAGGGGAGGTTCTGCTACGTCTAATCAATCGGTCGTCCCTTAAAGCACAAACGTTTGCGTATCAGTGCCTCTGACGTTGGGCTAAGCATGTTCACTTGCACATTTCGCCCCCTGTTGCCACGGTAACGCGGCCACCTCATGAGGTCGTCGCTACTGGTTATGTGGGTCTGCGCCCAACAATCGCTGGTTTTCCTTCAGTTCAGATACTGGGTTTGAAGGTGTGATGGTGTGATGTAGTTCTGAACCGTCAGTATCTTACCAGCAGCAGAGACCTTTGCTCCCATGAAGGATCATCCTCGAAAACTAAAAACTGATCAAGCTGATCGTTAAGAACTAAAATAAACGTGCTTCATCATTTTTTTAACTCTTTCTTTTTTTCTGTCTGTCTTTTTTTCTCTCTTCTTCCTCTCAATCTCTTGTCTGTCCGTCCGTCCGTCTCTCTTGTTTCATTGTTCTTCCTCGATTCAAACTTCCTTATACTGTATGGTTGTAGTCATATGTCCCTGTAGGTTGTAAATAAAAAATTTACTTAAAACAATGAGGGAAAATGGGCTTATTCTGCACCGCCACTCTGGCAGAGGGAGCTGTGCTTTTGCTGTGCGACGCAGCGCCATATCTGTAGTAGAGGTAGTCATAGTGGAACACGTGGACTGCCTCTAACCCCAAACAACATGGATACCAGAATAATTAAATCATCAATACCTTCTGATGAAAAAATGTACAGCACCTGCTTTTTCATCTATACAATAAAATTTTGATAGCTGGGAAAAACATTGCAATATTGTGATATCGTATCGCGATCCAAGTATCATGACACGTATCGTATTGCAACACCCATGCCATTACTCACCGCTATTATGCACAGCGGAGGTCTTCAACAGGGGGCCCTTGACTCCTAGGGGGTCAACAGAGGTACTGCATGGGGGTCACCAAAGTTTTAGTTGATTAGACATTTTTTTTATATTCCCCCAGCGATTATTTCCACTAATTGAAATGTCTTTAAATCCACATTAACATGAATTCAACACACTGTAGTAAACGGATGAATGGAGGCAGAAGATGTCTTTCAGTCATCAATGCACACATTCAGAGACACACAGGAGCTCTTGCAAGCTGGGCACCGTTTCATTCACAACACCTGTCCCATCAACCAGGAATCAGAATCAGAAATACTTTAATAATCCCAGGGAGAAATTACTTCTATTAAATGAATTCTGTAATAGAGTGACTATAGGACCAGTTAGATATAACACAATTTTATACCATATATATAATTAGGGGGTCCCTGCTCCATCTCACAATCAGTTTGGGGTTCCTTTCCCTGGAAAAGTTGAAGACCCCTGATCTACAGACTTGTTAAGTCCATCAGAACCTCTAAGATCAGTTCAGTGCAGGTAGGACGCTAACTGCTCAGAACTACCCCACACCAAACACTGACTGTAGGGAAACCCGTCCAGGATGGACGGAAGCATCAGCAAAGCCCAGAACCGGAACAAAGCGGAATCAGTGGGTCTCTGTTTAAAGCAAGAGAAGAACTGAACGGGTCTTTGATTAGCTCAGTGTTTGATTGCTGTCTGTCTGGTTTAAATTTCTGTGGAAAAGTCTTTAACGAAGATGAAGCTCTGCGCATCCTGCGCATCACTTCCTGTCAGCGCCGCCACGTTCTTCTGTAATGGCGTCTGTTTCTTCATCAGGGTCACCTGAAGGGGTGGAGCTGATCTGAAATGATGTATTTATTGTACAGTTCTAGTCTCTCCATGTCGTCTCACCTCTGATTGGCTGTTTTCTTTACTCTGGATCTGAACTGCAGAAGCATTTTGGTTCACATGGAAAGTAAACCATTTCTTTGTTGCCTTCGCCTCCTGAACTGGAATTGAGAACGTTTCCAGCGGGGGTTCTTGGTTTTCACAGCACTTAGCTTCCAGTTTGGGATGGTTTTAAATGTTTAGGCCCCAAGATGGCCGACAGGAAGCCAAGCCGGTGTAGGTACCAGATCTGCTCGGGGTCCTGTCCCTTCTTATGTCATCATCATATGGCAACTCCAGTTGGAGAAAATGTATTGCTCCTGCACCTGATCAAATCTCTTTTGAACACTCAACATATTATTACCAATATTTGCTATTATTTTATATTTCATTGGCAATCTAAAGTAGCCGAAAGTAAAAAAAAAAACAATCATTGTCTGTCTTGAAGGAAAGTACTGCGTTCTAAGAATGAGCTCTGCTAATTAGCCGGATGACAAAAAAAAGCCTCCGCTTATTTTTATTCTTTTATTAAGGTCTGAGGGCAGTGGAGGACAAAGAGGACATCTTAATAAATAATTTTTTAAAAGATTTTAGGCAAATAAAACTTATTCCACTTGTAGAAAACTAATGGTTGTTGTTGACAGAAAGTTAAAAGTAGTGTAAGTTAATATGGCTAACTGACCGAGCTGTCACCACGCGATCCGTCCTGCGCATGCGCAAACACATATACGTCCCGTTGTCCATAAATAATGTAATTGCAGTACTGAAATTATTTATTTATATCCTTAACTGTCTAAAGAATGATAATACACATCTTTTAGATTTTAGGACTTTTGTGAGAAAAGTTTGATTCTTTTTATGTTTTTCTTCGTTAAACTGCTTCTCTGACATCATCATGGGACATGCTCAGAGCAGTCCTGCAAAATATTATTAAATCATGTTTATCTGCATTTTAGTTTTTTTTTCTTTACATTATGCACTATATACCATAATGTTAACACGAAAGGAAAATATAAAACTAAATAAGACTTTATGTTTAAATCCAAAGTTGAAAAAGTAAGCTACCGGAAGTAGCGTAGCATCGCATTTCTGGCACAGATCGGGCAGAAAATTATAAAACAGGATTTAAGGCATTTATTTTCTCAGGAAGTACATTATAAACCTTTAAGACATTATATTTAGTACGTTTACTATTTGAAGGGAGGAAAAAATATCATTAAGGTCTTTAACAAAATAAAATCGAGCCAATAGGGCAGGACGGATTGTGCTTCTGGGACGGATCGGGTAGTGACACAAGCTGAAAGAGGCTAACCTGTTAGCTACTGAACACAGGTTATATCATGGTCTAACAGTTACTTTGTTCACTATAAACAGGTTTTTTCAGTTTTGTTATCGATTTGGTAAAACTTCATTATTCGTTAGACACGCTAACGCTACAGATGCTCCCGACTCGGCACACTGATGCTGCGTGATATTATCGTTGTCTTGGCAACCATAATGTTTTACATCATGTGGCAACGTTCAGCCAATAATGTAGCGTAACGCCAGTGGCATGACTGGTACCTACATCGGAGAGCATCCCTATCCGTCCTAGCATCTCTGCTGCTAGCTTTGTTTCATTATTAAAACGTCCATTTTCCTGACCCCCTGTTTGAAGTGCTGAACCGGGACGGGAAGTCCGACCCGTTTCTTTCTTTTGGCCGACAAAGGGATGGAATCTGGGAAATCTCACATTGAGAAAATCTAAAGAAACCAAGTCCACTTTAGCTTCACATGTCCGCCTCTCTCTGTTCGCTCTGTAAAGTTAAAATATCCTAATAAAGTTTGCCTTAAACAGTCGGTGGACAAAAGTTCTGCTTATTGGACGGCACCGATTTGGATCTGGATCTTTTATTCTTCCAACTGTAAAATTTCTCATCAGAATGTTCTTTTATTCCAAGTTTCCAGAAGGTTTTGTGCATGTTTGGTTTGTAGCAGAGTTCTGCCTGAAGGCCTCCCATCAGACAGAACCTCAGCAGACTGCAGTCAGATGGAGATTTGGGCTGAAATTTTGCAGGTTCTGGTGACACTCATCAGGAACTGACCCAGCCGCCTGACTGCTGAAAACATTGTTGAACGAAGCTCGTACATGTGGAGAACGGGTCGACCCGGCGCTGCAAACCTTTCACCAATGAAACAGATAAATCACTCGATGGGTTTGAATCTTTTTGGTTCCTCCTTCTCTTGTTTGTATCTATAGCTCTATATTCCCATGTGGACCAATCTGACTAGTCAGAACATGGTATGTGTGATCTTTTATTGTGCAATAAAAGATGACTTTCAACTTCTCTTTGTCTGTCGATCCTTCATGTGGACAGTTTTTTTTCTGCTGCCAGGTAGTTTTTATTGTTTACATTTTTTATTTTCAGACTTCTGAATGTCGTCATGTATCGTTTATGAACACACACCCTACTGGCTGTGTTAGAACAACAAATTTACGAATGAATCGAGCTCAAATCATGGTCAAACGGAACGTTCTGCACATATGGAATACATTCCCCACAGCTTCCATTCAAAATATGTGCCAATCATATATCAATGGTCATCTGTCAAATTTTTTCTGTCATAGCATCTTGATTCATAAGAATAATATCCTTCCTCATTGAGTTCCGTCCCAGTGTTCACGGGGATGGACGTCTGTGTCTTCAGCAGGCGTAGAGCTAAACCTGTACGGCTGGAAGCCTTCTACACCAAACCAAGCTTCTGCCGCCCTGGCGTCCTCTTCCACAACATCTTCGTCCCCGCTTTCCTCCTCTAAATAAAAACTATGACGGACGAGACTCATCCACGACCTCCAACACTAAACTCTCCTGCTTCCGACAAACCGGCCACAACCATACTTGGTTGTGAACCTTCCGCAACAACAATCCTGCCCTCTTGATAATCGACCAATCATTCACTTTATTCACTCGTGTAGAGTCGGGCACCACTCAGGAGAATTTGGAAATGCAAGGGTTGAAACGGCCGTTTCCCTACAACTTTAAGAAAGAAAAATCCAGTTACAAGTCAAATATATATTTCAGCTACTACGTATTAAGAAGGAACGACATGGCTGACAACCATAATCCCCATTTACACTACCCTCTGAAAACCGAATCCGTGTCGAGCTTGGGTTACACTCCTCGCTAGCATGGTTCCTCGCCTCCAAGTGGTGATCTACGGTACTACTGCTCTCTAGAGGGAAACAAGCAAATCAACATGGCGGCGCCCATAACATTCAGGAAGTTTGCGGAGAGTCAGGTGAAGACGGCAGCCTTTGGTGAATTTACTTGACTCAGTGGGTAGCACTGCTGCCTTGCAGCAAGAAGGTTTCGGGTTTGATTCCTACTGCAAGGTCTTTCTGCATGGAGTTTGCAAGTTCTCCCTGAGCATGCGCCGGTTCTCTCCGGTATACTCTGGCTTCCTCCCACAGTCCGAAAACATGACTGTTAGGATAACTGGCTTCTCTAAATTCTCCTTAGGTGTGAGTGTGCATGAATGGTTGTTTGTTGTGTGTCTCTTTGTTTCCCCGCGATGGACTGGCGACCTGTCTACATAGGTTGAACCCCGCCCCTCGTCCGTAGACAGCTGGAGAGGCACCAGCACCCCTTGTGACTCCAGCAGGGATAAGTGCAATGGAAAATGGATAGATGGACATTGTCTTCAATTCAAGCCCAGGGGTCCAATAAAAATACATTCTTCACTCCTCACTGCACAGGAAAGCCTGAAGAGATCAGGAAATATGATCAATATCAAATCTGAGGCAAAACAGCATAACTACTTTAAAAACCTTAATTTTGATCAAGAAGTTCTTCAAAGTTCAACAATGTAAAAAAAAAAAAATCCCTCCATAATTCTTGTGTATCAGATCTAGCCTAGTAAACTAGCCCACCGGCAGCAGCCTAAATCATTTTTGCCTGCGATTGGTCTAGCCTCAATCAATGCCCCAGGCCGTAGAACTGGCGGGCCAATCACAATGCAGAGATATGTTTTGAATCTCTGGATGCAAAGCGGTCGAGGTTTTGAGGGCATGACGACAAAGCTGCACGACACTGGAGAAAGCAACAAGGAAGATGGGAACAACTATTGAACGGTAGCATGTACCGCGGCAGCAGCAGCTTTCAACACTCCGCTGAAAGTTAAGTTCTCTTTTCTGTTGCTGTTGTTCAATAAAAGTACGTTTTAAGATGATTTGAGGCGAGAATATTATACTTTAAAGAGTCACTATATGTTCCATTTACGGATTTAATGCGTAATTAAAAAGATTTCCAAAGCAGACCAGCGGAACTCCGAGGCTAACGACAGCCCGTCTGCAGCGGCCCTCTCTCAGCATAGTCGTGTGTGAAGGACCGCTGGCTCTGATGCCGATATTTGACTCAGCTATGGAGTCAGTGTTGGAAGGATTACACTTGAGGTTTTCGTTGAAACGTGAGCAGGAACAGGCTCTACGCTCATGCATTTTTAAGAAAGACGTATTCACCGTTTTACCAACAGGCTGTTTGTTTACACTCCCCCACCATCTTTCTGTCGCGCTTACTACGTCATAGTCAGTTGCGTTCATTGGTCAGAGCGTTTGCCAATAGGCACAGACAGGGTTTGAAAAGCGAGTTGTTCTCTTCAACAATCTTCCGATGTCTCATTAATCGGGGCCAGACTAAATTACACATTTAAGCTCACATTTAGTCTGGTTTATCAGGCTATATCAGATCCAGCAGTTACACAAACTCCCTGTTAAAAATAAGGAATATTTTATATTTATTATCAAATCATATACATACAAACCATTAAATCCATGGTTAAAACTATAAAGAAAACTTCAAATTTTATTAAAAATGAGTTTGCCTGATTAAAGTGATCTAGCTTAATCACTGAAGCCTCAGGTATATACTATAAAAAAAAAAGAAAAAAAAAAGCCTCCTCTCTCACCCACCCCACATTCTCCTTTTATATTTGTATGCTCACAAATGCATGTAAATAAACAAGAAATAGTAGATGTATGTCTTCTAAGGAGTGCTGAGATATCCCATTTCCCACAGCATTTAAATGCACCATGTAGACATGAATCTGGGGGCTCTCTGAAAGAATGCAATGTGTCTCAAAACACTTTCTGCACTCATGACCTGATTTGTGTGTAGCTGTCGGTTTGTCAGTGAGTATGGAGTCAGAAAGGGGTCAAAATGTTTGTAAACTTATAAATCTTAGTTGAAACTGAAAGGATAAAAGTTAAAACTGAAAAAATATAAGTGTACATCACATGTCCAATTTTTACTATATTCTGAGGAACTAAAAAAGCAAACATAAAATAATAAGAATTGAATCTAAGTTCTTCCCCTCAGCTTGAAAAAACTCGTAATTCAGTTGAGTATTTTTTTAAATTACACTCTCCAGTTGCTGCAAGCTGTTAATCACGTTTCCCCGCCCACTCCTGTCAGATTGGTGACAAAATCTGAATGTGAAAAAAACTGATTTGAAAAAGAAAAAAAATCCTGAAATTGAAAAAAGAATTTTAAACTTTAAAAAGAAATAGAAGCTGATAGAAAGAAATTTGAATCTGATAATATAAAATCTAAAACTGCAATAAAAAAAGAAATATAAAAAGAAAAAGTGTGATAAAAATACTGAACTGAATTTAGATTAAATTCTCATTATTTTATGTTTGCTTTTTTTAGTTTCTCACATTTTAAGATAAAAATTTGACATTAAATATCAACTTCTATTTTTTCTATTTCAAATGTTTTTTTTTTTCAGTTTAAACTAAGATTTATACATTTACAAACATTTTGACCCCTTTCTAACTCCATACATGTGTCTTATGTGGTTTGTATTCATGAATATAATGGTTTGTATGTATGTGTGCGTATTTTGTATTCATAATTTAATCATATTTGTTTTTGAGCACACATTTACAACTACATGAAGTTTTGCACAAAATGTTAAACTTCAAATTAAAAAGAAAATTACACAGATACTTTAAATCAGCACAAAATGTGTTACAACTTTGGCATTGCGGACACAAACATGTTTTGAATCAAAATTATCTCCACCTTTGTTTGGCTTTTTTTTTGCTGCACTGTTAGCTTCGGTTTCAGCTAACTGTATATCAACCAAATGTTTATGAAAAGAGTAAAGGCTGAGATATAGTCAGAAACCAGGTCATCTGTGTGTGTGTCCCAGTGATCGCAAATAAGTCCCCGCCCCTTCCACAGACACTCTGCTGCACCTCTTCAAAATTGTAAGTGACTGCAGACAGGAGGCCTCTGATTGGTCAATTCTACATCCGCTCTACATTATGCCTCAGAAGAAAGAAATAAAGACCAGATTCTATTTGGGAGATACTAAATAAGACTTGTCATTTCTTTATCTACATCTCCAGAAAGATTGTTTTGCATGATATTAACTCATACATATACTCATACATGCGTGTAATCTGTTTACTCATTTGTTTCCAATGAGGACTTCTTATAAAGATGCATGAATCTCCCTCCCATAAGAAAAGAGCTATTTCTGAATGAGAATAAATTAATTTATATAATACTTCACTTACTAAAAGCTAACAGATTAAATGAATAAAATAAAGAAAATTTAATCTTCTGAACATTTTCTGGATTGAAAAAGGTTTTAGTGTCTTCGGTGTATCTTTATTTATTTTTTATTTTGTGGAGCCAATATTCAGGTATTATTTCATACAGAATGAGGGATTCCCAACAAAATGCTTGATTTCTTGGAGAATGCAGAAAAGTTTGCTTCTCGTATCGTAGCTCTGATTGAGAAGCTGCTTGGGAGCATTTAGTGCAGACAATATATATAAAAAAGCTCTTTATCCTCACTCTGCACTAAAGGACTACCTCTTGGTGCTACGGCCAGGAGCATCTTATACACCAGGTGGATTTTCAAAAATTTTTGAAAAGACCCGCCGTCTACACATGCACAACCCTGTACCCGCTCCCAGTAGTTACGGTTATTAAAGGCGTGCGAGTGAATGCACAAGCCCATTTCTCCTCGGGCACGCTCTGTTTAAAAGTTGCTGTTTGCATCACTTATACAAGCTTACTTTTCAAAAGAAGAGTTACAATTTTTCCACTATGTCAGACTCACCACCGGTAAGTGAAAATGTTTCATATTTTTAAGATTATATATATTTTTTTCTTTATTTCATAGAAAAAATAACATATATATTTATTTTTTTTAATAGATTGAGTTTTACAAATTAAATTCTTATAAAACTGTGTTTTCCAGATAACTTACCTCTGACTTCTTAGGGAGGGATTTCCTTTGATTTCTATTGTCTGCCAGACGTTAGCAACAACATTTTTATTTTATTGTGTGCATCAAAAAAAGAGCTTTGATATTGGGACTGAAGTAAAGAGCGGTCTGTAAAACACAATTTCAAAAGTAGGCCTTTTGTAAAAAAAAAAACTCAATCTGAAAAAAAGAAATAAAAAAATATGTAATCCATAAAAACAATTTGAAAAACTACAATTGAAAAAAGATATAAAATGTATAAGAAAAAAATGAGATGGTAAATTTTGGAAAAATATCATTACAAAATATCAGATCTGTGAAAAACATACAATTTGAAAAATAAAATTTTCAAAAAAGTAAATATGAAATATATATATTTTTTTAATTTGAGAAAACCGGAAAGTTACTCTTAAAACCTTTTTTGATCAAAGTTTCATTTTCTGAATGGCATAGATTTTTTGTTTTTAAACTTTATTTTTTACAAAATGTGTGTTTTCCAATTTCCAGAACACATTCTTAGCTTGCAAGAATAATGGAACCAAATTCAAACCATACAGAACCAGATTTAACTTTGAGGGTCAATTAGCTGATCGGCTGTTTGGATTTTTATCAAATTTTTTATTTTTTTATTTTTTTGAGCTTTCAGATAAGACCTCAGAGAACAGCTTTAGGTGAAAAGTTTAAAGAGAAAATACAATCCAGATTTTTAGAGCATCAGCAGCTTGTTTTAATTGGAAAGATTAGTTACTGGAAACTATGTCCGAACAAAAGTGCATGAAAGAAAAAGTTCAGTTTTTATAATACAGTTTATTAATAAAACGCCAATCCACAACACATCATCCAATGGCTCTTTACAGAGATTATTTAATCAGATTATCCAGACAGATCGAGCGAAGATCTTCCTCTAAGGACATCCAGCAGATTACATGCAGTCATTGACTTTTCAGCAATCTATCACAATTCAACTGGCTGCAGTTCCAAAGGTTTTGCTTTCTCCATGTGATGACAACAAAACACCCGCTCATTCATCCTTTCCCTTTCCATCAGATGAAAAGTGATAAATATGCAGTGGATGATAAAGATACAGAAAAGAAATGCTTACAGCAAGATTTAAATGTGCAATACTAGATAAATCAACCTGGATTAAAGCGACACATAAAGCTGTGCCCATGTTTACAGCTCAGTCATGTTATATGGTTCTCTAATTAAAAATGCTTTAGATTTTAGCTTTAGATGCAAAGTTTGAAAGACTTATTACTTTTTCACTGAAAAATTAATAAACTGCAAAATGCAGCGCGTTTTAGTTTCAACCAGAAGGAAAAAATAGTGTGATGCATTAGAAACCCTCACGTTGCATTGGTTTGGGTCAAACTTGTAGGAGATGAAAACCCTCTTAGAGTTTTTCTCTTCTGCATAGTTCACCTTATTATAGTGCTGCAGACGTTTTGGAGTCTGCTGATGGACTTGTAGAAATGTTCTGTATACAGGTTTCTTGGAAATGCAAAAATGTCAGTTAGAACCAAACAAAAACCAAAAAAAGCCTTTTTTAACAGAATATTTGCTATTTAACTAATTCTTTCTTCCATGTGTTTAGAATTAACAGGTTGGACAAAAACAACTGGAGAAGGCTTGATTCAAAGTGGAAGGAAATCCAATATGGCTGTTTTTATTGGAATTAAAGCATTTGTTTTAAATGACAGCAGCAGCCTGCCGCGTTGCTCCACCTTGGTTCCTGTTGGACTTCCTGCTGGGGGGCCGTAAACCTGGACACCATCTTTTCTCAGGTCCAATGGACGCTCGGCACTGACTAGGGAATATGGAGTGAATTTTACTCAAAAACAAAATCACGTTGTAAATGGAAATTTGAGAAGAAATACAATCCAGAAACTGTTTTCCTTGTTTTTCTTTGATTTATTTATTTATATTACAGATTTTAAGTTAGAAAAAAAAGCTTTTTTTAAATGTATTTTTTTCTGCCCAATTTCCATGTATTTCCTCCTCCTTCCTTTTCTCAAATTGTTTCTGTAGATGACATCATCTTCCCTCCTGGGCTTTCCTCTGGAATGAGGAGCAATGAAGCATTTTTTTTTTTGGTCTGCTCTACGTTAGCAACATCTTTATTGGGCTTAAAGTAAAGGGTAATAATCTGTAATCTTGAAAAAAAAGAATACAATCTTAGAAAACTGCAAAGTCAACCCAAAACAATTTTTTTTTATTTCTAGATTTCCTTTTAAATTATGAAATATGTTTCTTTAAAATCTCCATGTACAAAACATTTTCTTTGCTGTAGGAAGAACAGAGGCAAAATTATTCAATAAATAAAACCTCCAGATGTCTGGACATTTTCCTATATGTGTGTTTGTGGTGGTGGTGGGGGGGGGGGTTCTGCAGTGTTTGGGATCATGGTCCTGTTGGTGACCCGGTTGGTGGAGCTTCTGCTCTGATCTTTTGATCTTTCCTGCATCCGATGGTTCGTATGCTTCTATCTGACATTATATCTCAATATAGAGGATATCAGGCGGCCATTTGTCGATGCAGTCCTGGTCAAAGTGGATTTAAACCATTCTATATTGAGTTGGATCGTGGTTGGACTAAACTGGGCCATACTGACCCAGACGAACCGGGCTTTTATGCTCATACTTTGGATCTACTTCACCACTCTGATAAAGCAAATGGACCAAATTAAACAGAAAACCTAATTAAATATAATTTTGGATCAGTGCAGATGAGCAGAACACCATAAATAAAATCCTTCTTGACTTAATTTTTGCTTTTTTTTTAAATCCCTCACTGGATTTTTTTCTCCACAGGTTATGGGAAGAAACTAAAACATTTCCACTCTGTACAGGTGTTACTTTTCCTCCATTTTCCAGATGAATCAGCTGCATGGAAACGAGCTGCAGGGCGGCTGATGGATCTCTGCGGTCAGCAGACGGGCGTGAGCTCCGGCGGTTCAGCTGGATCCGATTCAGGCGCCTCGGAGCACTCTGCTGCTGTCTCCTGCTGCCGTAGCTGAGCGGGTTCTGGCGAGGAGTCGCACTCGTTTTCTCTCCTTCTTTCTTCCAAGTCCTCCTTTTCCAATCTTTCTTCTTTCTGACAGGTAAGACGATAAACAGAAAGAGGTGAAATGGGAAAGAAAATTAGAAATGTCAGATGTTTTACTTTTTCTGACATTTTGTCTTCATTGTCATAATTTCACATCTGTGCTTTACCCATCTTCATCATTAGCATAATATTTTATTGTCACTTTGGTGCCATCAAAATAAACCAAAATGACTACATTTGGTTGAATAAAAAAATGAGAAACATTTGACCTGTCCTAAAACATCCTTCTCCAAACACTTTGTCTCAGAGCCAATTCAAGACCAAGTAGGTCTTAGTTCCGAATGCGACACAAAAGGATCTTTGGGACATTTTTTAATTAAATTCAATTCAGTTTATTTCTATAGCGCCAATTCACAACATGTCATCTCAAGGCACTTTACAGTTCAACAGATCATCCAGTCACATTGATTTAAAGTTTTCTATCAAAGGAAAACCAGTTGATTGCATCGACTCATTGACTTGAAGGCAATCCCTCACACTAAGCATGCTTGTAGCGACAGTGGAGAGGAAAAGCTCCCTTTTAACAGGAAGAAACCTCCAGCAGAACCAGGCTCAGTGTGAGCGGCCATCTGCTGAGGCCGACTGGGGTTCAAGGAGACAGAAGCAGAGATACAAAAAGCAACTGTAAATGTCTGGTTATCCTCCCTCAGCAGTGTGTCACCGGGAGCTTGATGCAGACATTTTTGATTCATGCCCAATATTGAAGCATGGTCTGTGTTGTTATTCCACGCCACAACGCAAGAGGGATAATCATGAACTAGCTGTGGGTCTAGATACGGCCGAGACGGTGAGGAAGTAGGGTCAAGTTTGTCCGACAATGGAGAGAAATGAGGGTGAAAAAAAGAGCGGGGGATCCAGGTGGAAAAAGCATCCCAGTTTTCTAGCTGGTCCATCTTCACGAGTCATTTTCCACAATGGCGGTCATACAAATAAAACAATCCGGTAAGATACTAAACAGGAAATACACATAGTGTAGAGCGGGTGTAGATTTGACCAATCAGAGACCTCCTGTCTGAGGCACTGTCTGTAGTCACCTACAATTTTGGAGAGGTGCAGCAGACTGTCTGCGGAAGTCTCTGCGTTCACCGCGACACACGCAGACTACCTGGTTTCGAAGTGTAAATCATCCTTAAGGCTTAGGGTTGCGTTTAAGGAAGGAGAGGGCGGTCAAAAACTCACAACCACACTGGTACTGGGAATTCCACAGTATTGTCCTTTAATAAAACACACTCTTCACCAACCATACAAAGCCCGGTTGAACAGCTGATATATTCTCAAACGTGACAAATGAGCAGAGTCCAAGCAACCCATATTATTACAAAGAAAACAGGTAATTAACATGTCCGTCTCAGTACATGTATCTCTGCATCATGTCTCCCATGCTCTCTACAGAGAAGTAGTGGAGGATAGCAATACCAGAGTATCTTAAAGAGACAGTACACAATTATGGCTGTTACAAAACACACAGCCAGGCAGACGAGCTCCGAGCCAGCTCCCATGTCAGAGGATGAAGAGAGCACATCCAGCCAGGCACAGTCAGAGAAACAGGACTACACTGAAAAACATGCCGATCTCTAACATCTATAAACAAAGGTGTTGATGGCAGCAGCACGGCCGATATATCTAGGTGGGATTCTACGGTGCAGCTAATGGCAGTCAGTATCTTACCTCCAGTCAGATCAGCAGAGTGGAGGACATGAAGGAAAATGATGAGGATGTTGGCCTAAAGCGGTGTTTCCTAACCTGTTTTGACTGATGATGGTACAAGAACCCCCGGTTGGGAATTACTGATCTAAGTGATCGTCTCACAGAAAAGCAAGGCTGTGCTTCAAATAGACGAATGAGTTTATACATGGTTATTGTCTTATCTGAGATTAGAAGACTGGTCCAGGTTGTACAGGGTACAGATGGACAAATATTGTGCACCCTTTCAAGACGTCTTTAAACTGGTCATGTTCTCCTGACCAACAGTGAACGTTAGATCATTCTTCAACAAAAGAAACCAAAGAAACATCCACCTCACCCTGTGGTTATTGCTCTTCCCAGAGTAGCAGCAGATACTCTGATCGATCAGGTTACTGACTGATCTCACCTGCTCACTCTGGGTCACTCTTCTTCACAGATATATGCTTGTGTGAACTAATCCTCTGCGCTGCAGCTAGCTGATTTCCACCTCTTCAGTCCGAAACACAGAACTGTCTGGCAATTCAATTCAGTTTATTTCTATAGCACCAATACTCAACACATGTCATCTCAAGACACTTTATAGTTCAACCAGATCATCCAGTCAAATTGATTCAATGTTTTCTATCTAAGGAAAACCAGGTGATTGCATCGACTCATTGACTGGAAGGCAATCCCTCACACTAATTATGCTTGTAGCGACAGTGGAGATGAATAACTCCTTTTTAACAGGAAGAAACCTCAAGCAGAACCAGAACATTCTGAAACAGTGAAGATTGTGGTGGACTTTAATAAGAGAACCGCTCCACCCTCCCCCATCATTCTGTGTGACTCTGCAGTCTTCACCGCGGACTCCCTCCTCCTCCTGAGCATCATCATTGCTCAGGATCTAAAGTGGGGGCTGAACTTCACCTGTCTTACCAAGAAGGTCCAACAGAGGCTGTACTTCCTGTGGCAGTTGAAAGACAACGCTGGTGCACTTTTGCTTGTCCATCATTGAGCCCATCCTCTCCTCCTTGTCACCATCTGGTACACCATTGTCACCAACAGGAAAAAGGGCACAAAGCAGTGTATAACTAGCTCTGCAGAGACGGTGATTGGCTGCAATCTCCATTCTCTTCAGCAGCTGTACACCTCCTGGACCCAGAGGTAACCAGGAATGATTGCAGCTGATGCCTCGCACCCTGGACACGAACTGCCTCAGACTCTCCCCTCTTGCAGAAGGCTGTGGTTCATCGGGACCAAAACCTCCCGCCACACGAACAGCTTGTTCCCATGTGCCACTAGCCTCATTAACAAAGCCTGGGTCTGCAACTGAAAAATTTTCCAAACAACCTGAATTTTTTAATAATTCCCATCTTTGGCCGTGCTTGTGCATGTACTTGATTGACTCGGGTTCGAATCCAGCCTGTGGTCCTTTGCTGCATGTCTTCCCCCTTTCTCATGCCCCCTTTTCCTGTTAGACTACTGTCCACTGGTGCCGTAAACCCCCCAGAAAATAATAATTCCCATGTTTGTTATCGTTGCGTTTGTGTTTATGTAGCCAAAATAACAGACTCAGAGTCCTGATAGCACTTTACTACCAACCCTATCTATCTATCTATCTATCTATCTATCTATCTATCTATCTATCTATCTATCTATCTATCTATCTATCTATCTATCTATCTATCTATCTATCTATCTATCTATCTGTCTGTCTGTCTGTCTGTCTGTCTGTCTATCTGTCTGTCTGTCTGTCTGTCTGTCTGTCTGTCTGTCTGTCTGTCTGTCTGTCTGTCTGTCTGTCTGTCTGTCTGTCTGTCTGTCTGTCTGTCTGTCTGGGTTGCTGCTGCTATTTTTAGACACAGCAGGCAAACCTGTGGCAAGACGGGGGATGGGAAAGAAGGAGAGGATGATGAGAAAAAGAGAGCACAGAAAGTGTGGACGGCTGGAAGAACAGCGGTGAACTGGTGAAAGAAAAGTGAAATGGTGCTCAAAGATGACCCTGCACATTTAGAGGATGTTTGGTTCAACCTGCTGCTGTGAAGCAGGATTCTCCACCATGAACAGAATCAAAAATAAATATGGATCCAGGCTCAAAATGAGCACCTTGATATGTGCTTTAGAATGGCTTAGTCTCCATTTGAACCCAGGTTTAAAGCCTTGCAGGGCAGCCTAAAGCCCACTGCTCCCATTAAGACAGAGAAAAAAAAGTTCAGGTGTTTTATAAAATATGTGAAGAAGGAAATTGTCTATATACCAAACTGAACGACTGTTGTTCTCTATTTCATCAATCAGTAAATGGGCCATATAGTAAAGCTTAAAAGTATAATGTTGATTGCATCAGAGCGTCGGGTCACAGTGAGAGAACATACATGGTGAGCTGGGAACTTTTAAACAATGCAGCTTCGTCGTACAGTTTGAGTTGTAGCTGCGTGCAACGATTGAAAATATCACACAGTGTATACCCGGCTAAAAGTATTCACTCAGGCTGCACACCTCGGCTAGACATGAGGCTCATCTTATTGGATCAGGAAATTGCCTATATACCAAACTGAATGATTGTTGTTCTCTACATAAAAAACACTTTAGATTTTAAAATGAAAAAAGATTCAATTTTTTAAAATATTTTTTTATTTAAAAAGTCAATGTATAACAAAGATGCATATACACCTCATTTTATTTCAGTGTTAAATTCTGTTTAAAGTAACAGATAGTAATTCAATTTAAATAATTAAAAATGTCTCCGGACCTTAACTGGTTGATGTTTTTCCTTATTTGGACCCTGCTGAGTTTTAATTGGTTACCCCTGCTCTATATGCTTAGTTCACAATAACAACAAAGGAAAGAAAAACCCTTCGGTTTAGGAGTCTCTTACTCAAAAGAAAATCAAATCACTGTCCAAGTGTCCCATAAAAAAAAAAAGTTTCTCACTTGTCCTTTCAAAAATAAAAAAATGGTAGCTGGCCAGCAAAAAATAAAAAAATAAATAACTTAGAGTTCTTATATTTATGTAGTGTGTGTGTTTTCCATTGATTACCAGCTACCTCAGCAGTCTCTCTCTCTTTCGTCCAAATCGACCGTGCTGCACGTGCTGCTTTGAAGTCCTTCACTCTGCTCAAAACCCGCAATCTCCACGGCGAGGTGGAAAAACAAGCTTACTGTCGCAAACTGCCGCAGCAGTGCTCAAAGAGCAATGCACCCCGAATGCAGAAAATAACAGCTTTAGTTATTTCTGGGTTACAATTACAGCCTCATCACCAACACTGATTCCTCACACATCAAAACGCTACCTGGCAATGAAGCATTTTCTGATTATATAATGTTAGCAGCAAGGTGGGTTCTAGCCTCAGGCTGTGCTCCAGGACCCTCACCCTGTGAGTTTTTTTGGGAAACGTGTTTATTATTCAGGTCCAGCTGAAGGAGACGCTTCCAGATCAAGTGTCAACAAAGTATTTTGAAGTGATGAATTGTTGCTTTGATGGCAGAATGTTGGCAGCACCCTTACAGAAGCTTTACGGCGGCATCCAGGGCTCCGCCAGGACTGACATATCGGATAATGTTGGATTTTTACAGCCTGGGATTCGGATCAGGTTGCAGGGGTCTGACCACGGTTCTGTTTGTATGACCCATGGTGAATGGGTTAGGCCTCAACCAGAGCATGTGAGCAGAGCGGAGCAAGCTGTGGAGCGGAGCGGAAGAAAAATATGGTGGAGCGCAGAGCGGTTTTAAATTCAAAGGCCGGAGCGAGGATTTCGCTCCGCTCCAGTTTGCTCCGAAATTCAGTTCACGCTTCGCTTCAGTTAAAGTCAATTAAAAATATTGGATTATGAAATTTTTTAAATAACATTTATTTGATTTAAGAGTGATTTTTTTCGACATATTTTTGAATTTGCAGGCCAATAGTTTTTGATCATAAAAAATGTTACTTAAAGTCGTCGGGAAGCGGTTGTTCCAGCCTTTGCATTTCCGAATTCTCCCATGTGGCGCACAACTTTACATGACTGAATGAAGTGAATGTGATTGGTCGTTTATCAAGGGGGCGGGATTGTTGTAGAGGAAGGTTTGCAAGCCAGTTTGATTGTGGCCGGTTTGTCGGAAGCATCGTTGCTAAGCAGTTAACAACTTAGTGCTAGTAGGTTCCCAATGGGAAATTCCATTGGGACCAAGTAGCACTAAATTGGTGACTTAGAAACGACGCTGTCAAGGAACGCTATGGACAGAGGAAACATACAAGAGGAGGAGAGTTTAGTGTCGGAGGTCGTGGATGAGTCTCCTCCGTCATACATTTTTTATTTAGAGGAGGAAATTGGGGATGAAGATGTTGTGGAAGAGGACGCCAGGGCGGCAGGAGCTTGGTTTGGTGTAGAAGGCTTCCAGCCGTACATGTTTGAGCCCTTGCCTCGCAACGCTGCCAGTTCTGTTAGCTCTACACCTGCTGAAGACACAGACGTCCATCCCCGTGAACACTGGGGCGCAACACTATGGGAAAGGAAATGATTCTGATTTCTTATTTCATCCATTGCGTATATTAGCTGCGACATATGAATCAAGATGCTATGACCGAAAACATTTGATTGACAGATGACCGTTGATATATGATTGGCTGAATTTAGGTGTTCAGGCTGACGTATAACTAACATAAGATAATGAAATAAAACACAGGATTCTAAGACAGGATTTTTTTAAACATAGAAATTTTCTACATTTTGGGAATAATAGTAATTATAATAATAGTAATAATAGTCATAATAATAATAGTCTGATAGAGAGTACATTTATAAACATGTTTAAGTCAGAATGATTTGACATTTAAATATGGCTTCCCTACGACTTTAAAGCGATCATTGTGGTAAGAGCCTGTTTTTGAAAATATGCATGCATTATAAGCTATTATCTCATTTGCAATGGCATGCAAAGTAACCCTTTCAATGTGGTCTAGTAAAATAAATTAATTTATTTAAATAAATTAAATAGTAATTAAATATGAAAAGTGGGGCAACATGAATGGAGCGAGGTGTTACGTTCACAGCTGGGAAACAACAGCCAGTTAAATAAGGAAACACACATGTATCGGTCACATCACTAAATCAAACACAGTGTGTCCCAGGGCCCTGGCATAAGGAAAAATGTCAGAAAATGCCTTCTCTTTTAATTTTTCATACTGCACTGCGGGGAGCGATTTCGCCGGTGCAGCAGGAACAACTCTTGTTGTGTCTGCGCAATCGAAGTAGTTTTAATCCGCACATGATGTACGAATTATTGTATTGCCTGCAAGCTCTCACTCGCATAAAATAAGCACCACCTTGCATAGTCTAAAATCCGGGACAGTTTATCCGACTCGTGGGTAATCCGTGAACAATTATCTATATCAGGGCGACTCCCGGAACTTCCGGGAGACTTGGGATGTCTGGTTCACTTGCTCTGGCCTCAACCGAGAAGTTGCTTTGAAAGACCAAAAAAGAATCAGATTTGCATCCTTTGGGTCAGTATCTGTAGGAAACAGCTCACTGCAGAAATGCTTTTTCTCCCGAAAAATGAGACGGACATGGACAACATGCTTCAAATGATTCTTCCAAGTTAGAGGTTCGCAGCGTTAGAGAAGAACGCAGGTGGAGCAGAGCACAGCCAATCTTTCATTTCCATGTCTTTCAGCTCTACAGATCCCTTTCATTCGAGGCCAAACAGTGAGAGATTGATGGAGATGATGAGGAGTTTATCCAACCATAGAGCAACAATGTTTACATCCAACCTCTCAGACACCAGAAGGTCACACCAGAATCTACCATCTGTTCCTTGTTACAAAGGGAGAAAATCACCAAAGAAGGACCTATTATTCCCCTTCATGTCTTCAGATTCTTCTGAAAACATCCCGGTCCGTTTTCCCTCCTCCATTAATCCAGCTAATCGTTTCTCCCTGATGTCCTTGTGATCCCAATCTGTCCCTCGTTAGCCTAACTGGGACGATGGTTTGTGTTTCATAAGGTTCACTGATGAGGAACTGAGACAGGCTGACCTGCGGGGCCTTTGTGGAGGTTTTTTGTGTCCATGTTTACGTTTACGTTGCGAGTAACATATTCTGTAGGAGGCAGTGAGCTCTTCTGGCAGCCTGAGTGTTCCTGTTATTTATCTTTCATGCATAGAGGTGTAGCTGGATTTAAAGTACCTGCAGCCATCTTCCTCTACCTCAGATCCTCTGCTTTCCTGGATAAATGGCTCAGCTGGTTTGGTTTATCCAAAAAGTTTTCTTGGCTGGAAATCTGACAGAGACTATTTAAAGCAGGTTATTCCAGCTATGTGTGAGAGATCAGAGCTGAAGGAGCTGCTGGATGTTCTCTGGTTCATCTGCTGCACTCCTGGTTCCCCTGGAGTCTGGACATTAGATACCCTCCCTCAGAATCTGTCTTTGATAAACCTTGTAAATGCAGGAGATTTATTTTTTCATTTATAACCCCTCCCACTGAGATAATGAGGGGGGGTATATAATTATACTCTTTATTTTGGACCTGCATTTTATTTTCATCATCTCTTAAACTGTTTTAGTTTTCTGTCTAAAGAAGGAATCCTACCAGAATGGTGTTCTGTTTCAAATGTGTAAAATCAATTTAGACCAGGTATCCCGTAAGTCGGTCCTTGAGGGCCGCAGTCCTGCAGGTTTTAGAGGTTTCCCTGCCACAGCACAGCTGCTCACACCGAGTCAGCTTCTGGTTCTTCAGTTCAAAGGGAGCATTTCCTCTACAGCAGATTGCTGTAGAGTCAGCGACAAAATACAAGTGAATATATTCGCTAGAAAAAGCCTGTCCTGCAAGTTAATGACTGGATGCAATCAGCTAGTTTTTCCTTCACAAGAAAAAATGAACCTGAATGGATTATCTGGTTGAATTGTCTCTGCAAAGTGCTTTGAGATGACATGTATTGTGAATTGGTGCTATAGAAATACACTTAACTGATCTGAACTTGTATCAAAGTTTGTATATGAAACAGTGTTGAACCTTTCCAATGAAAATGTTGAATTAGGGAAGCCTTTTAAAGGGAATACATGGAACATGGATCAGTTTATTTCTATAGCACCAATTCACAATACATGTCATCTCAAAGCACTTTACAGTTTACAGTCACATTGATTCAAAGTTTTCTATCTAAGGAAAACCAGTTAATTGCATTGACTAATTTATCGTTTCTCAATATGTGTACTTGTGCGTTCTCATAGTACTGTTCCAATTCACAAGAACAAGAAGACCAAGAACGGATGTCCCCGGATGTTGTTCTCGCCCCTCTCTCTTTACCCAGCATGCATCAGGGTAGACTTGTCAGTTCTTGAGATTGACAGCTGTCCCAGCATGCACTGCGGCAACAGCAGCTTCCAATGGAGCGCTCACGGAACTCAGAGTATTAAATTAAATGGTCTCTTTTCTGTTGTTCAATAAAAGTACATTTTAAGATCATTTGAGACGAGAACATTATACTTTTAAGCTCCACTATGTGGTCCATTTATCAATTTAATGCGTAATACATTTTTTTTTTTCTGAAGTTGAGAGGATCGCAGCAACCAGCGGACCTCTGAGGCTTACGGCAGCCAGGGCTAATGTTAGCCCATCTGCAGCAGCCCTCTCTCTGCATAGCCGTGTGTGAATGACCGCTGGCTATGATGGCGAGTCTTTTGTTTTATTTGGCAAAATTTTCATTTGATTTGTGTTTATCTGACTGTGTTCATTATTATTCCTCCACTAAATGAAAAAAGTCAGAATTTATTTTTATCTAGAGACTATTAATAACAGGAGGTGAAAAGCATCTCTAAATAAGCTGAGCCTGTGGCGATGTCATCAGTACGCTTCTGTTTAAATTGACCCATATTAATGCTGCGTGCTCCCGTTCTCCCACACACTTGGTGAGTCCGTACTCTTGTTCTAGTCAATTGAGAAACGGCCTATATTTGTGCAAAAATGGCCGCTCTCAGACTAAGTTATCTCACCAAATTGTTGTTATTTTTTTTTACTGATTAACGCTAAATTCATTAAATCTGTTTTGATCCTTAGGCTTGCCCACCAGAGGGCGCCGAGGATCCTCTTCTGTTATTTGTTTTCTGTTAAGGACTGGAGTTACTGTTGGGATCTGGAGATCTACCATCTGTCTCCAGCAGAGAGCGCTGTGGGTCTTCTGGGCTGGAGCCTCCAGCACACCTGAAGCTCATCAACCCATCAGGAGACCTTCCTACATAAGCAGCAGTCAGACCTTCCTTCGACGCCGCAGTGTTGACCAAGTTTGGTTAGCAAAACCTAAGCCTCTGTTAATCTAGTGAATCACAGTAGACTCTAGAGAGAAACTGGATTCTAACCTGCCTCTGTCTTCTTTACTCACAGAAAGCCTGACTGAAGTCTGAAGCTCTGGATGAGCTTTACATGGAAACCTGCCTGCCTGCCCAAGTAAGCTAAACCTGAAGGTCTCAGTCTGGATTCCTCCTTCAGCTCTCAGGGAAGAGCTAGGAAGCTAAACCTGAAGGTCTCAGTCTGGATTCCTCCTTCAGCTCTCAGGGAAGAGCTAGGAAGCTAAACCTGAAGGTCTCAGGAAGAGCTAGGAAGCTAAACCTGAAGGTTTCAGTCTGGATTCCTCCTTCAGCTCTCAGGGAAGAGCTAGGAAGCTAAACCCAAGTCTGAGACTCTCTTGCCAGAAGCAAGACGCTGCTGCTGCCGAGTTCTCTGCTACTTCCACATTCTCTGGACCCAACCGGTTTCCCCTCTCAAGGATCTGTCAGAACCTCTTCAAGGTATAATCAGAATTCAACTTATTTCGTCAAGCCATCTAACTGCCTGGCTAACCAAACTCTCAGCTCTTCAGATATCAGTGAAACCAGTCCCAGACCTGCACCAGAACCAGTCCTCCTTAACTCTGTGTGTTGTCCTAAATAAACATTGCTAAATTTTCCTCTGTCTCCAGTTTGGTGTTCTGCATGTGGGTTAAGTCTCTTAAACCAATCATGACAAAATCACAGCGAATATATTAGTTTTAGGTATAGATAATGATCCTTTGATTATTCCTTGCTGACTGGACTTCTCTAACTTTCATCAAATCTCAACGAGCACAAAATGAGTTGCAACTGTGAAAAAACAAAGCAATAAGATCTTTTGAATAGATCCAATCTTGGAAAAATATCCACTTTTGAAGGTGTTTTCTCTATAAGAACATTTAACCGGGAGCTGTAAATGCAGCAAACAAGTTTATTTTCCTTCTTTGTGAAAACGGTGAGGAAATTGTTCTTTTTTAGAGCACGACTGAACTGAAATTCTAGAAACAGTTAACCTGCCAGAACTCTGAGTTTGTTCGGGTTTCTCCATTGGTTCTGGTGACCTTTCATTAAACTGGAACCCAACAGAAAAACAGGAAGTTGTTTTCTTCTTGGAGAAGTCTGAGGTTTAATTAAACAAATAATCTTAATTTGAAGTAAAAAAAACAACAAAACAATTCACTGGACTTTGTATCCAAACTTAAAACTTGGAAGCAAAGTCCAGTGGATTTTTTTTTTTTGGTAACTTTTTGGAATGACTATGACCTGGATGACTGAGCAATATCAAATCACTTCATACAGATAGATACTACTTTATAACCTTTATTTTATGCATTTGCAGCCATTTGTTTGAGAAAAAAAATGCAAGCTGATCTTTTAAACCCAGAAAATCCCCAAGCATGAATCCAAAAGGCCTGTCAACAGTAACAGCGCTATCCTCTCAATCCAACAACAGGGTTATAGTCAGAACCACATGTTGCGGTGGAAGAAAGGAGAGGCACTGAACGCGAGCATAACGGGTGATAAATCAGCATGAAGCCTAAAACAGGATGGAGCCATGGAGGCACGCAGGAACCGGGAACAAACCCACTGTCACGCTGATAATAACCTGATCCAATGCTTGGGTTCTGCAGGACCAAACATCAAGAAGCTGCACTTTAGCAAAGGCGCCATCGATAGAGTGCAAACAAAAAAAGTCTAATAAAGTGACTTCACGGTGACTCCAGGCCAGTCTTTATATTAAGAACAAAGTTTCTTGAATTGTCATGTTGGTTTCCAGTTTCTTAACCCACATGCAGAACCACAGCAGAACAGATAATCAGATAAATGAAGCTTATTTAAACGTTTGAGGTCATGAAGGAGGATCCACAGCATCAAGAGGAAACACCTGAGAAAAGGCGGACAGGAGAGTCAATTACTTAAAGTTTTTCTACAGGAAATGAACACAGAGAGTATCTCTACGGGGACTTATCGTAAAATAACTGGCAAACACTCAGGTAACGAGGTGCTGCCACGGATCTCTATTTATTTACTGGATTGCTCGTTCGTAGTATGGGTCGAAGTGAAGCCACCGGCCGCCATATTGGTACTCCCTAGTTAGACCGGGTGCAATGTAAACAATACGTCCTCTACAGCATCAATCAGCGATGATGTTCTAATTTTCAGGGAGACTTAATACTTTTAAAATAAAGATAAATTCATCACTTTGACACAAACTGGCTGTTTCATAGCATCAGCACATTACTTATAATAAAAAAAAAAAATGGCACATCACATTTGATTGTCATTATGAGGTCTACAAATAATATAACATATTATACAAATCCATCACAATAAAATGTGTTAATGAGGCATAATAATACAGATGTGCCAAAAGTGCTAAATTGATATACATGTAATATACATGTATTACATTGTTATCTTACATAAAATTGTAAGATTTTACATAAAGACTGAATTACAAGCACATGTCTGTTAACGCCATAGTATTTTTCTATTTACAAATTGTGCATGAATGATGCCATTTACTTTTATACTCTCTGTGCATTAGGCTTTAAATCTGACAGATTTACATAGAGCTAAATTAATGAAACAATTTAATAACTCCACAGAGCTTCAGTTTATACACAAGCAAAATCATATAAATTGGTAAAATCCAGTTAATATTTTGCTTTTTGCTCTTAGTTATAATGAATCAGAGAATTTGAAAAAAACTAAACATACAAGTATTAATGCACACACTGACACCGACTGTGAAATAACCTGTGGAACGTCCTCCCACAGCCGGCAAACAGCTTGTTTTTGCAGCCAAATGCTACACAGGTAGGCATTGTTCCTGTGGGAGTGAGGAGGACCAGCATGGCGGACGGTGGCTTCACTTTTTTTGGATAATCAGCAATCCAGTGAATAAATAGAGATCAGTGGCTGCTGGCACTGTGCTTCCTCTTAAGCTCCAGGCTGATTAGCTAATGAGTAACAGGTATTCAGACAGAACCAATGGGCATGCCCCTACAGGTGCAGCCTCATTTCCAGTGTTGGGCACGTTACTTTGAAAAAGTAATTAGTTATAGTTACTAGTTACTTCTCCCAAAAAGTAACTGAGTTACTAACTGAGTTACTCCACAATAAAAGTAACTAGTTACTAGTAAAAGAAACTATTGCGTTACTTTTGCGTTTCTCGCCCCCGTACCCCTCACCACCCAGCCCCACCTTCTCGCCGTGTCTTTCCAAAGCCAGCTGAATAGAGCGGATGACAAAGACAAGAACCTGCAGAGAGTTTTGCATTTATTGCAACTCAATGTAAATGACATCAGGGGGGAACGAGATGTGAAGTTTTTTAACAGGGCATTCAGATCTGGTGAGTATATGAAATTAATAACTGGGGATGTCTAATTCTGAAATCCTGTGTGTTTGGGTTGTTATAGATACTGCAACATCTATCTATCCATCTATCTATCTAGATGTATACTCTGTGTTTGACATAAAATATGGATCTCCATCTCTGCCACAAAGGCCATCAAATAATGTTTAAAATAAAAAATACAGTAGGTTGAAAAGGCAGAGTATCCATCCTTCCATCCATCCATCCATCCATCCATCCATCCATCCATCCATCCATCCAGATTTCTCCCTTTCATTTGATCGTTCACGGTCCCCATAGTTCTCCTGTGGCGCGAGCACAGGGCGACTGTTGCGCGCCTTTAGCGAGCATGCGCGTTTCCTGTCGCTTGCGCGGTGACTCATGCCGCCTGCGCTGTGCGGAGATGCAGAGGAAACCGTATCTGATGGGGAAACGCAGCTCGACGTAACACCGGTATTTCCATGTGGAAAACGCTGTTTTGCTGCTGGATCCTCCTCACTCTCCATCTCTCTGTGTGTGCTGTACGTTAACAACCGCCAGCAGAAACACCCACCTACCCAACTGACAGACGGAATCTCACTATACATCAGCCATTCTCATCCTCCCCTCTCTCATGACAAGGCGTGCACCTCTGGATGACCTAAAAATAATCTTTAATATCTCTTAAACAAAAGTAGCACAAACAATATTTTTTCTGCACAAATCTGCACTAACGTTGCACTAACCATTCAGTCTATTTGCAGTTTTTTGACGTGGGTGGGGTGTCAGCTTCACGCAGCTGCGCACGAGTCCTATCATGAAAAAAGGTTCATTGTGCGACCTGAGTAACGCGCAGTAACGGGGTGTCTGCAATGGTAACTGCGTTATAGTTACAGTCAAAGTAATTAGTTAGATTACTCGTTACTAAAAGAAGGTAACGGCGTTAGTAACGCCGTTACTTTCAACGCCGTTAGTCCAATCACTGCTCATTTCGCTATCTAGTGGATGAAGGTGAAAGCAGCAGGCAAACAAGAAAAAACCCACAAGGAGAAACCAGCTCAGTTCCCAACATGAATCTTCTATTTAACAAACCAAAGGCTTTTTTTTTTTACACCAAACTAAGGTGCTGAGAGGCCTTATCTTTGGCTGCTTAGTCCAGGCATCCCCAAAGTCGGTCCTCGAGGCCCGCTGTCCTGCAGGTTTTAGAGGTTTCCTTGCTCCAGCACAGCTGATTTTAATTGAAAGCTCATTAACAGGCTTTTGCTGAACTGCAGTCATCGTAATCAGCTGTGCTAAAGCAGGGGAACCTCTAAAACCTGCAGGATATCGGGCCTCGAGGACTGACTTTGGGGATGCCTGGCTTAGTCCATCTCCAGCCGTCAGCTTCAGTATTGAACCTGGGCCCTTACACACGGATCTGCATGTGAAGTGCAGAATGAGCTGCAGGCCCAATGGTATTTAATAACAAGTTTGTGTGTGATTTGGCTTCTTTGGGCCATGTAAAGTGGTTCTGCTCTTCTTCCAAGTCTTCTAATGTATCCCAAAGAAAGATGATATGGTTTCTAGGCCAGCAGAGAGGTCTGATGTACATTGCAGTGGCACAAAGACAGAACCTGCAGCTTTAGTTTAGATTTACATCAGGAGCTTATCGTAATTATTGCATTAACTTTATAAAGTTACCTTCAAAAAATACAAATAAATCTCTTTAAAACAGCAATAAACTGTCCGGTTGCTCCTTTGATCAGATACCAAATAAAGGTCGTATACGTTTCTTTGCTCTTGATGGAGAATAAAACATGTTTTCCTATAAATGCATTTATTGGTGTTTCTGCATCAGAATAAAGAAGCTCATCATTTAGAAAAACCCATCTCTTCCATTCGATTATTTCTTTCATTAGGAGGCCATTTTCCACCACAAGCTTCTTAGCTGGAAAAGAAACCAAGAACATGCAGACGGTGAGCAGTAGAATAATCTCTGAAGCTCAGTGAACTGCAGCCAAGGGTCACCACAAGCATTTCTCAGTATCTATGAATCACCTGGTTGTTTATGAGGCATGCCAGGAAAGGCTTTTCTGTCCTGATATCATAAATGTAAACATGTGGAGTTTGCTAAACTCGACTGGAACTTCAACAGGAACCACATGCTGTGGTCTGATTAGGATAGATCTGAGCTTCCCTGTTAAAAAACTGCCCAGGTGCATCTGAAATATTACTACCTCTATAGCAGGTAGTAGCAGCTGCGCATTTACTAAAAGGGAGCAGACGACATAAAGCTTTACATCCTGAGTAACACTCTATCACCTCTGGAGAGAATCATTTCCCAATTGTTCATGAAGTGGAAAACGTAATGGAAAGTGGTGAACATTCCCTTCTGAATGTTTTTTGAGAAAGAGGGTGAGTAAGACTGATGCAAGACAGAGAGCTGCAGAAAATCCATCCTGGCTAGAGCTATCAACACCCACATCATCTCATTGAAAAACTCCCACTGAGTTACGGCAACATTTAAGTTCGTTTAGCATTAATAAAGTATTTTTGAATTGAATTGCATTGAATCTTCATGACTGGGCTCCTGGTTGGGGGAACAGGAAGCAAACCAAAGAGGACTCTGGATCTGAAGCTTTGCAGGTACATACATTACTCCATATTACAGTTGTGCTTGAAAGTTTTCATACCCTCACATTAGTGAACATTCTAAATTTACACCAGTAATTAGAAAAAAAGCAAAATTGAAAAAAGTTATAATAATTAAAAATGTACTAAAAGGTCATTTGGTAATATTTTTTTTTTTAGGAAAAAAACAAACAAACATCTTGAACACTGAACCGACCTCCCAGTGCAGAGTCACTACAGAACATTACAGAAAACACTTTCAATTTTAATTTTATCGTTTGTATCTGGCTTTAGCTAGTCCCACAGTTTTCAACCAATGTCAATGATTTTGGTTTCAAAACGTTCAGCTTTTTCAGGAGAATTCTGCTATTTCTTTTGGTAAAGATATTTGTTTTGTAGTTTTCGTGATATTCAGCTTTTTCTGCTTTTTTTTTGTCCCATTGTAGAATTCTCGGATTTCAGCAAAATTCAGCTAAAACTTCACCATCTTTGACCTTTAACTACTTCATCATACTTTCTGCTAGAAACACCATTCAACTTTTAAAATGTTCATCAAAGATTCAGCTTTTCAGCCGTTCTGATTTTTCTGAACAAATTCTTCTCACTCGCTAATTTTTCACTCAATTTAAATAAATTATGCATCAAAACATAGGATTTTTTGTCAGGATTCAGGAAATGTAACCTACTTCTATCAACTTCCAGGGAAACAGATGCTTTTGGACTTTTTCTTTTGGTTAATCAAATAAAAAAAAAATGTTCTGCTTTTAAAATGAGTGTGTTTCTGCCATTATTCTGTCAAATGATTCTACCCTAGAAGATCTTCAGATGATTCAATTGTTTTCTGCAGTTTGAAGTTTTTGATGACTCCCTATCACATTGTCATATGTTCTTCAGCTCATTTCTTTTCTTTTATTCAGTTTCTGTGGCTACTTTTTCTTTTTCATTCTCTGAAACATTTTTTTCTACTTTTTATTATTTTTTCAAATTTGTTTCACTGGCAGCTGATTTTTTTCTAGAATTTCTGAAAGTAAAATGGGAGTCAGATCTTTTAGTAATCACACACCTCTCCTGCGGAACCGACTACCAGACACCCTGTCTACTTTTAAGGCTAGGCTTAAAACTTTCCTTTTTGATAAAGCTTATAGTTATAGTGGCTCAGGTTATCCTGAGCTATCTCTATAGTTATGCTGCTATAGGCGTAGACTTCTGGAGGACATAGGGACCCCCAATTCATCATTCTGCTTCATTCTATCTCTGTTCTCCCACTCTGCAGAATCTGTTAGTTTAATCTCTAACGTTCTGCTCTCTCTGCTTTTTCTCATAGTAGCTTCATCTGGTCTGTTCCTGTTGGTCTGTGACTCCATCCTGGAGAGAAATATCAGCTGAGCTGCTGCATCAACACCTGCAATTACAGATAATACAGTTGGGCACGTACTTTAGTGCTTAGTCCTAAGGTAGTCAGAAAAGTTGTGGAATATCCCTTTATGCTTTTCAACTCAAAAGCGGCAATTGTAAGCCAAATTCAGTTGTAGACGGTTCTATTATAGTAGATGACCAGCCAAGGCATGCTATCCAATTTTAACACCACACTATCTAATGCTGACATAAGCTCATCTGTGCTAATGAACAGGAGTAGAAATGGGCAATCTGTGACGAGATCACTCAAAGCCTTAGACACGGTCCCATCCTGTAAAATGTCTGTGTTTTGTCTTTTCTCTGATGGGATGTACCGAAACTGAAATTTCACGCTAGTGGAGTGCTGCTCCAGGCTGTGTGACAAAGTCTCTTTGACCCAAAACAATCCTGCTTAAGAGATAGATCACCCAGAACAACAGAGGTAGGGTAAGGTAGTGTTGTGGAGCTCAGACAAGAACAGTGGGAAAGCAGAAGAAGAACCCCTGCAGAAAGAACCAAAACTGCACCCTCTGGAGCTTAGGAACCACAGTGGTAGATCATAGCTGTCCATCCACAGAGAGCTTCAGAGCAGGGAAGAGGCGGTAGTTGGTTGGGGTCTGCTGCCAGAGGTGAGGAAGGACAACAAATCGATGATTTAACAACCCTTCTTGGGCAAAAATAAAACAGCTTTTTTAAAGCTGTCTCCTTAAACTCCAGTTGGCTGCTCACACTGAGCCTGGTTCTGCTGGAGGTTTCCTCCTGTTAAAAGGGATTTTTTCCTCTCCACTGTCGCTACAAGGATACTTAGTGTGAAGGTTTGCCTTTGGGTCAATGAGTCGATGCAATCAACTGGTTTTCCTTAGATAAATAAGTTTGAATCACTTTGACGATGATCTGGTGAACTGTAAAGTGCCTTGAGATCACGTGTGTTATGAATTGGCGTTTCTTTGTCCCCTGTCAAATATATTTTCTCAATGTTCTAATTTGATTGAAAAAAGGGGTTTTCCCTCAGCTTCCAACCTATGTCACAGCCACATCTATACACTGATTGGTTGTTATGTTGTAAAAAGTTAAATATTTTCACTTCCCATTGCTTCCTTCCCAGGTGTGGGATTGCTCTCGCTTCACTGTGACTGGCAAATATGCCCAAAATATTGCATCCATCTCCCTACAATCCAGAGCCACCCTCCTTATGTAGCAGGGATAACATATAACCCAATCACTTCGGGCCCAAAAATGGTGTAAAAGCACCATTAGAAATGGTTTAGTAACCACTAGACTGATACCTGTCAATCAAACAATTTTACCTGTTCTTTATTTTATATTTTGAGCTTTTTGGTATATTTGGATGGTCATAATCCTCTTTTGAAAACTATATATATTTTTATTTTTGTTAATACATCTAAGTCAGATATTACAATCCACCCAATGAGCAGAAACATTAAATTGTAATGAAAATAGAAGAAATTTCCAAACTCAGTATGGCTGTTTAGGGACCAAACAGTTAAAGTCCAATCCACAGACCACCATGACAGAAAGGCTTCTTCAGTTCAATAAAACATATGAAGTTCGGTTGGACAAACTTAAAAATACCCTTAAACGTTCTCTTAAAGATGGTTGCATGTCTGCAGAATGAATACCATATTGTTCCTTTCAAATCTCACTTTTGACAATTGCAGACTCTCCTCGTTTCCTGGCTTAGATTTTCTTTAAGAGGCCGTGAATCACGGTTGGAAACTAGCCTGAAAAATGTCATCAAACAGTTTTGAGTCTTTGTTGCAAATGTTTTAAAGGTTCTAGAAGTTAAACCAACATGGCTTTAACACATACACTCACCGGCCACTTTATTAGGTACACCTGTCCAACTGCTCGTTAACACTTAATATCTAAGCAGCCAATCACATGGCGGCAACTCAGTGCATTTAGGCATGTAGACATGGTCAAGACAATCTCCTGCAGTTCAAACCGAGCATCAGTATGGGGAAGAAAGGTGATTTGAGTGACTTTGAACGTGGCATGATTGTTGTTGCCAGAACGGCTGGTCTGAGTATTTCAGAAACTGCTGATCTACTGGGATTTTCACGCACAACCATCTCTAGGGTTTACAGAGAATGGTCCGAAAAAGAAAAAACATCCAGTGAGCGGCAGTTCTGTGGGCGGAAATGCCTTGTTGATGCCAGAGGTCAGAGGAGAATGGCCAGACTGGTTCGAGCTGATAGAAGGGCAACAGTGACTCAAATAACCACCCGTTACAACCAAGGTGGGCAGAAGAGCATCTCTGAACGCACAGTACGTCGAACTTTGAGGCAGATGGGCTACAGCAGCAGAAGACCACACCGGGTGCCACTCCTTTCAGCTAAGAACAGGAAACTGAGGCTACAATTTGCACAAGCTCATCGAAATTGGACAATAGAAGATTGGAAAAACGTTGCCTGGCCTGATGAGTCTCGATTTCTGCTGCAAGATTCGGATGGTAGGGTCAGAATTTGGCATCTACAACATGAAAGCATGGATCCATCCTGCCTTGTATCAACGGTTCAGGCTGGTGGTGGTGGTGTCATGGTGTGGGGAATATTTTGTTGGCACTCTTTGGGCCCCTTGGTACCAATTGAGCGTTGTTGCAACGCCACAGCCTACCTGAGTATTGTTGCTGACCATGTCCATCCCTTTATGACCACAATGTACCCAACTTCTGATAGCTACTTTCACCAGGACAATGCGCCATGTCATAAAGCTGGAATCATCTCAGACTGGTTTCTTGAACATGACAATGAGTTCACTGTACTCAAATGGCCTCCACAGTCACCAGATCTCAATCCAATAGAGCATCTTTGGGATGTGGTGGAACGGGAGATTCGCATCATGGATGTGCAGCCGACAAATCTGCGGCAACTGTGTGATGCCATCATGTCAATATGGACCAAACTCCCTGAGGAATGCTTCCAGCACCTTGTTGAATCTATGCCACGAAGAATTGAGGCAGTTCTGAAAGCAAAAGGGGGTCCAACCCGTTACTAGCATGGGGTACCTAATAAAGTGGCCGGTGAGTGCAGCTTTCCCTGAATGAAAGAATCCTATATTTTTAAACCCCACAGAAAAACCCTACATAAAAGTTTTATACTTTTAACCATTTATACCTTTGAAAATGTAGTACAAGTAACACTAACTGACATTTTAAAGAGGAGACAAAACCAGGTATTTCCAACTAGCTATTCTTCTGAAATTGAATTTGAAATCATCTTTTATCATTTTTGGGAGAAAAAAAGACTGCTCATTCTTTCCTCTTTTCTTTTTCAAAAGAGGGTAGGCAAGAAAACTGACAGGTGTTTGAACTAAGTCAAGTGTAAAGCAGAGCCTGTTGAGTGTGAACAGCCAACAGGCTCCATTTCAGACTTCAGACTTAGTCTATAAAGATATAATGAATTGCCCATGCAATTCACAATTACTGCCAAGGCAGCAATTGTGTACTGAAAGCCCTAAAAAGAAAAGGACACAACGTATTTGGACAAAGACAAGGCTGAGCAAACGGCTACTACCGTCTGTCAATTTTACAGAAAGAACTCCATTTTAGTCTCACCCCTGCCATGCTTCTCTGTTTTCATCCAAAAGGAAGAAGAAGAGAAATCCTTGATTGCCCATGCCCCATGAGCGATTTGCTCATGATGGCCGACTGAATTTCAAACATGTTTGATTTTCTCCCGACCTTACAATTCCTTGATCGTGAGGTGGACGTGAGAGGCTGATCGGCCCTCGTTGCCCCCTGTACACTACACGACGCACGATCAGGCTAAAAGTCGTCCTGATTGAAAAATCCTTGAACGACTAGAAAATCGTCAGCAAAAGGGCAAAAAATTGTACAGTGTATGCCCAGCTTTACTGGCTACCCGGATGTGAGCCTCTGACTGGTGGAACACAGATAGGAGTTATGATAGCAGGGCAGGCTACTGTTAGCGCCCTTCCAGGAATGACGCCAATACAGCACGAGGAACAAAATCATGCTATGTGAAAGACAGACTCCTGTGTCTTTCACAAAGTGAGCAACAGCAATTCACACGGCAGGAAAAAGACTCAACAACACCATTAAATCTAGTGGTTGCCAGTTTGACCTCAACATGGGTTACGGACATGGGTACGGAGGCCGTAATCCTTGACGCAGCCGACCTGGGTTTGGAACTGATCTGTGGTCCTTTGCTGCATGTCTCTCCCTCTCTCTCATACCCCCTTTCCTGTCTGCCTATTGTCGAAAAAACGAGACACTAGTGCCATAAAATAAAAAAAAAAATAAAAAAACATGTCAAACCTCAAATTCACAGAGCTAGTTCTGATGTTTTATAAGGAAGCCGAGAGTGGTTGTGTCCCTTCGATAGTTTTTCGTGGTGGTTTTCAAGATAAAACAAGTAAATTTTCTAATTATCTAAAGATAATGAAAGCCGTTTTCTCATAACGAGATGATTGGTGTGTGTTAAAACTGATTACATCCTTCAATACCACAACAGCGGGAGAGGATTTATAAGTATAAGTCATGGCAGCCTATGTGTAATTTTGTGTTTAACTATTAGGTAACAAAACAATGATGTTGGTTTGATGATTTGCTTCCACTTCTGATTCATAAGCATTTAGACCTATGCCTCCGGCGCCCTAGCATTGGGTATTCTGTCACCTGGTGTTTTCTGAACAGCCGGTGACAGAATAATAATAATAATTGAATGCAGTATAAGATGCATTAACCCCCAAAATCACTTAAAGATTTTGACAAAAAAAAACTTGTTTCTACTGCATTCCATGTAATCAAATCATCCACCACGACCTGACAATGAGTGAAAAGCTGATTATTTTATTACCGTGACTGCAGAACTACTGGCAGTGCAGGCATGGATGAACTGGGAATCCAGGGCTGTTGGCCATCCTCAATCACTCATACAAGTTAATTATCTCGTTATCTCAAGAAATCAATAACTGTTTTTTATTGTGATAAAGAGATAATTATCTTGTTATCTCGAGAAAATAATTGTTTAACTGTGCTAATGAGATACTTATGTCATTATCTGGAGATGGCAAGGTAAAAAAAAATGTAAGTTGAGTACGAGCGCTCTCAGCTGCCATACTTATTCCCTTCGTCCAGCAGATCTTATAGAGATGCTTCCAGTTAGAGAAGTCCAAGAACTAAGGCTTGTCCCACTAAATTTGCTGTAATTGCAAAATATGTACCTTTTGCCTCACTAGAATTGCATCATTGCTGCATTCCTACATAGGAATAACATATAAATAGATTGTTCAGGATGCAAAAATTGTGTTTGGTGTGAAAGCAGTTTTTCAATGAAACCTAAAAGGATTTATCCGAAAAAAGAGAAAGAAAAAAATCTCCAGGTAATGATTAATAAAAAAAAAAGGCAATTTTCTAGTGAGATTAACCAGTATTTCTTGGATTTGATTCATGGTTGAAAGGAAGCTGCCAAATCACAGATGGAGGCGTCTTTGGTGTTTCTAGTAGAAGCAAAAAAAAAGGATTTAAAAGAAGAGTGCGGTGTGTGTTGGCAGGAATACAATGGCCTCCAAATGGTGTTGATTTGATCTGTTTCCCTTGCAGATTTGGAATGATGCTGCTGCTTGCAAACAGCACATCAGAGATCACGATTTAATCTGGGAGAAATCGGTCATAGATGTGTTTTCACATGACAGCTTCACTGTTTTGCAGAAGCATGCACTGTGAAAGAATTTAGTGTTTGAGAACCATGACTGAAGAGTAAACGTTGTAGAGGGAAACAAATTGTAAATCTCATGAAACTGGCTTGTAGAAAAAAAAATATTGCAGGCACTTCATCAAGCTTTATTGAAAATTATTTAGGGATTATACAATGCAGAGATGTGAAATGTGGAGTCAACAAGTCATCTCCATGTGATGTATTTAATCTACCCAGCAAATTAACCAGGTGAGTCCAATCTGCACAGATTGATTCACAGTGAAGATTGGACTCACCTGCTTCATGGGGTGGGTAGAACAAATTCAGGACATGGAGATGACTTGTTTACTCCACATTTCCCATCTCCGATACAAAGAAAAAGAAAAGTATGTGAAAATACAGAATAAGAGAGCATAAGAGCTAAGGGGAGAGAGGAAGAGATAAAGACAGGAGAGAACGCATGAAAAGAGAGAAAAGGAAACAAAACCCCAAAAACACACATTCAAAATGGCCCTCCCAAGCTGAATGGCAGCCCACTTCCCTGTGGCTCCCAGCAATATCAGGGCTCGATGTTAACCATTGCCCGATCTCCAGGAGCAAGTAGGTTTTATTGTCGGGAGAGTACAAATTTCATTGCATTTGCCCGCCGTGCAAGTGCAATGATCGCAAAAAAAATTATTTATCACTCAAAATTACTTTAAAATCACCGACATTCGCTGAAAACGACCCAGAAGTGTTGCCGGCGCCATTTGTACACATTTGTACAAGGTGTGTGATTTGAAAAAGCCGGGTGATTTACCGCCAGATGGCGTGATTTTTGTCCACCTAGCGATAATTTTGATGTAGTTACCAAAACGACAAACAAGCTAGAAAGCGCTATCATATGGCTGTCTTTTGTACAGCGATGCAGGTAATACATTAAAAAATGTTCATTAATTTTTTTCTCTCAGACATTGGAGAGGTGCATTTAAATGTTATAGAGATAAACATGTTAAATTGGTGACCTGTTATGTTACTAATATTGTCTTGTTGCTGCATTTATTTTGTCAGGGAAAACTAATCCTGAGTCAGTTAAAAGTCAGGGAATTCTGAAATTATGTAAGACTGTGGAAACCCTGTATAAAAAAACTGTATAATGATTCTCTAGAAAAGTCACATTATAATAACAGTATTTTTTTGTATAAACATACCGTGACTCTAAAGTAAAAGTTAGTCATTTGTGACATTGATTTCTATCTTGTGATTTATCTTAAGTTTTTAACCTGTCAAGTTTTTTTTAGATTTTTAACATTACAGTTTCTATTTTTCCAAGCACACAACAGTTTAAAGCAAAGTTTAGTTTGAAAAGAATGTGCAGGAAGGATTGAAAAGCATGTTAACACGGTAATGTAGGCTTGAGTTCATCATCTGACGCATGCATATACACACCAGGAACCTGTAAACTTAAAAAATACTGAATTACAAAAAACATTTAAAAAACAAACATGTTTCATTGATATATATACAAAAATGAATATTAGGAACTATATTTATCAAACATTATACTGGGCAAGTAAAAATTGTTTCTCGGCAAATGAAATTTGAAAGTCACTTGCCCTTTGGGTAATGGTAAAAATCCTTAACGTCAACCCCTGAATATCCCCTCAAACTTCCAGCCACTGGAGTGAACCCATCTTGCTCTTGCTCTTTTCTTACTCTGACTCCATCCTTTCACTGAATTACAGAGTCTGACCAGGAGATGGCGCTTCTCTTTAGATCTGAATGTCCACAAATCATGACAGAAAGAATCTTTTAATACAAAGATTGATATTTTAAAAGGAATATTAGGGGACCAGCCAAGGGCCCATCAAGGAAAGTGGGAAATTTTTAAATGGCTACTACTGTAGAGGATATACAGTAACTCCTAAAAGTCTGCGTCCACACCTGTATGAGACGAGAGGGAAAGAAAACAGGGAACATAACAGCAAAAAGATGACAATTGACAAAGTAAACATCAAGAAAAAGCTTTCAGAGCAGCAGGTATCCCTTAGATATCCATGTGTGTGGAAGTCAGAACCTATGGCGATTACAAAATGTTATTCAGGGTGGTATATATCTGTAGCTGCAGCTTAGTATTTAGTATTAGTGTGGAATGTACGCATGGGCATGCTCGTGCATAAAGGATTTACAAAGCTTCTTCGGAAGGAAAATATGCTCAGTAGCTGGTGTGGGCAGCCCCAGACTCGCCCTATAGGGAAGAAAAAGAGGCGATCCTGGCCCCAGACATCCAGAGGCACCTCAGATCACTGGGAAACAAGCAAAGAGATACGGGGATGGCCACACCTACCAGAGAAGTTGGCGAAACCCCAAAGAGGCTCAGTCCCTGAGGGGCCCGACCCCAGAGGCCGCATATACAAGCACTAAACATAGAGACGCACTCAGGGGCAGACACTAAACATATTTTTATACTCCTCATACATATAATATCCTCTCAGGTCTAGGGACTAATTACCCTGGCTGGAAGGAGCCCACAGACCCAAGGGGAGATCCCCACAACCCAGAGTAGGAAGGGGACAGGCAGCTTGAGCTTGAGCAGGGATCAGGTGCCGCTAAAGGAAGGAGAGCAGCAGTGTAGCCCAAGTCTAACTGCAGACACACACCCAAGAGGGACACCCCCCAAACAGCGCCGGCCACAGCTCCTTCCCAGCACCACCCCATAAACCACACCCCCACTCCTACAGATGCCAGAGATTGTAGCCAACCCACCTTAGAGCCCCGCCCAACCCAACAATCACATCCATTCCAGGTCACCACATCTGTATGGTCCTCTTATACCAATGGTGGCCAGACAAGCACAACCCAGTCAGTCTACCTGCCTGGGCTAAGGTTGGGAACCCAGCAACCCAAGCCCAGGTGTCAGACACCCCCCAGTGTCCCTCCACCTGACTGCAGGCATAGGCCATGTGCAGGCCAGGCAGACTTACACCACAAAATAAAGTGCAGGTTCAGCTTGGCCCCACCTGCCATGCCAGCTAACCCTCGCAAGAATGGGGCCAAACCCACCAATGTACCAGACCCCCACCCAATGTCAGGAACCTGTCTCGCCCATACCAGTGGACGGACAAGACATCAAGCCATAGGATGGGTAATTAAAGCCAGGAGGCACAAGTAGACCCCATACCAGCTCCCCTTCTGCTTGGATGTAGTGTTGTTGCCTGTTGGACTGTAATTAAATGTCTGAATGCATTTCAACATAGTGCCTAAGCACTGGAAGCAAAGGCAGATAGGCTGACCCACTTCCATTCCCTGACTATGTCCACCCTGATGCACTACATATGTATGTGCTGGAAATGTTATAAATGTTGCTGATTAAAGTGTTGATTAAAATTGGGGCATAGGCCACCAACATGATGGGATAACCCACCCTGGTGAGGATCTCTTCTTCAAGATCCTATTTGTGTGGTAGTGTGATAAAGAAGTTAAGAAGAGAAGATAAAGAAGACAAGAAGCATGATGAGAAGGAATTAACTGTTTTTTCAGGGCGCCAGCCCCCCCTAAACACTCCCAAAAGGCACCCTGTTCTCCACACCCCACCAGGGAAGCAAGGCACCAAGCACCAGGGGCAAACCACAACCCAGACTGAGAGCCCCCAGCCACATTAAAACAAAAATGTAAAATTTGAAAAAACCTCTCATGAAAATGCATGACTTGCACAGCTCATGTTCCTTAAACAACTTCTATCTTTACATCCCAAACAAAGAAAGCATACTATCTTCTCTGTCAAGTTCTTCTTCAGAGACAAATATGCTATTTTGGTTCTCAGGCTTCTATGTTCCAAACTTTTTCATAGTTTGCGTCTGAGGTCCTACAACCCTCTCATGCAAATGTCTAACCACAACTGTCATGAAGCCTGAAAAACAGCATTACTCATATTTGACCATACATTTAAGTAAAAATGTAGGTTGGAAGAAAAGTCTTATGTTCTGTAGGCTTTAGATCAGGCGTGCCCCGGATGGCTGCTGTCCTGCAGGATTTAGAGGATTCCCTGCTTCAGTTCAGCTGATTCTGATGATAGCAGTTCAGCTAAAGCCTGTTAATCAGCTATTAACGAATAATTAGCTGTGTTGAAGCAGGGAAACCTGCTCTGCTGGGATCTGGACCCAGTCGGCCATTGTTAGAACCTGGGTTAAGGATGCACAAAAGCAGCTGTTGTCCTGAAGCACCATTTGCACAAACTGACGCTTGCTCTGTTTTTGATCAGCCAGCAAACAAAAAGATCAGGTGACGAACCACCAGAGACATCAGTTAAGGATTAGAACTCATGCTGGTTCACTTCTCCGGAACATGGGGGAGAAAACAGCTACAGAACTACAATAGAAATGAAAAACTCACTTTCTGGAGAGCTCAGTCACAGTTATTAGAGCAACAAGTGTTTCCTATAACAAACCTCCATGGGGATGTGTGTGTGTGTGTGTGTGTGTGTGGGGGGGGGGGGTGTTTGGGGGGGTATTATCCTAAATGGGAGCCACTCTTTGTTTTGAAACCAGGGACAGTTAATCTGTTTCACTATGGGAGGTCATCATCCACATAAATACAACTTAATAAGCGTTTACACTAAACATGTGTACAAAAATACGAGATTCTGGTTGACATTTCGACTTGAAATCGATTTGTTCCTCGGCCAAATAATTGAGGTTATTACATTGGAGAAATGAAGGGAGTTTGGCTGATTTAGGGAATCCCTTTGAAACTTTGGGTTTGATGCACATCAATAAATCATTTGTTTTAAATCCCAGTGAAACGTCAGTGAAGAAGTTGACAAATACAATGTGGAGACTGTTAATATTTCACCAATAACATCCCTCATCTGAGGGACAGTTGTACAGTTCATCAAAAAACGCAACATCTCTATATCAGATAATGTGAGTGGTGTGTGAAACCCCTCCTGACCCCTAGAGCTCTACGGTATGTTCACCTCGCCTTAGATGTTTTTGAAGGAAAAGTCTGATCAGCAAGGAATAACTAGTGGATCATTCTCTATACCTAAAACTAATATGTTCGCTGTGATTTAATGAAGCCTCAGCTTCTTGCAGATTTAGGATTTTGAGAAGGTACCTGCAGACAGCTCTTTGGGACACCACCATGCATTATTTTGTTTTTTTTAAAGTTTTTATGTAACTAGCTGCTTATTTTTTATGGACAGTAGGCTGACAGGAAAGGGGGTATGTGAGGGGAACACAAAAAGGAAAAGATTTGAACCCATGTCGCCTGCGTCGAGGACTAAGGCAACCATATATGGGTCGAGTGCGCTAACCACTGCGCCACCAAGGCATGCCCCAAAGGTGCCCATTCATTGCTAGAAGACATCCTATACTGCTGTAATGGCTCCTGCAGAAACAGTGCGAGTTCCAGCAAGTCAGTAGAGTGGGCTTTTTCGCCTAAACAATTCTAAGGACTTACTGCGCAATGCTGACAAACTAAAACTAATTCCATCCACATTGAGGAGACTCAGTATTTCCCAGTGTAGCATATCTAAAAGGAAATAAAAGAATTTTAAATCCGGCAACCCACTCATTGTTCGTATTTCACGAACCGTACCTCGGCAATTAATGTCCTTCCTGATCTCCTAAATATCACATATTATCTTATTATTATTTTGAGAAAAGATCTCGTAATTATGAGATTAAATCTCATACTGATCTCGTAATTATGAGATAAGCTGTCAGATTTTTTTCTTTGGTGAATGCAATATGCTTCCGTAAATTCCTGGCACATATTGATTCACAGCGTTTTTGCGTCTCTCTGTTTTCTCCACTGTGTTCCCAGCAGTGTTCTTTCACATTCTGTACAAACGCCCCAGTTTGGATAACCACACGCTATGAGTGATATCCTAACATCTTTGTGTTGTTATTGTTTCTCCTCTACAATTAAGGGAATATTACCAGCCAGTTCTGATTATCATTGTTCATACTTTTTATATAACCCAACTCAACAGCATTTAAAGTGATTGAAACCTTGATGAAGGCAGACAGTGAAAAGAAGGCAACGGATATCGTTTCTCTTCATCTAAAGATGATAGGACAGCAGGAGATGGAGAAGTAAAAGACTAAAGCTGTGCAATCTGGGACAAGAGAGGAATGTCAGGGAAATGCCACAGGACTCTTTTATCCCAGATGTGTACTATTAGGCCCACAGGCTCAATCCCAGAACCCTACCCTCCTGGATCAGCTTTCTTCCTCCAGGGCATCAGCATGACAGTGGTAATGAGGATTACTCTGAATGACAGGCCTTACATTGCTAAAAAGTAGGAACACTCAGAGCCGCAGGCCTTTGAAAAAGAGATATCTGCACTTTTAAACAAGCTGCTGTACCATCCTCTGCACTGTGTCACAGTTTCCTGTTCAACAACAACTTGGTTTGATGAGAAAGCCAACAAGCTGTGCCAAATCAAATTTTAATCAGTCTGAGATTTTATTATTAACCAAACCCAGAGGCAAATTCTGTCACTGCAATATTTCTTTTTCTGCCGAAGACACTGAGTACGCTTTCTGTTATTTTTCTACTCTTTTACCCTTTAAACTGGTTCTGACAGGATTTACACAACAAAATATTTACACTTAGAGCCCCAAACGCAGCCGGTAATGATTGAGAACCAGCATGTAGGCGTCAGACCTGAAACAGCTCCCTGGGTTCCCTGGGTTTCGGTCTTAATCAAGTAGATAGGGTAGTCAAGTGCAAAATAAGCGTGGTTTTAGTTTTTCATGCGGTTCTTCAAGGAAACAAGGGAATCCCTTATGCTCCTTGCATGTTTAAAGGATGTTCTTCTATCATGGGACCACAAATGAGAACAATCTGGACAAATGGTGGTTCTGGATGACGTCCAGGAGAGGAATGCAGCGGTTGAGAAGAAGCGTAATCCTGTTAGACTGAATGTAGACAGATGGAAGCAAAGTCCGTGGTTACTCTGTAGGAGAGTATTAGCAATATCACACGCTGAATGTAAAGTACTATACAGCAGGTCCAAGAAACTGGAGAGCCAAAGTACCCCACACTGGAGAAAAACAAAATCTAGATCTAAATCTAGCCATTTTTTCTTAAAATAGCTGCATTTGTTCTTGAATTAAGGAGATAAAAGAGACATTTTGCCAACAGAACAAGGCAATTTAGATTTAATATAACAAAAAATAATTGCATTATCTTATTTCAAGTGCATGTTATCGAATTATCTTATTTTAAGAGTAAAAATACTCATTCCATTGGCAAATCATTGTTAAATTAAGGGTAAATACACTTAATTTAAGTAATTTTTACTCATTTTTAGATTGTTTTTGCAATGCATTTAAAAAAAGAAAATTTAATTGCATTGTCTTATTTCAAGTGCATATTATCTAAATATCTTATTTTAAGAGAAAAAATACTAATTCCATTGGCAAATCATCTCATTTACCTGCTCAAATTAGGAGTAAATAGACTTATTTAAGACATTTTTACTTATTTCTAGATCCTTCTTCAAGTGCACACTTCATCATTCTTCACCTCACAAGACATGGATATACTTTAGTATTTTCTGCTGTAAAATGAGCCTTATATTTTAATTTTTTTATTCCAGGATTCAACCTCTGCCATTTCACAGGATGCACAGCTTTAAGTGGTAGTTGACTTTCAGCTTTTAGCTTATTTATACTTTTTTCATTTTCAGAATAACCATTCAGCGTGCTCTCTGTCAATCAGTCGCCGCACTGGAAAAAGTCGAAATCTAGATAAGTCATTTTGTTCTTAAAATAAGTGATTTCTTTGTTAATTTGAGCTGGAAAAAAGAGACATTTTGCCAATGGAACGAGACAATTTTCATTTAAAATAAGAAAACGCAATTGCATTTTCTTATTTCCATTGCATATTATCTGATTATCTTATTTTAAGTGTAAAAATACTTTCATTGGCAAACTATCTCATTTGCCTACTCAAATTAAGGGTAAAAACACTTAATTTAAGAAATTTTTACTTATTTCTAGATGGTTTTTCCAGTGTGTAAATGTCTACTTTACCTCCTCATCCAAGAACAAATGCAGTTATTTCAAGAAAAAATTACTTATCTAGATTTCGATTTTTTCCAGTGTATGGGGCACGGTGAGGGTTGGTGGTCGTTGGTGTGGGGGCGGTGGGGGGATTTGCGGGGGCGGTGTTCGGAGGGTTCGATAAGCATCTCCCTGAAAGAAGTTTTTGGAACTAGGGATGTCTGATATAAGTAAATATTGTTTTTTTCTTCTTAAACTAAGTGTATTTTCCCTTTTTGAACCGGTAAGACAGTTTACCAACAGAATAAGATAATCTATATCTAGAAAAAGGACAAAAAAAGACAGATTATTTCAAGTGCAAAATTTAGAGTGATATTATTTTAAGGGGAAAAATCCAGCTAAATCTATGAGAAAATTACACAGATTTTAGTTTTTACTTTTTTTTTTAAATTGTTTTTGCTGTTTAGACCCTCATAACTACAATTATTTTAGAGATAAATCAGTGCAAAAATATTAACATTCCTTGAAGATTTTCATGACATTAAGGTCATCACTAAGTTCATTAAGTTTCATTGTAATTTTATTTGATTGATTAAAAATAATAGATCTGAAGGGGAAGTAAAAAAAAGAAAAAAAGATCACAGCTTTGAGCTTTAAAGTGTTTTAAACAGGAAATCTCTGTTTGGTGTCAGTTTCTATTCAGCTCTGCAGGCAGTAAGTTTACTTTACAGCATGGGTGTGCCAATGGGGGAAAAGGGGGCATCGGTGCCAAAGGCCCAGGTAGAGAGAGTAGCCCCATTCTATGATAGTTTAATTCTGAATGAATGGGGCAATCAAATTAATTGGGGTTATACATTATTTCAAATATATTGATATATAAATGAACAAACTAACTCTCAACAAAGGGTTAAAAATCTAAAAAATATACTTTTATTCTTAGGAAGTAATTTGTTACCAAACTGCTGTTTCCTGGAGAAAATCTGTTATGAGGAGAAGTTAGTTTGAAAAGGTTTTTTTATTAGTTTTATAACACTGGCTTTAAAAACATGAAGGTTATTGGATTTTTTCCCCGCTACTTTTTATTATCTTTATATTTGCGTGTGATGTTCACAATGCCGCAGTAATAAAGACCAGCTGGATCCGACCTTTTTATAGGGAGGAAGCTGCCGTTCCGTCATGTGTTTGCGTGGCTGGACTACATTTCTTTGCTACTAAAGTTACCAAACTTTATAACTTGGGTTTTATAACACCAGATGACCAAGAAGGCTCTTTTAAAGGTTAGACGGGCTTTGTAAATCCGGTCACAATAAAAAACTGTGATATGAAAAAGTGTGTTTCCACTGATGCAAAGAGATGATTTGTATAATCTTCACTGAAAAAATTATATAAAAATAAATTAAGTGTATTTACCCTTATTTTGAGTAGGTAAATGAGATAATTTGCCAAATATCTTATACAACTCTAAGTATAAGATAATTAGATAATATGCACTTGAAATAAAACAACACATTTTTTTTCTTATTTTAAATGTAAATTATCTTCTTCCATTGGCAAAATGTCTCACTTTCCTCCTCAATTCAAGAAAAAATGCTATTATTTTAAGAACAAATGACTTACGTAGATTACAATTTTTTGCAGTGTTTGACCTACAATGAAAAAATGATCTAAAGATAAGTAATACATGTCTTAAATTAAGTATATTTAGCCTTAATTTTAGTAGGTAAATGAGATTGTTTGCCAATGGTATTTTTTCTCTTAAAATAAGATAATTAGATCATTTGCACTTGAAATAAGACAATGCAATTGTGTTTTCTCATTTCAAGTGTAAATTATCTTGTTCCTTTAGCAAAAGGTCTGTTTTACGCCCTCAATCCAAGAACAAATGCACTCATTTTAAGAAAAAATGACTGGTCTAGATTTGGATTTTTTTCAGTGTAATGGCGCTGAGTAGATTAAAGTTTGTTAAACAAAAGTCCATTCCCTCCAGATTGAGATTACTGATTGCACGACTGTGAAAACATGACTAACTCTCAGGTGTTTGCTGGTCACCTAATCAACACTGGAAAAAAATCAGTCATTTTTTTCTTAAAATAACTGCATTTGTTCTTGAATTGAGGACATAAAAGAGACATTTTGATGTTTGCTGATGTGACAATTCACATTTAATATAAGAAAAAGACAATAGATATGTCATTTTTTGTTGAAATAAGTGCATTTGTTCATGGATTGAGGAGGTAAAAGAGGTATTTTCTTATTTAAAATATGAAAGCACAATTGCATTGTTTTAATTCAAGTGCATATTATCCAATTATCTTATTTTAAGAGTAGAAATACTGATTCCATTGGTAAACTATCTAATTTTGCTTTTCAAATTAAGGGTAAAGACATTTATTTTAGGACATTTTAACTTATGTCCAGATCCTGTTTCCAGTTTGTAAGCTTCAGCCCTTCCAAACAACCTGCGCAGGTTTTTTTGTGACCGATTTTTAGCACCGAGTCCGTACTTGCGTTTAAGTGAATTGAGAAACTGTGATGATAACTGTAAATACACTGAATTGAAGACATTTTTACTTATTTCTAGATTTTTGTTTCCAGTGAACAAACCATTTGCAGGTTTTGCTCTTTAAAGACAGCTGCTTAAAGTCCTTCTCACCTGCGGGACACTTTTTTTTCATCCTGCACCTTTGCATTTCCCTTTGCGGCGGACACACCCCGGCTGCTCTCCCGCTCTGGCTGCTCTCCTGAACCCTGGTCTGCTTCCCCCATCTGAAACCACAGGTGGCACCGTCACGCGTGCAGATGCTCCACTCGCTCCACTCTCCTGGTGGAGAACAGTCCTCTAGAAAAAATAAACGGAGCAAAAAAATGAAAAAGAAAAATGGATAAAGGCCCAGCAGGCAAAGACTTAAATGTAAAAGTTCGATTTTTTCAAAGAGAATATTACATCATTCTTATTTAATGTCTCCAACTTTACACACTAATATTGCTTTAAAGAATCTTGTCGAGTTAAATTATCTGACTGTATGTGCAGATTATACACTGCAAAAACAGTCTAGCAATAAGCAAAAAAAAATCTTAAATCAAGTGTATTTGTCCTTCATTTGAGTAATAACATGCTGCTGTTTTTAGTAAAGAGGCGTTTTTTATGCTTAATAAGGCATAAAAAACGTTTGTTAGAAATGGATAATTCATTGTAAAACATTGTTGCACATACTTACTTAATACTTACTGTAGTTATATATGTTAACTGTATAATCCACTAAAACTAATCTCATACTTGGTGAGGACAGAAGTCTGTACTCGCGTTCTAGTGAATTGAGAAACTTATTATCTTCTGATTTGATTTTACGTTAGCCTATGCTAATAGATTAGCTCTAGCTTATATAGTAAACAATCACATTTTTTTTATTACAGTTTGTAACAGATATCTCATGTATAACAGCTTATGAAAACTTTGAGGCAGAGACGGAGGCCGTTTCTGTTAGGAATCCAGTTTGTGTGGGTTGTGTTTTTTTTTGTTTTCCCTCCACCACCAGTTGGCGCCTGGTTCTCGTTGGCCCCCTCACACACCTGCGGATGGTTGCCTCATTACCGGAGGACTCTTAAGCTGCTGACTGCCACTACCTCAACGCCAGAGTGTTTGCCAGTTTTGGGTACTCTAGTCAAACTGAGTTTTGTCACCTGAGTCTTAATCTTGTTGTTTTTGTCCGTGCCTCTCGGCAGGAAGTCATCCTGCAAACTGGATGTTTTGGACCTTCTCCCCCTGGAAGGATTCTCTGAGCATCAAACTGAGCTGAGGATTCAAACTGGTGGTTTTGGATCAACTTTTCCACAAGGATTGTTTACGGCTTCTCTGAGCAGGGGACTCATCTCTACAAGAAACCGTTCAAGTATTGCAGGAAATCTAAGTGGCAGTCAGCTCCTCCGTTCCTCAAGGACACACCTCAACCTGATTAAACCCTGTCCGCCCTCCAACGATCAAGTCTATTACTGGAACAACCCACACCGACTGGATTTGACGATAGACACCTTTTTCTGGAAAGGTGAGTCCTGTTGCCTTTATTCCCTTCTTCAAATCAAAGGCACAAATTTCCCACTGAGCCTGAACTAACCGCAGAATCTACCCCTTCACTTTTCAGTCCCGGTTAGACAGTGTTCAGAGCAGCACTGGACTCCTCTCTACCAACTCACAATAAACCTGTTAAACTTTTCCCTGGTCTCTCTGTTTGGTTTTCTGCATGTGGATCTTTAGATAAAATCATCACAGTTTCTCAATTTAGTAAAACGCAAGTAAGGACTCGTTGCTAAAAATCGGTCACAAAAAAACCTGCGCAGGTTGTTTGGAAGGGCTGAAGCCTACAAACTGGAAACAGGATCTGGACATAAGTTAAAATGTCCTAAAATAAATGTATTTACCCTTAATTTGAATAGGTAAATGAGATAGTTTGCCAATTGATTGAGTATTTTTACTCGTAAAATAAGATAATTAGATAACACGCACTTAATTAAGACAATGCAATTGTGCTTTTGATTTTAAATAAGAAAACATTTCTTTTACCTCCTCAATCCATGAACAAATGCACTTATTTTAACAAAAAATTACATATGTAGATATGATTTTTTCCAGTGCAAAGGAAAACTGCCGTTTCATTGCAATCCTCATGGAGGTTGTCAGATCTGAGAGTAGAGACTTTGCAGGAGATGCTTCAGGTGTGTACCAACAGTCAGACATTAAACTGTTACAGCAACATTAATACCAGATGTGTCCTCCCTGCCAAAAAAGAACAGTAGCTGCAGATGTTGCAGGTGGAGGGAGAAACGAAAAGCATCAAATGATGACCGAGTTCAAGCATAGATCTCACTTACTTAGAAAGGAGGGATGGATTGTTTGCAGCATGACATGGAGATAAATCCTAAACCTTCTCTGAAGATTCTTAATGTGGATCATGTGTAATGTTCAGAGCCCAGAGCCTTAAAAGAGGATTTAGCTCAGATAAAAGACAACTGAGTGTTTCCAGTTGAGTTTAGGAGTCATGAAGCACAAATTAAAAGCACATTAAAACATCCCATTAGGCTGTCAGTTAATGGGATTGGGAGCCATTAGGGTCGGATGGTATCAACAGAAATCCTGCATTTGAAGTCCCGCCAACTGATCAAGATCGGCTGAATTTAAACTAAACAGAAACACTTTGTGTTGGAAACTTTAACAGTTCTCAGAAAAAAAGACGCCCCGCTGTGATAGAGATGGACAAAAAAAGGAGATTGCAGAAGATTTTTGGCTTCGCTGACATCTCTGTTGGAGAGAAGTTACTTTTTATTGGTGGCTCCGGTCAGGTCAGACGTTAAGAACGAACTATGACCTGAAAAAGGAAGAGAAGGCAGATCTCTTGGGTTTTTTATGGTGGAGATACTGCTGTGTTCTCCTTTTTTACCCTCCATTAGTATATCTAGAATAAGTTTACATGACACATATGAAAACGTGGTTAGTTTTATACCTTTATACATTTTTTTTTATCGTATACATCATCCAGCATGGTGCACAGATACTGGAAAGGCAGGATTGGTTCATAACAAAGAGAATTTATCCTCTTAATGTTAATATAGGCGTAACTTTCTGACGGACTGGTGTGGACATGTCAGACATGTTCACAAGTCATTTTTTGCAAGTCTAGAGTAGGCCTGTTGCAATATTAAATTAATCGCAGAATAAATTCTAATCACATGATTAATAAAAATAAGTTCAATAATTTGCATGCTTGCTTGTTTCTCCTTGTGTTTTCATCTCCTTCACTGAGACGGTATAGCTTAAAGGTCGCTATTATATCTATGGAATGATCATTATCTTGAACTGGTAAGTGAAAAATACATGCTTATATGTTACGTAGCGTTGTCACGTAGCGTTGCGTCAGTGACGTCAGTGCTACATGACTGTTTATCAGCCCCTCTGCCGTTTTTTTTTTTTTTTTAGCTCTGCTGTGTGCGGGTAAGGCGAGCGGCGATCAGTCAAGTTAGTAAAACAAAAAACAAATAAAACTAAAATAATAAAATATTGTTCACAAGTCGGAAATCGCGAGTCTCGGTCGAGTCTGAAGTCCTTCAAATGCAAGTCTAAGTCAAGTCTGAAGTCATTAAATATGCGACTTAAGTGCGACTCGAGTACGAGTCACAAACTCGAGTCCCCACCTCTGGGACATGTCCCCACCAATAATTTCAATACATAGACTTTTCCTCTCAACAATATGTGGGACAAATTTTTATTTATTGATAATCACTGATGTAGCTGAAAGGGAATACATCCATGAAAAAAAATTTTGAAAATTTTTCTGGATGGATGGTTGAATTAAACTGGGGAGGCATGATATATTTATGTTGGCGTTAGAATTGGCTGTTATTTGTGCTTTTTTTTAAAAATACATTAATGTCTAACTAGCTATAAATATAAATATCAGTGTATTTTGGTTATTTTTTGTACTCAACAATAGGAAAGCATTCAATAAAAATATGTTTGAGCTTATTTTTGAAAAATACAATCCTATATTGAAAGCGTTTGTGTTGAATAACTGTAGGTCCATCAGCCGCCACCCTTAGAGTGTACCCACCAACTTTCATCACAAAGTTACACCCTTGGTTTAGAGGAAATAAAGAATTCTAAGGCTTAAGCCAAAGGTCCGTATCCAGACCCACCTGCTGGCTAATCCAGACCAAACCTGATTTAAAACATTTATAAATTACATGTTGGCTGACCACATTATCTAACTTCTCCTGTTAAAATTGTAAAGCCCTCCAGAGTGTCCGGCACCAGGCTACATGTGATATAAAATTAGCCAATGAGCTGCTTTCTGTCTGGGTTGCTGCTGCTGCTACTTTTAGACACAGCAGGCAAACCTGTGGCAAGCCGGGCGATGGGAAAGAAGGAGAAGATGATGAGAAAAAGAGAGCAGAGAAAGTGTGGACTGCTGGAAGAACTGCAGTGAATTGGTGAAAGAAAAGTTAAATGGTGCTCAAAGATGACCCTGAACATTTAGAGGATGTTTGGCTCAACCTGCTGCTGTGAAGCAGGATTCTCCACCATGAACAGAATCAGAAATAAATCTGGATCCAGGCTCAAAATGAGCTCCTTGATATGTGCTTGAGAATGGCTTTGTCTCCATTCAAACCAGGTTTAAAGCATTGCAGGGCAGAATAAAGCCCACTGCTCTCATTAAGACAGAAAAAAGAAAGAATAAATGACAAAGGGTCAGTTCAGGTGTTTTATAAAATATGTGAAGAAGGAAATTGTCTATATACCAAACTGAACGACTGTTGTTCTCTATTTCAGTGTTAAATTCTGTTTAAAGTAACCGATTATAGAGGTCTACTGCAGACGGGCTAACGTTAGCCCTGGCTGCCGTTAACCTCAGAGGTCCGCTGGTTGCTGCAGTCCTCTCAACATCTGAACTTTTTTTTATTGATTACACACTAAATCAGTAAAAGGGCCATATAGTAAAACTTAAAAGTATAATGTTGATTGCATCAGAGCGTCGGGTCACAGTGAGAGAACATACATGGTGAGCTGGGAACTTTTAAACAATGCAGCTTCGACGTACAGTTTGAGTTGTAGCTGCGTGCAACGATTGAAAATATCACAGAGTGTATACCCGGCTAAAAGTATTCACTCAGGCTGCACACCTCGGCTAGACATGAGACTCATCTTACTTAAGCGGTTTTATATTGTGAGATGTTCTAGAGCTAGACTTGCTTAGGTTCAAAGTTATAGGTAGTGAAATCTTTTGCTTGACTAGAACAGACAGAACTACGAGGATTAAAAAGCTGGTTGAATGAAAACCACCAATCTCATTCTTGTTGAATAAGACCAATGTTTCAAAAATTAACGGGTGTTGATTGTATTTGTATGGGCTGTGGGATTCCTGGATGGGGCCGCCTTTTACAGTTACATTTTGTATCTCCGCTTCTGTCTCCTTGAACCCCAGTCGGCCTCAGCAGATGGCCGCTCACACTGAGCCTGGTTCTGCTGGAGGTTTCCTCCTGTTAAAAGGGAGTTTTTCCTCCCCACTGTCACTACAAGCATGCTTAGTGTTTGCCTTGGAGTCAATTAGTCGATGCAATGAACTGTTTTTTTTTCTCAGATAGAAAACTTTGAAAGTGCCTTGAGATGACATGTGTTGCCAATTGGCGCTATATAAATAAACTGAAATGAATTGAATTTGGGTTTTTTAATAGATCTTAATTTGCATTTTTTTGTCTTTTTTGTAAAGCACTTTGTGACCCTCCCTTGTCTAAACATAGTTTTACTTATTGTACTTTAACTGAGCATCGGTTCGCACTAATTGCTATATATTGATCTGAAAAATAATTTGATGAATCACATCCACAGAGTGGATTTAAAAACACCAATTTTTTAAAACAGACCAATAAAGGAAAAATGTGTCTTTATGTTTTTATTATTAAGGTTTGGGAGCTTATTATATAATATATTTCCATGTATATCTAATAGATCAGTTACAATCACAGTATTATAAACAGCCTTTTAAACTGTTCACTTCCTGTTTGGGGTTCACTTCCTGTTCACTTCCTGTTTGGATTAAGAGAGTGTGCAGCTGTTGCAGCTGTCCAGAGGAACTCCATCTGAAGTTAAGTTATTTTCTCTACATTAATAATTGGCAATCCTTTTGGGGAAAGCCTGGTCTGATTTGGAGAGACGGCATCCATCCCACTTTGGATGGTGCAGCTCTTCTTTATAGGAATCTGGCCACATTTATTAGTCCTCCAAAACCCTGACCACCCAGGGTGCAGACCAGGAAGCAGAGTTGTAGTTTAACACACATCTCTGCAGCTTCTCTACTGTTACCCACTCTTTACTCCATCCAGACAGTGTCTTGCCCACGACAAAAATCTAATAAATTAGCAAATATTCCCAAAGGAGTAAATCATGATAATCTAATTAAAATCAAAATAACTCCAATTGGGGAAAAAGTTAAAACAATTAAATGCGGGCTGTTTAACATAAGATCTCTTTCCTCTAAAAGTCTGCTAGTTAATGACTTGATTTGTGATAATCACATTGACTTGTTTTGCCTTACAGAAACCTGGCTGCAGGAAGAGGATTATGTGAGCATAAATGAGGCAACTCCTTCAAGCTATTTAAATTTTCACATACCCAGAAGTTCTGGGCGAGGAGGAGGAGTAGCAACAATCTTCCAGTCTGACTTACTGATTACTCCCAAAACAGTTAATACCTACAACTCTTTTGAACATTTAACCCTTAATTTCCCTGATCCAAATTTCAAGGCAAGAAAACCTCTTCTTTTTATAACTTTGTATCGTCCGCCAGGTCCTTACTCTGAATTTCTAGATGAGTTTTCAGAGTTCCTTTCTGATTTGGTATTAAATACTGACAGGGTCATCATAGTGGGAGATTTTAACATCCATGCTGACATTGAAGGCGATAGCTTAAGAGCAGCCTTTAATGCTATCTTAGACACTATTGGCTTTGTTCAAAATGTGAATAGTCCCACACATTCTCATCTTCATACTTTGGATCTTGTGCTGACATACGGTATAGAATGTGAAGAAATAACAGTATTTCATCACAACCCTGTCCTCTCTGACCACTTTCTAATAACCTTCAGGATTACTTTAACAGAGTTCTCCTCCCCCAAAAGAAGGTTACATTTTAGTAGATCTTTATCAGATAGTGCAGTTATAAATTTTAAAGAATCTGCTTCACTTTCTCTCTCCTCTGTGTCGCGATCACTTACACCATAATGAACTTTTTGAAGAGTTTCAGTCTTGCTTTAGAGCTCATCATAGCACTGAGACAGCTCTGGTGACAGTCACTAATGATATTCTCATGGCCTCAGATAATGGACTTGTATCTGTGCTCGTCCTGTTGGATCTTAGTGCTGCATTTGATACAGTTGACCATAATATTCTTGTAGAAAGACTTGAATATTTTGTTGGAATTAAAGGAACAGCACTAGACTGGTTTAAATCTTATCTGTCTGATCGAATTCAGTTTGTTCATGTTAATGATAGATCTTCAACATGCTCAAAGGTTACCTGTGGAGTACCACAGGGATCAGTGCTAGGACCAATTCTCTTTACTTTATACATGCTCCCAATCGGTAGAGTTATTAGACAGCATGGGATTAATTTCCACTGTTATGCTGATGATACCCAGCTATATCTGTCTATAAATCCAGATGAAGCTAACCCATTACATAAATTACAGGCATGTCTTGAAGACATAAAAACCTGGATGACTCTTAACTTTCTGCTTCTGAATGCAGACAAAACAGAGGTTATAGTCTTTGGACCAGAGTCTCTGAAAAAGAAGCTGATTAGCCAGTCACTTCATTTGGATGGGATTAAACTGATTTCAGATAATAAAGTAAAAAATCTTGGTGTTATTTTTGATCAGGACCTGTCATTTAAATCCCATATCAAAGAGGTTTCTAGAATTTCCTTCTTTCATCTGAGGAACATTGCAAAAATTAGAAATCTCCTGTCCAGGGGTGATGCTGAGAAACTAGTCCATGCATTTGTAACTTCAAGGCTTGACTATTGTAATTCTTTACTATCAGGAAGTCCATAAACTGTAGTTAAAAGCCTTCAGCTGATCCAAAATGCTGCAGCCAGAGTTCTGATGAAAATTAAAAAGAGAGATCATATCTCTCCTATCCTGGCTTCTCTTCATTGGCTTCCTGTTAAATCAAGAATTGAATTTAAAATCCTCCTTCTCACATATAAAGCCTTAAATGGCCAAGCTCCATTTTATATCAGAGATCTGATTGTTCCTTATGTTCCTAACAGAGCACTTCGCTCTCAATCTGCAGGTTTACTAGTGGTTCCTAGAATTTCTAAAAGTAGAATGGGAGGCAGATCTTTTAGTTATCAGGCTCCTCTCCTGTGGAACCAACTACCAGTTTTAGTCCGTGAGGCAGACACTCTGTCTACTTTTAAGGCTAGGCTTAAAACTTTCCTTTTTGATAAAGCTTATAGTTAGGGTGGCTCAGGTTATCCTGAGCTATCTCTATAGTTATGCTGCTATAGGCTTAGACTTCTGGAGGACATAGGGACCCCCATTTCATCATTCTGCTTCATTCTCTCTCTGTTCCCCTATTCTGTAGAATCTGTTTGTTCAATCTCTAACGTTCTGCTCTATCTGCTTTTCCTCAGAGTAGCTTTGCCTCGTCTGTTCCTGTTTGGCTGTGACGTCATCCTGGAAAGAAACATCAGCTGTGCTGCTTCCATCAACACCCTTGTTTATAGATGTTGGAGATCGGCCTGTTTTCCAGTGTGGTCCTGTGACTAGGTGGATGTGCTCTCTTCATCCTCTGGCATGGGAGCTGGCTCGGAGCTCGTCTGCCTGGCTGTGTGTTTCCTGGACGGGGTCGCCTTTTACAGCTGCTTTTTGTGTCTCTGCTTCCGTCTCCTTGAACCCCAGTCGGCCTCAGCAGATGGCCGCTCACACTGAGCCTGGTTCTGCTGGAGGTTTCTTCCTGTTAAAAGGGAGTTTTTCCTCTCCACTGTCGCTACAAGCATGCTTAGTGTGAGGGATTGTATTTGAGTCAATGAGTCGATGCAATCAACTGGTTTTCCTTAGATATAAAACTTTGTATCAATTTGACTGTATGATCTGGTTGAACTGTAAAGTGCCTTGACATGACATGTGTTGTGAATTTGGCGCTATATAAATAAACTGAATTGAATTGAATTAAAGAATGAATGAACATGTGGATTCAAGTGGTTTAATCAAATATTCAAAAAGTGTCATTCAATGAGAGTTTTTATTCTAACAGTAACTTATTGAATATTTTTATTAATACCCTGGTTGTAGTTCTTGAATTTTTTAAATATTTGTTTAAAACCTTTTATTGTTTCTGGAGCATTGCATTGTTTCCTATTTGAGATTTAATCATATTTATATTACCTTTCAAAATTCTGAGCTGTTGCTCATATTCTTTTAGCAAACTATAAGGAAAAAAAAAAAAAGAACAACATATTGTATTTAGTTATGGTTCTTCATCCCGAGGCAACAAGATCTGAATCTTGATATTTATTTAGAGGAAATTAACCTTGCTAGGAATGGCTGTTATTTAATAAAGGTATTACATTGGTTATCTGTAAATATCTCCAAATATTGCAGTTTTTGACTTACCGAGGCAGTCTGTCTGGTGAGCAAAGGTTCCCTCTGGGCAGTGGATCAAACATTTGCCTCTGTACAGCTTGAAGCCAGGCTTACACTTGGTGCAGAAGTCCCGACTGAAGCATTGCTCGCAGTCCAATGAGCGGCATTCTGACAGAAAGAAGAGCATCTGAGAAACATCACAAAGTTTTTACCAGCAAGTTCAATATTAGATTAAAGCAGGGTTTGCATCTGTTCATCAAACAGCATAAATATAATAAATATACACCACTATGCTGATAACACTCTGCTTCATTTGTCTAAAAATCCTGATGAGACTAAATCATTACATAGAGTACAAAGACAAAAACTTGGATGAAATCGGATTGAATGACTGACTATATGAGGCTAGAATGAAAAATAACTTTTGTGTCCCTCAGTGGGAAACTCAGCTGTTCCAGCAGCACAGTAACTGGAAAATGGAAACATGCCAATTCACCCGCAGGAGAAATATGTAAAAAAGAAAAAAAAAGAAAAAAGCAGTAAGAACAGCAGCATAAGAAAGGAAAAAGATCTGTGGTGTCAAAACAGGAAACTCGGGTTCAATAAAGAAAAGTACAACATGCGTATTTAGATTTGGCAGCAGAATACAGAATAGAGTAAAATAGAGAAAAACTGTGTAAATGAGAGCAGCAATAAACAGCAACTCCAACAAAGATACTGTACGAAAAACCTGGACTTCCAAAAGACATCCATCGCCTCAGCAGGTAGAGTCTTATCTATCAGGCAGAGTCTATCTATCAGGCAGAATATATCTAGCAGGTAGATTCTATCTATCAGGTAGAGTTTATCTAGCAGGTAGAATTTATCAGGTAGAATCTATCTAGCAGGTAGAGTCTATCTATCAGGTAGAATATATCTAGCAGGTAGAGTCTATTTAGACTCTAGGTAAAGTCATTTTTACGATAAAACTGAATGAAACTGCACTGTCATGATTACATTTAACATTTCTGCATCAGGGTTTATTTACACTTTATCAGCTGCTGTTTTAAAGGACACTTTTCCCTCTTTTTGTTTATTTGTGCTTATTTTCAGTAGTGTTAAATGTAGGGGTGAGTATCGGCATGGATGTTGCGATACAATATGTATTGCGGTAATTGGATCACGATACGATATTATCACAATATTGTAATGACAATATATATGGCGATATTTCAAACGGAAATGTTTTGATAAAATCCATGTTGTTTGGGGTTTGAGTCAGTTCCCGTTTTCCGGAGTAACTGAGTCATCTAAAGAGACTTAGACAGATTTATTTTGTATACAAGAGTGTAAAGAAATACAAATTTAGTTAAGAACAGCCCTAGACAATTTCATTTTTTAAACTGCAGCCTTGATAACAGTAATAAATACATTAAAAAATAGTAATATAAACATATGACTGTATATTTACAGTTCTAACATTTATTTTTTTTATAAATAAAATAACCCATTTTACACAACATTCATCAGTCTAAAGGCAGTGGGGAAGAAACTGTTATGGAATCTGCTGGGCCTGCATTGGATGCTTCGAAGCCTCTTCCCAGAGGGCAGCAGGGAGAACAGTCCATGGTGGGGATATGAGGGGTCATTTATGATGTTACGGGCTCGGGACACGCAGCACTGGGATTTAATTACTTTAATTGAGGGAAGAGAAGCCCCAATGATCTCTGCTGTTCTTACTTATCTTCTCACCTTCTTCCAGTCTGAGGTGCTGCATCCTCCACACCACACAGCCCATTTTCCCTTATAGTTTTAGTTGAAACATTTTTTGTTTTTTAAAAATTGATGCTAGGAACTGAAAGATCGATATTGTATCAGATAGCTCAAAAACGATTTTTACCCACACCCCTTGTTAAATGTCTACATAGTTATTAGATATAATACTGTGTGATTATTAGCTAATAAAGGTACCCTTGTATTTTAACCCGTGGTCTTTTGTGTTTATTTTACGCAGTGAACAATTTATCACTCAGGCTGGATTCACTCTTCTTTTAGTAGCATCCAAATGAATAGAGACACATTTATTTGTTTGGTGATTAATAGCTTTGCTAATAGTCCAAATTACTAAATTGGTGAAAGACAACTGGATTTTTTACAGCCGGATTCAGGAGTCTAACCTTTTATGTAAGAGACTAAAATTCCTGGTCAAGGACCAACTCCAGAAGTGAGGGCTGTGATGGCGACCTGTAGCTGCTGAGGTCTGCGGAGTAAAAAATGTTGAGATATGTCTGCTCTTAGCCTCCAAACGAAAGTCATGAAATATAAGAATGAGTCACACAGCTTCCTTCATGGCATGAAGGGGAGGACTGTTGATTAGAGAAGATCCATCTGGCAAGTTAAAGATATATTAACCTAACACGGTATGGCCTTGATGAACTCAAGTTGCTTTGTTTCATGTTCAAGTGTGAGAAAGTTCTTTTTGCAGGGGGTGGGTTGGTTCCCTTGAGGGGAGTGTGAGTGTGTGATTTTGTAGGATATAAATGTCTGTATTGAGCTTGCCGCAGTCAGAGAGCTCCATCTGAGGACGTTAAATAAATTTGAACCTTATTTCTTCCAGGTAATGCCTCCACTTCAGCTTCCAAATTCTACAGGTTCTTTACAGTAGGGCTCTGATAGCACAAAGGAGATCTTTCACAGCTTCAGGCTCATGTTGAGCATGTATCCCATGATTCTCACAGCTGATCTGTGCAGCACCTGAGGAGCCTGAAGCGAATGTCATCTCGACCTTTATCCTTTTACATCCTAGTTCCTCCATCCTGAATGCCTCCAGCCTGGGAATTTGTTTGGTAGCCTAAATAATAAACCAAATGATGGCAAAGAGCAGCATCTCTGGGTGAATAAACAGAGGTTAAAATAAAAAAAGAGAGAATTATTGCTTCAAACACTTCCTATTATCAACTTCATTGTGTTCAAGGAGTTTACTGAATATTTATAGTACAAGGGGGGTTGTGGCCCTATTTCTAGGGCATAGAGCTTGGAATCCTTAACCCCACACTATTCCCCAGGGCACTGCACGATGGCAGCCCACTGCTCCCCATGGGGATGGGTTAAATGCAGAGGTAAATTTCTCCAATGTGAGGTCAATAAAGTTACTTTATTATTTCTTAAGCTGCTCATCCACTGTTTTCCCTCAGTAAGTCATCAGCAACCAAAAGACAGGGAGGTAAACTTCTGAGTTTCCATCAAGGCTTCATCTTCTAAGAGTCATCTCCCTGTGATCTGACTTTTCATGTCAAAACCTGCTAGAAATTCCTGAGTGTGAAACAGTTTTTATTTATTTATATATTTTTTTTTATGAGGTCTTTTTGTTCAAACCAGAAAATCCCACAAGGGCTCTGCCACAAAATTCATTTTGGTGTTTTTGTCCACAACCTTTAGCTGCAAACACTATTTCTCAATTCCTCTATGAGTTTTTTTAATGTATGTTTTGAAAAAAATAAAAAAATAGAATAAATGTTGCAGTATATGCAAAAATGTTAACCTCAAAGGCAAAATATTAAGTGATACAAAAAGGAGCCTGGTTAAACTAGAGACGCTCATCAAACAATGTGGACACATTTTTAGAAAGTTATATGAAGTAGTAATTATGCACAAACAAATATTTGTTGGGCTAAAATAAAAGTTAACCTTTAAAAAGTTGAAAATTACCTCGGTCTAATGCAGTCTCATCGATATATCCATGAGACTGCACATAAAGCTACCGCTTTTTGTTTGGTCTCATTAATATACCCATTTCATAAATGAAATAAATTTGAATTTTATCTCTAAATCCTGTTTATTTGTGGCTTCTTCTCTCAATCTCAACCAAATGAATCCTGGGGAGGAGATGTAGGAATAGAGTATGCTGTTGTTTCACCTTAACACCACAGGAACTGATTGTTTTTCTTTCTTATTTTTTTTTTTGTTGCCCCTGACTGCAAATTAAAAGGATAAAGATTTGGACTCTAATTTATGGAGAATTTCTCTTTTTAAAGAGGAGAAAATCATTCTGGATTTATTTAAATATTTATGCACATTCAATGACAGCTTAACCCATATTTCACTTTACTTTTGAATTCATAGTAACCAATCTTGGCAGTTTTTTTGATTCATAAGAGAAGTTTGTTGTACCATAATCTGCTTTTGATTAGTTAATACAAAAATCCCTATCTAATTGCTGGAAACAGGCCAATTTTTTGCGTTTTTTTCTATTCAAGCCAAAACATTTTTACAAAAGACACAACACCTTCTAAAGTTTTGAGCCTAGAATCTTTTCAGATCGCAGTCTGCTAACACGCTCTTTGTTATCTGAGAACCAAGCCAGAACAGTTACTACTGATGTTAGCGTGGTTCAGTTGTGTCTGGCACAGTCCGGTTCAGTTCTGCGTGCCAATTACACTCAACAGTTATCTCGGTTACCCTGCTCAGACCAATTTTTGAATGGTTTCAAAAGGGTAGTGTAAATGGGGCTATAGTTTCTGATTCTGTTTGCTTGTAACACTCTGTGATATCTGAGATTCCAGCAGGTTTAAGTTGGTTGAAATCCGATTTGCACTGGAAAGAATACATGACAAACCAACAACTGTTGTTACACAAACACCCTCTACGGATCACAAATGAACTGCTGGTGGAAGCATTTTTTAAAGCTGCATTCCTTGCAAAATAAGCCTTCTTTACAGTGAGCTAAACAAACATTAAGAGCCTGATCTTTAAGGCTTCCAAATAATAGGCACTGAAATTCATGAGCAATATTGTTTGTATTTTTTCTATCTGCCATAAGTGGGTGTGTTGTGGGTAATCTACAAAGACTGCACAAGGACATGCAAACAAGTTTGATTCCGTCTATGCAAGTGAGAAGCGTGCAGGTTCTACTAGCCGTTTGAGCGGTCATAGAGAAAGACGAGGTTCTAAGCCATGATGGAGGTAATGATGTTAATTACATAAAAAAAACCAACAATACTTACTAACAAAATATAATGCACCTGAAATCTGTTGTCCATCTCAAAATACTTCAAACAGAAGTTAAAAAAAAAAAAAAAAAAAAGTATTGTCAAATAACTAAAGTTAAGGTTTATAATTAACACATTTAGAATAGCATAAAACATGAGAAATCTGTCTTTGTCTGCTTATTGACATGCAATCAAATTACGGCCTGAACAAGTGGGTTTAACTCCACCAGCTCCTCTGAAAAGCAGCTTGAACCCAGATACTACAAAATAAGCAAGGCCCAGAATAAGGGGGGACGAAATTCTTATAAATCTTAACTGTTTGGATCAAGGCACTCATATTTACACAGTTACACTAAAAACTAGGAGTGGATGTGTTTGTAGGGTTCTTGTTAGACACTCCAACTGTCTTCACCTACTATCCTATTGTTTTTTTTTTCCTTTTTAAGCACATGGAGAAAGTTATGCTTTAAAAATCAACAGGAACTAAAGCAGCCAAGCATCAAAGAAAGACTTTAAAAGACCTTCAGAAAGCCCGAAAATCTATTGATAAAGTCTATTTGACACTATAACAAAAAGGTTTGGCTGATTAAAATCCAACAAAGAAAGTGAGGAGAAATTCAAAACATCTAAAAATGTATTTTTTATCTAAAAATGTTTGTTAAATAAATATATCTGAACTTTTCTTTGGCAGTTCTTCATAAACCACATAATTATACATACTCATGCAGCGGTTAACGTCCCTCCCTCTCTGTCCAAAGTGTCCAGCAGGACAGGAGTGGAGACAAGTTCCATGATGAGACATCCCTTTCCTCTGGAGGAACAGGAAGAGTCGCTCTGGACAGCGTACACAGCCGTTGTCCCGGGAACACTCCAGACAGCTCTGACAGTCCTCAGATGTCTCCTTGTGAGCTGCAGGAGACGACAGGAAGCACATTAAGACGAATAAGGATTACGGACAGGAGATATTAAAACAGAAATAAGATCAGGTCAAAAAAAAAAAGAAAAAGACGAAGATAGAACCGGAAAGGAGACTCCACAAATCCTCAAGATGCAGAGATAGTATCTGGGCTCCATGAAAATCAGCAAAGCTGCCTGAACCACTAAAGTGCAGATGTTAGCTGAGGCACTTTCCCATGTTGACACAGTAGTCTCTCCTCTAACCCAACACAATCCTCTAAGGCTGTAATTCATCCAATAGATCAATAAATCAATGAATCTACCACTAACACAAACACACAGTAATGGAATTCAGTGGACTAAACTATATATGTGATTCTGTATAGTGTCCGTACATAATAAGCTGTCATGACAGTGCTTATTCCTTTGATCAGTTAAAGAGTGGTGTCAAAAATGAATACTGGGATAGATAATGGCATTTTGTGGTTAAATTTGCTAAATGCATTATAATTCTTAACAAAAACACAGAATGAAACTTGGGGAAGCCAAATAATAAATGGCACAGAAGTTTTATCCAAAGCAGGCACACATTCCAGCTTTCTTGTTTAAGCTTTTTTAAATTGTCATTAAACTTTCACAAGTACAGAGCAACAGAATTCACTCTCTGCATTTAATTAAATTCATTTCAATTCAGTTTATTTATATAGCGCCAACTCGCATCAGAATTCATGGATTGCATCAGAGCGTCGGGTCACACAGTGTGAGAACATACATCTTAAACTGTGAACTTTTAAACCCTGCTGCTTTGTCGTACAGTTTGAGTTGAAGCAGCGTGCAACAAATTAAAATATAGTGCAGTGTATGCCCGGCTTAAGCCACTCCTTCCGTCTTCTCAAATGTGATTTTCTGCATTCTCATAGCCTGGCTTTTAGCTCTAGCTCCCTTTCTTTTTTCTAAGCTAGTTTTTATAGCACGTATCCATTCCCAGTATCCAAGTCTTGTGCCATGGTCCGTGCCTAAAAGAACTTATTTAATTTATTTCAATAAAATGTTTCTCATTTTGACTTTTCTCTTTGTGAGTCTCTCAAGTTTAAAATAGAGTCTCTTTGAATTGATTTGTAGATTTTGGTTGCTGAAAATTCTATGCCTAGTGACGCTCCCCTATAATAAGCAACAAATAGTCCTCTGACATCGCATTTTAAGGGAACTGCGTGTGAGCCCTGAAGTTGGAACCCGCCAAATGCGGCTAACTTTTGTGACTCAGAGGTGAAACTGTCAATCAACCTGACATGTTTGCAGGCATCCAAAAACACAACATACAACACTGAGCAGGTGTTGTGTTGTTGCCCATTCGCATAGCCTATCGTTTTTAAGCAAGCCACAGCCTTTCCTTGGATTAAAAAAAAAAAGAAATGTGTCAAAATACCGCTCTTGTCTAGCCGTTACAACAGTTAAACCCATTATTTTGGTGCAGTAACTTCATTTTCTGAGCTGTCTTTGAACGCCCCATGATTGTACAAATGCTAAGGCAGAAGTTCAAGTTTGATCGACACAGACATGGCGATGAACATGAGCCTCAGGGTGTTCAGCAAATCCGGCAGCAAGAAGCAAAAAACTTTGCAGTTTTTTTTTCCAAATAAACCTTTGTTTAAAAAGATGTTCAAAAAAGACTTCTTAATTAAATGATGAAAAGGTCAAACTGGCCAATTATCAATATGTTAATCTAGTTAACATTAATCAAAAGGATTGCTATATCTATATCTGTTAGCCAGTTAGTTTATTCCCGGAATAAACCGAATCCTCTTACATTTTATATTTAATTTTTATTATTATTATCTTTTTAAACAGTGTCCTGTCTGGTGATGTGCAATAAGAATAATTGTCTTGATGCCAAAAAAGAGCCCAAAAGATTTTTTTTTTCACAATTGGAGCAGTACGGCTATTGCTATAGTGTTCCGCTTCATTTATGCATATAAATAGCTTTATTATAATTCATGCAGGGAGTTTTACAGATTATATGGAGACTGCAATGTCAGTAGAACAGGAAAGGAAAAACAAGAAAAAGGAAAAGATTAAAGAAAGAGGAAATAAAAGGCAGACAATGATAAAACATCTTCAGTCTGATTATCACCTGCAAAGAGATATAAAACAAAGAACAGCACAACCAACAGATATAGTATAAGAGATAAAATAAAGTAACACCTTGATACTATCACTGAAGTATAAGTGGTTATATTTAATCTATCTGACATGTGTACTTTGGTAGCTGAAGATATTAACTTCCATACAGAAATTTATAAAAAGTGAATCTCTAAGTACCTGGAACCAAGCACCTGTAGTTGTTTATGAGAGTGCACTTGAGCATGTAAAGTTTAGGAAAGGAAAAATTTTCAATAGTGGTTGTGAAGAGCCGAAGACTCAACCCCCCCCCCCCCCCCCCCAGAGCACATCGGCAAGCACCGGAGGACCCAAAACCCAGACGTGCAAAGGGACCCCAAGAGCAAAACTGCCCAGGAGGGGCCAACCCAGGAAATCCACCCCCCGCCAAGGGAAGAGCAGACACGGCCCCGAGGAAATCCCCCAGCCGCAATGCCGAAGCCCCCAGGAGCCACGGAGACGCGAAGCAGCCGCCAGGAATAAGCCAGCACCCACCCGGGCATCCACCCCCAAACACCGAAATCCGGATTGGGGGGGAGGGGAGCGGTGTCGCCACCACACTAACTCATCTAATTCCTGCTTCAGACCCAGTCCTTCTATCCGCACCTGGACCAGGCGTCCCTGGCCCCCCGGGGACTGGGACCACATGCCCCAAACCAGAATCCTCTTTCATTTCTGGACAGACTTTGTGCCCCTAATTTCTCTCCACATAATAAAATAAGTATGTTGGTCATAATCAATGAGTCAATGCAATCAACTGGTTTTCCTTAGATAGAAAACTTTGTATCAATTTGACTGTATGATCTGGTTGAACTGTAAAGTGCCTTGAGATGACATGTGTTGTGAATTTGGCGCTATATAAATAAACTGAATTGAATTGAATTGAATAATCGAGAGAGGAGAGTGAGAGAAGAGACAGAAGTCTCTATGCTATAAAAGAAACTTTCATTTAAATGCCATAGCACTTGTTACCGCTTCTCTTCCTAATTTTATCCAAAACTTTTGCTTTTCACATTACTTAGTGTTTATTGCCATAAGAGATCAGACTCAGGGAGGAGATTGACCAGAGGCCAGCAGCAGAGTCCACCATGCAGGGTCTGCACAGGTGAATAAAGAATAAGTAATAAGTAGGCAAGAAGTAAACCATGAACCAATAAATAGTTTCAGGTTCAATTCCATTGTAATTTTGACCTCCTCATTCCTGTTTTAAAATTTCTCTTTACACATTTTTAATGTTTATTGCCATAATAGAGGAAAGCCAGGAGGGAGATGAACCAGATACCAGCAGCAGGTAGAATGATGTAGGATCTTTACAGGTAAGGAGAGTTTCTAACGTCATTAGAACAACAACAGCGGGGAGAAACAATACAGGTATTAGGAAAAAAGGATTTCTCAGGTATTTTAGAGGAAAGGTGGAATTGAATATTAGAGACTAAGGAACTTTAAAAAAAGGTGTCCCCCCCTAATTTCTGAGTGGTTATGTCCATGAAAATATAGTTTGGACTATATCTGTTAATTGTTTTCAAAATCATTGTTGTCATATCCATTGTTTTTTACTTAAGTAAAACTTTATCAAATCAGTATGCTAGACTTGTCTTGAAAATGAAATAGATGTATACAGTAGTAGCCATTCAAAATTTCCCCACTTTCCTTGATGGGTCCTTGTCTAGTTCCCTTTAATTTCTTTTTAAACATCAATCTTTGTACTAAAATATTCTGTCATGATTTTTGGACATTAAGATCTAAAGAGAAGCATCCTCTCCTGGTCAGACCCTGTAATTCAGTGAAAGGGTGGAGTCAGAGTAAAAAAATATGTAAGAGGGGCTCACTCCAGTGGCTGGAAGTTGGAGGGAATTCAGTTGGGAGTTAGCGGGAAGTGGGCTGCCATTCGGCTGGCGTTTGACTGGGAAGGGCCATTTTTACAAAGTTAAAATTATAATTCTTATAGAACAAAAAATAACAACAAAACAGTTAAACCTGGATGCACACAGTGAAAATAGACAGTTATACAGTTAATTAGAATTCCTCTGGGTGTTAAATAAATGAGACCATCAGTGAGATGAGCGCCTGCTTGTATTTCTTCTGTCATTTTCTATTCTAGATGCTGGCCAAACCAGCTCAGATAAGGTTTACATTATGTAGGTCTAGTCAGAAATTACATTAAGTTAAGTAATAACCTGAAATAACTTAAATGTGTATTTTTGTTCAAGTTCAAGAACCATTTTAAAGATTTTTCTGAGTTGTTTACTTTTTTTTTCTTTAGGCGTAACAAAATTCTGGCTGATATAAAACCTCTGTGGCTGGTGGCAAAAAAAGTGAACGTCAGGACCTGCCTGTTGGTATGCAGGGTGTCTGCTGCTCCAAGCAACAGCGTTTTTAAGTAGATGATGCACTGATAATGGTTTTAGGTGGCCCTTTTAAAACATTAGAAAATTTCTATTTAAAAAAAAATCCTGTCTTTAACTCTGTTTTTTTTTTTTTATGTTATCTTATGCAGACCAGTTATTTATACGTCAGCTTGAACACCTAAATTCGGCCAATCATATATCAAAGGTCATCTGTCAATAAAAATTTTCTAGGTCATGGCATCTTGATTCTTATTTCGCAGCTAATATACGCAACGGTTGAACTAATAAATCAGAATAATTTCCTTTCCCATTGAGTTGCGTCCCAGTGTTCACTGGGATGGACGTCTGTGTCTTCAGCAGGCGTAGAGCTAACAGAACTGGCAGCGTTGCGAGGCAAGGGCTCACACATGTACGGCTGGAAGCCTTCTACACCAAACCAACCAAACTTGCTTGTAACCTTCCGCAACAACAATCCCTTCCCCTTGATAAACAACCATCACATTCACTTTATTCACTCCTGTAAAGTCGTGCACCACTCAGGAGAATTTAGAAATGCAACAGTTGCCGCGGCCGTTTCCCTACGATTTTAAGTAACATTTTTCAAGGATTGAAAAATGTTGGACTGCAACTGCTTTTCAATTCAAAAACATGTCGAAAGAAATCACACTTAAATCAAATAAATGTTATTTATTTGAGGCCAAACCCATTCACCATGGGTCCTACAAACAGAACCGTGGTTAGACCCCTGAAGCCTGATCTGAATCCCCAGGATGTAAAAATAAAGGGATATCACTTCAGCTGACTGGTCGGTTGGCATTACTTTCACCTGGAAGTCTGTGGATTGAATAACACCTGGACCTCAGTTGTGCATTGCCACATAAAATAGCAATATGTTGTTGAAACAATATGCCTGAAGATAAAATTTATTTAAATTTTATACACAAAGTGCAAACCTACTTGGCAATAAACTTGCTTCTGATGTTTATTTTTATTTTTGACTCAAATAAATGACAAAAGAAGCCATAAAAAACAAAATAAAATCCTCCAATAATTCCAAGGCTATAAGTCAAGAGTTTTGTACAGAGCTGTAATCACTTTAATCAAATTTTAATCATCATGTGATCGGAACATGCTTTACATTGCAAAAACATATATCTAAGTCAGTTTTTTTTTAATATAAATGCATTTTCCCTTGATTTGAACAAAAAAGAAGTTTTGCAAATGGAATAAGACACCTTACATTTAAAATATAAATATATTACTATTTTGTTATACTATTCTAAGTGCATATAATCTATTAATCTTATTGCAATGAACTGAAAGTGCTCACTGTTTTGGTAGATCATTTTATTTAACTCTAATAAAGAGCAGGTATGTTTTTTAAAGACCTTTTACTTATTTTTAGTTTAGGTTTTTCAGTGCATGATCAGGACTCCATCAGATGATAAATATATTGCAAAGGTTCAGGGTTCAAAGCAGATTTTCCCCTCGAACAACCGCTGAGGTCTCACCCGTGGCGTGTAGAAATCTGCTCCACACACATGTGCTGTGGATCTGCAGGCTTAGGGGGCTTTCAATGGGGCTGCAGGTTTAGGTAGCATAAAATCCTGCCCCCTGACCCTGCACTGGATTGCCCTGGGTTTCTTCTTTAACAACTTCCAGGTGTGACCAGCTCTGTCAGGGTTTCTGGAAAACACGCTTGCTTTAAAAAAACGAATTTCTACCCACACCTTTGAATTCACGGCGCGGCTCCGACGACATAGTTTTAACATTAGACAGCTTGTTAACAGAGAATTTCTGCGGGTTCCAATGCCTCGTCACGCTGCTAAAGCTGTTAATGTACTCTCAGGTCAGACCGTCTGTAACGTCAATCAGGAGTTGTTAGTGGATTTGGAACAGATTTCCCGCAATGCATCAGGATGTGTGTATTAACAAGAAAAAGCTGCATGTTAGAATAATACTCACTGTGTTGGTCTTTAATAGTCTCCCTGGAGGCAATTATTACCTTTATGTTAGGGATGTCGTTTGTGAAAACTATTTTTATTAGTGCACAGTCTAATGAATTGCATTGAACTTAAATTTCCCTGGCGCCAACCAGGGAAATGTGTTTTAATAAAACCCCAAAAGATTGGGATTAGGATTTTACAGTCATCGTTAGAGAAAGTAAAATCTATAAGTTCTAGTGATTCACTTCAATTCAGTTTATTTCTATAGCGCCAATTCACAACACATGTCATCTCAAGTTACTTTACAGTTCAACCAGATCATCCAGTCAGATTGATTCAAATTTTTCTATCTAAGGAAAACCAGTTGATTGCATCAACTCATTGACTTGAAGGCAATCCCTCTGGTGATGTAACCAGATTTGCAAAGTAACTAAGTAGATTTACTTTGTTGCACCACTTAAGTATTAATTTTTATTGTATTTTAAAGAGTATTTTTGAAAATCAAGACTTTCCCTTTTATCTCTTTATATTAGAGACATAAAAATGTCCGAATCCGGCCTGTGGTCCTTTGCCGCATGTCTCTCCCACTCTCATACCCCCTTTCCTGTCAGCCTGCTGTCCATTAAAACGAGCCACTTAAAAAAAACAAAAAATAAAAAATCACAGACATTGCTACAAATTAAAATCTGACCTGAATTTCTCATGAAAGAATTAGTTGATTAGAACAACAGAAAACTTTCATGTGGCTCCAGCCTCTGATGTGACCCTCTGCTGAAATGTTTGTCTCGTGTTACATGTGCTTTTCATGTGCTGAAGTTGTTTTGATATCTCAAACTGTATCCTGTCAATGATAAAATGTCAAATATGCTTTTTTCCCCAATACCTCCCCAATGTAGCTCCTACCTTTTCACAGAGATAAAGGCAGCGCTATGGGGAACCACCTCACAGTGGGTAGGGTGACCATATTTTCATTTGGGAAAACCAGGACACCTTGGAACGGGGGGAATCTCTGTTCCCATGTCTGTGGCATGCACTCACTTAACATAGGCCTACGTAATCCTACAATAACCTTATATTTATAGTTGATTTATGAAAAATTATTTTCAGTAAAAGTCAACATTAATAACTCCAATATAACAGATAATTTTATTCAAAATGTATTTATTAAAAATGCTTAACAATTCCTGTAATGAATGAACAGCACAATGAAAGAAATAATGTCTCATCTAAACATCCCTCACTTAACAATAAAAGTTAACAATAACTCTCAACTCCCAATAACAGATGATACTCAGCCTCAGCGATGAACAAAATAATGTCTGTTCTGTAGGCTATTGGAAAAAATAAATTAACAAATGAGCTAATTAACAAAAAATACCTCTTGTGTAGCAAAAATAACTCAAAATGTACCACAAACGAACAAACATATCAATACACTATCTTTACTTTCGGAGTCCAGGTGGCTTTTTAGATTCCTTGCACCTCCATTGGACACCGAGACATATGTGCCTGCTTTGCACACTGTGCACAAGGCCTCCCATTTGTCTCGACCCGGTCTGAAAGCGGGGAAACTCTTTTGTAAATCGTCGGTAAACATACATTTGAGCTTTTGCATGTTGTTTGGCGTACTGACAGCCACGCAATCTATATTCTTGCTCTGTTTGAAAACCTAGGACGCGTCCTTAGAAGGCCAGATTCAAAGGACGATTACGTCATAGCGAGGCACCGAGGTCTGGTCGGATTCCAAGAGTCCTCGTTATGCGGCCTTAAAATGCGTCCTTCTTTTTGCCAGATTTGAAGGACGGGTTTGATGTATCCTCGCTATCCTTGGTTTACCCAGGATTCATTGCAAGACCAAGCAAGCCGGGATTTGCTCCGTGATCAGAGGAAATGTTACTTGGCGCCGAACAGTGGTGAAAATTGGAAGTTCAGTTTAATATAATACAAGTCAGTGAATAGTTCCGTCTGAAATGAATGAAAATAGATTTTTTAATTATTATTGATTCAGATATGTGGCGGTAATGTTTGATTTATCTAAAGGTTTTAATCTGTTACTGTGTAAATGAGTTTAGCTGTAATTTAAGGACAGATTCTAATAGATCTGCAGCGCGGGGACTATAAATCTGATAGGATTTAACTTTTTTATTGCTGTTTTGCACAATATGCTTAACAAAGTATTTTTTGTTGTTGAATATTAGAGATTTTGCAGATATACTTTTTATACATACATTGTTTAGATTTACTTATATATTTCTACCCCTTTTATAGAATAAAAAATCCCTTTATTGTCCCACAATGGGCAGATTTACAGCAGCAGAAAGATTATTGAAATGGTCACACAAATGTGGACCTTAGAAAAATGTATAAGAATAACATAATAGGGAAGAGTTAAAATATAAAAAAAATACAATTCTGTAAAGTGTTAACAATATAAAACTGGAGAATAAATAACCAATATGCAGCTATGGACATTTCAATCTGAAAAACTCACACAGAGAAAAAGATAATTAGAAGAGTTTTATTGATAAGAAAGTATAGTCTTTGGCGCTCAGACCTCGGCAGGAACATTCATGCTGAATTATGCTTAACATGCATGAGTAGATGAATGAGAATAGGGATGTTCCCCCTGGCCTGAAACTGGTGGTGGTTCAATTGAGCTGGTTGACAAGGTGATCTGCTGAGCAGAATTGTGGGACTAGAAGACTGAGGGAGCTGACGCCGGGGCTTCACTCAGAGACTCGGGATATAGAGGTCCTGCTTGGTGATGCAGGTACCGTGAACTGTCCATGATGAGCAAGCATGAAGCGACAGTGGAGAGGAAAAACTCCCCTTTGGGAAGAAACCTATGGCAGAACCGGGCTCAACATGGTGGTCTTCTGCCGGACCAATGCAGTGAGACGAGGGATGGTGACAACTGGGATTAATACTCTCTGATGAGGTTGAGGTGAAGTCGTGTCATGGAGGACGATCCAGCTGCGATGGCGGAGAGGGGGATGGAGGTGGGTGAATTGTCATCTGAATCGAAATCCGACATAGTGATTGCAGGATAGCGGGCTGGGATGAGGATTTGAAGAGTTTATAAAGTGAAAGCAGGACGCTGATTGCGCTTCGTGGTGGAGTAGTTCGAAGCTGATTGGCTTGCTTCGGAGACGGATCAGCTTCTGATTGGATGGAGGTAAGCCAGAGTTTCTTCAATTGAACTTCCGCTAGAGCTTCATTTCAATCTGAAAAACTCACACAGAGAAAAAGATAATTAGAAGAGTTTTATTGATAAGAAAGTATAGTCTTTGGCGCTCAGACCTCGGCAGGAACATTCATGCTGAATTATGCTTAACGTGCATGAGTAGATGAATGAGAATAGGGATGTTCCCCCAAAAGCTGAGGTCGAGGCCAGAGAGCTCGTAGGGCAGTTACTAGTAACAAAATGAAGAATGCGTAATGAAATGCTGAGAAGGTTTGCAAACAGCTTACCGAGCCAGATTGGAGTTGACGATGGCAACCACAGTTGACGCCGAAAACTTACCATGATGGTGATGGTGATGATGATGATGATGATGATGATTCTTGCGGATGAGTCTGATAATGAATCTTGCGGATGAGTCTGATAATGAATCTTGCGGATGAGTCTGATAATGATCTTGCGGATGAGTCTGATAATGATCTTGCGGATGAGTCTGACAATGATCTTGCGGATGATTCTTGCGGATGATAACATATATGAAGAAATAACATGACGAAATACAGACACATGACGAGACGCAGACATGGTGCATATTGATGCATTAGGGAATGCATGCAAAATGGCGTAAAGGATGCACGACGAGACGCAGACCAGACACGACGAGACACACAAGAGAAGGCACGTTGCTGCCTGACATAAAGGTGAGATTGCACGTATACTAGCCAGAATAAAGACAGCATGAGTATAGCAAGGAGACAGCATGGAGACTGCAGAAAGCAAGGAATAATGTAGATAACTGATAAGAGTAGGAGAAGGAGAAGATGAGTTAGAGGATGGTCATGGTTAGGTCAGGTAATGATGAGAAAGAGTTCGAACCACAACCACCATTTGTGTTAGAGTTATCTAGAGGCAGAGAGAGTGTTACGCTGCGAGAATTGATGGGAGTTCTGGGCGGATGTATGAGGTATAGGCCGATGATGACCATCGGCCTAGTTGCTGGAGGGAAGCCTCAGAAACCCCACGAGTAGCTGCTGTTGTAGCAGCTCCAATCCGGAACGAATGCCCGGAATAGCCACTAGAGGGAAGGCCACATGATTCTAAAAGTGTCCTGAGGTGATGAAGGAACCAACGAGTGGACATAGAATGACCCTCGGGCGTAATGAAGAGTGCTTTAGAATGATAGGGCATAGAGTGTCGTCTTTGAAAGAAATCGAACATGGCAAGAAAGGGACAGAGGGGGCCATCTGTTCGTGCGATGAAGATGGAACAAGCGCCTTTACCTTTAGAATGTTTTAAGGATAATTTGAAATGGTCGATGTGAAAACGAATATCTGAGATGGACAGATCTCGGAAATGATTAAAGTGTCTATGAAGAAGTGAATTCCCCCGGTCTCAGAAAGCCATAGAAGGCCAATAAGAAGGAACTAGATAACAGAGACTTGACATAAGACGAGTAGGAGCTAGTAGAAAGTGCGGACACTAGTCTCCTAAGGATTGGAAAAGTAATAGGCTTGCGAGTGTCAGAAGTACCAGAAGAATGTTTAGCTAGACCTTTAAGGAGAAGCTTGATGGAGTAGTCAGCGAAAAGGCTAGAAGAATTAGGGTTATAGCATTTGGAAAAGAAATTGATGCCGGCTAACAAGCTGCGAATGTAAGATAATTTGAAGCGGCGTTTATCAAAGCAGTAAGAAATGAAAGCTATGACAGAAGTAATGAGTAAAGGATACAGGGGAATATGGAGACTTGAACAGAATTTTGCAAATAATTGCCATGCAAAGTTGTAGGTCCTGAGAGTAGAAGGAGCGAAACCAGATTTCATGTAGAATCTGGAGGAAAGTAGATATGCATGAAGAGAGTGAGTTAATTGAGGGTGAATTCCTCTAGAGGAGGAACAGGAGTCGGATGGAGATCGGAGGTAGGTCGAAGATGACGGAAAGTCTGAATTTTGAAACGAGAGAGAGTGTCAGCAGCAGTGTTAGAATGGCCTGGAACGTGACGCGCTGAGATAATGAAATTGTTAGTGACTGCTTGCCAGGTGATGCTTCTGATGAAGGGCATGAGAGACTGGGAGGAGGAGCGACCTTTATTTAAGGCTTCGACGACCGCAAAGTTATCGCAATAGGCGGATAGGTTTTCTTTCCCAGAGCGGGCCCCACAGACGGCAAGCTATGGCTATGGGTTAGACCTCACACAGAGCAGATGATTGGGTGTTGAATGAAGAAGGCCATGAACCCACGAACCAACTGTCCTGAAAGAACCCCCCCAAAACCTACGGATGGGGCAGCATCCGTGAAAAACTGCAGCATGTCAGGAGATTGAATAATGTCATCGTAGAAAAATGATTTTCCGTTCCAATTTAGAAGGAGACTGGACCAGAAGGAAAGATCCAAACGGCAGCCTTCGTTCAGTGTAACCTGATCAAGGAGGGAGGGAAAGGAATTAGCCGGATCGAGCAAACGGGAAATGGAAGAGCGACCTTGAGGAATAATGCACATGGCGAAATTTAGATGACCTAGCAGGGAGAGCAGTTGGCATTTAGACACGACTGATGCAGAACAAAAGGACTGAGAGATCTCACGGATTCGAGACAGTTTATCTACGGGCAGGGATGCCATCATGGCTACTGAATCAAGCTCGATCCCGAGAACTTGATTTTTGTAGCGGGGCCAATAGTGTTCTCTTCAGACAGGGGAACACCGAGGCGGGAAAAGAGCTCCTTTAGCTTGGGAAGAGAAAGACTGGGAAGTTTAGAGGGAGGATCGAAAAGAAGGAAGTCATCCAGGAGATGAAGAACGCATGGAAGATGGGTGACATTGAGGAGAATCCAGCATAGAGCTTCTGAGATTTTGTCAAAGAGACATGGACTACTCCTGCATCCGAACATCAAACGGACAGCAAAATAGAAAAGCGATTTCCATTTAGCACAAAACAGGTGCCACTGGGAGGGATGAATAGGGACGATTTTGAACGCATCAGTGATGTCGGCTTTAGCTAGCCAGGCTCCTTTGCCGGTGCGTTTGATCAGAAGAATAGCGTGATCCACGGAAGCGTAATGAAGGGAAAAGGGGGCAGGCGGGATGAGGCTATTGATCGAGGAGTGATGACCGGTGTGGGGGGCGGATAAATCCAGAATGAGCCTCTTTTTTTCCAGAATATTTTCTGGTGGCTACTCCGAGAGGGCTAACTCGGAAGGGAACGAAGGGAGAGGTTTTGAAGGGACCGATCATGAACCCTTTAGAAATTTCTTGTTAAGAAGAGATCTACGGTGGTTCTTTAAGAGCAGATTGAAGATTTGGGGATATGTGGGTGAGAGAGGGGGGGTTAAAAACTCCTACATGAAATCCTTGAGAGAGACCAGAAAGAATGAAGTTAACAAAGGTACGGTCGGGATGATGAAGGAGACAGGACGATAACTCGGAAATTATTTTTTAATTATTATTAATTAATTTTTTTTTTTTTAACGTTAGATGATGAAGAAGACAGGACGATAATCAGAAATAATAATAAGGGGTGGTAAGGTGACGGGTTGCTAAAACTGAGGTACGATATATATGAAGCGTGCAAGGCGGGGACAGACTGATTCGGATGGGCAGAAGCTTCCTGCAGAAGCTCTGAGTAATCGCGATAGATGCTGAATGCGGCAAAATTGCCAATAGAAAGATCTCTGATAGACGGAGATCGGATGATTTAAGAAAACTGATGTCACCTGCTGATGCGACCTGCTGGTCGACTTCAGGGGAGGGAAGAATAAGAGAGACTAAATTAACATATTTTCCATGAATAATTTAGAACGAGGCTAGTGGAAATATTAGCATGCATGGGAATATAAGGTATGCCTGAATAAGAGGCAGACAAAGCATAAAGAGCGAACTCAAATAGATAGAAAATTATGAATGAAAACATGGTTGAATACGTCTTACCTAGAGCTGGCCCAGGGCGGGCGTTCCCTAATGTGAATGAAGAGAGGGGAGGGGGAGGTCCGTCTGAGCAGACAGCGGCAGGGATGACGTGGCAGTGCAGGGATTTTCCAAGTTTGGAGCGTGCGGACAGCGTCGAAACGGATTGAGTGAGAGAGTCCAGTGGAGCGGAGGGAGGCTGAGAGCTGTTAAACGGCAGAAGGACTAGACGGGGGAGCTGCTATGAATCAGGAAGCTGAAGAAGGTCCAAGGCTGCATCGAAATGATGAGAAGGAGCGGGCGAAGCGGTGACTGCTGCTGGGACAGATCTGGGAGGCCCTCTGTGCCCGGCGAGGGGAGCGGAGGACTGCATGTCCTTTGCGGCCAGGAATAGGAGCAGATTGAAGAGCGGAAGGCGAGGGAGATGGAGATGAATCACGAGGAGGTAGGAGTGAGGCTAGTTGAGACAGCTGAGCAGAGTCTAGGTCGGAGCCTGGCAATATACCCTTAGAGTGTAACGCGGAAGAAGGAGATGTGAGAGCGGCTAAACGGGAGCTTCTCCGAGCAGGGAGAATTGAATTGTCATCTGAATCGAAATCCGACATAGTGATTGCAGGATAGCGGGCTGGGATGAGGATTTGAAGAGTTTATAAAGTGAAAGCAGGACGCTGATTGGGCTTTGTGGTGGAGTAGTTCGAAGCTGATTGGCTCGCTTCAGAGACGGATCAGCTTCTGATTGGATGGAGGTAAGCCAGAGTTTCTTCAATTGAACTTCCGCTAGAGCTTCATTTTTACAGTAATGGATATTTGAAAATAGCAGCAACATCAGAGATGTACAGAATGACAGCAGCATGTTATTTAACTGACTAAGGTTTCTATCATTACATTTGATTTTATTTGTTCCTGCTCCCGGTGGTTGGAACCTTTATTCCACTCTGGATTCTTGTTAATGTAGTCTTTGCTCACTTTAACTTAAAAAAAAAATAAATAAATTAACAAAAAATTTTAAAAACCTCGGTATTCATTCTTTTCCTGCTGTCGAACAGAGCCTCTGATTAAGAACAGGGCTGCCCGCACTGACGCGGCTCAGGGAAAACGTCACACGCAGCGTCGTGCGCAGTGCCCTAGTGCCTGTAAATTTAATGGTCCAATTAAGGTAATTAAAAAAATTAGGATATTTCCTCACTTTCTAAAAAAAACCCGGGATGCCCGGGACAGGACGTGAAATACGGATATGTCCCGGGAAATACGGACGTTTGGTCACCCTAACAGTGGGACCCTTGGCAGCCATTAGAAGTCAACGGCAGTGTTCTGTGGCATGCATGGCCTCAGCCAATCATTCCCCCTGTCAGCCCCTCCCCACCCCATTTTCAATTCAGTTTATTTATATAGCACCAATTCACAACACATATCATCTCAAGGCACTTTACAGTTTTACGTGATGTATGTGATGAACGGTTTGTACTGAAACTAAAATGTCGATTATAATGCAATTTGTAGTTGACAATAAAGAAATTGATTGATTGATTGATTGATTGATTGATTGATTGATTGACTGATTGAGTGATGATGATTTTCACAGTACTACCATTTTAACCTTGATATCAGTATGGAGTCAATTTTGTTACATTATTTTTGCAAGCAAAAAGCCTGTTTTGCAAATGGAAAAAATAAAACAAACAAAAAAAACTAAATGCAATCCAGAAGTTAAGCTTTTTAAAATGTTTTAATGAAAAAAGTTTTGATAGTCGCTTTCCTATTTTCTAATTTAAAAAAAAATCTTCTATGCACAGTTTTTTCAAATTGTATTTTTTTTCTAATTTCAGTTATTTCATATTTTAATTTTCAAATTATTTGTACAGATTTTTATTTTTCAAATGCTAGTTTTTCAAATGTTATCGTTTGAACTCTTTTCAGATTGAATGTCACAGATCACATTCGCTCACTCTTCACTAATACAAATGTTCATGCTACCTATGGAGGACCAATCCTGCCATAATTAAAAATATATGCAGAAATAAATGAAGGACTTAAAAATTTAAAATTACTTGAAAAAATAATATGAATTTTTGTGCCATTACATGGGACAAAATAATAAAAACAAGATATTTCTTCAACAATTGATCAATTATTCATCTGTGTATTTATTTTAACTTCCACTTTTATTTTTACTTTTTTTCTTGCATTTAGGCTGACATATTTTTGACCCACCTATTTTCTGCTATACATTTTCTTGTAGTCTTTATTTTGGGTTTATGTATTTATTGCAAATGGATTTTTTGTTTTTGTTTAAGTAGCTAACATCCATGCAGACCTAAGCCCGCCCCCACAAGTAAAGACAATGGGGTTTGAAACTCCATTTGAAAGATGAATTCCAAAAAAAAAAAAATTAAAAATAAAGACATTAAATAAATAATAATCATTCTAACTTTAAAAAGTCACCCGATCTCATCATGGAAAATGTTTTCTAATACATGGAAAAAAAAGACCCAAATATGAAACAATTTGACAACTTTTTTTAGGTTGTTTGAGGGATTTTTCCATAATAATCTATAAATCTAAGATTACCAATAGCAAACATATTCAATGTCTTTGTATTCATCTATATGAATTCATATATGTATATATACATATATACATATACATATATGTATATATATATGTATATATACATATATGTATATATATATATATGTTCACTCTGTCTACATTTTTATTTAAATGTGATCCTAAAAGCTGATAAACCAATAACCTCTTAAAGCGCTAGTTCTTTTTTTCTCTAAGACAGAGTGAACATATATATATATATACATATATATGTATATATATATATATATATATATATATATATATATATATATATATATATATATATATATATATATATATATATATATATATATATACATATATATATATATATATATATATATATATATATATATATATTTGAGCAGTGCACTTGTGCTCTGAGAAGGTTGCAAGTACCCGGTTTGATCCCCACAGCCTGCACTCTGGGTTCAAGGGAGCAAGACCCTTAACCACACACTGCTCCCCGGGCGCCACAAAACAGCAGCCGACTGCTCCCCAAGGGGATGTGGAGAGTGAATTTCCCCATTATGGGACAATAAAGGGATTTATATGTTCACTCTGTCTTAGAGAAAAAAAGAACTAGCGCTTTAAGAGGTTATTGGTTTATCAGCTTTTAGGATCACATTTAAATAAAAATGTAGCTGTATAAATAACTTTGTGAGCCTCTGGAGAAATAAAAGAAATAACCATTTTTTGTTCTGTATAGGCAAAAAATTAAATTGCTGATAAAACAACAATATGGTGCATTATAGGATTGTCAAAATTATCAATACCACAGAAAGTACCGTATATGGATACAATCCTAATATAAGATGAATACAAAGACATTGAATATGTTTGCTATTGGTAATCTTAGATTTATAGATTATTATGGAAAAATCCCTCAAACAACCTAAAAAAAGTTGTCAAATTGTTTCATATTTGGGTCTTTTTTTTCCATGTATTAGAAATATATATATATATAATATATATATATATATATATATATATTCTATCACAAGTTCCAAATATCTGATCAAACAAAAACAACATTCACTCTTTAAATATATTAATTGAAATTTAATTAATTTGTCCTCTTTTTCAAATGAAAATGTTCAGGTGTTTCTCTGTACATATACTGTATTTGGATTTTATTATTTAATTAACTTAATCAGATAAAAGGCAGAACATGTGAACAAAATCTTAAACAACAAAAAATAATGTTAAAATAAACAGCAGTAAGATGAGAGGTTTAACTTATAAGAAATAATCATCTTTTACAGCAATAAACGGTACTGATGAAACAAAAACTGGCTACCTGGAATTTAAAGCCAGTTTAAAAACATCTGGTTTTTTAAAAGAGATTTAAGATGATTTGATTGATCTAGGGAGCCGGGAGCCTCGTAAAGAAAAGTTTGTCATAGTTAAAAGCCGACTTAGTCTTTAAACCTTAAAGATCCACTCAGAATTTTTGGATGTGAAATTTCCTTCGAAAAAGAGCTGCAAGATCATTTAGACATTTAAAAACTATAGGGGAAACATTTTAAAGAGTCTTTATTTTCATCATGTCACCATAATAACATTTTGTTGAGACACCGGCTCAGAACGTGAATGTACTTCAAGGACACACTGTACAGAAAAAGGAGAAAAGCGGCTGAATTTCTAACCAGTTGAAGACGAAGAGGAACAATCTGGTAAGTTTCACCGTATAAGGAGCTGCAGTTTTCTCAAGGACATTATGAGTGAAATAGTCATTGACTTTACCGATGAGCCTCGGCTAATAGCTGGACTGGATCACGGTGTTCTGTCAGATGAGCATACCTTGCCAGATCAGCATAACTACAGTCAATACACATGGCAAGACGTCAGATTTGCATTTATCTCTTTAGTTTTGTTTGAAAAATAGACTTTGATCTACCTCGGCAGGCGTGCATCCCTTAAGTCATGTAAAACAAAACAATTTAAGGCGAGATTCTCTCATCAGTCTCCATTTTGTATAAGACGTGTATAAGACATGGCAGGAATCATACGTAGCAGCCCTAGACTTATATTTTCATTAAAAGGAAGGCCATTTCTGTAAAATTGGAATGTACCATTACATTTCTAAATGACCCTAGAGGAAACAGGTACAGATTAAAATGGGGCCTAATATTGTGCCTTGAGGTACACCATATTAGCGTGGTTAGCATCCGCTTCCAGACTGTCGCTCTTCTTTAGCTTAAACACGGAGTTCTGTCAGATCAGCATACCCCGTCAGACCATCGTACCTATAGTCAATATGCAAGATGTCAGATTTGCGTTTATCCATTTAGTTTTGTACGACAAATAATCTTTAAACTACCTCAACAGGTGTGTATCCCTTTAGTCATGTACAAAAAAAAATATTTAAGGTCAGATCATCATACCCTTCAAAAAACACCAAAAAGTGAGTCATTAAATTGTTTTTTTGTACATGACTAGAGGGATACATGCCCATTGAGGTAGTTTAAGTTTATTTTTCATACAAAACTAAAAGGATAAATGGCTATTGACTGGGTATGCTGGTCTGACACCGTCAAACAGAGAGCTAAGTATGAAATAATAAGTGATCTAAAACTTTTCTTCATGAATGCAAACTGTTAGCAGTAATTTTGTTTCTGATATAGTTTTTTCTTATTGTTCTGGATCATTTTTAGCCCACTCTCCTATATTAAACTGTTGCAGTTCTTTAGATTGTGCTGGAGTCCTTCATATTGCAGCTATATTAGGATCAAAAACCCACCTTGGACCCTGAACCTCTGTCAAACTACAGACCCATTTCAAACCTCCCATTCATCTCCAAACTCCTAGAAAAAGTTGTTTCCACCCAGCTCCACAACCACCTTAAATGCAATAATCTGTATGAAAAATTCCAATCTGGTTTTCGTCCCTCCCTCCCACAGCACAGAAACAGCTCTCATCAAAGTCACCAGCGATCTGCTGATTCCGGTTTCACGTCCATCCTCATTCTTCTCGACCTCTCTGCTGCGTTTGACACAGTAGATCACCACATCCTCCTCCACCGCCTCCAGCATTTCATTGGTCTCTCTGGCACTGCCCTCCACTGGTTTCACTCCTACCTCACTGACAGGACCGAGTACGTGGCCCTGGGGGAGGCAAAATCCAGACCTCACACTGTCACCTGTGGGGTCCCCCAGGGCTCCGTGCTCGGCCCTACCCTGTTCACCATCTACATGCTCCCCCTTAGTTGTGTCGTCGGCAGGCATGGGGTCAACTTCCATTGCTATGCTGAGGACACACAACTTTACATTAAAATGACTCCTCCCAGCTCCCCCGCCAACTCTGTCACCCGCCTCAGCTCCTGCCTGGAGGATATAAAGGCGTGGATGAGTCAAAACTTCCTGCAGCTTAATGCCTCAAAAACAGAGGCCATCCAAACTGGTACTCCTCATCAACTCCGTTCCTCTCCTCTCACCTCTGTTTCATTCTGTGGTCATACCATTCCCCTGTCTCCCTCTGTTACAAGCCTTGGGGTCAAGCTTGACCCCCACCTCTCCTTTGACAATAATGTCACCTCCATTTGCAAAACGTCCTTCTTTCACCTCCGTAATATTTCCAAACTCCGCCCCTCCCTATCCCTCCCTGCTGCAGAGAAGCTCCTCCACGCCTTTGTCTCCTCCAGGCTGGATTACTGCACCGCTCTCCTCATCGGGATCTCTGGCAGGAGCCTTCAGAAGCTCCAGTACGTACAGAACAGCGCTGCCAGGGTCCTGATGAGGGTGAGGAAACACCAGCACATCACTCCCATCCTTCACACTTTACACTGGCTCCCTATTCAAGCCCGTATAGAGTACAAGATTCTTCTGCACACCCATCACTGTGTAAACGGTGCAGCCCCCACCTATCTCACTGAACTGCTCACACCACACACCTCTTCCCGGACCCGGTCAGGCCAACAGCACCGTCTGGCCCCACCCAGGACATGGCTAAAAACAATGGGCGACAGGGCCTTCGAAGCCGCAGCTCCCCGTCTGTGGAATGCCCTCCCAGAACACCTTAGGGCCCCACAGATGGTGGATTGTTTTAAGAAAGGACTGAAAACTTTCCTTTTTAGAAATGCCTACAATTGTTGATTTTAATTTTTTTTTTTTATAGGCTACGTATGCCTTTTAATGTATTGATTTTAATGATTGTCTTTTTACACAGTTTTTAATGTTATGGTCTTTTAAACTTGTTTTAATTTTCCCTTTTTTAAATGTAGCACTTTGTAGCACTTTGAGATTTGATGTCAAATGTAAAGTGCGTTATAAATAAAATTCATTAATATTATTATTATTATCAATCCAGAGGTTTAAAGAAAAGATGGAGTGTGAATTTGGAACGGCTGGACAAACTTTTATTCTCTTCTTTCTCAGGCATTTTGATCCATCTTTTAGGCTTCATTTCTTGGAAGAGTGGCCTTTAATCTGACAGCTTTTAAAGTACCCTACATACAGACATTGGGGGTTTTATCATTAGACAATTCTAGGCAGTGGTCTATGGCCCCATAAAACTGTGTTTACATGTATGGTTAATACAAATATTCCTTATTTGTGCAAATTAATCATGTTTTTGATAAAAAAAATTTTCGCTAAAATGCCCCCCCACCCTTCAGTGTCCACGACATTGGATCAGTCCATTTGCTCCTTAGAAGAGCAGTGCTGCCAACTAAGCGCTTTTGTTGGTACATTTAGCGACTTTTCAGACCCCTCTAGCACTTTAATTTCAAAAAAGCGTCCAGCACCAAATCTAGTGACTTTTTTCTGCTACTGGAGACTTTGGAGACATCTAAAAGCAGCGAACTCTGCTCTCCAGAGCAAGTAGATTGGTAACCCCGCCTCCTGCTCTCCTCTATCTTGTCTGCTGTCATGATTCATGCAGCTATTATTTCATCCAAATGAAAAATGGAGAACAGATAAGCAGATCATGGCTTGTCTACAGTGAAAAGAAGGACTGGGTTATTTACTTTTGCCTTTTTGCAAACACAGGAAGGAGCAATCAGCTACAGTAAGTGAGCTTAGTGCTTGGAAAAAATCTTTCATTCCTTTAGAGACAGCATGAAAAGTCAGCTGAGTACAAAACATAGAGAGGAAAACAACAGGAAAAGGGAGAAGAAGAGAGGGACACAACCTAGCAAAAATAATGGATGTCTATTCTATTAAAATGTTTCTATCTGATAATGGGTCTGTTTTATGTGTTCTCTTCTCAATTCAGAGGGCCCCCTGCCTGTTTTTGTCTAGGGCCCCAAATTTCCTAAATCCGTCCCTGCATAGAGCTGAGTTCATAGTTCACTCACTCTGACCGTGAGGTGTTTACATGCCCAAATGATAATCCCTACACCTCTGTGTTGACAATTGATATGATGGGTTCTGCTGATATAATTATTCTTTTTCTCCCAAATGCTTTGCAGTGCGTTTGTGAAAAGAAGAAAAAAACTGCTTTACTATCTCTCTAGAGGATGTTTTGTGGTTTATTTTTATGGCTGAAACAATTTATCGGATTAATCGTGATTATTGAAATAATCTTTAATTAATTTAGTAATTGATTAATCATTAACTGGAGTATAGAGACTGTAAAACATGCCTTTTGCTGACGGAATCGCCCACTTAAAGCAGGAATTATATCAAAATAGTAAAAAAAAACAAAAATGCAAAAAGTTTGCATTTAAGATAGAAACAAAATTTTGGTTTGTCAATACGCTCTATCCGGAACTCCTGAATTGGAAAAGTTTAAGTTTAACCTCTTTTAATTTAATTAAGAATCTTTTTGAGGAACCTTTGGCTATCAGAATATTAATCGATTAATCAAAAAATAAACAGATTAAATGATTTGCAAAATAATTGTTTATTGCAGCACAAGTTCATGCTTTTCTGTTATTTTATGATTGAATCTTCAAAACCAAACTAACCTCATCAAGTTTTATCTTTGTTTTTTGTCTTTTCATCAACATCACCATTAACAAATCTGAAAACTCTTAGATGGGCTTTTTTGGTGTGTCACAGGGGTAAAATTGGTTAGAATATTCATGTCTGGAAAGAGGCAGTCTTAAAGGTTATTTTCAGCTGATCTTGCTCCCTCAATATTTGGAATAATCCATTTTTTATAGTCAACCAATCGTAACTTTTCCTATACTGATGCAAAAAGCATTCCTACTCTGGGGTTAGCGCTGACATCTCTCTCCACCCAAGAATAGGAACAAATTATGCACTGGAAAAAACGATCTGAAAATAATTTTAAATTTCCTATATTAACTGTAATTAAACTTAATTTGAGCAGGGAAATGACATAAATTGCCAATAGAATGAGTATTTTTACTCTTAAAAATAAGCTAATTAGATAATATGCACTTGAAATTAGACAACGCAATTGTTTTCTTATTTTAAGTGTAAATTGTCTTGTTGCATTGTCAAGATGTCTCTTTTATGTCCTCAATTCAACAACAAATGCACTTATTTTAAGAAAAAAATACTTATCTAGATTTTTAAAATTTCAATATGGAAAGATTTACACAACCCATGTAAGGAGGCCTTAGTCCTCGGCGCAGCCGACCCGGATTCGGATCCGTCCTGTGCTCTTTTGCCGCATGTCTGTCCCCCTCTCTCATACCCCCTGTCCTGTTAGCTTAGTGTCCGTAAAAAATGAGCCACTAGTGCCGTAAAAATTAAAAACAAATAAAAAAAAGTTGTTTTTGTGTTCACTTTAGAATGAGTTTTTTTTAACGAGCTAAGTGTCCTGACCCTGTAAACCTCTGCCACAGGCAACCAACGTCAGGAGGATGCTCAGACCTCACGCTGTTTGGAGGTCAAAGAAGCTGCAGAGGCAGTTACCATGGAGATCAATCAGCGCTTCCCCAAAATTATTTTCAGGGCAATAAAAAAAACAAACTCTCTACTTTTCCATGTTCTTAATGCAAGTACCAAACAAAGTGAAGATAAATGGTTTTCTGTCAGTAAAAATCTAATGAGATATCCTCTGTGTTAGAGTTGCGTGCATGAATGGCTTTCTGCACGGCGCATGCGGCGCAGCAACAACATCCAGGGCAGGACACTTGAAAAACAGAAATAATTATGATAATCGAAGGTGAATGCTAATCCTCCACTTTATTCTTTTCCTTCGGTTCAGTTCAACACATGAGAAATATTTCTCCATCTATGTTCCTCCACAAAAAAAAATGCTTTTAATTCTTAATTAAATCATTGATTAAAATTTCGAATCTGAATTAATATTTTACAGAAGATAGGAACAAAAAAGTAAAGTATATTTTTTTCTAGTTGCTGCAGCATTGAGTGAAGATTAAAGCTGAGCTGCAAAAACAATATTGAAATACGTAAAGATTTCTTAAATTAAGTGGATTTACCCTTAATTTCAGAAGGTGAAAAAGAGGATTTGCCATTGGAATAAGTATTTTTACTCTAAAAATAAGATAATTAGATAAAATGCACGTGAAATAACACAATGCAATTTTTAATGTAACTTGTCTTGTTCCATTGGTAAAGCGCCTCACTTACCTCCTCAATCCAAGAAAAAATGCGCTTTTTAAAAGAAAAATTATTTATTAAGATCTCAATCTTTTGCAGTGTGGCTTCACCTCGTCTGAAATTTGATTTCTTTTTCCCTGTCTTTCCTTCTTATTCTCTTAAAAAAAAACAAAAAAAAAAAACGACCACACATGCTCGCAATTACCTACAGTAACCATAGAGACAGAGAACCGGCACTGATGGACAGAATAATGGGCCCGGCTCTCTCTGACCCCTGCACCGCAGCTTTTACACAGAAATACTAAACTCCAGCTGCTGCTGTTGCTCAGCTTTTGTTTTAAAAAGATAATAAAAGGAACCAAATCCAGATGGACGGACCTGGGAAGGCGATTAAAAGTAGAAAATAAAGGACGGAAAAAATAAACCGAGTCAATTTGCTGCTGTGAGGAGAAGTCAGAGGGTTAGCTCGCTCCTACGGCTCCCAGATTTTAGATCCTGGAATTTGTTTCAGATAAATTCCAGTAAATGCCATCATTCATATCACTGTGTAATGAATGAGGTATTTCTAGATTAATATCCAGTCTGTCAGAGGCATCTGAAGGCTTCACAGCATAGGGGTTTTTAGAACATCTTTAGGGGTGATGGAGCACCCTTAAATTGAATCATAGCACCCCTAAAATATGGGTTGTTTTTTATATTGTATGCCCTTTTTTAAATTGAAAAAAGTAATAGATACTAAACATACTAAATCTAGAACAGTCTAAAGCCTATACAGTACTTGATAAAAAGAAATATAGCATAAAAAGTATACATACAGCAACAGCAAAAATTCAATGAAAATAGTGCTATTCATTTTAAATAGTGGTTCAACAGAAATATTAATGATAAACGCAGAAACAAAAAAAAACAAAACAGGTAAACCAGAACGATGGAGCTCCTAAACTGAAGTTGAGGGAATAACTGCAATCAGGTGTTTTTTTTATTAAATGTTAAGTCAGATTTCTACTCCTGTTGATGGTTTGTTGGTGAAATGTTCATGAAGATACTCGCTGTCTGGGACTTTTTTTTTTAACATAATTTTTAATATCACAATTTAAAATCAATATTTCATTTAATCAAATCATAATTTTGTATGTTTTCATTTATATTTTTTTCAGTTTCTTGTTATTAGAGAGGGCTGCTCAGTGGCGGTGGGTAGCATTGCTGCCTTGCAGGAGGAAGGTTTAATTCCCGGCCTGGGGTCTTTCTGCATGGAGTTTGCATTTTCTCCCTGAGCATGTGTGGGTTCTCTCCGGGTACTCCGGCTTCCTCCCACAGTCCAAAATCATGACTGTTAGGTTATTTGGATTCTCTAAATTCTCCTTTGGTGTGAGTGTGGGCGTGAATGGTTGTTTGTTCTGTTTGTCTCTGTGTTGCCCTGGCGACCTGTTCAGGGTGAACCCTGCCTCTCGCCCATAGACAGCAGGAGATAGGCACCAGCACCCCTTGCGAGCCCAGCTGGGATAAAGCGTGACTGAAAATGGATGGGTGGATGTTATTAGAATTACTGTTGTGAATTTATCCTTTTCTTTATAGTGCGAAGTGTGTCTAAACATTCCAGAACAACTGTATATATTTTCCTTGTTAAATACGATCCATTTTAGGATTGCAAGTCCAAAGAAGGAGAGGTGTACAAAGGGAAGGAGAGGGGCAAGATGTAAGGTGAGGAAAAACCAGTTACCAGGTACGTTTCGGTACAACTTGTCCATGAAGACAAAAACACAGATAGACCAAACACCAAAGTCCCAGATAAGATGCATTTAAAATGTATGTAGAAAACTTTGAAATGTATCTTGCCTGTCCAGACAGCTCCCTGGGTGTTTAGCAGCCCTAAACCTCTGATCCTAGAGTCGCCCCTGCTTTAACCTGAAATGATCATCGGTCCATTCTTCCTGGTGTGCAGAAAGGTGGAGTGATTGTTCTTTCTTCTCTACGGGGGCAATTCTAGGATCAGAGGTCTAGGGGTGCTGAGCACCCAGAAACAGGGAAGAGTCATTTAACTGTTTTCTTTAAAACTTGTTCAGTGCGGTTTGCTAATAAGTGATCATTCACTAATGCATTGTATCCAAGGTTAATCTTTTAATGCTATTATAAATATTTTTTAATACCATCAACAAGTACCACAAGTACCCATTACTCTCATATATATATATACATATATATATATATATATATATATATATATATATATATATATATATATATATATATATATATATATATATATAGGGGTGAGTTTTTGCATGGGTGTTGCGATATGGTATGTATTGCGATACTTGGATCACAATATGATACCATAATGATATTGCAATGTCACTATATATCAATATTTTTTCAATCTATCAAAATTAAATGTAATGATAAAAAAAGCTGGATATGTTCATCTGAAGATATTGATCATTTAGTTATTTTGGTATCCATGTTGTTTGGGGTCTGAGTCAGTTCTCGTCTTCTACTGTAACTGCGTCATCGATATTGGGATGCGCCGCACAGCATCTGCCTAAGCGGTGGTGCAGAGGTAGCCCATTTTCCTTTTTTTTAAGTAAAAATTTTAGGTAATACGTTTTGTTTTTTAGAAAATTGATACTAGGAACTGAAAGATCGACATTATATCTGGCAGCTGAAAATTTCGATATATTACCAAAACGATTTTTTCCCACACTCATATATATAACAAGGCAAAATCTTTTTATCTTTACTGTCGACAGGCTGCAGCCATTTGGCGAATTCCTCGTTTTCCAGCCCCTTTTAGGCATTTTCCCTATTCTCTAGCTTTTTCTCCGCCTCAAGCTTCTTTTCCAAACATACAGCTTTAGGATCAACCGGAAGCCATTTCACGCAAACATATAATAGATATAATATATATATGGCAAAATTGTTTTTATAAACTTTTTACATTTTAAATGCCACAATAATCACATTTAATGAGTTTTAATGCCAATTAAGGCCTTAATTTAAAAAATAATATTTTATGACTTTTAAAGATTTTTAATGACCCACGGAAACCCTGGTTTCTGAGACGTGCGCCAAAAACCCGACAAGCAAAGCAAAAAGCAGGATTTTATAAGAAGAATATTCTAAATTAAAGCTTTTAAATCAATTCATTTCATGAAAACCTTTGAATCCGTTTTCATGAAAAGAGTTTTCTCTTTGTGTGCCAAAAATTACTTCCATGACGTACGTAAAATAATCTGCTAAATGAAATGTTTTTCTTTGCCAGTTTAACAACTGCTGCTATTCTGTCTATTTTTTTTTTTTTTTTTGCTGACCTTTTACTTTGCACACACCTTGCTCCTCTGCTCCCCCTTCTGCACCTCTCCCTCCTTAGACTAGCAATCAAAATGGATAATAAATTAAAATAACTATAAACTGAAAAAAATGACAACGATTTACGAATGATTCAGTTAATTTTAATGTTGATATTGAGTTGTGGTTTTAAAGATAATCAAACAAACCAGTCTCAGACACATTAGAGCACCTCGCTTGGTAAGAATTCTCCAACACGCCAACAATAGGTGCATAAATCTGACTGAACATTTCAGAAAACACCTGAATGCAGCGTTTTCCTGTAAGCGTTGCTCAACATTTTAGTTGAGGAGCTCCATCAGGCTTCTTTACTTGTTTTTTCTTGTTTGTTTCTTATAATTTCTGCTGAACCAGAACATAATTCAACAAGTTAAATAACCAAATACTATATAGTTTTTACAGTGTCACTTTTTTTTGTTGCTTTGTTTGTTTTTAAATTGTAAAAAGCACATACATTATAAAAAAACCAAAAAACAACTCATATTTTAGGGGTGCTTTGATTCAAATTACGGTTGCTTCAGCGCCCCCAAAAATAGGCTAAAAACGCACATGCTCCTCTATTATTACCAGACAGGTCACCACCTGTCCGGCTGTGCTCCATAAAAAAAAAAAAAAGACTCACTAGCTTAAAATCTAAAAAGCTCAGAGCTGAGTTGGAGAGGGTTGCCGACACCCAGCTGAACGATGACAGACAGGTCCAGCAGGTGAGAAAATGAAGCATAAATTCAGATCTTCAGAGGTTGACTCAGACTGAATCAATATGCAGTACAGAAAACAGACATTAAACTTCATCCAAATGAAGAATAGAAATACGACCCATCAGCTGCTTGCTTTCTCCCTTCTCCTTTTTAAATATTGAGTACAACAATTTCCCCCCTTATGCCACTCATTTATTCACACATCCTCTCTCACAATCCTCTCTGGAAGAGGATTAGGGCCACTAAAAGAATAAAAAAAAAAAGTTAACTGATTTTTAAATATCATTTCAGTTTAATATGAGAAAAAAGTCAGAATTCTGACATTTTTCTCCAAATTCTGACTGAATTCTGTTAGTATGAAGCCGTAGCCATGTCTAGAGACTAAACTGACTCTTGTTTTAATCACCTTCTGCTCTTCCAATAATGAAACAGCATCACCAGGGACCCCTCTAGCACATAAAAAGTTGCCTTCCATCCTTTTCCACCTATGTGTTACTGGCTCTCCCAAACAACTCACATCTTTGTCAGAATTCTGAGAAATAAAGTCAGAATTATGAGATTAAAGTCTGAATTCTGAGAAAAAAAAAGTAAAAATTCTGACTTTTTCCCCCCATATTAAACTGATATAAATTTCAAAAATAAGTTAACCTTTGTATATTTTTTCAGTGGCCCTAATCCTCTTCTGTATGTATCCCAGGCAGTGAGGTTGTGTGTAGAAATCCCTGTGCCATCAGTGCTGCTCCCTGACTTTAACTCACCGCTCTGCTTCTGCGTGACGCCGGACCCCATCCTGATCACCTCACAAAACAAGGACATCACAATGGCAAAGAGTTGCAAATGCATCTGGGCTGCTGGCGAGCGCCGGCTTCAGCGCCAGGCTCCAGGCATCTGCAGGGTCTCCAGGGCTGGCAGGTTTGGAAAATCAGCTCCACGAAGAAAGACGAGGCAGGGGAGGATGAAAGGTCTAAAGAAAGCTGGAAGAACAGGACGGATGGATGGGGTGAAGTGGAAGGCCTGAAGCAGCAATGAAAGCGCTGAAACAGAAGGCAGATTTCCTCTTCTCCTCAGTTCTGTTTCAAAAAGATTTTTTAAGGCTGATAGGAGGAGACGGTCGATCATAAACAAGAGGAGCAGCTGCAGGAGAGCGAAAAGACTCCTCTGCTTCCACAAACTGCCCGTTTGGAGGGAAAACTCTACAGTTAACCTACCACTGTCAAATTTGCGATAAACGAGCTCCACTTATCCCATCGCCATCTTTAACCCTTTGCAGGGTGTGTACTCTCTGGGCCCTAAGTGGTTCCATATTTCCAGAGGCCCCTCTGCCCCCTCCTCCTGAATCTACCTATGCTGTTCGCTGTTCGGTCCTGCAGTTGGATTTTCGTGCAGGTTTCTGAGGCAGTCCTGTTCAATATGTGCAAACAGTGAAGTTAGTTTAACCACCCTGAAAGAAAAGCGGCCGGGGAGTTTAATAAAGGCCTGCCGGCTTCGGGCTGCTTCTGCCCCCCCCCTCTCTCTGTCTCTGACCCTAATCTTATCACTGCAGTTTCATTAGAATAAACAAAGAAATAACTAACTGTTGTAAGTTTTTTGGATTTTCCAAAAACAAAACAAGAGTTTAAGCATTTATTTCACTTATTTAAACATAAAAAATGCTTCGTTTAAAATTGCTGCCAAGATAAAATACATGATACCTTTCTTCATCATTATTCATCATTTAAAGTTGTTGCTGAAAGAGAAAAAGGAAAATATTGAATTAAGTTTTTTTCGTGACCCCCCCCCACACACACACAAAAAAGCATAAAGTCTGTAAAATTGATTTTTTTTCAAAGAAAACGTCATTCAATTGATACGGTTCTTAATAAGATTGTTAAACTGGAAAAACTATCTAGAAGTAAGTAAATTTCTTAAATTAAGTGTATTTACCCTTAATTTGAGCAGGTAAATAAGATGATTTGCCAATGGAATAAGTATTTTTACTCTTAAAATAAGATATTTAGATAAAATACACTTGAAATAAGACAATGCAATTGTTTTCTTATTTTAAATGTAAATTGTCTTGTTCCATTGGGCAAACTGTTTTTTTCCCTTCTCAATTCAAGAACAAATTCAAAATTCTAATTATTTTAAGAAAAAATGATTAATCTAGATTTAGATTTTTCCAGTGTAGTTACTATTATTATTCATATTACTTTTCTTTTTTTTCAAATTCTTTATTATTTAGACACATTTACGGATATTTCATATCTAAGCTTACTGGCTCTGGTTAGGCAGTCAGAGCAGCAGAACTTTAATGACAGCCACGTTCCTTAAATCTAACCTCATACAAACTCTCATAATAATTTTGTCTTATTATGGAACCATTTAGCAGTTTCGATTGCAGCTTGGATGGTGTCATTGTAACGCTCCTGCGTTTCATCATGGAGATCATGGGTTCCAGCAGGAGTCCTTCCTGAGATGATGTTCCCTTATTCCTCCTGGTTCTTCATTGCTGTCGAAATTAGATAAACGTTACTGATAAGAATGTATTAAATTCCCTCCTCTGAACTGAGTGCAAATTGTTACTTTTGCTTTTCTGGTTAAAAATGTTTTACCTTTTTTTTTTTGTTTTTCTAGAAATTCTTTGGTTGAACGTTTAAGGAACAGAGCTGGAGTGAATCCTACATTTTAAGAAGCCAAAGTGTAATTTATTTTAAATCCCATTGCAATTATTAGTAAAAATTTCTTAAATTAAATGTATTTATCCTTAATGTGAGTAGGTAAATAAGATGATTTTGCCAATGGAATGAGGATTTTTACTCTTAAAATAAGATATTTAGATAATATGCACTGTAAATAGGACCATGCAAAAGTTGGTCTCTTATTTTAAATGTAAATTGTCTTGTTCCATTGGCAAAATGTCTGTATGTTTTAACTCCTCAATTCAAAAACAAATGCAGTTATTTTAAGGAAAAAATGACTTATCTATGACTTATGTAATGGGGAGTGGGGGAGTGGGGGGTCAGGCTGGCTTAATAGCCACTTTATACACAACATCAATGCTTGTATAAATAAATTAAATCCTATAAATCTTTCAGGGAAATCCAATGTGGAGTACCACAGGGGTCAACATTAGGGCAAAACGTATTTATAACATGTATCAAATATACACTGAAAAAATAATGCAACCACTTTTGGCATTTACTTTATTATATTCGGTTATTACAACTGTTTTATTACCTACCCTGCTAACATGAAATAATCGTGTTAAAGTAACTAAATGTGATTAGGTAAATGCCAAAAGCGGTTGCATTATTTTTTTCAGTGTATCTTTAAATGATCAAAATTAATTAAAATCATCTTGTTTGCAGATGACATTGATATATATACTGAATGTATAGGGAGATTTTTTTTTCTTCTGGGTAAGGTGTCTGGCAGATTTAGGAAATTATAAAAAACAAAAATATGTAAATTTTTTGTCTAAAATAGCTTTTTTTTTCAAAATTTTCACATTCACTCCCAGGCTTTCCTCTTGAGTGAGGAGGAGCATTTCTATTGGTCGCCGCAGAGGTTAGCGCCAATATTTTTATTCGTCAATAAGCGCCTCAAGAGAGAAAATGTTTGTTTTTGGCTTGAGGTAAAGATAATGTGATCTTTAAAATACAGTTTGAAATGAATACAGTTCACCTGAAAAAGAGAAAAAAATAAATAAATAAAAATCTGTAAAAGAAGTTTGAAAAAAAATTATTTAGCACACTTACTCTCAAAACCTTTTCTTTGATTTAAAAAAAAAACAAAGAAAAGATTTCCAATTTTTTTTTTTTCAGTTTTCATTGATTTTATGAAAACATAAAGGGAACATAAAATAGTTAATATTCATTAACATTTTCTTTGCTGCAACAACAGGGGAACTAAATTCACTCAAAGCCAGAAACACTGGAAAAAACAATCTACAAATAAGTAATAAAATATTAATTTAAATGAGGTGTATTTACCCTTAATTTGAGTACGTAAATGAGATAGATTGCCAATGGAATGGGTATTTTTACTCTTAAAATAAGATATTAAAGTAAAATGCACTGGAAATAATTTCTTATTTTAACAATTGAAATCATTCAGTCAGTAATTTTAATCTGCAGGGTTTGGACTTTTGTTTACCAAAATTTATTCTACTCAGCACCATTACACTGGAAAAAAAATCAAAATCTAGATAAGTCATTTTTTCTTAAAATAAGTGCATTTGTTCTTGAATTGAGGAGGTAAAAGAGACCTTTAGCCAACGGAACAAGACCATTTCCATTTCAAATAAGAAAACACAATTGCATTGTCTTATTTCCAGTGCATTTTATCTAATTATCTTATTTTAAGAGTTGAAATACTCATTCCATCGGCAAACTATCGCATTTACCAACTCAAATTAAGGATAGATACACTTAATTTAAGAAATGTATTAATTATTTTTAGATCGTTTTTCCAGTGTGAATACAGGAACAATTTCATCGCTGTTAGATTTTATTCTCATTTTCCTTGTTAACAACACGTGTTATCTTCAGGCCCTCTCAGAAGGCACTTCAGCTGAATCCTATAGACAGACAAGTAAAATGTACAATACTCTATAGAAATGCTGAAATATGGACTGTCAATAATAAAGTGCATTTAAAGTGCAATCAGTTTATTCAGTTGAACTTCCAAATAGGCTCCATTATAAAAATAGGAAAATGTTCAGGAGTCACAAAAAAAAGCATGATGTAAAAATGCTGATGAAGATTCTCAGTCATCCAGGTCATAGTCCTTCCGTAAAGGTAAAAAAAAAAAACAATCCCTTTATAGACAGGTTTCAGGTATTACAGGAGACAATCCTCCCTTTAACGACCGACCTCAGAATCATAGACAGGTTTCAGATATTACAGGCTAACGATGGAACCAAACGACCCGCTCGTCGGTTTCCATTTGCATGTTTCCAAGCGATACAAGGCCTTGTCTATATCACTGTGGATCCAGACATTTGAATTGAGAAAGCTTCCTGGAGGGGAAGCGAAACGTCTTTAAACCTTGGAAACCAAGTCCTGTGGATTTCTTTTTTTTTTTTAAACCTTTACGGAAAGATGCAAAAATATTTTTTAGATCGATTTACTGTGGCTTCATGTTTACACATGTTAAAGAATAGTCCAGTCAGCTACAAATAATCAATGGATCATTATTTATACCTAAAATGAATATGTTCATGGTGATTTAATGAATTTAGCGTTAATCACTTAAAAAATAAAAACAATACATTTCCGTCATGATCACTGAGTCTGGGAGGGGCCATTTTTGCCCAAATATAGTAACCCCTCCCTCCTGCCATCTTCCAGCAGTGACGTCACGGTGCGGTAAGCCTAGCGCCATTCTCCCCGCTTTACAAGCAAAATCAATGGGAACTACTAGACACATCTGCAATCAGCAACAATTATTGAAGATTTCCAGAGGACTTCACCATTGAAATTCACCAGAGCTATAGTGAAACTGACAATTGGAATACATCGGGTAAAAGTGGAAAAAAAAAAGTTATTTCACCTTTCTGATTCCCGATCCTCCACGGACGGGTTGGTCGTTGGATCGCCAACTTGAAGAGGGAGGATTTGCCATCGAACTTCTGGCCAGAGAAAAAACACGTAATATGTAGCCAACATTTGGAAGAAGAATGTTTTCAAGATGACTTGGATAATAGCGCGTTGTGACAAAAACCAGATACAGCACTGGGACTTGATCAACAGCCGATACAGCACCGTCACAAACCTGTAGGTGGCAGTAGTGTTCTTTGACAAACATGGATGCCTCTAGTAAAGCACATTCAAGTAAAAATTACTCTTAAAAAATACTTATCAGTTATTGAACAGTATATAATAATTTTATATTTAAAGTACTTTCAGAAGTTATGACAGGTTTTATTATCCTAGAGTTGTTTTAAATTTTTTTTAAATGATAAAAAAAAATTATGTCATTTTAGGCATCAGTAAATGATTGAATGAATCCAGGAAAATGGTAGTTTGTAAAATTTTCCACCGAGTCTCATCTTAGAAGAATTTCTGTTTAAAAGTCTGTGCTTTTAGAGCAAAGTCTCCTCCTAAATGTTAAATGATTCCTGGGACAAATATGTTTGCTGTTGTTCAGAGATGATTCCCGAGATTAAAGCTTTCTGTTCGTTTCTCTACACATTTACCTTGGGGATTAATTGCTTCAGTGTAAATCTGGTTGTAATCTTATTAAGATGTTTTTGTTCTCTGCCAGTTAAATAGCAAACTGTTGCTTGTGGTTAAATTTGAGGCAACAACAAACAAGCTGTGGCAGCTGTTAATCTGTGTTAGTCCATTAAAACCCCATCAGTCCAAACACGAGGCAAAAACTGAGCAGAATCAGCGGGAACACTTTGGATGGGGATTTAACAACGAGAAAAACAGACATATTAACATCAGTTGACCAGTGAGGAAAGAAAAATGAAACAGAAGTGAAACATTAACAGTGGGAATAAGAAAAGCTTTTAGCAAATAAACAGGCAGCCAACAAATAAGATCAATTTTCAGTGAAAAAAATAACAAAAAAATCAATGAAACTGATTTTTCTCAAAATGGATCCTAACCTAGCCTATAGGTTTAGACGTTTGGAGGACATATGGACCCCTTTTTCATCATTCTGCTTCATTCTATCTCTATTCTCCCACTCTGCAGAATCTATTAGTTCAATCTCTAATGTTCTGCTCTCTCTGCTTTTTCTCATAGTAGCTTCATCTGGTCTGTTCCTGTTTGGTTGTGACTCCATCCTGGAGAGAAATATCAGCTGTGCTGCTGCCATCAACACCTTTGTTTCTACAGAAGATGTTGGAGATCTGCCTGTTTTCCAGTGTAGTCCTGTTTCTCTGACTGTGACTGGATGGATGTGCTCTTTTTATCCTCTGACATGGGAGCTGGCTCGGAGATCGTCTGCCTGGCTGTGTTTCCTGGATGGGGCCGCCTTTTGCAGTCTTAGACAGTCTAGACAGATTTTATTTGTCGTTTTGTTTACACAAGTGTAAAACAAAAAGAAATTTCGTTTGAAACAGCTCTCTGGACAATTTCCTCTTTTTTTAAAGTGCAGCCAAATAGTAATAAATAAATAAATAAATAAATACATATATAAAAACAGTCATATAAACATATGACTGTAAATTTACAGTTCTAAGGTTGTTTTATATAATGATAAATATAAGAAAATACAATACAATAACCCATTTTAAAAAACATTCAGCAGTCTAACGGCAGTGGAGAAGAAACTATTGTGGAATCTGCTGGACCTGCATCCGATGCTTCGAAGCCTCTTCCCAGAGGGCAGCAGGGAGAACACTCCATGGTGGGGGGGGGGTGAGCGGTCATTTATAATGTTACGGGCTCTGGACACGCAGCACTGGGATGAAATGTCTTTAATGGAGGGAAGAGGAGCCCCCATGATCCTAAAAGGGAGTTTTTCCTCTCCACTTTCACTGCAAGCATGCTTAGTGTGAGCGATTGCCTTCAAGTCAATGAGTCGATACAATCAACTGGTTTTCCTTAGATAGAAAACTTTGAATCAATGTGACTGTATGATCTGGTGGACTGTAAAGTGCCTTGAGATGATATGTGTTGTGAATTGGCGCTATAGCAATAAATTGCACTGAATTGAATTGAACCTTTAACTACATGTTGCTGCTTTTGCTTCATGTCTTTGGCAGCACTTCAAGCGTTTTATTTACCACCGCATTGCATGACTTTTTTTCGGTCTATCAGCAATCCAGTGGATAAATAGAGATCAGTGGACAGGACACTCAGAAAAAACATAATAATCTGGGAGTTCTGTTTTTCCTGAAGCTCTGCTTTTATCTCACTTGGCTGCTCTCGCCCCATCAGGTCCTGCTGCACCAAATTTGCAGCTCTTTTTTTTACCTTACTGTTGTTTTGGTTACTTGATACACTTCCTTCCTTCCTTCCTTCCTTCCTTCCTTCCTTCCTTCCTTCCTTCCTTCCTTCCTTCCTTCCTTCCTTCCTTCCTTCCTTCTCCCTGCTGACCATATTTCCTCACCTATGCCAGTTTGGAGCTCAATGCATCCTCATTTTTTTATTCTTCAATCAGTCAATCTTTACCATGTAAGGGAAAAGACGTGTTAAATGTTTAAGCTGTTTCGTAAGAGTCAGGGTTTGCATAAAGGTCCCCTCTTTAAAATTGTAAATAAAAAAGTCAGAGACGGATGGTCGAATATTTAATTCTTTCTCTGTCATTAAAATGATTGATTCAAAGCAAATGCACTCTCAACAGGTTTGACTACCATGTGTTTGCTGTTGGTAGGCACGGCAATCCATAAAAAAAGACTGCTTTGTCATTTTATAATAGGAAAAATATGTTTTATTGAGGAGATAATTTTAAAAAATGACATAAACAAGTCACAAAAGAATGCACAGCCTAGGGAATTAGAGTCCAAAAAGCAATTAGGTGTAGGACCATAAACGGGTCTGCACGCATACTTCAAACTGAAGAAAAAAAATGGAATAAAAATGGCCTTGTTACTGAGATCCTTTATACACGTTTTCTGCTTTTCAAAGAGAAGTTGAGCTACATTCATGTTGAGTATTATTTAGAAAAGCTGAATATTAAAGAACTTCTAATAAGAGCAGTAAAAATAAAAGTTGGATCTTAATTCTGAGGCAATTCATAGTTTTCCTCCTTGGTGCACAAAGCCCCAGTAACTGAGGCAGTTTGTTAAAATGCCAAATGTTGCTGCTTTTTTATTGACTGACAAATCCTTATTTGGCCTACAGACAAACACTGAACCATCTGTTGACAGAATTATACTAAACACTTTGCTAGCACATGCTTATCTCCACGCATGCCCTGTTGGAGCCTGATTTGAATGTCAGAATTTAATTCTAAAGCATTTTCACCATTGTTATTTCACCAGCTTTAAAATAATGATATTGGAAGCACATGCTCCAGAATGTGCATCATTTCATTACCAAACATGGTCATTAGGGCCATATAATTTAGGCTTAGACTAATGGAGGACATAAGGACCCTTTTTTCATCATTCTGCTTCATTCTATCTTCATCCTCTGACATGAGAGCTGGCTCGGAGCTCGTCTGCCTGGCTGTGTGTTTCATGGACGTCCCTGCCTTTTACAGCTGCTTTTAGTATCTCTGCTTCTGCCTCCTTTAACCCCAGTTGGCCTCGGCAGATGGCCGCTCACACTGAGTCTGGTTCTGCTGGAGGTTTCTTCCTGTTAAAAAGGAGTTTTTCCGCTCCACTGTCGCTACAAGCACGCTTAGTGTGAGGGATTTTATTTGAGTCAATGAGTCGATGCAAACAACTGGTTTTCCTTTTCATAGAAAACTTTGAATTAATTTGACTGGATGGTGAACAGTAAAGTGCATTGAGATGAAGTGTGTTGTAAATTGGTGCTACAGAAATAAACTAAATTGAATTGCATTGGTTTGCTGTAGTTGTGTATCTTGCATATACATTTAAAAAGGTGTTTTGACATTTATTGTTTAAATGTGTAACATCCTTTAACTGTAGCAGAATTCAAAGTTCTTGTAAATTCCCATCTTTATGGCACCAGACACAAACAGTGAACAAAGAAACTTGTGTGGTGTGGAGGCTGCAGCGCCGCAGATTGGAAGAAGGTGATAAGAGTGGTGAGAACTGAAGAGCGGTTCATGGGGGCTCCTCTTCCCTCCAATAAAGACATTTAATCCCAGCGCTGCATGTTCCAAGCCTGTGACATCATCAATGACCCCTCACACCCACACCATGAACTGTTCTCCCTGCTGCCTTCTGGGAGGAGGCTTCGCAGCATTCAATGCAGGACTAGCAGATTCTGCAACAGCTTTTTCTCTACTGCCATCAGACAGCTGAATATTGAAAACAACTCTAAATCGTATCACAGACTCTGCATCAAACTGTCCATATCAACGCTTTTTTTTGCACTATTTTTTCCCCCCACAATGTTAACATTTGATCACTGCTGCGCTTAAAGAAATGGAAATGTCATTAAAGATGTGTAAAACGAAATTTCGTTCTGTATACGCTATGTTTATACAAATTGACAATAAAAGTTGTTTAAGTCTGGGTCAATGGGGAACTACAGTTGGCTGCTTTTTTTATTTTTAGTTGTGGCAATGTGTTTAATGAAGAAGTGAACCGTGCTTTTGACTCATAATGAGGTTTTTATTTGCCGACACTCAGGAATTCTGCAGTTAACTGGGTTTAGGGTTCTTTTTTTTTTTGGCTCTTAAGTTCGCTACAGGGGCAGCAGAGTCTAATATATTGAGGAGTGTATTATTGAGATTTATAGACTGAGTTTAGTAAAAGACTTTATTTGAAACCTTTAAAAAGTAGTAGTAGGTATAGTTATTTTATCAGCTATTTATCAGGTAGTTGTTTTATCAGCTGAGGAACATTTCAAGGATTAAAGGACTAATGCTTCACTAAATCTTGAGAAACTCGACCAAGCTTTTATCTTTACTTTGTTTGTTACTTTGTTAGCTTTTATCGTTACTTTGATCTCCACACGTCTGCAGAATGCTGACATCAGAATGCTGCTGCCAGCGTTCTCACTGAGAACAAGAAGATAGAGCAAATCAGCCCAGTGCTGAAGGTTCCATTGCTTACATGTAGCTGAGAATGAACTTTAAATACTTCTGTCAGTCTATAAATATGATTGGTTTATCTCTGGAGAGTGGGGCAGCGTCTGAGGTAGTCATAGAATCTGAACCGGGTTTAGACTGCTTTGACCCAGTTGAACTTTCAGAGTTAGCAAAACTATTGTCTTCATCTAAGCCTTCAACTTGTATGTTAGATTCAGTTCCAACCAGGTTATTTAAAGAGGTATTCCCTTTGATCTCCTCCTTCATTTTAGATGTGATTAATCTATCTCTGTTACAGGGTAATGTACCAAAGGCTTTTAGGGTTAATGTAATTAAACCTCTGCTTAAGAAACCGTCTCTTGACCCAGATGACTTGGTCAATTATAGACCTACAGGTGCTGGTCATAAAATTAGAATATCATGAAAAAGTAGATTGATTTCAGTAATTCCATTTAAAAAGTGAAACTTGTATATTATATTCATACATTACATACAAACTCATATATTTCAGATGTTTATTTTGTTTAATTTTGATGATTACAAATGACAACAAATGAAAATCTCAAATTCATCATATCAGAAAATTAGAATATTGTGAAAAGGTTCAAAATTGATGGCCCCTGGTGCCACACTCTAATCAGCTAATTAACTCAAACCACCTGCAAAAGCCTTTAAATGGTCTTTCAGTCTAGTTCTATAGGCTACACAATCATGGGGAAGACTGCTGACTTGACAGTTGTCCAAAAGACGACCATCGACACCTTGCACAAGGAGGGCAAGACACAAAAGGTCATCGCTAAAGAGGCTGGCTGTTCACAGAGCTCAGTGTCCAAGCACATTAATAGAGAGGCGAAGGGAAGGAAAAGATGTGGTCGAAAAAAGTGTACAAGCAAGAGAGATAACCGCACCCTGGAGAGGATTGTGAAACAAAACCCATTCAAAAATGTGGGGGAGATTCACAAAGAGTGGACTGCAGCTGGAGTGAGTGCTTCAAGAACCACCACACACAGACGTATGAAAGACATGGGTTTCTGCTGTCGCATTCCTTGTGTCAAGCCACTCTTGAACCACAGACAGCGTCAGAAGCGTCTTGCCTGGGCTAAAGAGAAACAGGACTGGACTGCTGGTGAGTGGTCCAAAGTCATGTTCTCTGATGAAAGTAAATTTTGCATTTCCTTTGGAAATCAAGGTCCCAGAGTCTGGAGGAAAAGAAGAGAGGCACTTCATCCACGTTGCTTGAAGTCCAGTGTAAAGTTTCCACAGTCAGTGATGGTTTGGGGTGCCATGTCATCTGCTGGTGTTGGTCCATTGTGTTTTCTGAGGTCCAGGGTCAACGCAGCCACATACCAGGAAGTTTTAGAGCACTTCGTGCTTCCTGCAGCTGACCAACTTTTTGGAGATGCAGATTTCATTTTCCAACAGGACTTGGCACCTGCACACAGTGCCAAAGCTACCAGTACCTGGTTGAAGGACCATGGTATCCCTGTTCTTAATTGGCCAGCAAACTCTCCTGACCTTAACCCCATAGAAAATCTATGGGGTATTGTGAAGAAGAAGATGCAATACACCAGACCCAACAATTCAGAAGAGCTAAAAGCCACTATTAGAGCAACCTGGGCTATCATAACACCTGAGCAGTGCCACAGACTGATCGACTCCATGCCACGCCGCATTGCTGCAGTAATACAGGCCAAAGGAGGCCCAACTAAATACTGAGTGCTGTACATGCTCATACTTTTCATGTTCATACTTTTCAGTTGGCCAACATTTCTATAAATCCTTTGTTTTTATTGGTCTTCAGTAATATTCTAATTTTCTGATATGATGAATTTGAGATTTTCATTTGTTGTCATTTGTAATCATCAAAATTAAACAAAATAAACATCTGAAATATATGAGTTTGTATGTAATGTATGAATATAATATACAAGTTTCACTTTTTAAATGGAATTACTGAAATCAATCTACTTTTTCATGATATTCTAATTTTATGACCAGCACCTGTATATCTAATCTTCATTTTTTTTATTTATCTAAAACTCTACAGAAAGTAGTTGCCAAAAAAGTGTGTGATCATTTACACCATTATGAACTTTTTGAAGAGTTTCAGTCTGGCTTTAGAGCTCATCATAGCACTGAGACAGCTCTGGTGAAAGTCACTAATGATATTCTCATGGCCTCAGAAAATGGACTTGTATCTGTGCTCGTCCTGTTGGATCTCAGTGCTGCATTTGATACAGTTGACCATAATATTCTTTTAGAAAGACTTGAATATTTTTTTGGGAATATTATCTATCTGACCGATTTAAATTTGTTCACATTAATGATAAATCTTCCTCATGCTCAGGGGTTACCTGTGGAGTACCACAGGGATCAGTGCTAGGACCAGTTCCCTTTAATATACATATATGCTCCCAATCGTTAGAGTTATTAGACAGCATGGGATTAATTTCCACTGTTATGCTGATGATAACCAGCTATATCTGTCTATAAATCCAGATGAAGCTAACCCATTACATAGATTACTGGTATGTGTCGAAGACATAAAAACCTGGATGACTCTTAACTTTCTGCTTCTGAATGCAGACAAAACAGAAGTTATAGTCTTTGGACCAGAGTCTTTGAAAAATAAGCTGATTAGCCAGTCACTTCATTTGGATGGGATAAAACTGATCTCAGATAATAAAGTAAAAAATCTTGGTGTTGTTTTTGATCAGGATCTGTCATTTAAATCCCATATCAAAGATGTTTCTAGAATTCCCTTCTTTCATCAGAGGAATGTTTCAAAAATTAGAAATATCCTGTCCAGGGGTGATGCTGATGCATTTGTTACTTCAAGGCTGGACTATTGTAATTCTTTACTATCAGGAAGTCCACAAACTGTAGTTAAAAGCCTTCAGCTGATCCAAAATGCTGCAGCCAGAGTTCTGATGAAAATTAAAAAGAGAGATCATATCTCTCCTATCCTGGCTTCTCTTCATTGGCTTCCTGTTAAATCCAGAATAGAATTTTAAAATCCTTCTTCTCACATATAAAGCCTTAAATGGCCAAGCTCCATCTGATATCAGAGATCTGATTGTTCCTTATGTTCCTAACAGAGCACTTCGCTCTCAATCTGCAGGTTTAATCGTGGTTAATAGAATTTCTAAAAGTAGAATGGGAGGCAGATCTTTTAGTTATCAGGCTCCTCTCCTGTGGAACCAACTGTCAGTTTTAATTTGTGAGATAGACACCCTGTCTACTTTTAAGGCTAGGCCTAAAACTTTTTTTTGATAAAGCTTATAGTCAGAGTGGCTCAGGTTATCCTGAGCTATCTCTATAGTTATGCTGCTATAGGCTTAGACTGCTGGAGGACATAGGGCGCCCCATTTTATCGTTCTGCTTCATTCTAGCTCTATTCTCCAACTCTGTAGAATCTATTAGTTCAATCGCTAACGTTCTTTCTGTCTCTGCTTTTTCTCATAGTAGCTTCATCTGTTTTTTTTCTGTTTTGCTTTGACTCCATCCTGGAGAGAAATATCAGCTGTGCTGCTGCCACCTTTTATTTATAGATCATGAAGCTTGGCCTGTTTTCCAGTGTACAGTAGTCCTGTTTCTCTGACTGTGACCAAAGGGCTCATTATGCTTGATGCATTAATATTCCGTGCAGAAAATGAGCAGAAAACAGGCCGTCATGGTGCTTGCACTATTTATACTCAGTGTGGCTTTCCCCTGTTCCACCAGGCTCCAGGTTCAACACAAAGAGCAAGCTGACAACACCACAGTACACGAGGAAGTAGAAAACACAGCTGTTTAAAACTTTACCAAAGCCTCTTCATGCCGTCCAAGAACAACAGTAATTTATGTCCTAGTGTTTTCTCACAATGTTTTGATAGTAATGATGTTTATGAGCTAAATCAAAGATGTCTCTAGATGTTTAGGTTTGCAAATCCACACCAGCAGGAGCTGCTGCATGCTTGGCAAGTTTTCCACGTGGTTCCGTCCACGTAGTTACAAATTTTCCTAGGTGCTCTGTGCAGACAGAATTTTTGCGCATAGGTAGTTTTCCTCTCCACTGTCACTACAAGCAAGCTTGGTGTGACTGATTGCTGCAGAGTCGATGAGTCACATTAGTCGATGCAATCAGCTGGTTTTCCTTACATGGAAAACTTTGAACCAATCTGACTGGATAATCTTTTTTTAATTGTTTCTGTAAAGTGCCTTGAGATGACATGTGAGTGCTATATAAATAAACTGAATTAAATTGATTGTTCCTAACAGAGCACTTTGCTCTCAATCTCCAGGATTACCGGAGGTTCCTAGAATTTCTAAAAGTAGAATGGGAGGCAGATCTGTCTCATGTGGAGAGGAGCCTGATAACTTTTGAGGGCAAACATTTATTTCAATGTTCTAATAATTCTTTTGGCATCTAAATGTGAAAATACATACAAATTATTATTAAATTATCATGTGAGGCATCCAGATCCTGTTTTTCTTTGATCCATTTGAAGGAACTCAAATGTAGTGGTAGAAAATTGTAGATAGAGGCGGTGAAAGGTGTGAAAACATGATGTAACATTATTAGGCACAGATGTTCATGGAAAAGGTTAGCACAAAGACATGTACTGTAAGTATCTCCATGTGAAACGCTCTGTAAAATACAACAAAAATATGCTCCAAACTCAGTAGGTTTTCTTGCTTTATGCGTTGAGCACTTTCAGGGTGACTGACATCTATGCTAAAAGGGGAAACAGACTTTGCTGTGATCACAACCATTTCCCCAACAGTGGAGCGGTAAATGAAACCAGCTACAGTAGAGGAATTCACACACAAGGTCAGGCAGTTTGTTTCCAGGGTGAAGGACCATGATTGTCTTTGACCAGATAAAAAGCTGCAGGTTTGCGTTACGTCCATCGTTGGATTTTGCTTTAGGTGTTTTTAATATGATTCTATTATCCATCCATCCATCCATCCATCCATCCATCCATCCATCCATCCATCCATCCATCCATCCATCCATCCATCCATCCATCCATCACGCTTATCCCAAGTGGGGTCGTGAGGGATGCTGGTGCCTATCTCCAGCTGTCTACAGGCGAGAGGCGGGGTACACCCTTTACAGGTCGCCATAGAATCCATTCATCCATGTGATTTTATTAAAGATAAGAAAACACAGTGTAAGAACATCACTGTGGTGGTACTGGCTTGAAATCTCAGGTGGCATCAGTGTTTTCTATGTTCATTTGTTTTGCTCTCTAGGTCCACGTGTTGGTTTTCTTCAGGTTCTCCAGTTTCCTCCAATTGGTGAATCAAAATTAGGTTTATTTGACTGTGTTTTTTTACTTAATTTTTTTTTTTTTTAAATGGGTATTTATGAAAAATAAAAAAAAGTATTACAAGAGTTTTAGGGATCAATCAGATTATATTAATTCTTTCTTTTATTTGAGACCAAGACCAAAAACGATGAGAGCATATCAAGACAAAGACCAGTGCCACTGATGCATAAATATTAAAATGGGAAACATGATCCAAAGTACTCATACTCATCATCTCCTGGGGTTCAAGGAGATAGAAGCAGACATAGAAAAAGAAGCAGAGATACAAAATGCAACTGTCAACCAGCTCTGCAGGCAGCCCTGTCCAGAAAACACACAGCCAGGCAGATGAGCTTTGAGCCAGCTCCCATGTCAGAGGATGAAAGAGAGCACATAGAGTTAGTCAAAGTAAGAAAAGAGGACTACTCTAAAAAGCACGCCAGGCTCCCAACATCAACAAACTGAGGCGTTGATGGCAGCAGCACAGCCAACACCCCTCTCCGGGATGGTATCACAGCCAAACAGGAACAGACAAGATAAGACTACTACAAGAATTTGCAGCTGACAGGGATTCAAAGGGCTTTCATCAGAATGGAGTGAACATGGTCTGCCATCCAAGTCGGTAGATTCAAATACAAGTTTATAAAATTGAGGTTTTGACTGAATCAGAGTATTTCAAAGAAAAAGAAGGTAGCCTAATTAAAAACTTAATTTAGGTAATTGTCATGATATTTGGTGCTGATGGCTGGCCTTATTACATATTGCATTCATCTGTCTGGTTTCGTCCAGATTTCATTCACTGCTAATCTGATCCACCTACTCCTACTTCTATTTACACTCCTTGGTCCCAGCCATCGGTGCCAGATTATTCTTAAGCCTTTGGTTTTGAGAGTTCTCCAGCCTTTCTATACAGTGTTCTTATTGCCTGATTCATTTCTGTATTTGGACCTTTGAGTCTGCCTGCCCCTGTCTGATCTGTTTGCCTGGGTTAGGGCGGAATCATCCTCGTTATCTGGGCACAGACTGAAATGTCAAACCAAACGTTCCTGCCTCAGACCCCCTAGCCACTGCAGCCGCCGCCACTGCAGACATATTCCACCATTGTTTAAATAACTGCTTTTCATTTGCGGCGGACGTGGCTGTGCTGCTTTGGCTTCGTCCGGTGGGGGAGCGGGGTGGTTCGCTCCTCTCTGGCTTTGTGCTGCCCCACGGGGTGGGGGGGTGGGGGGGGGGTGGAGTGGTTGCGCCGACTGCGGTCTCCTCTTCTTGCGGTTTTGCGCCGGGCGGCTTTTCTGCTCTTGGGTTGATTCTGTGCGCGGTGTGTTGCATTGCGCGCTGTTGGCACCGGCCTGTGTGTTTTTCCTGGGTGGTGCGGTCGCGGTGGGTGTTGCGGCCAGTCGCCGGGGCTTGGTGCCGGGGGGCGGTGCGTGTTTCGGTGCTCTGTGGGGCTGGGGCGTTTCGGTCGGTGCCGTGGGGGGGCCGGTGTTCTGTTCCCGGCCCTACTTCAGGGTGGCCGGCAGCCAGCGGAACCCGCAGACTCGTCCCCGCGGCTAACCGGGGCGCCGGCATGGCGGTGGCTGGGGGGCTCTTCGTGGCTGTCTCTCCTCCTCCCTTGGTGGGGGTCTGATTTCCGGGGCTGGCCCCTCCTTGGTGTCTTCGCTCTTGGGGTCCCTTTGGGCACCTGGGGCTTTGGGTATCCCGGCGCTGGACTCAGTGGTCTGGGGGGTGTGCCTCTCCGGCTCTCCACAACCACTATTGAGCATTTTTTCTATATGGTTAAAACTTTACATGCACAAGTTCATTCTCACAAACAATTACAGGTGCTAGGCTTCAGGTACTTAGAGATTCACTTCCAAACAGAAACCCCACATTCATATCTTCAGGTAACACAGAGTACATGTCAGACTTAATAATATTACTTTAGCGATAGTTTCAAGGCGTTGCTTTATTGTATATCTCGTACCATGTCTTTTGGTTGTGCTGTTCTTTTTTCATCTCGTTACAGGTGATGAAGCAGACTGAAAATGTTTTGTCATTATCTCCTTTCTATCTCCCCTTTCTTTCATCTTTTGTCCTTTTTTTTCTTTTTCTTTTTCCTTTTTCTTCTTCTGTTTTTCTGCTCTACTTACATTGCAGTGTCCATATAAACTGTAAAACTCCCCGCATAATTATAATAAAGCAATTTACATGCATGAAACAAGTGGAGCAGTATGGCAATTGCCATAACGCTAAACTTGAAAGTAAAATCTGTTGGGCTCCATTTGGCATCAAGACAATTATTCTTATTGCCACCTTGCCAGACAGGACACAGTAATAAATAAATAAATAAATAAATGCTTTACAAGTATTCCACTGTCTGTCTTGCCTGAATTATGTGACTCTACTTTCTTAGACATTACAGTAGTAGGTAGGTTTTTGCTTTTAACTTAATGTAATAAATGGGTAAAAAGAATCCTAAACATTCAGTGACTTTTACTCAAAAGCAGACGGGCTGAAATATTAAACAAGGCGAAATGAAGCAAGAGTGAGTATATCTATACCCTGTTGTTGTTTACAAAGACAACATAATTCAGATAAAACTAATGAAGCTGGAATTTTATGCTTGGGAATTGCACGAAGCTGGATGGTGAAGACTACCGAAAATAATCTTTACCACGCAAGTGTGATCACCTCTGGTAAAAATTACATATTTGGACAAAACTATTGGTGCCCCTTGCTTAATGAAAGATAAAAAGATGATGGCCACAGAAATAGCTTGAAACAGACACAAGTAACAGTAACAATAAATTCTATAAAAACGAACTAATTAAGTCAGACATTGGTTTTCAACCCTATTATCTTTGTAAGATTATTTCTGTGACCAAAGTGGTCACAAAATGGAGAAATTTGCTATTTTCTTTAATTAAACATCTAATAGAATTAAGGTTCGTAGTAGGAGAGGGAAATGGAACATTTTCAGCAATTCTAATTGCTGTTATCGGACAAACAATAATTTTCATCCCTTCAATTGCTCACCTAGGCAGTCATGTTACAAAAGAGAGGACCCTCTTCCAGTAATTGGGTGATATGCAACGACTCTGATTACAGCTGATCTGACATGGAATGGGTTCTAGAGTGATCTAAATGTAGTCTGGGGTTGTCAATGTGAGGACTCAAATGCAGAGATGAGGTAGGCAAAGATGAGTTCTAGTAGGTTTAATCAAAATCCCAAAGGCAACAGAAGCAAAATCCAAAAACAAAATACTGAAAACCAAAAATCCAGGAGATGTCATGGAAAACAAACATAGGAGCAAAGAAACAACAAGAAACCAGCACTGAAGAACTGCACAGGGAGAGTATACTGTATATGGGAGACAGAACAAAGACTGGGGTAATCAACTGATATGGAACAGGTATGGATGGAAGTGACTAGAAGGGAGCTAGGGGAAAGGAGACAGGCACAAGCGGGCCACAGAGAGTAACTAAAGACTTCTTAAATATAACACAAAATGGAATATTAACCAAAGATCAACAAAATCTAATTACTTAGATAACTAAAAACTCAAAGTCCAAAAGGGGAAAACCATAACACATGTGGCTAAAACCATATTTGATTCCTCAGAGCGATCATTCATTAAACAGAGATAGAACCTAAAGCAATAAAAACCCCTATCGTCAATGAGTACCCATTATAACCAATGGCTATAATAATTGTCTAAGGTTGGTTTTAAGGTATAATTATTTGCTGCTGCTTATGTGATAATTTGCTGATGATGGTATGACAATTTGATGCTGATTATGTAATACTTTGCTAAAGATGGTAGGATTATTTACTAATGATGATTTGATAATTTAACGATGATGTGATGATTTGCTGATGATGATGTGATAATTTGCTGATGATGTGATAATTTGTTGCTGATAATGTGATAATTTGCAGATAATGATGTAATAATCTGCTGGTGATGGTATGATTATATGTTGATGATGATGTGATAATTTGCTGATGATGTGATAATTTGCTGATGATGATGTGATAATTTGCAGATAATGATGTAATAATCTGCTGGTGATGGTATGATTATATGTTGATGATGATGTGATAATTTGCTGATGATGTGATAATTTGCTGATGATGATGTGATAATTTGCAGATAATGATGTAATAATCTGCTGGTGATGGTATGATTATATGTTGATGATAATGTGATAATTTGCTGATGATGTGATAATTTGCAGATAATGATGTAATAATCTGCTGGTGATGGTATGATTATATGTTGATCATGATGTGATCATTTTCTGATTATGGTGTGATAATTTGCTGATGATTGTTTTATAATCTGTTCATGATGGTGTGTTGCAACTCTACTTTCCATGTTTCACCGTGGGCATGGTGTGTTGTTGGTCATGTGCATTAGTCAGGAGCTCTGCAAGTGATCTTTGCCCCCATGAAAAGATATTTTACTTGTCCCCTATGGCCAGCGATTAAACCGGTGGAAAATTTTATTTCCGCTTTAAATAAAACTATAGATTTGGATTAAATTTTTGCATATATGTCCAAATTTATGAAAAAAAGACATTAAATTGGCAGAGGAAGCATTAAAAATTCTATTAAATAAATTAAGATTAGCAAATATTTGCTGCAAGACTCTTTATTCTTTTACTCTTTATTTTAAAACCAATCTGTTTCTTTAAATGCTTGAAAATAGATTCTCCCCAAGATTACCTAAAAATACAATATTTAAATAAAGTTTGAATTATTTCATGAAAATGACATGCTGATATAATCTGTGGTAATGTAAATAAATCAAGAGCAAAAAATTTAATCATAATAAAAATGGTCAATTCCCTTGATGATTTATTGTAGTTTGATATTATTGTCTGCTAAACAAGATGCAGCAAATAAACAATGAAAACCAAAAAAATCCACAATAATAACAAAATCATCAGTAGATGTTCAACTAACCAATGTAGGGTCACATATAAATTAAATATAAATATGATTCATATGGTATATTATATTGTATGAACTGAATTTCTTGATATAGTTAGAGTCCATTTCAGGGTTCCCCTGATCAGAGCGCTGATTGTTAAGACGGCCTAATAACTAGCTGGAGGCACCGCTCACTGTTCCCACCAGACCATGGACTGTTAGAAGGTTAGTGAGTATCACAACTATCTAGCTGCACGGTACAGTTGGCTTTATTAATCACCTGCTGTCTCTGCTTCCACTGGTTCCTGTCGACAATGAACCTGCATCCTGCAGCAGTTGACCCTTTAATAAATGGTCTTTAAATGTCACCTGTTGGTTCTGGCTGAATTTTTGGGCATGAGCGTAACAAATAGAGGGGAGTGTCTCTAAAACAATACATACATTTTCTAAATAAATGTTTGATTGGACGTTTAACAGTCATGGCCCCAGGAATTGTCGGCCTTTTTCACCCCTTTTCTGCACCCCTGGAAGTAGCATAAGACCAGAGCGTCTTCTTTCAGGTGAGCTGCTGTCTTGTTGACTGATTCTTAGCTGTCTGCCGATGTGCAATATTTTTATAGGTTTTATCGTGTTTCTATTTGTATGAGCAGCTGTATTTCCAATAACCATCAATTTGAGCAAATTTTAAACACCGCAATTTCTTTTTGTTATTTAAAATTGAACTAATATTGACGGGATGAAGTGAAGAATGATCTTAAAAGATAAAAAAAATTCATTTTAATTTAAGGATTGTTTTATCGAGAAGGGATTCAATAGGCCACTACAGGCATCGCTGGTTTAAATGTTCAGCCAGATCAAAGATGCATCGGCTGAGCTTCACTATAATAATAATTGCACATCATGTGCGATCTGGTGAGTCTATTCATACTTTAGGATTGTTGTGCAGGGAAATTGTTTTTTATAGCTATAAAAATAATATCAACAAGACAGTTTAGTCTGCTTTATTATTCTGGTCTATACAAATGTATTGTGGTAGGATAAAACCGTGGATAAAACTACGTATAATAGCGGCGTTTGTGTGACTGTTGAGCCTGATTTATATTTGACACATCAACGTGGGGAGCGTTGCTGATTAGGTTTTTTTCAATCCGGATTTTCCTTGCTGCACCTATTAATCTGGCAACACCAAACTACAGTTGTTTCCAACATCTTTAAAGCCTCTTCATGTGATCCAACGGTGTCAGCAATTTATTTCCAAAATTTTCCAAAAATTGATCCATTGTGATATTAATTGAAAATATTTCTACGTAGAAACAAGTCTTACATTAGATGCTCTGAAATACATGGGAAAAGCTTCTCTTCAAAGTCCTCTATCATCTGTAAAGCATCAGAACCGCTGTCAGGACTTCGTAATCAAATTTGTTGTTCGACACAATTTGGTGAAATTCTAATATCAACTGGCTGAGCTCGGTTGGACCAGCCAAGCTGTAGGCCATCCTCAGTTTTACAACCCTGTTCCAGGCAGCGCTGATTCTCTTCAGTTACTTCTTTATGAAATAGAATCAGATTTAATTCTACTTACACAATTATATATCTTTTAGCAATTTTTGGAAGTATAACAGCAGGTTTTTAAAAACAAACAGCCCTGAGCCGCCCAGAGTGTACCCTATGCTGCAGCCCCAGAGAACTTGCAGAAAGCCAAACAAGGTCAGGGGAAGAAAAAGAGCAGGCAGGAACAGTTCAGGAATCCAGAAGACCTCCGCTCGATCAGAGGTCCCGACCCAAACCGGAACAGAGGGATCCAGGCTTCGTGCCCAGACAGACACGCACAGATGCAGAATACAGCAGGAGTACAAGGAGTACTAGGATGGTTCAGGTGAACAGACAGGGCCAGTGGATGAGAGGGAGCAGAATCAGGAAATCAGAATCACTAGGGAAACAACACTGAAACGCTCTCACCACTGGTTAAAGAATAAACTCACCTGAGGGCATTGGCTTGAGAATAATCTCCTCTCTGGAACGGGGACATGAATCTTGGACTAAAACTAACAAAAACAGAACCTAAAGACATCAAACTGAGACATCAAGAGGATTTTCTCCAAACACAAACTCCCAGTACATTTCAAACCAAACAGAGACTAAAACAGAGACTAGTGCATCCTAAGGAAACCCCCCCCAGACTAAATATGAGCAGAGTGGTGCATGCAGTTCAATGCAATGAGGAATGCTCAATGATTTATATACTGGAAAAACCAAACAACCTAAATCCACAGACTCATGACCCAACACAGAAGATTGACCTCCTCGGGACAAGACTCTGCAGAGCATCTACACCTTATGGACAAAGGACATTCTTTCGAGGACCAGAATGTTCGCATTTTGGACAAAGAAGACAGGTGGTTTGAGAGGGGCATGAAGGAAGCATCTATGTTAAGAAAGAAAAAAAACAACTTTAAACAGAGGGGGTGGACTCAGAAAGTCCCCCCCCCCTCTTTCCAGCTTTCAAAAACTTACAATGGAGCAATTGAGTTAATCCCTTCCCGCTATCATCACAGCCCCAGCCCCTGTACAAGAGAGCAGAGGACCTTGCCTATCAGCCAGGCCAACAATTCCCTTTAAAGATGACCTTTCAGACACTTAGACGGGTAGGGGGCATTGCAGGCTAACAAAATAAGCTCAACAACACCCATTCAAAAGGTGTGGACCCATTTGTGCTTTACAATTTGCATGTTTTCAAAACAAAAACAAGGCTTTGTTGGGCTACTGTATAAAACCTTAAACTCAACGCTATTCCTGACATTTTGAATTGAAAGAGCCTCCTGGATGGGAAGTAAAATGGCTTCAAAATTTAGAAACAAAGTCCAGTGGATTGTTTTTTCTTTTCTTTTTTTTTTTTTTTAAACAGGGGACAAACAGAAAGCAAACAATGATCAGGCCCGATAGCTCGGACTGAACCGCGTATAAAGGCACAGACGCAGGTGGATGAGATGAGTGATAATTAGAAAACCAAGCAGAGTTATGCAGGTGAGGGAAGTGAACAATCAAGGTGAGCCATCAGGACGGATTGTGAAATTGTCTACCCAGATTTCCCTCTCATCGTCTTTTCCCGTTGTTTGATCACTTTCAAAATTGAAAGACTTTATCCCCACTTTTGAAATACTAATATGGTTTTCTTCCATTAATTTTTATTTGATGGAAAACCATGTCACAGTCACATTAAGACTGGGTTTTTTCTCTTGTTTTGGTGTTTGTTAGCAGCATTCCAGCTGAATATCTGGAGTTTTAAACTAATCTACTGGTAATCAAAGTAGAAACTGTGTTGGCTCCGGAGGGAAATAGCTGTACTTTAGAAATATTTTCAGGTGATAAAACCCAACTTTAACTGCCAGCTTAATATTGGCCTGATTTACTTACATAAATCAAAGCATTCCCACTAAATATAAAGATTTTTGCACAGGCTGTTCAGAGTACGTTGGCAGTAAAAGTGGGGCTCCAGCCTGAAGGGAGAAAAATTAAGAAAAACATAGAGCATTGCATTAAGTCGACTGAACCGGATTCCTCTACTGTCAATGATGCAGGCCAAATGCCATCATCCCAGCAGGGAAATAACAGAGCATCACGCAAAATACTCCACATCCAGTTGTCAACAGCAGATGAACAAAGAAGCTGCATGCTGTTCTGAGGTCGGAAGAAGCTAACTAGATGCGATTGTGTCAGCAGCAGGGGCTCCGCAGTGCAGATTTTATTCCTCTGCCAAATTGTTCACAGGCAGTGACAGAATTTTATGACAACTCAGTGAAAGGATTTGGATGTTTTAGAATGCAAGGCTCATTCTGTCTAATATTGCCGCTATTATTTACATTATAATTACTATGAAACAAATTTTAGCAGATCAAAAAGAAAGTTTCACCCACAGATTTGAAATTCTTGCATTCAGTGGAGAAGATCCCAATAAAAACTATTGACCAGGTATGGTAGCTTTCTTCATGTCGTCATTAGTAATCCATCTTTCTACATAGAAAAAGGTTGACCAGCGGCTCTTTCGGTTTGTATCACATTGATGTCCTTTTTGTTAGAAAAAAAGAACAGTAAAAATGCAACACTTTTAAAACTTGAAAATGAAAAACAATCATTACATTTTGAAGGCTTGCAATGTCTGGAATATGGCATTCACCTACAATGCAGTAAAACTGAGATGCTTCCATCCACCATTGCCTCATTGGTCTATCATTGTTTAGCCCTGCAGTTTGCCGAAAGCGAAACATGGAAGGCATATTAACAGATGGTTACCTTGTTATGGGATTGTCTTTAAAGTTTCATTAACATAGAATAAAATTTTAACATGAGAAAAAATATTTTCTGTGACTATAACATAGACGAATGGTCTTCAACGTTTTCCAGGCTAAAGACCCCCAAACTGATGGCAAGATCGAGCGGGGATCCCCTAATTATATATATTGTATGAAATTGTGTTAAATTAAACTGGTCCTATAGTCACTCTATTACACATGAAGTCATGTAACCAAAGTAGTTTCACCCTGGGATTACTAAAGTAATTCTGGTTCTGATTCCAGGTTGATGGGACAGGTGTTGTGAATGAAACGGGGTCCAGCTTGAAAGAGCTCCTGTGTGTTGCTGAATGTGTGCAATAATGACTGAAAGACATCTGCCTCCATTTATCTGTTTACTGCAGTGTGTTGAATTCATGTTAATGTGGATTTAAAGACATTTCAATTAATGGAAAAAATTGCAGGCAGGAAATATATATAAACAAAAGTCTAATCAACTTTCCCAACCACCATGCAGTACCTCCCTGGGCCCACTAGGGGTCGCAACCCCCCTGTTGAAGAGACATAGACTAAACAAGATTGTCATTTTTGCCGGTTTGTGTAGGACCACCAATTACAGGCTAATGTGGTAATGTACAGTAGTAACCATTCCGAATTTCCCCACTTTCCTTGATGGGTCCTTGGCTGGTCCCCTTTAATTCCTTTTTAAACATCAATCTTTGAAATAAAATATTCTTTCTGTCATGATTTGATGACAGTAAGGTCTAAAGAAGCATCATCTCCTGGTCAGACCCGTAATTCAGTGAAAGGGTGGAGTCAGAGTCAAAGAAATGCGCGCCCAGGAGAAGGCCATTGGCTGGAAGTTGGAGGGGATTTTGCTGGGAACTGCAGGGAAGTGGGCTGCCATTCGGCTGGCTTTTGACTGGGAAGGGCCAACACACTGTTTACCAAAAGCAATCAACTCAGCAGACGGGCAAAAGTGGGCCGAGTTACAGCCTTGAGGTACACCACAACTAAGGTGTCACACTGTTGAAACATAGCTCCACAGATGGCCCAAGAATATGTCTGCTAAACCCAGAACCAAACCCTAAGCTGAAAGTCCTCTATTTCAAATAGTTATTCTCTTTGTTATTTAGACACTTTGCAGCATAATCTAATCACTCTGATGCGGCTCTGTCTTCTTTTTCAACTGACTACATATGTGGAGATTTTTTCAGACCAGACAAGGATTTGTTTCACTCCTGCCAAGTATTTTTCATGTCGGAACCCAAGACATTTGTTTTCTGGATCCAAACAATAAACCGCAAGAAGGAACAAAAGTGAAAAGACAATCCTCTCGCATGAACTCAAAGCACTCTCCAACTGTAGTTAAAAAATGTCAAAGATAATTAGAAAAGGCCTGATAATGAAAAACACAAAACCAAGTCTCCAGGATGACTTAATCTAATTTTCAAATATGGGGGGAAAAGCTTGTAAATTAACCAACTTTAAAAAATCTGAAGCATATGCTACCCTGAGACTGGAAGCGGTAGACGAGAAAGGCACATTCAAATCAATCAACAACTGCACTAAACCACTTTTATTTTAGGCATAAATATGTTATAAACATTCATCGGGTGGTTGGTGTAGTATTTTGTCCCTCTTCTTCCCCTGCTGCTGTGTGCAGTACTTCATAATCAACTACACTTGATCTCATAAAACTAAAATGAAAACAGCCCTGGGAAAGTTACACATTGCTTACTTATTGCTAACGTGCTCTGTACCACCACTTTGATGAATCCTTCTGAGATTTCTGCGAGGCACTCTCAAAGTGCTTGTTTCAGCCACAGAGCCTTCCATACCATCCATGGAATGCTTACTGCCACCCACGAGAGCTCTTTGCTGGTCCTTCAATTCTAAGCATCACACCTTTACTCTCACCAATGCCCACCTTTACACACTTACCACACTAGAGATCAAGGACCCTCCTCAGGTAACACAGAAATCTTTTTTGACCTTCTCCGCTGAGGTTTTCTACCCGTACTTCATGTAAAGTTTTTCGTTACTCTTGGCTTCGGTTTAATGCAGAGGTCTCGGATTAGGGGACCGAGAACAGGTGTTATGCCGAAAAGTGCATGCCTGTCAAGATATGTATTCCCAGTGGCGGGACCGTGCCTCGCTCTGTACAACTGAGACCATCAACGAGGAAAACGGATTTAAAATTTGACTTATGCAGCTACTTGTTATATTAATGATATAAAAACTTTTAAATATACATAAATACCTGAATATACAAATTGTGGTTATTTGGCAGAATTATTTACAGAAGTACGGGTGTTATGAACAACATTAAAGGTACGGCTGATTTATTTGTTGTAGTCTCTTGTTATTCACACACACAACAATAAACAGTGATACCCGACATGAGTTTGGAAACTGCAAACTGTCTTCAGAGCAAAATCAAACGTGCATCTGAGATAGAGCAAGCTCAATTTCGTGGCAGTGGTAGCGTTGTGACAGTTCCGGTGGCAATTCCGGTCGCTCGTTGTGGCTCATTGTGGCTCGTTGTGACTGTTCCGGTGCCTCGTCGGCCTGGCACGGCGTATTACTGGCCGCAGCCACTAACTTTAGTTTTTTAGTTTTTTTTTTTCTTTGTATCTTTCTTGCCATTTTTCGGCAAATAACTTATTTATGGTAACTCAAAGTAGATCTTTTTTAATATTGTGATGTTATAGCTTAATAACCTGCATTAAAACTTTATAATGTCACATTTACTTGATGTAACAAAGTAGTTCCTCTGCCAATAAGTGGCCTCTGCAGGCAGCGGCCACCACCAGCCACTACGCAGCCACACCGGTGGCAGCATATTGGTAGAGGCCACTACGCAGCCACTCTGGTGGCAGGCTCTGCCGGCTGCGGCAACCATCATCCACTACGCAGCCACTCCAGTGGCAGGCTCTGCCGGCTGCGGCAACCATCATCCACTACGCAGCCACTCCGGTGGCAGGCTCTGCCGACTGCGGAAATCATCAGCCACTACGCAGCCACTCCGGTGGCAGGCTCTGCCGGCTGTGGCAACCATCATCCACTACGCAGCCACTCCGGTGACAGGCTCTGCCGGCTGCGGCAACCATCATCCACTACGCAGCCACTCCGGTGGCAGGCTCTGCCGGCTGCGGCAACCATCATCCACTACGCAGCCACTCCGGTGGCAGGCTCTGCCGGCTGCGGCAATCATCAGCCACTACGCAGCCACTCCGGTGGCAGGCTCTGCCGGCTGCGGCAACCATCATCCACTACGCAGCCACTCCGGTGACAGGCTCTGCCGGCTGCGGCAACCATCATCCACTACTACGCAGCCACTCCGGTGGCAGGCTCTGCCGGCTGCGGCAACCATCATCCACTACGCAGCCACTCCGGTGGCAGGCTCTGCCGGCTGCGGCAACCATCATCCACTACTACGCAGCCACTCCGGTGGCAGGCTCTGCCGGCTGCGGCAACCATCCTCCACTACGCAGCCACTCCGGTGGCAGGCTCTGCCGGCTGCGGCAATCATCAGCCACTACGCAGCAACTCCGGTGGCAGGCTCTGCCGGCTGCGGCAACCATCATCCACTACGCAGCCACTCCGGTGGCAGGCTCTGCCGGCTGTGGCAACCATCATCCACTACGCAGCCACTCAGGTGGCAGGCTCTGCCGGCTGCGGCAACCATCATCCACTACTACGCAGCCACTCCGGTGGCAGGCTCTGCCGGCTGCGGCAACCATCATCCACTACGCAGCCACTCCGGTGGCAGGCTCTGCCGGCTGCGGCAACCATCATCCACTACGCAGCCACTCCGGTGGCAGGCTCTGCCGGCTGCGGCAATCATCAGCCACTACGCAGCCACTCCGGTGGCAGGCTCTGCCGGCTGCGGCAACCATCATCCACTATGCAGCCACTCCGGTGACAGGCTCTGCCGGCTGCGGCAACCATCAGCTACTATGCATCCAGCGACTCCTAGGTTTACTGACACTGTTTTAGGGGCAGCAGAGGCCGGTTTTCATTAAATAACTTTTTTTATTTTTTTATTTATTCTTCTTGCCATTTTTCGGCAAATAACTTATTTATGGTACCTCTAAGTAGATTTTTTTAATATTGTGATGTTATTGCTTAATAACCTGCATTAAAACTTTATAATGTCACATTTACTTTATGTAACAAAGTAGTTCATCTGCCAATAAGTGGCCTCTGCAGGCAGCGGCCACCACCAGCCACTACGCAGCCACACCGGTTGCAGCATATTGGTAGCGGCCACTACGCAGTCACTCCGGTGGCAGGCTCTGACGGCTGCGGCAACCATCATCCACTATGCAGCCACTCTGGTGGCAGGCTCTGCCGGCTGCGGCAACCATCATCCACTACGCAGCCACTCCGGTGGCAGGCTCTGCCGGCTGCGGCAACCATCATCCACTACGCAGCCACTCCGGTGGTAGGCTCTGCCGGCAGCGGCCACCATCAGCTACAATGCATCCAGCGACTCCTAGGTTTACTGACACTGTAGAGGCCGGTTTTCATTAAATAACTTATTTTATTTTTGTATTTATTCTTCTTGCCATTTTTCGGCAAATAACTTATTGTCATGATGCGAAGGTTTTACTAGCCCAAATGCAGACTCACAGACACAGAGGGAGGATTAAAAGGTCCAATATTTATTGGAAACCACAGGGTTCTGCAGGTTCTCAGGTTCAAACAGGCATGGTGGCACAGAAAGGACAACGATCCAGCTCAGAGGGGAGGTCACACTCAGCTTATATAGGGAAAGCTTCCTTAATCAGCAGAATGGAAAACAGCTGTCCATGCTGAGTCCAAGCTCCCCAGGCATGGATCCATGGCGCCCTCTGGTGGGCAAAGCCCCGGATCCTAACAGTACCCCCCCCTCAAGGACGGATTCTAGACGCCCCAAAGAAAACAAAACAACTCGCCCATGGAGGGCGAAGGGCGAACCAGGGATGCCAGGAAGAGTCTCAGGTGACCGGCCATGGAACTGGCAGCAGAGCAGAGTCTCAGAAGCTGCAGGGGCCTTGGAGGTTGGGCGTCACCTCTGCTTCAGCAGGAAGCACCGCGAGAAACACTGTCTCCGCTTCAGCAAGAGGCCCCGAGAAGGACGCCGTCTCCGCTCCCGCTGCTCAGCAACAGGCTCAAACAGGTATGCCCACTACGGCTCCACATCCAGAGCAGAGGAAGCCGCCGACTGCGGCTCCACCTCGGGAACAGAGGGAACCACCGATTGTGGCTCCACATCCGGAGTCTCTGGAAGACGCAGAGCAGGCTCAGGGGTCTCCAGACGGCACAGAGCGGGCTCAGGGGTCTCCAGACGGCACAGAGCGGGCTCAGGGGTCTCCAGACGGCACAGAGCAGGCTCAGGGGTCTCCAGACGGCACAGAGCGGGCTCAGGGGTCTCCAGACGACACAGAGCGGGCTCTCCAGGAGCGCGTAGAAGGAGTCTGCTGGGCTAGTCTGTTGGCTGGATCGTTCTGTCATGATGCGAAGGTTTTACTAGCCCAAATGCAGACTCACAGACACAGAGGGAGGATTAAATGGTCCAATATTTATTGGAAACCACAGGGTTCTGCAGGTTCTCAGGTTCAGACAGGCATGGTGGCACAGAAAGGACAACGATCCAGCTCAGAGGGGAGGTCACACTCAGCTTATATAGGGAAAGCTTCCTTAATCAGCAGAATGGAAAACAGCTGTCCATGCAGAGTCCAAGCTCCCCAGGCATAGATCCATGGCGCCCTCTGGTGGGCAAAGCCCCGGATCCTAACACTTATTTATAGTACCTCTAAGTAGATTGTTTTTATATTGTTGTTATTGTGTTATTGTGATGTAACCTGCATAAAAACTTTTATTTAAAGTCACAATTACTTGATGGAAATACTGTAAGTACTTAATCTGCCAATAAGTGGCTTCCATAGTGGACTGTCATAGTGGCAGCAAGCACCAATTGAATATTTTCCACTACCCAAAGTAAAAAATATTATAAATTTTATAAATAAGTTTAATTCAGATAAAAATCCTATTATACTCGATACTTGTTAAAATAGATATTAAGACATCCTGTCACACATCAGTCATTGTTCTGATTAACATTAAGCTAGAGCTAGAATTAGCAAACATGGTCATTTGGTGCAACTTGTAGCAGTCATTTTGGGGTAAGTTGTCAATTGTAACGACTACCCCAAATGATAATTTTAAAATAATAATTTAAATAGCACACCCTAAGGAAGTTTTAACATAATTTTTATAGAAAAAGAGTGGTTTAAAAGAAAGCAGAAAGTTAAAAGATGGTCAGGAGTTATAAAACAACAACCCCTGGAAAGCACTCAGCATTTACAACATCCCTGGGATTGTAGCAACTACTTATCCGATGACTGCAACCCCACATAACATTCAGGCTGGCTTTCGTGCAACAAGGATTCAGCCTTACAACAAGGAAGTGTTCTTGGAGACAGAAATGCCCAAGCACCAACTGGTGCAGAGAAGGAAGAGAAACATCTCTATTCTCACTGGCATGCCGGTGAAAGAGGCACAAGAAGCAGAAAGGCAGGCAAAAGGGAAGAAAATACTGTTCAAAAAGAAAGGCAATGTTTGAAAATTTCAAGTGCAAAAGAAGCAAAGCACCGGAAAGAAATAGAGGGCAAATACAAAAAAGAAAAACTCCAGATGACTCCTAATTGGAAGAAGTGCCTGGTCCTTATAGAACCATTTGGAAATAGCCATCCAGTAGAACCATGGTTGCAGTGCATGATATGCAAAGGATGGGCACTTAAGAATGCACCCTTGTTAATTCTGCCACTTATGCCAAAATTGCAACTGAGATGGAGAGTCTGACTAGTGAGATCTTTTTGTGCTCCAGAACCAGTTTGTTTTGTAATGCTTGTTGCAAAATAATTCAGGATATTTCATATTCCAAGCGTAATAAGAGATAAAAATAAATTATTGTCATTTATCCACTTTCTATTAAGGAAATACGAACAACAATTCTTTTGTCCTTGTTTTATTGGTTGCAAAATCCAGTGTGACATCTTACCCCACATAGTGTGACAACTTACCCTTTGGTGGGGCAACTTTTCACATAGTGACAATATCGAATTGATTGCTTTTAACTCTGTACTGACAACATATACCTTAAACTTTGGTCTTTTATCAAGTACATATCATTGTAATATATGATGTTTTGATTCCAAGATATAAACGTGAGTGTAAAAAGTGTGACAACTAGCCCCGGTCTGCCATATATATTATATATACCTATATATAAAATATATATATATATATATATATATATATATATATATATATATATATATATATATATATATATATATACCATATATATGTATACCAAGTGTAGCGAGGGAGGCCGAGGGCTAGTGAGTGTCAAGACCACTGTCCAGGATGAAACAACTAAGACCCAGGAGTACATCAGAAAGATGGCCCCCAAAGACAAATGGCTTGGTGAATACCTCAGGCAGGAGAAAACCGAAAGCGAGGACAAGAAAGAGGAAGGAGAACCATCATAGAGGGACAAGCCACTGCACGGCATATACCACAGACAAATAGGAGAAGTGGCTGATATCAAAAAATCCTACCAGTGGCTGGAAAAGGCTGGACTGAAGGACAGCACAGAGGCACTAATCATGGCAGCACAAGAACAGGCACTCAGTACAAGATCAATAGAGGCCGGGGTCTACCACACCAGGCAGGACCCCCGATGCAGACTGTGCAAAGATGCCTCTGAAACAATACAGCACATAACAGCAGGGTGTAAAATGCAGGCAGGAAGTGCATACATGGAACGCCACAACCAGGTAGCTGTCATAGTGTACAGGAACATCTGCCATGAGTATGGGCTGGAAGTCCCAAGGTCAAAATGGAAGACACCTCCTAAGGTAGTTGAGAATGACCGAGCTAAGATCCTAACGGACTTCAAGATCCAGACTGACAAACAGGTGATGGCTAACCAACCAGACATCGTGTTGATCGACAAACAGCAGAAGAAGGCAGTAGTGATAGATGTGGCAATCCCAAGCGACAGCAACATCAAGAAGAAAGAACACGAGAAGCTTGAGAAATACCAAGGGCTGAAAGAGGAGCTAGAAAAGATGTGGAAAGTAAGAGCAGCAGTGGTGCCAGTGGTAATTGGAGCACTGGGGGCTGTGACCCCCAAACTGGGAGAGTGGCTACAGCAGATTCCAGGTAAAACATCAGAGGTCTCTGTCCAGAAGAGCGCAGTGCTAGGAACAGCTAAGATTCTGCGCAGAACCCTCAAACTCCCAGGCCTCTGGTAGAGGACCCGAGCTTGAGGATGACACATACCACCCCACGAGGGGTGAGAAAACAGTTTTATATATATATATATATATATATATATATATATATATATATTCATATATAATTCATTGGAAGGATTGATTGAAAAATTAAATGTATGGTTTGCTTAGTAAAGTTGCCTACTAAAGGAAAGTGTTTCTTCTTCATAAAATTTTTTCTAATAATCTAATTTATATTTATTTGTTTTTGTATTTTGATCTGTTAAAAACATAACATACAAGAGTAGAATCTCAGGGCAGCCTATCTCCCCCTCTGGATGGCTGCTGTTTTAAAGCTACAGTGTGTAATTTTCAGCGACATCCAACGTCCAGACTGCAGACCGCAGCAACATGAACATCTCCCCCCCACCGCTTCTCCCCCCCAACAGTACGGCGAGCGTTACGGGACAAAATGTCTTCCTCGACGTCCGCATCACCTACCTTCTCAAGTGATGAGGTTTGTTTACATAGATAATTTTACAGATGGTATTTCATTAGTCTGTGTAGGGTATAGATTTCATGTAGACTTAAACAACTTGCCGTAGTTACTTTCGAGCGTAATGGGCGATCTCGCAATCGCTAGTTTGTTGGCTCTGCGCTGCCGTAGCGCCAAGATGTCTGCCTCCATGGCTGCGAGACCCACTGCTATGTAATTATAATTAACGAATTCTAAGGCAACGCAAATATTAAGGTTAAGAGGCTGAGCTCGTAGATGATGATAAATAACATAGTTATGTATAATATATTAGATTTCTGACTGTATATCCCTGTAATTATTACACACTGTAGCTTTAAGGCAACTTCTCTATGGATATTGACAAAGCAAAGGAATCCTGAGACTTTGCTGATTTTTTTTCTACATTTGTGTATTCTAATAAAAACAAAAACTTAAAAGCATGAACTTACTCTAATTTGAGAAACATAATTACAAATGTGATTTTGCTGAACTGGTCGGACCTGCAGACAGTACATGTATATTTTATCTGCAGCTTTAAAAACCCTCTTACAGTATTCATATTTTACTTTACTGAAAAAGTTCTACACTGGAAAAAATTGAAATCTAGTTAAGTAATTTAAGCTTGAAATAAGTGAATTTGTTCCTGGATTGAGAAGGTAAAAGAGACATTTTGCTATTGGAACAAGACAATTCACACTTAAAATAAGAAAACACAATTGCATTGTCTCATATCAAGTGCATATTATCCAATTATCTTATTTTAAGAGTGAAAATACTCATTCCATTGGCAAGGCATCTGATTTACCTACTCAAATTAAGGGTAAATACACTTGATTTAAGACATTTTTACTTATATCTGGATCGTTTTTCCCGTGTAATTAAAGCCTGTTTCTGTTTATGAAGCGGTCTGCACCAAGTATCTGGGTTTGAACTGGTCAATGCAGTCCAGCAGGTTCCAGTAAACCAAAATTCCCTGATTTTCACCACACAGTCCAGACATAAATGCTTCTACCCTTCTCTTTCTGAATATAATTTACGGTGCATGCTGCTTTAAAAATGTCCCATCAGATGGTAACCATGTGTTGTATGAATCCAATTACAGCACAAAGAGGTTCCTCTATGCCAGGGTCAGGGGCGCTGTTAGATGTAAAACTGTTCTGGGGCACATCCCCACTATGCATTACTCATCTTTCCATCATAATCATTCTGCAACATGTGCAAAATGTGCAGCACAGTATTTTTATATGAACCTCCCACTCAAAGTTTTCTGCTTCTGCTCTGGGTCTGCTGGAGCTGAGGGTGTTCGGAGATATAAAAATCCTCATCAGAACTAATCTGATTCATAATTCATATTTATATAACATGCCGGCATTAGCAAAGGTAACATGAATTTAGATGGAGATTTTGTTGTATTTAGTGAAATTCCACTAATTCTGGTTCTAAAAGACCCACCCCTTCAGAGGGACAAAAGAAATCTAAGTGCAATTTGCAACATATAGTAAATATAGTTATAGCTTTAGTTATAGGCTCTTTATTATGTATGTTGTAGATATTAAAGGAAATACTTTAAAAATAAAAAATGGCCTAAGTGACATACTTCAATGGCAGGATGGCTTCAAAAACATCCACATTAATGATACAATTACTAGAAAATTGCATTTGAAACTGGATCTATCTACAGATTTGTGGTCTCCTGTCATTCACCCCAATCTTACTTATTTGCTATACTAATACCTTTCTTTATTGTGACACAACACTATGGAATTTAGCTATGTAATTTGGCTGGAAAACTGATTGTTAATAAAATACTTGTAGCTATTTGCTATTTGTTCTTAAAAAAAAAAGAAATTTAAAAACAATCCACTGGACTTTGTTTCCAAGTTTGAAGACGTTTTGCTTTTCATCCAGGAAGCTTTTTCAATTTAAAATATCTTCTTGAATTGAAAAGTTTCTTGAATGCAAAAACATCTCTTAAATAAGGGAAAAGAGAATGCATCTGATCAGTGCAAAAGGCTGTGTGGGGAAAAAAAAGAAAGAAACAACAACATCTTTTTAAATTAAATATTTACAAATGTTTCTATGTAATTTCATTATGGTTTTTGTTAACCAGATCAGAAGCTTTTGGAAAATGGACACAGGGGAAATAATTAGGCAGCTGGTTTACAGAATTCACATCCCTCTATGAGAACAATCTTTCTTAAATATAGAAAATGTTGTTGTCCATAATGTCCCTGATGTTCTATAAAATAGAGCCACGAGGAGAAAGTTTTAAGGAGATGTGATAAATAACGTACTGGCTTTTAAACATTGCAGCAGTTTCCCTTCTGAGCGTGTCCCTTTCTGTGGGAAACAGCATCTTAGCTAAAAGTTCATCACAGTGTCATTCCTCCCAGACTCTTACTGCGTTTCACGTCTCATTTCAACCAGTCCAGCAGAAGACCGCCATGTTGAGCCTGGTTCTGCCAGAGGTTTCTTCTCAATGGGGAGTTTTTCCTCTCCACTATCGCTTCATGCTTGCTCATCATGGACAGGTTCTCTCAACCTGTGTTATCAAACTGGACTTCCATCTTCCAGGTCCCTGAGTAAAGCTCTAGTATCAGCTCACGCAGTCCACTGGATCTCCCCATAAAGCAGCAGACCGTCTCTCTAACCAGCAGTCTACAGACTGACCAACTTCATCTATCTCCACTCCACCACCAGTTTCAGGCCTGGGGAAACAGCCATGTTCTTAGCTCCCGTTCATGCATATCTATGAAAATTCAGCGCCATGTTTAAGAAAAAAACTGGTTAATAAAAAAGAACAGACACTCATGAAAATACACAATGCCTCTTTCAGGTCAATTACAAAGGAAAGACTTTGTTCTCCATCCAAACGGACGTAGAAATCAGCTGCTGTGAGGCCTCTGGATTACTGTAAATTACTCCAGCGTCAAACAACTTTAGAGGAGCTTGTGTGTTGAACCACTTTAACTAACAAAACACACAAAAATGAACAGGAAATGGATGATACAATCATTACACAACTATATGAAGGACGGGAGTGGTGACAACCATAATGCCCTGGAGATCCATCATTTTTCATACCATGAGGCTAATTCTCATAGAAGCTTCATCTGGTCTGTTCCTGTTTGGCTGTGACTCCATCCTGTAGAGAAATATCAGCTGTGTTGCTGCCATCAATACACCTTTGTTTACAGATGTTGGAGATCCGCCTGTTTTTCAGTGTAGTCCTGTTTCTCTGACTGTGACTGGCTGGATGTGCTCTCTTCATCCTCTGACATGGGAGCTGGCTCAGAGCTCGTCTGAATGGCTGTGTGTTTCCTGGACGGGGCCGCCTTTCACAGCTGCTTTTTGTATCTCTGCTTCTGTCTCCTTGAACCCCAGTCCGCCTCAGCAGATGGCCGCTCACAATGAGCCTAGTTCTGCTGGAAGTTTCTTCCTGTTAAAAGGGAGTTTTTCTCTCCACTGTCGCTTCAAGCATGCTCAGTGTGAGGGATTGCATTTGAGTCAATGAGTCGATGCAATCAACTGGTTTTCCTTAGATAGAAAACTTTGAATCAATGTGACTGGATGATCTGTTGAACTGTAAAATGCCTTGAGATGACATTTTGTGCATTGGTGCAATAGAAATAAACTGAATTTAATTTAATTAATGTGTATCTATTGGACAGGAAATAAGATTAGGAGAAACAAAGGCTCCAGTGTGTGAAGCACCTCCAAATTTTTCAGGTTAACAGCTGTTTTTATGTAGACCTATAATCTACTCAGGTGTTTATGACCATTTGATGAAAATAAAGCAGTGACTGCGAGACCCCAATCCTATAGCAGGAAATTCTGCTCTTAATGACATACATTACAGCCAGTTTTGAATGTTATGTAAGACGGAGTTTGTGTACAACTTTTCTCTGAACTTTAATGATGTTCCCACACGTCATTTGAAAAAAAAATATATATAAATTTGCTAATCACAGGGGGGAGCATGTTTTGATCAAAATCAGACAGAAAACAAAAAGCAAACAGGTTAATGGGCTTCTCGTGAATACCAGGATCCATGGGGAGAAGATTTGAGACATCTGAAGGAATAACAAGCTACTGGAGGACAGAAAAACGAGCACACGAACAGGACGGAGACGTTTACATCATATTATTGACTGCATGAAAACACCTGCAGTAAAACACAGTTACTGTGTGGATAAAGGGGATCCAGATGTTTACATTCCTCTCCAGGGGCCGTCCATTAAGATATGGGTGTGTGTGTTTGCATGATTGGTTATGCGTGTGTTACTGGTGGAACAGAGAAGTTTGTGAAAAACTCTCATCATGGGATCAAGTTCTGCTCCAAGTCAAAGAGAAACTGTCAAAAGGCTGAAATCCATCCATCCATCATTACTAGTTTAGGTCAGAAACAAAGCAGGAGAAATCCCCTCAGGGGCCCCTACATAGATGCTCAGGGCCCCCCTGGCACCTATACTCAGTTCAACTCACATTCTGTTGTGTTATGTTCTCACCACAGAAAGTGGTGATACATTTTGATTTATCACCACTTTTGGTTTTGAAATCAATAATTTATTCACTTTCAAAGTGACTTTGTGTTCAGCTCCTCTGACCAACAGGTGGGTGTGGCACCGACCTGCTTCCATTCAGAGCTCATTTATCAAGTATTTAAAAGTATAACGTTATACGCCTCTTCGGCAAATACTGAAAAGAGATCTACCATCATGCAATGAATTGTGGTAAAGCAACAGCTCAATGTGGTCGGAGATCAACAGATACTGATTAAACAAACTGATCTACAGAATCACAAAGTTCCAGGGAATCCTCCTCAGAAATTGCAATCAGAACATCAAGGAGAAAGAAAATTCTTATTCCTAAAAAACACAAACAGACCACAGCATCAAGGTAATCAATTAACCAATTAGTCAATTTATCTATAACAGGGGTAACCAATTAAAAATCAATAGGGTCAGAATAAAGAATATTATTAACCAGTAAAGGTCCGGAGACATTTTTAATTATAATCTGTTACTTTAAATATAATTAAAGACTGAAATAAAATGACGTTTTTATGCATCCATGTTATACATTGAATAAAAAAAAATTTTTTTTTTCCATTTTAAAATCTAAAGTGTTTTATGAAGTAAAGAACAACAAGCATTCAGTTTGATAGACAATTTCCTGATTTACTTTTACTGTTTTTTCTTTTTCTTTCTTTTTCATGGCTTAATGAGAGCAGTGGGCTTTATGCTGCCCTGCAAGGCTTTAAACCTGGGCCATTCTCAAGCACATATCAAGGAGCTCATTTTGACCCTGGATCCATATTTATTTTTGATTCTGTTCATGGTGGAGAATCCTGCTTCACAGCAGCAGGTTGAGCCAAACATCCTCTAAATGTGCAGGGTCATCTTTGAGCTAATGGTGTAAAGTTAGTAAAATCAGATTACTAAATGGTTAGTAAATCAGAACTGTTCATCCTTAGACCTAAAGTAACCTATGAAAGCTATCATCCTTTAAGCAATCAAGCAGGGTCTGCCTCCTCCCCCTTTATTTTATGCTCCCCAGCAATGACAGGTGCCTGTGTCTGCTGGCGTGCTGACGGTTATCTAGGTGTGGGGTTGGGTATTTCAGTGGGCGCTGTCTCATTCCTGGTGGCTGCAAGGGTGGGCCCGGGCCTCCTGGTCTTGTGGGGTCCCTGCTAGAGGGTGGTTGCCCAGACCTTGGCTCTCATTGACATCCCCCCTGGACATTACCACTCGCTAGCATAGCTTATAGACTCGCTTCCTCCGGGGTCGGGCACTCCAGGACTGGGCTCCAGGTGCTTTTTTCTGCCCTGCTCTGGTGGGTGCGGCCATCGCGACGTCTGTCCTCCTTGTGTCCCAGTCATCTGTGGTGCCTCTGGATATCTGAGGCTTGCGTCACCGCCTTGTCTGTCCTGAGCCCTAAAGCGGGAGTCTGGGGCCGCACACACCTACTATTAAGCATACCTACTTTCTTAAGAAGCTTTAAGAAACCTCTATACTCAAACATGTGGTTACAGGTGTTCACTGATACACACAAACATAAAAGTGCAGGGAAAAGGCTGTTCCAACCGTTACATTTCCGAATTCTCCAGAGTGCCCGACTTTATACGAAAGTGAACGTGATTGGTCGTTTATCAACAGGGCAGGATTGTTTTGGCAGAAAGTTCACAAGCAAGTTTGGTTGTGGCTGGTTTGTCTGAAGCATCTTGCCAACCAGTTAGCAACTTAGTGCTAGTAGGTTCCCAATGGGTAATTCCAATGGAACCAAGTAGCACTAAATTGGTGACTTAGAAACGACACTGTCAAGGAATGCTATGGACAGAGGAAACATGCAAGAGGAGGAGAGTTTAGTGTCGGAGGTCGTGGATGAGTCTCCTCCGTCATCCATTTTTTATTTAGAGGAGGAAAGCGGGGATGAAGATGTTGTGGAAGAGGACGCCAGGGCAGCAGAAGCTTGGTTTGTTGTAGAAGGCTTACAGCCGTACATGTTTGAGCCCTTGCCTCGCAACGCTGCCAGTTCTGTTAGCTCTACGCCTGCTGAAGACACAGACGTCCATCCCCGTGAACACTGGGACGGAACTCAATGGGAAAGGAAATGATTCTTATGTCAACCGTTGCGTACACTCACCGGCCACTTTATTAGGTACCCCATGCTAGTAACGGGTTGGACCCCCTCTTGCCTTCAGAACTGCCTCAATTCTTCGTGGCATAGATTCAACAAGGTGCTGGAAGCATTCCTCAGGGAGTTTGGTTCATATTGACAGGATGGCATCACACAGTTGCCGCAGTTTTGTCGGCTGCACATCCATGATGCGAATTTCCCGTTCCACCACATCCCAAAGATGCTCTATTGGATTGAGATCTGGTGACTGTGGAGGCCATTTGAGTACAGTGAACTCATTATCATGTTCAAGAAACCAGTCTGAGATGATTCCAGCTTTATGACATGGATCATTATCCTGCTGAAAGCAGCCATCAGAAGTTGGGTACATTGAGGTCATAAAGGGATGGACATGGTCAGCAACAATACTCAGGTAGGCTGTGGCGTTGCAACGATGCTCAATTGGTAATTGGTTGATACAAGGCAGGATGGATCCATGCTTTCATGTTGTAGACGACAAATTCTGACCCTACCATCCGAATGTCGCAGCAGAAATCGAGACTCATCAGACCTGGCAACATTTTTCCAATCTTCTATTGTCCAATTTCAATGAGCTTGTGCAAATTGTAGCCTCAGTTTCCTGTTCTTAGCTGAAAGGAGTGGCACCCGGTGTGGTCTTCTGCTGCTGTAGCCCATCTGCCTCAAAGTTCGACATACTGTGCGTTCAGAGATGCTCTTCTGCCCACCTTGGTTGTAACGGGTGGTTATTTGAGTCACTGTTGCCCTTCTATCAGCTCGAACCAGTCTGGCCATTCTCCTCTGACCTCTGGCATCAACAAGGCATTTCTGCCCACAGAACTGCCGCTCACTGGATGTTTTTTCTTTTTCGGACCATTCTCTGTAAACCCTAGAGATGGTTGTGCATGAAAATCCCAGTAGATCAGTATTTTCTGGCACCAACAATCATGCCACGTTCAAAGTCACTCAAATCACCTTTCTTCCCCATACTGATGCTTGGTTGAACTACAGGAGATTGTCTTGACCATGTCTACATGCCTAAATGCACTGAGTTGCCGCCATGTTATTGGCTGCTTAGAAATTAAATGTTAACGAGCAGTTGGACAGGTGTACCTAATAAAGTGGCCGGTGAGTGTATATTAGCTGCAACATATGAATCAAGATGCTATGACCGAAAAAATTTGATCGACAGATGACCTTTGATACATGACTGGCCGAATTTAGGTGTTGCCTCTAAAATAATGAAAAAAACACAGATTTTAAGACAGGATGTTGTTAAAAATAAAAATGGTCTTAATTATGGGACAATATCGTCTAATAAAAAGTACATTTATATACATGTTTAAGACTTTAAATACTAAGCTGCAGCTACAGATATATTCCACCCTGATTGTTTTGTGCAATCACAATCATAGGTTCCAACTCCAACACACAATGATACCCGCTGCCCTGGAAGCTTTTTTTGAAAAGTTTAATTTGTTCTCTGTTTTCTGTTCCTCTCGTCCCATACAGATGTGGAAGCAGTAACCTTCTTGGAGTTACTATATATATTTTCTGTCTATTTTGTTTTATTTTATCTCTTTATCGCACATTTCCTCTCTCTGTCTTTCCCTCCTCAGTTTGTATCACCTCTTTCTCTTTCACCACCGTTGTCCGTTGTATACAATTTTCATACTGGTCTGCTTGTGAAAGCAAAGCTGTTGCTCAACTAGCATTGACGTTTTTTACTTTTTAACAACACTTTAAAACAAGTGTCAGCTAAAAATAATTAAATAAGGAGCTTGTTAAATTGTATTCTTCTGTCATCTGACACAGTACATCAAATTTTGTTAAAACCCCACAGCTGAAAAAAATCCTCCATGTTCTGTGTGATTCTGGGGAAGAGAAACAGTCTTATTCTGGCTTTCATGTTGCAGTCCCACAGAGCCACGGCATCAAGGTGAGGTTCTTCCTGCAATCTGTCTCTATGGGTAAATGGCCAGCCAGCTCTGGGACATCTATTCCCAGAGCTATATTATCTAAACAGGACACTAAAACCACAAAAAGTAAAAAAAAAAATAATAAATAAAATAATAAAAAAAGATTTTATTTTGAAAAATTATTGTTTAATATATACTTGAATAAAATAAATATTGAAATAAAAAATATATATATATAGGCTGCTAATCATTTTATTTATTGTTTTTTTATTTTTATTTAGCATTCAACTAAAATGAAATTGAGAAAGAACTAAAAGCACCTTCAGGTTACATGTCATCATGTACAGTAGGGATAGCGGGAGGTCCAGCAGCAAAAGATGACCGTTAAGATCCTCTTCTTAACATGAACAATGCTGCCCTCTGCTGTTCACATTGAAGTGGTGCAATGTAGATATTGTTTCACTTCAAAAAAGGAATAATTTTAAATTAAAAGAAAATATTGGAAGATATGACCTGCAGCAGTATAAAGGTCACAGAGTTGTATAGATTCATTAATCAAAAACATAAATATTCTAAAGAGGTTTTAAACAGCAGATGAAAAATATTCATTTTGTAAAGTGAAAAACAAAATACAATTAAATGAATTTTTTTTTTGAAAAACATGACAACTGCTCAATGATAACAGATGGTGAAAGATAAGATCAGATAATATAATATATGGGGTCCCCTATTTTTATAATTCTGTTTCATTCTATCTCTATTCTCCCACTCTGCAGAATCTTAGTTCAATCTCTAACGTTCTGCTCTCTCTGCTTTTTCTCATAGTAGCTTCATCTGGTCTGTTCCTTTTTGGTTGTGATTCCATCCTGGAGAGAAATATCAGCTTTGCTGCTGCCATCAACATCTTTTTTTTATAGATGTTGGAGATTGGCCTGTTTTTAGGTGTAGTCCTGTTTCTCTGACTGTGGCTAACTGGATGTGCTCTCTTCATCCTCTGACATGGGAGCTGGCTCGGAGCTCGTCTGCCTGGCTGTGGGTTTTGTTTGGTTTATTCTTTTATATGTCATGTGCATTGTTACTTTTTTAGCCAGATTAAACAGAGTAGAAGGCCTTCCTTCACATTGTGGATGTCACTGTGTGTAAGGAGGTCATCTAAATAGGACAGCCTTCTTGTCTTTTGACGATACACAGGATATGGGCACATCTTGGAGCTGGACTGATAGAGGAGAGCTATCTGTAATCCTTGAGCATGGATGGCATTACAGTTTCTGATACGGACAGCAAAGCATCCACCTGATCCACCACATAGACTCATGAGGTATAAGAAGGAGAAGATGACCTTGTTCGGGGCTCAATCTTTCCTCAACTTTGCCGGATGCTCGCTGACGTTTTTTGAGCCCACAGCTTTGCATACACCAAGCAATTTCTCTGTCCTGTAACGACCTGATCTGTATTAAACTCCGTTATTTTTTTACTCCTGTTTTTATAGTCCTTTTTTATATGCTTTTACCCAGTTTGAGTTAAGAGTAGTAAACAACTTGCTCCCAGGAAAAGAACAGGTAGGGAAGTCCCAAGGTGCAACTGCCTTCAGGGAGACATAACTTCCACATTTAACAGTTTCTTGGATGGAGCCACCATTTACAGTTGCCTCATGAATCTCTGCTTCTGTCTCCTTGAACCCCAGTCAGACTCAACAGATTGGCGCTCACACTGAGCCTGGTTCTGCTGGAGGTTTCTTCCTGCTAGAAGGGAGTTTTTCCTCTCCACTGTCACAACAAGCATGCTTAGTGTAAGGGATTGCCTTCGAGTCAATGAGTCGATGCAATCAACTGGTTTTCCTTAGATAGAAAACTTTGAATCAATCTGACTGGATGATCTGGTGAACTGTAAAGTGTCTTGAGATGACATGTGTTGTGAATTGGCGCTATAGAAATAAACTGAATTGAATTGAATATAATATATGATAAAAATCTAAATCTTTGCTTTAATTTCTTGGAAAATGTGATATAAAAAGAAAATCTTTATTTTTATTGAAAAATTATAAAATGCCCCCCTACACACACAAACACAAACATATCTGTGTTTTCATTACATATGAGGTCATTTCTTTAACTTTCATTCATTTTATCGTAATGTAAACTCCTAAGCCTTAAACCTAATCCCAACTGAAAGTAGAAAACTTTACTGTTTGAAGACCATTGAATGTCCCATTAAGTACCAGTCCCCACAGTATAGGACATTTTACAACTCACTGCCCCCACATGAAACACCTTCATGTCCACAACCTCTGTGATGTTAACTCTGACAAGGAATTAACTCTCTTTGTTGGAAATATTTGAAATTTTTATTATGATGAAGCAGCAGCTTTTGAAGAGCAGAAAACCTAAATTTGTCCACCAGGTGGCAGCAATGTCTGCAGATTGCAGTTTTCTCCAGTCCTTCATAAAAATAACGTTATATGTTTAAGGAAAACCTTTCAAGAGAATCAGAAGTTATATATTTGTATTGTTTATTAACTCTTGAAACACATTTTAAGGGATATCGTTTTCAGTGCCGTTTTGAGTATGTCTCCTTTCTTGCTGGCTGTTTATTACTGAGCCATTTACTTTTAGCACTATTGTGTGAATATAAGAATAAAAAACCAAGTATAACTAGATTATCAGGGTCCACTCATTATTTGTAAACTGGCAAAGTTCCCCTACAGTTTACTTTCAAAGCTGCTGTTAGAATAATTGATCCAATGTTTTCTTAAATATAGATTCAGATGCGAATTTAAATGTGAAGCACTCAGCTAATTTATGTCTAGTGTGATAAAAACGAATAAAGAAAAGGAAAAGGTTGTGGACTGACTGAGAGACAAAGCTTCTGTTCTCTCTCTGGAAAGGTCTGAAATGTTATGTTTGATTTATTTTGTGGATAACTGTCAATGAAAACGTATTTGAATTAGCAAATGCAAGCCAATATAAGGGAATGAATTGAAGATTTTTTTGTGGTTTGTTGTCAGGTCATACAAAAACAAATGTTTTATCTCTCGGAATAGAAGTTTAAAGACCACAAGTGCAGATCACAAGTTTTTGTCTTTGCTGAGCTGTTATTTTTCATGCACACCTTCTCATGTATGAAGTCCTAAATATTCATACACTGGCCAGCCAGACCGATATGACATACACATGGTGTATTAGCCTGGTAGAGTTTGATTTCAAAGGTGGGACCAAGAGAGTCAGCCTCATCCGGTTAGAACCAATCAGGTAACTATGGATATGAGCAAAAACTCAAGGCGACATGCTGTTTTTTTTATTGTTTTAATTGGAAGTCTGCAAAACATCTTAAGCCATCTACGAAAGGATTTCTGCTGGTTTTGCGTAAAAACTCAGATATAAGGTGTGCAATCTGCTACGTCTTTCATTTTCAATGCAAGATGTCTCTGTTGTGGCCACCAGCTTGTTGCTATGCTAGCAGAAAATCACTCCTGCATCATGATTAATTCTAGTGTTGAGAGTCACGAGCGCAAAGTCCTACCACTTGCGCTTTGATTGGTCCTGCCTCATCTGGCCTGGAGTCAATGGAGTAATTCAGTCTGTCTGGCAAAATAACCACGCTCCATCGTCTATCAGAGATCTGATTGTTCCTTATGTCCCTAACAGAGCACTTTGCTCTCAATCTGCAGGTTTACTAGTGGTTCCTAGAAAAAAAAGTAGAATGGGAGGCAGATCTTTTAGTTATCAGGCTCCTCTCCTGTTGAACCAACTACCAATTTTGGTCTGTGAGGCAGACACCCTGTCTACTTTTAAGGCTTAAAACTTTTAAAACTTTTTGATAAAGCTTATAGTAAGAGGGGCTCAGGTTAGCTGAGCAACCTTTTATTGTTTTGCTGTTATTGGCTTAGACTGCTGGAGGACATAGGGACCCCCTTTCCTCATTCTACCTCATTCTATCTCTATTCTCCCACTTTTGGCTGTGACTCCATCCTGGAGAGAAATATCTACTGCGCTGCTGGCATTGTTTATAGATGTTACAGATCTGCCTGTTTTCCAGTGTAATCCTGTTTCTCTCACTGTGCCTGGCTAGATGTACTCTCTTCATCCTCTGACATGGGAGCTGGCTTGAAGCTTGTCTTCCTGGCTGTGCGTTTCCTGAACGGGGCCGTCTGTGGAGCTGGTTAACAGTTGCCTTTTGTATCTCTGCTTCTGTCTCCTTGAACCCCAGTCAGCCTCAGCAGTTGGCCACACACACTGAGCCTGGCTCTGGTTCTGCTGGAGGTTTCTTCCTGTTCAAAGGGAGCTTTCCTCTCCACTGTCACAAATAGCATGCTCGGTGTGAGGGATCGCTTTGAGTAAATGAGTCGATGCAATCAACTCGTTTTACTTAAATAGAAAACTTTGAATGAATCTGACTTTACAGTGGAAGCCATTTAAAATGTCCCTACTTTCCTTGAAGGGCCCTTGGCTGGAACCCTATAAGTCATTTTTTAACATCAATCTTTGTACTAAAATATTCTTTCTCATGATTTGTGGACATTAAGATCTAAAGAGAAGAGTTATCTTCTGGTCAGACCCTGTAATTCAGTGAAAGGGTGGAGTCAGGGTAAAAAAATATGTTGGGTTCATGGATGAGATTTTGCTGGGAATTGCAGGGGAGTGTGCTACAATTTGGCTTGAGTTTGACTGGGAAGGGCCATCTTGAAAGGCTGCTACTGTATGATCTGGTTGAATTGTCTCTGTAAAGTGCTTTGAGATCAAATGCGTTTTTTATCGGCGCTATATAATAAACTGAATTGAATTGAGAACAGGAGCTGGCACTTGCAAGAGCCCCCATTCCCCAGCTCGTTGCTGCCCATCATACTTCCGTCAACTGCTCTATAAGACTAACTTACAAATGGGATCATAACCGGAATGAGTCCTCCCATGCTGGTGGTGGCCTATGCCCCAATTTTAATCAACATCTTAATCAGCATCCTTTATGCAATTTCCATGGCATACATAAAGCATCAGGGTGGGCATATTTGGGGATTTGGAGAAGGGTCAGCCTTTCTGGCCTTGCTTCCAATCCTTATGCACACCTGTGGTTATTTGAATACCCTGCTGCTCTCCACTCTTTGGTGGGGCCTGATCCCAGCCCCAAGTGAATTTCTCTCTGTCCATTTGTCAGGTTGAATGTTTGCCTCCCCCACCCCACCTACTGCAACATCCTAGGCCGCAAGTATGAGCAGGGTCTGTCTTCTCCCCCTAATTATGAGGTGCCTTTGTTTGCTGGCGTACCCATGGTTCTCCCAGTATGGGTTTTGGTGCTTTGACGGGCGCTGTCTCATTCCTGGTGGATGCCAGCGTAGCCCATGGGCTTGCAGCCGCTCGCACGTCCATGGGACATCAGCACTATGGAATCTAGGGTCAGGCACCTCAGGGACTGGGTCCCTTTGGAGTTTGGTCCCTCTGGATTGGGGTTTCCGGTGCTCTCTGCCCTTTTCTGGTGGGTATGCTCATCCCTATGTCTGCCCTGCATGTTTCCCTGTGATCTTGGCGTCAACTCTTTATTGGTTCGGGGTCCTGTAGGGCGAGTCTGGGGCTGCCCAAACCTGCCATTAAGACAATTTTTTTTATCATCTCCTCACCATTGGTCTTGCCTTCCACACACATGGACATCTAAGGGATACCCCGTTACTCTGGAAACTTTCTTTGACTCTGGTTGTCTGTTGTCCTCTCATTGCTGCTGTTATGTTCTCTGCTTTCTGTCCCTCTCGTCTGATAAAGGTGTGGAAGCAGACCTCTAAGAGTTATTGTATGTCTTCTGTGTCTGTCTTTGCTGTTTTATTTTCTGTCTTTTCATGCACTCTTTCCTGTCTCTATCTCTGTCTCTCTCCCTCAAATTATACAGTCTTTCTTTCTGTCTATGTGTCTGTTGTATGTGATTTTACTTCTTAAAAAAAATTCAATGAAGATTCATATACAAGTATCAAGCAGAGCTTTATGGCAACAATTATAATGGTCTGCTCATGAGACCAAATCTTTTGGGCTATCAGCTGCTCTGGGACACACGTGTGGGTGTGTGTGTGTGAGCACTCAGAGTGAGGACCATTTTTCCAATTTCACCATCAAATTGAGAACCAAAGTGAGGACATTTTGCCGGTCCTCACATGGTATTTTGCTAATAGTTAGGTTTAGGGCTAAGGTGTCAATTGGTTAGGGTTAACGTGAGGTATGCATTGGTAATGGTTAGGTTTAAGGTTAGCTTTAGGGTTAGGGCATAGAAAGGGTTGAAAATGACTGAAAATTAATGAAAGTCAATGGGAGTCAACACATGGTCCTCACTATGATGGCAGAAGGGGTGTGTGTGTGTGTGTGTATCAACTATGTGGCCATGTCTTTAATACCTGGTGGGGACAATTTCCTAGGAATATGCTACATTTTGGGGACTCATAGGTACTTGTGGGGACCAACAACTGGTCCCCATAAGGAAAGTTTCTCTTCTTGGGGTGGGGGTTAGGTTTAGGACTAAGGTGTGAATTGAGTTTAGGTTAGGTTTAGGGATAGGTATGTGTCGGTAATGGTTAGGGTTAAGGCAAGGGTCACGGTTAGGCCATATAAATTAGTGGGAAATGAATGGAAGTCAATGGAAGGTCCCCACAAGGATATTGTGACACAACATGTGTGTGTGTGTGTGTGTGTGTGTGTGTGTGTGCGCGCGAGTAATGCAACTTTTCCAGTGAGGATCTTTGTGGAGAACCTGGGTAACCTACACAGGTGGAGCTCATCAGCCTCATCAGCACTATGATTAACCCTTAAAGCCGAGTGTATCACATTTAATGCATGAGTTTCTAAGACTTCTGTTTCATAATTGGGATATTTTTGTGCTTGAAAACCCAGAATTACACAATCAGACATATGCAGTGAACAGAAAATTTGTAAAAGATTATATAGAAATGCTTAATGTATCACAATTGATGCAAATATATGCTCTTATTTAACTTATTCAAAAAGTATGTTTTTCATTTCATTTGTCAGAAAGTTAATTGACAACTCTAATAAAAGAAATAGAATTTTATGTCAATTATTTCACGATCCAGGCTTTAAAGGGATTAAAGAGCAATCATCCCTCAGTGCTGGACGATTAACGTTTACCGGTAGTCTCTCTGGCCTTCTCTTGTTGTTACCTGTCACTAGCAGATGGCTATCTCCTGTTCATTTGCCAGAAGTTTAGTCCTTGTGTTTGCTCATTGGATTTCCAAGAAGAATCAGTTTTTCCTCCTGTGGATTGACCTGGAATTTACCTACCTGCCCGCTCTGCCGTTCATCATTTCCCACCCGGCTCCATCAGACCCCTGGTTCTCTGTATTACCACCCACCTCGCACTACTCTGAGGATTCAAGTCATATCAATTCAGTTTATTTCTATAGCGACAATTCAAAACACACGTCATCTCAAGGCACTTTACCGTTCACCAGATCATACAGTCAAATTGATTCAAAGTTTTCTATTTAAGGAAAACCAGCTGATTGCATCGACTCATTGACTTGAAGGCAATCCCTCACACCAAGCATGCTCGTATCTTTTTTTTTTTTATGTATAAATGTCAATGTATAACATGGATGCATAAACACCTTATTTTATTTCAGTGTTAAATTCTGTTTAAAGTAACAGATTAGAATTAAAAATGTCTCCGGACCTTTACTGGTTGATGATTTACTTTATTCTGACACCGTTGATTTTTAGTTGGTTACCCCGATCTATAGCTACTCTCCACTCATATAGAAATATGAGGTGATTGAAAACAAGGAGTTTGCTTAATTTTTGATCATTTGACTCTGTTGAAGCTTAGACTTTAACTTCCAACCAAAAATGCCAATTTTTGTTCTGATTTGTAAGATTGTCAGACAAAAAAAGATTATAATACTGTGAAAGTTAGCTTGTTGCTAGCTGACTTAGCATATCTGATCAGATGGTTGATGGGAAATAGTGACAAATCCAGAACATCAGAGCTTGAGCTTTAAAGAAACTATTAATAAAACTATTATTAAAACAAAGAAGATAAAATATATGGAAAAAGTCTATATTATTGGGTGAGAGGATCATTTTTTCACCAGAATATTATTATTATTTTTTAATATTCCTAAAGCTTTTAAGCCTTCACTCATGTCATGTTGCCTGATTTCCTTAGCTCAGCTTTTCATTGTTAGACCCTGGAAGCTGTCAACAGCTTTTCTTCCAGCTGAGTTACAGACTTTTGAAAGTTGGACATCTTGGCACCTGAAACAAAATTGCTGAATAACTGCAATTAATCAAGAACCTCGTTAACCTCATGCAGATGCAATCGATGGTAATTAAATAATAATTAATGCACATTTAACAATATTAAAGGAAGTGGAAAGAATGGGGCATCATTAAAAAAGCTGCTTAAATTATTAACTGGGAAAAAAGAGCAAAAGCAGCAGGTTTAATCTGAGGATGTGGTCTTTGGCTTTAGCCAAAAGATGAAGGAATGGGGAAGCATAAACATGGAAGCAGCTTCTAAGCCCTTCTGGCCAGTTTACACGCTGAGGACCATCTTTGTTCGCTCTGCTGGACAAAAAAACCCGGAGTTCGTATTGAACGGGTGTCAGCTCTATGCTTAAGGCGAGCGCTGCATGCTGGCAAATTAAAAGTAAAGTTAATTAACCACTTGAGTAAGTAGAGCAGTCAGGATGGAGCCAAATCAATTAGCTATTGGCAGGGGACACAAAGCTGGGGGGCCTCTACTAACCGGAGCCGACACAGGCCTCAAACACGACCTGACGGCTGTTTACACACGACGTTCATCGCCATGAAGAACCAGAACAATGAGCAAAAAGCCGAACCTTTAAAACATGTCTGTGAAGTGATTCCTTTCGATGTGAGACTGCAGAACATTTCAGTTAATCAGTCACACTTTTAAACCTGCCCAGGGTTCAAAGGTCAGCAATGGAAGATGTAATGATGGATCAGGAAATCAGCTCTAAAGCATCACCTTACTTTACAAATGATACAGTTTTATATGGCTCTGGATATTTTGCTTTATGGCATTTAAAATAGAAAAAATGAAGAAGTCAGGTGGATTTTTTAAAAACATAATGACTGAGATGAGAAAAAGTGAAAATATTTCCAAGAAAATTATGGTGGGGGGTTTATGGGTTGAATTTTGTTCCATTGTTGTTGCAAAAAAACATGCTTTGTAAATGAAAATAATAAAAACACAATCAAGACATAAAACTTTGAAAAACAAAGGTCCAAAAAAATCCCGTAAAAGGTTTAAGAGCTGCTGAGTTTTCAGATTTTATTAAATTTTTATTTTTTTATTTCAGGTTTTAATTTTCTTATTTTTAAATCAAAACAAATTTATATGCATGTGATACTTAAATTTTTTTTTACAATTGTTTTTTTAGTTTTATGACTGCATTCTTTAAAAAAAAAAATCAATTTCTTTATTTTTTACAGTCTGGCAATGTGGTAATAAGAATAATTTTCTTGATGCCAAAAAGAGAGCCGAACAGATTTTGCTTTCACAAGTGGCGCCATAGTATCGCCATAGTATTACAGATCATATGGACACTGCAATGTAAGTAGAACAGGAAAAGAAAAAACAGGAAAAAGGAAAAAAGATGAAAGAAAGAGGAGATAAAAGGGAGACATCTTAAGTCATCTTCATCACCCGCAAAGAGATGTAAAAAGAACAGCACCACCAAATATAGTATAAGAGACAATAAAGTGGCACCTTGATACTAACACTGAAGTATAAGTAGTATTATTTAATCTGACATGTATACTGTGGTAGCTGAATATAAGAATATGGTCTTTCTGTATGGAAGTGAATCTGTAAGTAACTGGAACCAAGCACTTGTAGTTGTTTGTAAGAGTGCACTTGTGCGAGTAAAGTTTTTTTCAAAGGAAAAATGTTGCTGCTACGCCCAGCAGACCCAGCAGACCAATAGAAATGAAATAGAAACAATACAAAACAAAAGAAGGCCATTTGTTAAACTCAATCTGAACTCAAAAGTAAACTATGGAAAATATAAAATCTGTAAAAAAGAAAAATAGTAAATATAAAAAATATATATTTTTGAGGGGTAAAAATAATAAAATATAAAAAAATGAATAAAAAAAATAAATAATCCCTCTTTTTCCATTAATTTTTTTTTCTAATGCCATCTCTGTATTTATTTAAAATTAAATTTACAAAACTCTTTGCTTGTAATTTACTTCAATTCAGTTCAAAGTTTTCTATCTAGGGAAAACCAGTTGATTGCATTAACTCATTGAATCAAAGGTAATCTTTCACACTGAGCATGCTTGTAGCGACAGTGGAGAGGAAAAACTCCCTTTTAACGGGAAGAAACCACCAGCAGAACCAGGCTCAGTGTGAGCAGCCATCTGCCGAGGCTGACTGGGGTTCAAGGAGACAGAAGCAGAGAAACTGAAAGGCAGCTGTAAAAGGCAGCCCCGTCCAGGATACAAACAGCCAGGCAGACGAGCTCTGATCCAGCTCCCATGTCAGAGAATAAAGAGAGCACAACCAGCCAGTCACAGTCAGAGAAACAGGACTACACTGGAAAAACAGGCCTCCAACATCTATAAACAAAAGTGTTGATGGCAGCAGCACAGCTCTTATACATATACAACAATAATGGAAACAAAATTGACTCCATCGGGGTTACGGCTGCTAAAAAAGACAGTCTGCAAAGGTTAAAATGGTTATTATAGCAATCAGCATCTTTACAACTGCAGCCTGGTGGTCATCACCTAACATTATGTTTGCTGCATTCAGATAATAAGCTTAAAACATTTTAGCATGAGGAAAAAAGGCAGATTATGAATAAAATAGTTTTTAGTACTGGTAGACCCGATGTAAAAGACAGAGATAGAGACAGCTGAAGTAATCCGTTGGAGTTAAAGCACCAGAATAATTTGCTCATGTTTGACCTTTCTATGCAGACCTGTTCTCAGTTTTTTACATAGCTGAGCTTATTTTTCCCATAAATATTCTCAGGGACAAAAAGGTCGCAGTAACACCCTTGGATCACCGGGTGGCCACATTCACACACATTCACCTTTTCAGAAAGGAGAACTGCAGGGGGCTGAGGTCTTAATTAACAGGGCGACAGTTTGCATTTCACACTTGAATGAGTTCCTTAGAAACGGGTCGTCTGACACTCAGACAGGAGACAGGCATACATGGATGCTCACCTGGAGACCACAATGAAACAGAAGAGGAAGCAACTATTCAGTATGCAATCACTGACTGTCTGCCCTTAGCAGAGATGATCCACGGGGTCCTGTCTATCTCTGTCGCACTCCCAGACGGAGCTACTGATCTTTTACTGCAACTAACTGGGTCTACTCTCTTTCTTCTTCTCAAAGACACAATGCAGACAAATATCTACTGTCATCCTGCTCATCCTTCGGGAGTTAATCCTACAAAGTCAGTGACTTGATACAATCAGCTGGTTTTCCTTAAATAGAAAACAATGCAGTGATGGACTCCGACCTGACCCTTCAGAGGCTCATAAAGACAGGAACAAAGTCAGCCTTCTTTCACCTAAAGAACATTTCCATTTTTGAAGGACTAATGCTGTAAAACTACTTCCTGCTTCGTTGGTCTTTAGTAGAATTGATCCTTGTAGTGGTATCTTCACAGGTCTGCCTAAAAAGTGGATTAGACTGCAGATGATCCAGAATGCTGCTGCCCACGTCCTCACCAGAACTAAGAAAGTAGAGCATATCAGCCTAGTTCTATAGTCCTTCTTCTGGCTCCCTATATCTCAGAAAATAGGCTTTAAAATCCCTCTATTAGTCTAGAAATCACTGAATGGCTCCAAAATGCATCACAGACTGGTTGGCAGGGGATCAAGAGCAAGACCTCTTAGTTTTAGTGGAACAGAACCAGATCCAAACACGGAGAAGCAGTTATTAGTTCTTAGCTCCACTAATCTGGAATAACCTCCCACAAAACTGGAAAGGTTGCTTTAATGCCAGATTGAAAGCATTTGTTTTAACAAACTTTGACGGAGCATCTTAACATCATTAGTTACTTTTTTAGTCCAACTTTGCAAACCAACAGACCGTCACACAGAGCTACAAACTAGCATCCTGTACGATGTCTGGGATAGTGTCAGAGGTGTTCGGGGCGTTGTGGAGGGCACTACAGCCAGAGTTTCTGCCATTCGGTACCAAACAGGAAATACGCATAGTGTAGAGCGGAAGTTGAACTGACCAATCAGAGACCTCCTGTGTGTCCAGGTGTCTGATGGCGGTCTGAGACTGTTTTGGAATCTGCTGGACCTGCATTGAATGCTGCGAAGTCTCTTCCCAGAGGGCAGCAGGGAGAACAGTCCATGGTGGGGTGTGAGGGGTCACCTATGATGTAACAGGCTCTTACAGTTGCAGCCATTAAAAATGGCTCTTCCCAGTCAAATGCCAGCCGAATGGCAACCTACTCCCCTGCGACTCCCAGTAAAATCCCCTCCAACTTCCAGCTACTTGCCTTCTCCTGGGCGTGCATAATTTTAAAATATGACTCCACCCTTTCACTGAATTACAGGGTCTGACCAGGAGATGACGCGTCTCTGTCCACCTTCAACAGAGGGGGTGGACTCAGGTCCCCCTGTACAGGAGAGCGGAAGACCTTGTCTATATAGCCAGGCCAAAAATCCCCTTTAACGAACGACGTTCCAGACACTTAGATGGGTATGGGGTATACCAGTCTAACAAAAGACGCCAAACGACCCCCATTCCAAATGGACGGACCCCTTCCTCTGTTCCAATTTGCACATTTTCAAAACAGAAACAAGACCTTCTTGGGCTACTGTATAAAACCTCAAACTCAACGCTATTCCTGACATTTTCAATTGAAAAAGCTTCCTGGATGGGAAGTAAAACGTCTTCAAACCTGGAAACAAAGTCTGGTGGATTGTTTTAAATTTTAATTTCTGGAAATCTCCTTAAATCTTAATGTCCACAAATTATGACAGAAATTATATTTCTAAAAAGGAATTGTAGGGGACCAGCCAAGGGCCCATCAAGTAAAGTGGGGAAATTTTAAATGGCTAATACTGTATATCTTTGAAAAATGAAAGGAAAGTGGGGAAATTTCTGAAAACTAAAAGCAGATTAAAAAACTATTTCAGTCTATTTTGTTATTTAACATTTAAGGGAAACCTATAGAAACTTAAAGTATATGGAGTTCAGCTAACTGCACTTAAAAGTCTAATAACAAAGAGTTTTTTTAACATTAAAATCTCTTAAAAATTCCAGTAAAATGCTGGTTTGTTGTTTGAAAAGGAAAGAAGTGATTCGACTGAAGGAAAAACATACATCCCAGAGCAGCTTGTGGAGGTCTTAGTCAGCCTATATCGGTGATGATGTCTGAAAGAAACCTTCATCCCACCTCTATTGATTGAGGGAGCAGGGATGGAGATCAAGTATTGTTCATGCTGATGTATGATGACAGCAGAGGAATTACTGAGACCTATGGAGCAACATGACTGACAGAATCAACATTTTAATCTGCTCTGTCGTCTGTTTGCCATCGCTGGTCTTCATATGCCTTTAAATCCCTGGATATAAACACTGCAGCACATTTTACAAGCTCAGTCGCTGCGTCTTTCAATCAGCTTTATGCAAACCCCTGAAGGATGTGACAAAAAGGTAGGTTAAGCCTCATTAACTCCTTGCTTTGTTATTGTGGCGTCCCTCATCAAACAACCCTGATCGGTATCATTAAAACTCTGAATATGTCCTACTGTTAGCTGAGCTCTGACCAAGCAGGTGTTGGAAATGACATCATTAATTGCTGCCTGTATTGTCACACCTGGGAACATATTCAATATGCACCCATAAAAGTACAGTGCCAAAAAGGAAAAAACAAATAAGCAAAACACATCAGTAACTGTGATAGTTGACACACAAAGCAGGAAAAGAACCAATACCGAACTTTTCAAAACCGGTTTCTTTTTTTAAATGTTTTATTTTTTTAAGTGAACAAAGAATACAGTCATGTGAATACAGAGTGGAATAAAGGAGCCAACAACTGGGAACATGAACAAATAACAGCAAATATAATGATAGAAACCTTAGTCAGTCAAATATGATACTGATATTTTCAAATATCCATTACTGTAAAAATGTCCATAGCTGTATATTGGTTATTTATTCTCCAAGTGCACAGCTTTATATTCTTAAAACACTTTACAATGCAAAATTTCTTTTTTATATTTTAATTTTTCCCAGTTGTGTTATTCTTATACATTTTTCTTAGGTCCACATTTGTGTGACTATTTTCAATAATCTTCTTGCTGCTGTAAACACCAGAATTTGCCCATTTTGGGACAATAAATAGATTTTCTATTCTATTCTATAAAAGGGGTAGAAAAATATAAGGAAATCTAAACAATGTATGTGTTAAAAAAAATCTGCAAAATCTCTTATATTGAACAACAAAAAATACTTAGTTAAAGCTACAGTGTGTAACTTTTAGCGACATCTAGCGGTCAGACTGCAGACTGCAGCAACATGAACATCTCCCCCTCACCGCTTCTCCCCCCCAACAGTACGGCGAGCGTTACGGGACAAAATGTCTTCCACGACATCCGCATCACCTACCTTCTCAAGTGATGAGGTTTGTTTACATAAATAATTTTACAGATAGTATTTCATTAGTCTGTGTAGGGTATAGATTTCATGTAGACTTAAGATAATAAATATACCCGTTATTTTTTCTACATCGTTGTAACGTTTTGGCGATCTCGCAATCGCTAGTTTGTTGACTCTGCGCTGCCGTAGCGCAAAGATGTCTGCCTCCATGGCTGCGCGACCCGCTCCTATGTAATTATAAATAACGAATTCTAAGGCAACGCAAATATTAAGGTTAAGAGGCTGAGCTCGTAGATGATGATAAATAACATAGTCATGTATAATATATTACATTTCTGACTGTATATCCCTGTAATTATTACACACTGTAGCTTTAAGCAAATTATGCAAAACAGCAATAAAAAGACATTACCGCCACATATCTGACTGAATAACCATTAAAACAAGAATTTTCATTCATTTTATACATAATTATTCACATATTATATTAAACTAAACCTCCAATATTCACATTTGTTCTGCGCCAAGTACCTTTTTACTTAGATCATGGAGCAGCTTGCTCGCAATGAATCCTGTGATATCCAAGTATAGAGAGGATACATCGGACGCAATTTAAAGCCACATAACAAGGAGTCTTTAAATCCAACCAGACCTTGGCGCCACGCTATGACATAATTGGCATTCGAATCTGGCCTTCTAAGTATGCAGCCAATTAATTTGAACAGAGCCCAAATCTCTCCAGAGAGGTAATTAGGAAACCTTATGTAAAAATGGGTGATTAATGGCTTTCTGAACGCTCATCCACCAACACCCATTTTAGTTGATTCTTTCTTCAGATTACGCACTATATACCATAATGTTAAGACGAAAGGAAAACATAAAACTCAAAAAGACTAGATTTGGTTTAGATTATGAGGTTTAAATCCAAAGCCAAAAAAGTTAGCTCCCGAAAGTAGCGTAGGATCCCATTTTCGGCACAGATCGGGCAGAGACCAGCGATAAAACAGAAAGGATTTTAAGGCATTTATTTTCTCAGGAAATACATTATTAACTGTTAACACATTGTAATTTAGTACGTTTAGTATATTTGAGAAGGGAAAAACGTCATTTAGGGTGACCCCGATGTATATCTGGATGCGCAAATGAGCTGACAACGCATGGACAGGACGGATGGTGCTTCCTGGACGGATCGGGTAGTGAGACAATAAACCCAAAAGCTCAGAGTAGAGAAGAGCAGGTCAAACTAAACCGCATATCAGTAACTTCTCAGGGTTGACCGTAGCTTAGTGCAGTCAGTCTGCAGAGGTCAAAGCTTTTCTTTGACTTTTTTATGATTTATTTTGTATGTTTCAAGTTTGAGAGAAGGGGAAATAGAGAGTTATGGATTTTTTTTTCTAAACCACAAAAACTTTAGCCAACCATTTGTCAAAAAAAAAAATCTGAAGCATTTTGTAATTTTATTAAAAGTATCCTCTTTTATTTAGATAATATTAAAAATTGATGTATGGTAAAATGATATTTGTATGATACATCGTACCTTCACTAAAGAGGTTTTCTCATAGTCTGGTACACCTCCATAGAAAACACTGATTATGGAGTCATTTCTGCAGCTAATTGCTGTGGATCCTTATGTGGGTCCTCCACATGATGTTCAGAGTGTTTGTGATTAGGTGACAACATGGAGAGTTTCCATTAGAACATTTCCCCAAACCTGCATGTGTTTTCATCAGGCCATTACTCCCTTTGACTCGCTCTGCTTTGGATGAATTCCTTCAGGTTGCCATGAAAACATGTCTAACGTCTTTTACTAAGGAAGGGGAATATGAAAAAAAGACCTGCTTCTTCATATGTTCGACCCTTTCTCTTTCATTTATTTAAGAAAATTAATTGAAACCTGGACAAGAAAGCCATAAGGATCATTAAAAGTAAAACACTCCATAGATCAGAACAATATATGGAATTAAAAAATAAAGAAAGATGAGAGATTGCCCTCATCTGATGTGAGCCGAGGGAGGAGAGGACTGATTAAAATAAAAACTTTGATAGATTTTATGATGAACTTGCAATTCAGCACTCCTGCAGGGTAAAATAACCTCCATGCAGTTTTGTAAGTGAAAATGGAGCAGTGTGAAAGGAGGGTTTTAATCAAACCATTTCAGGCTCATTCCTCAGTCTCCCCATCAACAGACCAAACTTCTGCAATCTTGACCCATTTAAATAGACACAAAGTAGGAATATAGAAGCACTATCTGAGTGTGAAAAGCCAAACATCAGAAATAGGAAATGTTTCGTTAGAGTCTATCGATGACCAAGGAAAGGCAGGTTTATTTCTATTGCTTAATCCATTAAAAAGACAATTCAAAGAGCTTTACAGTAATATGAATTAAACAATAAACTGGTAATAAAAAAAGCAAGTGAAGATAAAAACATGATAAAAGCAAGTACTAAAACAAATCAAACACTTTAACCACGATTTTAAAGTAATAATACCTCAGTTAACAGTTTAACTGCAACAATCAAAGGCAGCTCTAAACGAATGGATGTTTACTTTTTCCTTTAAGGAACTCAGGCTTTCAGCACTTTTACAGTCTTCAGGGAGTTTTTTTCCCGAGTCAGTGGAAGAACTGCAGAACCGGGCTGATGTGCTCTACTTTCTTACTTTCTACTTTCTTTCAGTGAGAACACTAATTTTGGGGATCATTCCGGCTCTGGTGTTCCCACAGCAAGCCGATCAGAGCCGAGACGATTTTGAACGCGGGTCTCTTGCTGAGTCATTTGACCCAGGTAGACACGTGTCAATGAGCTGTTTCCACTGCCACTAAAAGCCCATTGTTCCCGGGTTGAAATTGGTTTTTTGGCCAGTGGGAAAGGGGTATTAGTAACTGCCTTTATGTGCCTCTGAAGGTTCTGTAACCTCAGAAACTAGGACCCAATATTCAGAGAGACAGACAAGGACGATTTTCAACAGGATTTATTAATAACTAACAAAAGAATTACAGCGAACGGCTAGGTGTCAGTGGGGCGGATACTCTGCAGAGATAGGAAACACAGGTTAATGACGGGAATGTCGGCTGATCATGACATTCAAAAGTCACTCACCCGATTCAAAGTTCAGACCATCTTTTCCAGTGCTTCTTGCACCATTTCTCTCTCTCTCCAATGCATCTCCAACTCCTGCGACTCGACCTGTATATCACTCGCCAAACATCTGCGGTGTGGCGGGACGTTGTGAGAAAATATACTTCCTGTCAGTTCTGGGCACACCAGAGCTGCACCCCGAGCCCTCCTATACCTTTGTATTGCAGAGGAGAAACTGCGTGTGGACTACAACGGAGTATTAGGGTCAGGCTAGAGAAGTTGTTTTTCTTCTATTTCGAGAATAAAGTCGTAAAATTACAAGAATAAAGTCGTAAAGTTACGAGAATGAAGTCATCTTACCACAACCCGTTTCAGAAAGAAGGCTTCGAGCTCCGACCAGCATATGACGGTCGACAAGCTCCACCAAACAGCAATGTGAGTCCCCTTTAACATCCTGCCCAATTTGATGCTGGTGCTAAAAGATTTCCTTATTTATCAAACCAGAGCACATAATGCTCGAGATTCCTCATGTTAGGAAAGAAAGTGCTTCTTGTTGGAGTTGTCATAAAATACAAATTGTTTTGCGTAATTTACGACTTTTGTGGAGTAAAAATGAGCACTGAGAGTAAGGAAAAAAAAGTTTTTATTCCGCTCTGCAGAGGAGAACCACACGAGACAGCTGCGTATAGCTTCCAGTGTAGCTCTGACTAGGTCCTGCCCCACCTTTGCATTATAAAGACTCCTTACACACGAACATTGAGTCTTTCCAAGAGAAACACTTTATCAAAAGACATAAATATATGTTCAGATAAACATTTCAGACAACTGTTTTCCATTCACACCAGAGACAGGACATGAGGATCTTAAACACAATAAGGTACTGTTTATCTATGTTTCCCCCTTATCTAAACTAGGGAGGAAACTCCTTTTCAAACCTCCTTCATTTACCTACATCTCAGCATAAAGAATGGAACAATAGCTTCTCACTAATAACCATTATTCAGCAAGAAAAAACGGCACACATTAATATTTAACCTTACTAACATCCAAGGAAAAAAACACAAATCACACTTTATTTTCTTAATATTACGAATTTATTCTCGTAATTTTAAGACTATTCTCGTTGTGACTTTTTTCTCGTAATGTTGTGACATTCTCGAAATGGATGAAAAAAAATCTCTAGCCTGTCCCTAATACTCCGTCGTACATGTACAACTTTTAACAAGAATCAATGGGCAAAGATTTTTGCACCCTAGGGCGTCACCAATTCGACGAAAAATGGAATGACGTTTTACTAGTCATTAAATGTGTTGGGATCCTGAGGCTTGCCCACCAGAGGGTGCCGAGGATCCTCTTCTGTTTTTATTTGTTTTCTGTTAGGGACTGGGGGTACTGTTGGGATCTGGGGATGTACCACCTTTCTCCAGCAGAGTGCGCCGTGGGTCTCCTGGGCTGGAGCCCTCCAGAAAACCTGGAGCTCGTCTGCTTATCAGGAGACCTTCCCTACATAAGCAGTTGCCAGACCTTCCTTCAACGCCGCAGTGTTGACCTAGTTTGGTTAGCGAACCTGAGCCTCTGTTACCTGAAAGAATCTTTGTTATCTCAAGAGAGAAACCTGATTCTAATCTGCCTCATTCTTTGCTCATAGGAAACCTGTCTCAAGTCTGAAGCTCTGGATGAGCTTAACCTGCCTGCCAGCCCTGGTGAGCCAAACCTGAAGATTCCAATCTGGATTCCTCCTGCTGCTCTCAGAGAAGAGCTGGAAACTCTGATCAAGGTCTACCATTCAAAGTCAGAAGCTAGACGCTGCTGCTGCTTGTGCACTCTGCTGAACCAACAGTCTCTGGACCCAACGGTTCCCTCTCTCACAAGTAAAGCCTGGATTTCTTCAAGGTAGACTCTGAATTATCTAAAGACTCAATTAATCATTCTGACTACCTGGCTAATCAAACTGTCCATCTCTGCAGACATCAGTGAACCCAACCCGGACCAGTACCTAAACCAGTTCATGTCTTTGTGTGAAAACCTTTTTCAATAAACTCTGTTAAACTTTTACTCAGCCTCCGTTTTTGTTCTGCATGTGGGTTTAGCTTTAAACCATTCATGACAAAATGTTTATATTGCACATCTAAAATATATATATAGATATATTTCGAAATATTTTATATTTTAATTTAAAATAAAATTATAGAAAATATGATTTTTTTTTAATGTCTAAATCAGGGTCTTTGGGTTTGGAGTGGCGCCCTAGCGCCCTCTATTGGCCAGCCGCCACTGCAATAAGGGGTTATCATAATTTAACCCAAACAAAAAGCTTTACCTGAATGTTCTTTGCAACTTCCAAGAGTGGTGAACACAAACTGCTCTTGGTGACATTTCATATTTATTCCCAAATAGAAACAGATTTCCAGACATTTCGATCAACTTTAGCAAATACTTCAGTCAAATAGAAACTGCTAAGGATGAAGATGCTAAAGGTGACTGTCACTTTATAAAATATCATAAAAATATCCTCAATATCTATATTTTATATTTCTTTTGTTTGATGACGCTTCCGCCTTTCAAACAGTAGCTATTCTGGGGTCAGGGTGGGACTGAGACGACATGGAGGCAGAAAGCCGGAGCAGTCTGTGAACTTTCCACCTGTACTGTAGAAATGTGTGACTGTGTGCAGGCTGGTCGTGTGCAGCTAATAGTATTTACTGTGTTCAAATTTATGTGTGTGTGTGTAAGAGGGATTGGTTGTGTGAAAGTCAGCTCAGCCAAACTGCCAGGCTCAAACAGGATCAGCCACTAATCCTTTATCTGCTTAGCCACGGAGGTGCTGCTAGTGTGTGTGCTGCTGCATGTGTCTGTTTGGTTGAAGTTGAAAGATTGCACCTTGTGTAGCTGCTTGAGTCTTTGCCCAGAGCATGTGTGTGGGTGCATATCATAATTAATGACTCGAGGGAGCTTGCAGAGTGGGAGACGCTCTATTAACCCTCTAAACCCTAAAAACACTCCTGATCTTTGCAGGGTTTTTTTTACTTCTTCCAACCTTCCAGCAGGCAGGGTACTAAGTTTACTCTGTAAATGATCCAGTATTTAGATGAGCCTCTCCAGGGATCATCCAACCACTAGTTTCATTAGATTAGTTGAACTGCAGAACGATGGCTTAATGACATTTTTTTAAAGCACATTTGTCATTTTTAGACATCATTCCATTTTTCACACCTTCATTCAGCAAACCGTATTTTAGTATTTTTATTGCTATCTAATTAAATTGTTATTTAGTTTCTAAATAAAAATATTTTAGACTGGCATGTGTTGCTTTTTGAACAGATCCAATAATGTGCATTAGGACAACAAATGAAAGTATAATTCAAGATCAAATCAAGGTCAAATTGTTAACTTTATATTCACAATATAATGTTCAATTAAAATATATGAATTAATTAACAAAAATAATCCAACTCCATATCAAACATGATTCAGTTCAAAATTCTTGACTGAACCAGTAAACTCAACTAATCAGCTACGATAAACAGGAGGAAGCTACGAATGATGTAACAATATCACAGTTTAACATAGATTTTATGTTTGAGGAACAAAGTTTAAATTGAGGAGTTAGCAATAAGCTTTTAAACTAATTGAGAGCAATTCTAATGTGTTTAAATCAATTTAATTCGATTGAGTTTATTTATATAGTGCCAATTCACAAAGAATGAATAAAAATAACACAATTCCTCTTTTTTCCATTAGAACATTTTCCAAATGCCATCTCTGTATTTGTTTAAAATTTTCATTTACTAAATTGCTTGCAATTCAATTCAATTCATTTTATTTCTATAGCACCAATTCACAACACATATCATCCAAAGGCACATTATAGTTCACCAGATCATACAGTCAAATTGATTCAATGTTTTCTAAGCAAGCTTGTAGCGAGAGTGCAGAGGATAAACTCCCTTTTAACAGGAAGAATCCTCCAGCAGAACCAGGCTCAGTGTGAGCGGCCATCTGCTGAGGCCGCCTGGGGTTCAAGGAGACAGAAGCAGAGACACAAAAAGCAGCTGTAAAAGGCGGCCCTGTCCAGGAAACACACAGCCAGGCAGACGAGCTCCGAGCCAGCTCCCATGCCAGAGGATGAAGAGAGCACATCCAGCCAGTCACAGTCAGAAAAACAGGACTACACTGAAAAACAGGCTGATCTCCAACATCTATAACCAAAGGTGTTGAAAAAAGGAACAGATGAGTCATACTGCTATGAGAGTTGTTTAAACCAATTAAAATGCAGCACCAAGGAGGTAAATAAAAACTTAGTAAAATAATATTCCATTAAATGATTTGCTTATTAGAAATCAATAACACTTTAGATAATTGAATCCTAACTCTTTCTGGTTGTTCCAAAGGAATTAACAAGAGGTAAGAACCATTTAGCTTCTTTAGCTAAATTTGTTCATTAAGACAATAGAGCTAATAGCTAGCAGAAAGGAGGAGGCTCTTTTAAAGGACTCTTCTGTGTAATGAGAAGTTTAAAAAAAAATGTAAGCAAAGCTTGATATGACCTTCTAAACAGGTGGGAGATGTAGAGCCATTATCTCTATGTTGTGTATTTGTTATGTCCAGCAACTGAACAGGGTAAGACCAATCTGCACAATTTAATTCACTGCTGATTGGACTCACCTTGTTCTTAGGTTGGGCAAAATTTAAATTCGAATTTATGGGCGCGGTCTACCTGGACTGGATCCTTTGAAGTCCAGGAAAATAAGGAGACCAGAAGAGTTTTGGCTATGGATTCAAACAGTCTAGCATTCAATGTCTTTCACCGCCATATGCTCTGTCGTCTAGCAACCATGAGAGTTGACACTAAAAGAAGAAAAAATGAATAACGAACTTTTCACTACTGTTTCTTTTAAGAATTTTTTCTTTTTTTTATTGTAACGTAAACAAAGACTACACATGAGAATACAGAGTGGAATAAAAGTAATGCAATGATATAAAAACGGTAGAAAGATATACCATAAGTAAATCTAAGCAATGTATGTATAAAAAATATATCTGCAAAATCTCTTATATTCAACAACAAAAATACTTAGTTAAGCAAATAACAAATAAAAAAAACTATCAGATTTGTAGTCCCCACGTAGCAGATATATAAGAATCTGTCCTTAAATTACAGCCAAACCCATTTACACAGTTACAGATAAAAACCTTTAGATAAATCAAACAAACCGCCACATATCTGAATCAATAACCATTTAAACTAATATTTTCATTAGATTCAGACGGAAATATTCACATACTTGTATTATATTAAACTGCACTTCCAATTTTAACCAATGTTCGGCACCAAGTACCTTTTTCCTCTGATCATGGAGCAGCCGCTGTAGGTACCAGCTCTGCTCGGGTCCTGCACATGCCAGTGATGTTACACTATCTGATTGACTGGTTGCCCAGACAACGACAATAAGATCACGCAGCGTCCGTTACCGTGTCTAATGACCGATGAAGTTTTACCTATAGCTCGGTCACTTAGCCACATTACGCTACAATACTTATGAATTCATATCGACAATAACTGTTCGTTTTCTACAAGTACTGTAACAGTTTTATTTGTCTAAAATCTCTACGAAAGTCATTTTTTAGGATATTCCATTTTGTCCTTCCTGTCCTCAGATCTTAATAAAAAGAATAAAAATAAGCTGAGACTTTTTGTGTCACCTTGTTAAAGGGCAGAGCTCCGTCTGTCTTAGAAGCAGGCTCAGACTGGGACAGATTTTCCGCCCTGGCATTTTTCCATCTACACAGGCCCACTTATGGGAAGCACAAACGCATGCGTCTCAAATGTGAAACAATACGAAAACACATTGTGGATTAACCGATCCATCTTCAAGCATCAACCATCAACAAGACGTCTTTGGCCATCCTAAACTGCCACTAACACGGGAAACGTTAGCCTTTAGATACAAAAACGCCATCATGCATTGCAACATATTTATGGAAAATAGTCAAACATGAATTTGCCAAATATAAGAAGAACATTGTAGTTTGGTATAAAGAAAGCATTTGAGTATTTTATTATAATTTAGTTTGTTGCAAGGATTTTACAGTTTGAAGAAATAGATTGTCACAAGGATGTGCATGAAGAGGAATGGCTATATATACTGCATGCATCATTTAGGTAGTTAACATTGTGTTAATTATTGAGCTCCTTGAGTTATTTACTGTCACAGGTAGGAGCTTCAGTACAAGAGTAAATTTTGGGGCCGGTATGATTTAAAGAGGGCCGGCCCTCGCACGCTGCAATTACACCGGACCACAGGGCAAACGCCCGCTATCATAGATTAACAGTCCAAGCCAGCTTAGAAGGCAGTACTTTCCTTCAATACTGACAATGACTGTTTTCTAGTTTCGGCTACTTTAGATCACCAATGAAATGTAAAATAATAGCAAATATAGGTAATAATATGTTGAGACTCCAAAAGAGATTTGATCCTTAAGAAAAGGGTGCAATACAGTTTGTCTGAGTGGGGTTGCCATATGTTGACATCATAATAAGGGGCAGGGCCCCCGAGCAGATCAGGTGCCTACACCGGAGCAGCAGGAAAACGGAGGTAAGCTGGGAGCGGATTTTGAGAGGAGAATCCTGGCGGAACTTTGAGCGGCGGAGCGAATGAGAGAACATCCTCCTGAGCGGGAATTGTGCGGCGCTCCATTCACATGCTCTGATGTGCAACAATGTAAAACTTTTTTTTTCCTGAGGTTATGTGTCACTCTGGCCCCTAAGGGTTAACCAGGACGTTTGGTGTTCTGTTCCGGTTTATAACAGTGCTGATATCACTGCTGACCAGCTGACTAATACCTCTGTGTATTTGCTGTCGTTTCTGCCAAACTTACAGAGATGGTGTGTGGAAACTGCATGCCAACTGAAATTGGAAAACTGGAATGTGGGTAAGAGACTGTAGGTGTGAGAGCAGGGATTAGTATTAGAGGAGAGGATAATCCTGTGGAAGGACTGCCTGCCTGTAAGAGCCTCAGTCAGTCTGTCTGTCCTCCATCCGTAGCAGTGAAGAGGTCTTAGAGTGCCAGATGATAAAAAGGAAAACCAACCGTGGAAGTCTTACTCAGAAACACTCTCTGAACATCCTCCCCCTATGTCTACATGTGCCATTTTCACAATCCAATCCTCTACTGCAGCTGTTATCTCGTCCTCTCCTTGGTTGAATTCTTATTGAAATATTTTTCTAAACATATTTTTATTTTCCTTCACTGTTCTTAATATCTTTATTTATTTTCCTAATCATTTCTTTAAAAAGGTTACATCTTTCCCAAGGATGTGCAGCAAATTGAAACCCGAAATAGCACCTACTACACGTTAGCCCACTGCCCCCCAACTGCTAAGCTGAATAGGGTTAAAAACAGAGGAGGTGATAAAAGCTGTCGTATTCCTGAGTTAATTCTGCGCCTCATTCTGTTCGCCGTGGCGTGCTTTGCTGTCATAATAGCTTATGTAAAGTGCTGGCATGCATCCCTCCGCGGTTAACAGGCTTAGACACCTTCTGATCCTCCCCTGGCTTAACTTCTGACACCGACACTTTCAGCACTCCTCTATGTAAGGGGCTCTCAGTGGCGACTAAAGAGGATTCACCTCCCATGACACACAAATAAAGGAACAAAGACACGTCTAATAGAGCCGTTTCTATGTTGACTTTATTCCACACAAGAGTTTGCTTTTATTCATTTATTTTGTAGTTCAGTTTCTATTTAAAAATAAAAATGTTTGTCTGTTTTTGCTATTTATACATCCATTTGCAAGCAAACAGAACATGGGCATTTAGTCCCATATATACCCAAACTAATACAAGTGATATCTATTATATTTGGGTCTAAGGAGGGAGTCGGTGAAGGAGTAAATACTCCTCTTCAAGCTGTCAAAGCTTTTAAAGAGATTAACCTACAATGTGACGCTCTGTGCACGGCACCTGGGAAATCTGGCAGAGCTTTCTACGGACCGTTAGATGCTTTCTGTGCAGCAATGCAGGCACTTAATGCCAAAGCAACAGACTTTTCACAGACTAGTTTAGGCTTCTTTTCTTCAGATTATTTGTAAAATAATCCACAGATGAACCTGTGCATTAACCTCCAATTAACATGTTATGTGAGGTTAGTGTGGAGTGAACTAATAATTCAGGTGAAAATCTGAGCATTTTGTTTTTCTTGTCTTCAAATCAGATGTTTGAGTCCCATTTGTTTTTAGGTGTATGAGCTAGTCGGCTGAGTTCCTGCTAAAGATCACCACAGAAACTGGCTGGCCACTACAGGTCAAGACAGTGAGTGAACAGACAGTCCATTAAGCCTGCACTAAGCTTACTTTCTTTATTTACTTGAAGTTGGAGGGGATTTTGCTGGGAGCTGCAGGGAAGTGGGCTGCCATTCGGTTGGTTCTGGACTGGGAAGGCCCATTTTGAATGGCTGCTACTGTACTAACCTTAGATATAACACAATGCATGCCCTGTAATGAGTAGTCGTTGTAGTCGTAGTAGTTGTAAAAAAAAAGAAAAAAAAAAGAAGAGGGATAGTGGAATTTTTTTTGGAAGCATACATAGTCTAATTAATATATTCTATTAACCTAAGCCTTATGCATGGGATGGTTGTTCCATGTCAGGTAAGCCGGTCATTGATCCTGACCAAGGCATCTTACAGTAGAACTGCAGTCAGTCACTGGACTGGCATGGCTATCACTGCCCCTACATAGTTAGGGACTAATTTCCCACTGGGATCAGCTTTATAGTCATGGTAGGACACTTTGATTTTATTTATTTTGCTCAGGCCACTCGTAAGCCCACAGCCCACCAAATGTTGAAAGGACAATATTATTGCCACTGTTAATATATAGTAGACATTTTAAATATTCAGTAATAAATAGTCATGGTCATTAAAGAAGGGGGATAATTTTTAAGATTTTTTAAAGAAGAGGGATGCCATACCCCACCCCCCTTCAACTCGATTATTGCCTGTAATTGTAAAACCATGATGAACCAAACCTTTCTGGGTTTCCTAACAGCCCTGTTGTAGAATGCTAGTGTCACTGGGTTCAGTAGGTTAGGTTCTTTCAGAAGTCACATGTTTCTGATTAATAATCATTATAATGCTGTGCAATTAAATTATTGATCCAATTAGCCAGTTTTAAGTTTGAGGCGTTCAGGAAGTACAAAAAAACAGATGCCTTAAAGGGCAACTCACCCTAAATTTAGCTTTTTGTTTGTTTTTGCAGAGTAACTGGTTGGTTTTGATAGGGTAATATTTTGATGTGTGTGTTTTTTTGTTTTTTTTTTTACATCTGAGATGTTTAGTTCTGCAAATCTGCTGAGCTCTTATGGTGCTTTCACTACAAATAAAATTCTAGGGATAAAATAGCTCTGCTGACAGCTCTCCTGGGGGCTGACAAGCTACACTCTTGTTGTGTCACCCCATCATCAAGTAGAACGAGCTTCCATATGCTGCTGGTTTCATCTAAGCATTGCGGACCTGGATTTTAGCAAGCGAGTCACGTGCTTTATTTATTGTAGAAATGTGATGCCAGCGTCTATTGTCCCGTTTACACTAGCCCTCTGAAAACCCATCAATGTCCAGTTTGGACCAAGCTTGAATTAGTTAACCATGCCGAGCTTCGTTCTTACCACCGTTTACAGATCAAGCTAGCAAGGTTCAATTCAATTCAGTTTAGTTATATAGCACCAATTCACAACATCTCAAGGCACTTTACAATTTAACCAGATCATCCAGTCAAATTGATTCAAAGTTTTCTATCTAAGGAAAACCAGTTGATTGCATCGACTCATTGACTCGAAGGCAATCCCTCACACTAAGCATGCATGAAGTGACAGTGGAGAGGAAAAACTCCCTTTTAACGGGAAGAAACCTGCAGCAGAACCAGGCTCAGTGTGAGCGGCCATCTGCTGAGGCCGACTAGGGTTCAAGGAGACAGAAGCAGAGATACAAAAAGAAGCAGAGATACAAAAGGAACTTGTCAACCAGCTCCACAGGCATCCCTGTCCAAGAAAGGAGCTCCGAGCCAGCTCCTATGTCAGAGGACGAAAAGAGCACATCCAGTTAATCAAAGTCAGAGAGACAGGACTACACTGAAAAACAGGCACAGGTCAAACATCCTCACTCAAACATACTTGCCCCCTATCATCAAAAATGGCAGTGCCCATAACATTCAGGAAGTTATGTTTGTTTATACTTGGTTGTGTCTAATAATAATTATTGAACTTTACTGATCTTACATTGGAGAAATTTATCTCTGCATTTAACAAATCCCCTTGAGGAGCACTGGGCTGCAATCGTGAGGCCCACAGGGAGTAGTGTGGGGTTAAGGGCCTTCACTCAGAGAGGCAGTCTGTGGGAGTGGGGCTTGAACTCAGAACCTCTGGATTCCAAGCTCTACCTCCTAACCATTCAGCCACTTCTGTCCGCTCTCTACTTTGCTCTTCTAAGTACATTCTTCCTCCTCTTCAACCGTTCTCCCATCAGCATCCAGTTTTCCTCCACTCTCATTAAGTCTCACACTATTCTAAAACAGAGACATTAATCAAAATCCCTCCCAAAAACATTACAATGTACAACAGGAAAACATCATTATCATCTCATATGATTAAATACTAAAAATGCTAATTAATATTTATTTTGGATAATATTTATAGCTAGAAGCGAAAACAGTTTAATAAATGAACATTAGATACAGTAGGTAGTTTTCTCTTTCTCCATCATTTTCAGATCATGCAGATCGTGTCGAGTTCTCATACTGACTCCTATTTTTCATGGGAAATGTTCTTATATCCAAACTAAGTAAAAGTAAAAGGCTGGAAGTCTATGCTCATAAATCACAACCATAACTCAGAAAAACAACTTATAATTACAAATTTTCTTAAATATAAACTAAAGTTCACTAATCATTTCTGAAACATCTTTAAAAAACCCTTGTTGAACCCTGGAGAACCACGGAACCATATTAGCTCCTTACAAGAAGTTTTGAATCCGAGTCTATTTTTCTTATACCAGCAGTAAACCGTGGTCTTGTCTTACTTCTTTTTATTGATTATTTTTTAAACTGGACATTGAGCACACATTTATCACAGGATCAGCTCAATCAAAATAAAACAAATCGATTAACACTCACCATAACACAGGGCAGCTCCCCATCAGTTGTGTCGGGATAGCAAACTTTTTCTTCTTTGTGTTTTAATGGCGGTGAGATCCATAAGGATCATTACAGTCCAACAAGCGGTTTCATCGTTTTTATGTTAACAGCAGCGCAAAATGCTACCATAGCAGCTTCCCCTGGAAGTCGGAGACGTCTCATCACCCTGCACAGGCCGTTTCTCAATTCAAAAGAACACGAGTACGGACTCGTGTCCCCGCCAAGGATGTTATAGACAAGAACACAGGAAAGTGTGAACTCTGGGAGAACGAGTATGTATGACATGTTAGTCATGTACATTTAGTCATTTTGTACATGACAAAAGGTCCGTGGAGGTAGTTTAAAGTCTATTTCTTGTACAAAACTAATGGAATAAACGCAAATTTTTGCACATGCGTATTTACTGTGGGTATGCTGTACTTGATGGGGTATGCCCCTCTGATAGAACACCGCGGTGCATGCTGGGACAGCTGTCAATCAGGAGAACAGACAAGTCTGCTCTGATGCATGGTGGGAAAAGAGCAAGGGGCAAGAACAACACCCGGGGACTTTGTCCGTTCTCAGTGTTCTTGTGAATTGGAACAGTACTAAGGCTGAGGCTGATGACGTTTCACGAGTATACGAGCATATGGGAACGCACAAGTACACATACTGAGAAACGGACATTCTCTCATCAAGACCACCCCTGCTGCTCATTCCTTTACTTAGCTCCGCCCCTCTTGATGCAATGATTTTTTTTAGACCTGCTCTGGGGGCCGGGCTACGTTATGTATATAGGGTTGGTGGAATCTTTTAGACAAAAGGTCTACTGAGAGAAAAGATGATAAAGAAGTTGACAAAACCATTGCTTTATCTTTGGACCCACTGAGTTCTTTGCCATCCCAGTCAGTGGTAAACTGTTCTGGTAGACTCTAAAGGTCAAAACTTATGCTACGTTCACACCGCAAGCTGCAGAAGCAGCAAAAATGTGTGCTGCTTCATTTTTGATGCTTGTACAAATTTTGTTCTGATGCGCGGCTGAAGCATCTTTGCTGCTCCAGCTGAGCGGAGGAAAAGTGGGTCTGATGCGTGTTGGGCGGAGCTACCCTATCCTTTCTTTGCCTGTAACAATGGCAGCTATATTTGCTGTGATCGGTAGGAATAAAGTAGTTTTAATATGTTTTTCAGTGAGAAAATCCACCTGAAAACTTGATCTGTGCAGTCGCTTCATCGACTGCAGGCACCAGAATAATAAAATTGAACATATTTTGCTGGCAGGTTTCGACATTTTAAGCTAATTTAGTCGTTAATTAACTGTTTCAGAGGAGTGATCATAGTGATCTGCATAATCAGCGATGTATCTGTCTCCCTGCCAGCTCCCAAATCAGCTTCTCTGATTGGTTGATGTGGTGCATCTAGCAGCAAAAGTTCAATTTTTTCATCTTCAGCACACAGATGCTCAGAAGCTCATCACGCACTGCAGGACCTTTTGTTGCGACAAGATGCGCATCAACCATTGACTTTGTATGTAAACTAGCTGCTTCTGCTGCATCCACTGTTTTAGGTGTGAACGTAGCAGAAGAGATTCTAACAGAACTATATCAGTTGGTAGAGCAGACTCCAAGAATTCAAACACAAACCAGACCATCCATCTTCTTACACGCTTAATCCCAAGTGGGGTCGCGAGGGGTGATGGTGCCTATCTCCAGCTGTCTACGGGCAAGAGACCAGTCCATCGCAGGGCAACACAGAGACAAACAATCATTCAGACACACACACCTAAGAAGAATTTAAAGAGACCTAACAGTCATGTTTTTGGACTGTGGGAGGAAGCCAGGATACCCTGAGAGAACCCACACATGCTCAGGGAGAACATGCAAACTCCACGCAGAAAGACCACAGGCCAGGAATTGAACACAGAACCTTCTTGATGCAAGGCAGCAGTGCCACCCACTGTCCCACTGAGCAGCCCCAAACCAGACCATCACACTAGTAAAGGGAATTGTGGGATAGCAAAGACTGATTAAACACTCAAATGGAGAAACAAGGACATCAACAGCAATGGATGAGCTGGAGCATAAAACCTTTGACCCATGACTCATACAGTGTAGACTAGCTTACTTAAAAATAGAAAACACATGAAAGAAAGAGCAAAGCAGGAATAACGATAGGAAACAGACCAATGACACACCGTCAAGACAACAGGCATCACCCGACCACCATTAACCTTCAGTCTGTGATGCTTGGCGGGAAGTTAGACGGTCAGAATCATTTTCTATTGCACAAGAGATAAAAACATGATTTGACTGCTTTATTTTCCCCATTAGACTGACAATAACGGTGACTGACAGATAAGTGTGATCTCAGAAACATTGTGAAGGTGACTCAGAGAAAGGGAAGCTCTTAAGCATGTGCATGAAAAAGATCTAAACTGCACAGTGTTTGTCATCTTTCTCCAAGCAACTGTTTTATCAATAACAGCCATTATAGCTGCAAATGTCTTCAGGTACTATGATGGATTATAAGCAGCTTTTATTTCTGTGCTTCCTGAAATATCATGTTTTCACTTAAGTTTGCTTTGTCTAAGACAAACGCAGAAAAACCAACAACATCATTTCTGCTGAAATCTTTTAGGCAATAAAAACATACTTTTGTGCTACCAATTACTCATCCTTTTCTGACAGCCAGGGTAGTGGAATGGGTTTAGTAAATGATAGAGAGAAGTAGAAAGAGATCTTTAAAGCTTGCATAACGGCTTTAGAAACAGTTTGTTTCCTCAGTTACATCTGCTGTTATTTTGTCGAGATCCACTTCTTCTGAGGCCATTTTAACTTTAAAACTGACCTTTTCTGAGGTAAAAAGGGCTAGTTATTAGTCACAGGTCATCTCTACAGATACAGTATGCAATCAAAACTGATTTAAAGAAGAACAACGGTGAAGAAATATCGATTATTGATACCCTTGTTTCTGCATGGAGTTTGCATGTTCTCCCTGAGCATGTGTGGGTTTTTCTCTGGGTATTCCTGCTTCCTCCCACAGTCCAAAAACGTTACTGTTAGGTTAATGGGCTTCTCTAAATGGTTGTTTGTCCTGTTTGTCTCTGTGTTGAACTGCAATGGACTGGCAACCTGTCCAGGGTGGACCCGCCTCTTGCCTATAGACAGCTGGAGATAGGCACCAGCACCCCTTCGCAAGCAGGGATAAGCGTGATGGAGAATGGATGGATGGATGGATGGTTGAAAATAATCTGTATGTCATCCAAGAGTTAGAAATTATAGGTTTGTGACATCATCATAATCTACATTTCTGTTTAAAGATCACTTTTGTTACATATTGTGTATTCATTGTACTTCAGGAATGATCGGTGCTTGTGTTTTGGCTGCTGATGGCGTTAGGTCATCAGCCTGCTTAACGGATTGGCAGCTCACACTTCAACTGGCTAAATAAATCAAAGCATGAGAATCAATTCACCCAATCTTTTTTTTTTGTATCAGTTTCACCAATTTTTAGAGTGATTCTTTGAAATGTTAAATTTGAGATTTTAAGTTTGAAAGGGAAGTGTTATATGATGGACATCTACCTGTGCATGAGGGATTCAGCTGATGACCTTTTAAAATTGATTGAGCAATGTCAGGATCTAACAGAGCTTGACCAGAGAGACTGGGAGTCTAAAGGCTGGTTTATACTCAGAAACCAGGTCGTCTGCGTGTGTGTCACAGTGAAGGCAGATTTTCCCCCGCTCCTTCCAGCAGGCCTCTGATTGCTCAAATCTAAGCCCGCTCTAAGCTATGCGTATTTCCTGTTTTGTACCTTACCGGCTTGTTTTGTTTGTACGAACACCATTGGAGAAAACGACTCGTGGAGATGGACCATCTAGAAGAGCGAGGTGCGCGAGAACGCTGGGACCCTTTTTTCACCTGGATCCCCACTCTTTGCCACTGTTGTCACACAAACTTGCCCCTTGCATTTTTCCACCTCCTCAGACTCAGACATACTTTAATAACCCCAGAGGGAAATAAAAAACAAATTTCCCTCTCTGCCTTTGCCGTATCTAGACCCACAGCTAGTTCGTGATTGTCCCTCTTCCGTTGTGGCGTGGAATAACATAGCGCTGACCATGCTTCAATATTGGGCATAAATCAAAAATATCTGCGTCAAGCTCACTGCGACACACTGCTGCGGGAGGATAACCAGCCCTTAAGTGTTTAAAACACTTGTTGCCTTAATCACACACCAAACTGTCCAGCGATGCATTCTGGAAACAGATTGGCCATCTATTTTAGGCATGGCCCAAAAAGCTGCATGTGAGCATTGAAGGCTGCAGGAATATATTGTAAAGAAAAGGTGTTCAAAAATCCTCTGAAACCTCAAGAGAGAAGGAAATAAAGTCATGCAGAAAACTGACATTTAAGGCCTCAACAAGCTTTTAGATCATCGATCAAGCTTTCTCTTTTTGGATGTTCAGAAAGCACCAGCGATGATTCACAGCATAAGTCATTTTAGTCTCCAAATGAATTTATTATTGTCAAAACCGTTCTAAAAAACAAAAAAAAAAACAAAAAAAACAATCCACTGGACTTTGTTTCCAAGTTTGAAGATGTTTCGCTTCCCATCCAGGAAGCTTTTTCATTTCAAAATGTCAGAATTAGCATTGAGTTCGAGGCTTTATAGAGTGGACCAAAAACAAAGCCTTGTTTTGGCTTAGAAGACATGCAAATTGAACCGGACGAACGGGTCTGCCCCTTTGGAATGGAGGTCATTTGGGTAATTTGTTAGCCTCCAATACCGATATCTGTTTATATCTCTGAAAGGGGTGTCGTTAAACAGAATTGTTGGCCTGGTTGAACAGGCGAGGTGTTCTGTTCCCATGTAAGGGGGTGAGGGGTTGCGATGATAGTGGGAAGGAATCAAATCTATCGCTGCATTGTAGGTTTTTGAAACCTGAAAACTGAGTCCACCCCCTCCAACCTAAGGTTGGTTTTTATATCTTAACATAGATGGCTTTCTTCATACCCCTCTCAAACAGTCAAAACCGTTGATTCCATGTAGAAATTCATCAGGAATGCATTATGTTTCAACTGTTTGTTGATTCCGGTTGTGTTCATCAGTGTGAAAACCAAGCCTATTAACCATGAGGACAACTGAGCCAAACGTTGAAGTTAGTATCATAAAGATTTAAACAGAAATGTTAGAGAATGCCTTGACTTTTAGTTATAGGTGTCACGATCTTGGTTCTGTTAAGTTTTCTTTTGAGTTTTTAGTTTCACATTGATCCATGTTTTCATTTGTTTTCTAGTTGTATTGGTTTAATTCCTGTTTTGTTATGTTTTCTGCATATATTTGAGTTCTTAGGTTTTTCTTGTTTTCCCTCTGTTGCCCTCTTGTGTTGGTCTCCTTTTCCCTAGCTCCCTTCTAGAATCCTCTCTTCACACCTGCTCCCAATCAGCTCATTAATCCTGTCTTTGTTTAGTCTCCCATATATACTCTCCATGTGCAGTTTCTCAGTGCTGGTTCCTCATCATTTCCTGGCTCCCTACATGAGTTTTCCCCTGAAGTTTTCTGGTTTTTGGTTCCTTGTGTTTTTGTATCTTGGTTTTTGGATTTTTGCCTCAATTTATTCATTAAATATCCAATACTCTGCTTCATCTCCTCTGCATTTGTGTCCTCAAAACCTCAACCCAACCCTGACAACAGGTGCATTTTCATGTTATATGCCTCAACAAAACTGGCTGGAACAGTTTGATTCTGATAAACAGGCTCCTCTTCAGTAAAAACCATCAATCAGACTGGATTCCCAGCTCCTTTCCAGTCTCATCCTAGCCTGACGTAGTCCGACTCAATTCTAGTCAGAATATGAGTCTGATACTGCTCCATAGAGCTGTGATTATGGGGCGTGTTTCGAATGAACCAGGAAAAAAAATGCATCTGCACTCAATTGGATAGACCTACAACCAATAAGTGCAACGGAGTGCGTGACGTATGTTAAGCGAGGCATAGTTGTTGTCAACAAAAATCAAAGCGTGCAGTTGCACGCCTAGAATAAAAAGATGAACCTTGATCGCGTTTCTCTGTTCCTCTTTTAAAATTAATTTGCTGTTGATATCTTCTAGAACAGACCTAACAGCAGAATATACTCACCAAAACTCTCCAGCGGCAGCCATTGTTGTTGTCACCCATGCGCGCTTTGGTCACGTGGTTGATTACGTTACTGTTGATCATCTGTCCATCATTGTATAAAGCCCGCCCTGACAATTTGATTGGATCACCAGAGAGTGGGCGATCTTACTCGCGCTCCTATGGAGCAATGCCAGACCGAACTTCCTGACCTCAAACGTTGTGGGCAGGACTAAGTTCGGAATGGCACCCAGGCTAGTCTCATCCCTCTTGGAGACTAATCCTTTTTGCATTTTTTCACACTAGATCTTGAACTTCTCTTCATTATTTCCACACTTCGCTACGAGGTGCTAACTGGCTTATTGAAGTAGGCTGCTTCCTTACTTAACCCCCTTACACATACTCAATATCACACCTCCATTGTCATTGTAAATATACACAAAATACTTTACTTTCTAACAGATTGACTATTAAAAATGGGTATAACACAAAAAAACTTAAAACATGTGGCCAGAAGGAAACAGCAATCAATCATAAAAACTGTGTATGCAACCAGAGGGTGCTACTGACGTATAAATTGAAAAAGTCCTGTTAACACCAAGAACCTGATCTTCAGAAGGTGCAAGTGGGTTTGGATGTGCGGCGTTGATCTTTAAAGAAGGTGAGAAGCATGTGTGCATTTCATTCTTTGCAACAGAGTTCCCCCCCCCATGATTCAACAACACAAGGAGGGTGATTATGTTTGATACATTTGAAGTTGTAATGGGAAACCTTTATCATGTAAGGACCAAGATGAAATACTTCTACAGCTTTGGTAAGGATGACTTTGTCTGAAAGAAACGTCTTACTTTTCCGATTTCTTCATGGGATCAAAACTTACATGTACAGGTAATCAAAAGTTAATCCAAATATATTTCAAATACAGCATCGATAAATTAACCAACCAATAAACACTGGCTCACTGTTCATGAATTATGAAGCAAAGAAACCAAAGCGGTTCATAAATTATACATTGTTTATCCAGAAACATCAATCTTCAGCGGATGTGACTGAGTTTAAGTCTTTCTCAGTAAACATTCAGACGAATGTCCTTAGGGATCTTAATTAGTATGAAAGAGTCGATTCATTCGGGTGGAAAGTGCCACTAATTGAATGTTTCCTAAGCATTTAAAGGTTTTTGTTTTTCTTTAGAATAAACTTTTGATCCTATTAAAAATTAGATCTAGAGAAACATGACGGATCAAGCAACTTCACATTTCCCCCCAAAATTAAGCTTCTCTGTTTTCTCTCTGCTCTGCAATTCAAATTATTGAACTTTACCGTATCAAAAATAAATCTCTATCCAGCTAAACATATTTAGACGTAAACTGGGCAGCTGTTACGAAAATCAAACATTAAATTCATCAGGGTTTTTTTTTCTTTGAAACAGCAGTATTAGGCAGTTAGCTTAATGTCTGAAGGTCAGTCTAACCTGACCTCAGGGGATCCCTCCTAGATTATTTACCATCACTGACAGAGTTTTATAAGGGTTGGCTACTCAGTGTGGATCAGTTTGCTGGTACTATGCACCTGCCTGACATGTGGGATATCCAGATGGCACAGTGACCTCCTGCTGGAGCCAGCAGGTAAGTCATGGTCCTGTTTAATTTGACACCTCTGCTGGGATGGTGGATGCAGATTACACTATGGTGCTTTCTCTCTGGGAAGACTGGAACCTTCATGTTTTCATGTTCAGACCACCCATCTTCAGTTATGTAGTGAATTTTATTCCATTAATGTTAAAGGAAAAGTCCGGTCAGCAAGGAATAATCAGTGGACCATTATTTATAGCTAAAAACTAATAGGTTTGTGTTGTTTTAATGAATTTAGCTTTAACCAGTAGAAAAAAAAAACAATCATTTTGGTCACGATCACTGAGTCTGGGAGCGGCCATTTTTTGCCCAAATATAGTACCACCTCCCTCCTGCCATCTTCCAGCAGTGACGTCACGGTGCGGTAAGCCTAGCGCCATTCTCCCCGCTTTACAAGCTAAATCAATGGGAACTACTAGACACATCTGCAATCAACAATTGTTTTAGATTTCGATTATTTAATTATTTGAAAAGTTAACCTCAAAACCTTATTTGATTAAACAGTTTTTTAAAGTTATATTTCTGGATTTTTTTTTTTTTCCATTTACAAAAATTAATCTTTGCATGCAAAAAACGATGGAGCACAAATTCCTCCATGTTCACCATATTTAGTCACATAAGGAAGCTTCACACAAGCAAAACAATCTTGCCAATTTCTGCCCTGATCTCTCACTTCTGAGAGGCCCCCAAATGGGGTCAATAATCTTGCCGTTAAGAGTCATTGCATGTAATTCAGTGAACAGTCCTGCTCTGTTTGGATCTGGAAAAATACTCTTAGATTGCTAAAACTGTATAAAAATGAAATATGAATTTGACACAATCTAAAACCCCTAGTGACACACAGTGTGTATTCACCTTCCATGAGAAAAAAAATCACCACCACATCCTAGTGTAGCAGGAAGAGTCCCTACTCCTTTGCTTTTTATTCAAATTTTCCTTGATTACAGCTGCTTTTTGTATCTCTGCTTCTGTCTCCTTGAACCCCAGTTGGCCTCGGCAGATGGCCGCTCACACTGAGCCTGGTTCTGCTGGAGGTTTCTTCCTGTTAAAGGGGAGTTTTTCCTCTCCACTGTCGCTGCAAGCATGCTTAGTGTGAGGGATTGTATTTGAGTCAATGAGTCAATGCAATCAACTGGTTTTCCTTAGATAGAAAACTTTGTATCAATTTGACTGTATGATCTGGTTGAACTGTAAAGTGCCTTGAGATGACATGTGTTGTGAATTTGGCGCTATATAAATAAACTGAATTGAATTGAAAATTAAAAAAAGCCCACAAACTACCACCATCAGTTTTGATTTGTCAAAACTCACGTTTGCTAACACCAACCTCTCCAATGCTAAAAGTAGCCTATCTAATATGAACACCAGGCAATCCAAGGCTAACTGCTGCCCTCTGGGAAGAGGCTTCACAGCATTCGATGCAGGACCAGCAGATTCTGCAACAGCTTCTTCCACACCACCATCAGAGTGCTGAATGTATACACTCTGTGTATACAAAGTGACCATCTGGGCTATTGGACATCAGAGGAAGAAGGCAATCCACTGAGTGAATAGCCTAGGCATGCTGGACAAGTTTAGGTTTTCTGCCCTTCAATAGCTGCTGCTTCATCATAATAAAAACCTGTTTATTTCAAACAAAGAGAGTTAATTCCTTGTCAGAGTTAACATCACAGAGGTTGTGGACATGGAGGTGTTTTATGTGGGGGCAGTGAATTGTAAAAGGTCCTATACTGTGGGGACTGGTACTTAACAGGACATTCAATGGTCTCCAAACGGTAAAGTTTTCTACTTTGAGTTGGGATTAGGTTTAAGACTTAGGAGTGAATTCAGTTTATTTTACGTTAAAATGAATAAGTTAAAGAAATGACCCCATATGTCATGAAAACACTGATATGTTTGTGTTTGTGTGTGATAGGGCATTTTAGAATTTTTCAATAAAAATAAAGATTTTCTTTTTGTTACATATTTTCCAAGAAATTAAAGCAAAGATTTAGATTTTTGTCATATATTCAATTCAATTCAGTTTATTTCTACAGCACAAATTCACAACTCATTTCATCTCAAGGCACTTAACAGTTCACAAGATCATACAGTGAGATTGATTCAAAGTTTTCTATATAAGGAAAACCAGTTCATTGCATCGACTCATTGACTCAAATACAATCCCTCACACTAAGCATGCATGAAGTGACAGTGGAGAGGAAAAACGCCCTCTTAACAGGAAGACACCTCCAGCAGAATCAGGCTCAGTGTGGGTTCACTGGAGTTCAAGGAGACAGAAGCAGAGATACAAAAAGCAGCTGTAAAAGGCGGCCCCATCAAGGAAACACAGCCAGGCAGACGAGCTCCGAGCCAGCTCCCATGTCAGAGGATGAAGAGAGCACATCCAGTTAGTCACAGTCAGAGAAACGTAACTACACTGAAAAACAGGCTGATCTCAAACATCTATAAATAAAGGTGTTAATGTCACAACACAGACGATATTTCTCTCCAGGATGGAGTCGCAGCCAAACAGGAACAGACCAGATGAAGCTACTATGAGAAAAAGCAGAGAGAGCAGAACGTTAGAGATTGAAGTAACAGATTCTGCAGAGTGGGAGAATAGAGATAGAATGAAGCAGAATGATGAAAAGGGGTCCCTATGTCCTCCAGAAGTCTAAGCCTATAGCAGCTTCACTATAGAGATATGGTTGGAAGGGATGTAGAAGTACGCACCATTGGGTATGCATAGTCTTAACTGTTGCACCAATATCACACCATACATCCTGTATACTTTATATACTTTGTATACCAACCCCTGTATACTACATGACGCACAATGAAGCTGAAACTTGAGCCGATCGAAAAATTCTCACACGACTGGAGAATGAGCCCAAAAAGGGCAAAATATCGTACAGTTATGTTGTTGCAAGGTATATTTTTTGTAAGTTTGAACATTTTATTTTTCTTTCAGAAAACAGTAAGGTAACCTTTTTCTTTTCTTTTTATTAAATATTTACCCGAGCTCTTACTGAATAATTTAAGTATTAGCATAAATAAGCACCTTAAAGCTATAATGCTTAATTTTAGCAACATCTAAAGGTCAGACTGCAGTTTACAGTGACATAAAATGCCCTGAAATGAATGGCGACGTCATGGTCACTAGTTTGTCAGTTCTGTGCTGCCGCAGCACAAAAGATGTCTGCCTCCACGAATGTGAACCCATTCCCATGTAAATAGCAATTTCTAAGGCAAGGCAAACATAAATATTTAGACTTTCAGTTCATAGGTGATAATAAATAACATACATATCAATAATAAATCTCAGTTACATGAGGAAATCCATGTAATTTTCACAAATGTTACCTTTAAATGCAAACTGCACTCATCATTCACTATCTAAGTTTATTTTTGTCTCTTATATCCCCTAACCCAGCCAGGGGACCTAACATCAAAGATATATCTTTTTAAACACTTTCTAAACTTATGCATTATATGGCCAACATGTAAAACATCTCCACAAAAGCCTGGTTACGGTATTTCACACTTCAAATTCTGCCAAGAGACCAATCTTTGAAGGTTATGTCCTGTGCTATGGTAATTGTTAAAAAAAACGAATAAATGCGCCGTCAACCATTTCAAGGAGAGAAGATAATAAAAGAATATGATTTACACTCTGAGTCATATTTTCAACTAAAATCACTTTCTTCCTACATGCCTCTGACTCATCATGTATTCTCATAGATATTGCAACACTCCTCTACTTTAACTAATGCATGGTTAAAAAATATTTCGAAAGCACATTTTTATGTTTTTCATTAAAACATGAATATCTCCTTATATTTACAAGATATATGACGAGAAAGCATTTAGAGATATAAAGCAAAGATTTGCAAGATTCAGAACAATACATCTAAAATGGGAGGAATGATTTGAACTTGGTAAGAAGCTATATTAATATGATTCCATTCAAAAATACTTTATCAATCACAAAGGGAAATTAAAGATGCATGTTTACACACTGAAATAATTCATTTTATTCATTGTTTTCACTCTCAATCTGCTGATTTACTAGTGGTTCCTAGAATGTTCCTAAAAGTAGAATGGGAGGCAGATCTTTTAGTTATCAGGCTCCTCTCCTGTGGAACCAACTATCAGTTTTAGTCTGTGAGGCAGACACCCTGTCTACTTTTAAGGCTAGGCTTAGAACTTTCCTTTTTGATAAAGCTTATAGTTAGAGTGGCTCAGGTTATCCTGAGCTATCTCTATAGTTATGCTGCTATAGGCTTAGACTGCTGGAGGACATAGGGACCCCCATTTCATCATTCTGCTTCATTCTCTCTCTGTTCTCCCACTCTGCAGAATCTGTTAGTTCAACTCTAACGTTCTGGTCTCTCTGGTTTTTCTCACAGTAGCTTCATCTGGTCTGTTCCTGTTTGGCTGTGACTCCATCCTGGAGAGAAATATCAGCTGTGCTGCTGCCATCAACACCTTTGTTTTTTAGATGTTGGAGATTGGCCTGTTTTTCAGTGTAGTCCTGTTTCTCTGACTGTGACTGGCTGGATGTGCTCTCTTCATCCTCTAACATGGGAGCTGGCTCGGAGCTCGTCTGCCTGGCTGTGTGTTTCCTGGACGGGGCCGCCTTTTACAGTTGCCTTTTGTATCTCTGCTTCTGTCTCCTTGAACCCCAGACAGCCTCAGCAAATGGCTGCTCACACTGAGCCTGGTTCTGCTGGAGGTTTCTTCTTGCTAAAAGGGAGTCTTTCCTCTCCACTGTCGCTACAAGCATGCTTAGTGTGAGGGATTGCATTCGAGTCAATGAGTCGATGCAATTAACTGGTTTTCCTTAGATAGAAACTTTGAATCAATTTCACTGGATGATCTGGTGAACTGTAAAGTGCCTTGAGATGAATTGTGCTGTGAATTGGCGCTATAGAAATGAACTGAATTGAATTGAATATAATATATAATAAAAATCGAAATCTTTGCTTTAATTTCTTGGAAAATCTGTTATAGCTCGTCTGCCTGGCTGTGAGTTTCCTGGACGGGGGCCGCCTTTAACAGTTCTCTGCTTCTTTCTGTATCTCTGCTTCTGTCTCCTTGAACCCTTCAACAGATGGCCGCTCACACTGAGCCTGGTTCTGCTGGAGGTTTCTTCCTGTTAAAAGGGAGTTTTTCCTCTTCACTGTCCCTACAAGCATGCTTAGTCTGAGGGATTGCCTTCGAGTCACTGAGTCGATGCAATCAACTGGTTTTCCTTAGATAGAAAACTGTAAGCTCAAGCTTAAATTGTGGTCAAACAGATAACTCTACACATATATGGAATAAATTCACCACAATTTCCATTCAAAATATAAGAGTTTATAAAGCAATGGCATTCAACTCCAAGTCAATGATTTTTCAGTTAAAAACTCTTGCTTCATATTCCTCTTCTACTCGCCGGGGTTCCGGATAGACGAGTCCGAGCAGCGCCGTGTTACTGCGTAGTTGAGTCTAAAGTGTTTTTTAGACGTACAGTGTAAGCAGGTGCTGCTCACACTGTACGTCATAGAGAGCGTGCATTAGAGTATCAGGCTGAACATGCTTCCTGAGCTGTAAACTCACACTGTACAACGAAACCCTGCCGTTTCATCATACAGTGTGAGCTGTAGCTACTTGCAACAACAGAAAAAATCACACAGTGTATATAAGTTACTTTTTATAACTTAAATTCTTAGAAAGTACACCCAGTAATGTCAGTATAAGCCAAGCTTGATGTTCTAAACAATAAAAACTTTATTTGAGTCTGGCCAGTGGAGGATTTGAAATAAATGAAAATACAAAATACAACGAACCCTTCAACAAAACACCCATACGCCAAATGCATAGTTATGGAAGGCAGGAGCAGTCATCTCACTGTCAACAAGAGCAAGCACACAGCTGCTTGCCCAAATTAATTAACTCAGCCGGTTACAGTGATTGCAGACTGGATAAAACTATTTCACCAGTGTTTGTCTCCCCTGTTCATTGAGAATATTTTTACAGCAATTTGCGGCTAGTTCTCTTTTCTTATCATATTCTCCCTCTCTACTTATTTCTTTCTGACTCTCTCTTTTGCTCCAAGCTGAACGGAAGTGCAGCTACATCCACTCTTTCCCTCAGAACAGGTTCACCACCAATCACATTGTGAAGTTTGCAGACGACACCACGGTGGTGGGCCTCATCAGAGACGACAACGACCAGGACTACAGAGAGTAGGTGGAGCAGCTGGTGGGCTGGTGCAGAGACAATAGCCTGATCATGAATGTTGAGAAAACGAAGATCATTGTCGGAAGAACTGGCCTAACCACGCTCCACTGCTCATCAACAGCTCAGCTGTAGAGGTGGTCAGCAGCACCAAATCCCTGGGTGTGCACATCACAGACACCCTCACCTCGACTGTAAACATCACCTCACTGGTCAAAAGGGCACAGAAGCGCATGTACTTCCTGCAGAGGATGAGGATCGCCAACCTGCCTCCACCCATTCTCAACACCTTCTACAGAAGCACCATGGAGAGCGTTCTGACCAGCTGTCTCACTGTGTCCATTCATTTCAAGATAAGTTTTGGTTAAACTATAATATCATTGCATCATTTTATTTTAATTATTTTAGTTTTAATTAATTCACATTTTCATTTTCTTCTATGTCTGTATCATAGCTTGTCCAGTTAAACCAAGTTTCACCTGCTTATCTTAAAATTTAACTGATAAATGTTTGGCTTGGAGTTGAATTAATTGTTATTAATAAGTTATATTATTAAAATATTATCATTAATAAAATATTATATTTTGAATGCAAGTTTTAATGAATTTATTCTATGTGTTTGCAGCATTAACCGTCACCTGAGCTTGAATCACACCTTTAATCATCTCTAACACACAGCCACATAAACACATGAAAGTCTAATAGTTATTTGCTTAAATATTAAATAACATAGTCACAACATGAGCAAGTAACCAGCATGCATGATGCTGTTAAGGGAGTGGTCACAACAATTGGCATGCGGGACAAACAAAGGATAGGATGATTCCCCACCTCCAAAATATAAGTACAGTATAAAAAACATACTATACCTTTAACTTCTGAACATGCTGCATTACTTATGGGTGAGATTAGTTTACCTATACAGATTTCACATATATTCATATTTTGGTGTTAATTGATGATTAAAACAAACACTGCAATAGATGCAGACTCTGTACATTTAAAAAGTTTTAAGCCATGGATGTGGGCAGCATTATAGCAACGAAACCATATATCAGTTGTGTTTCTTTTACTGTTAGAGGACACCTGTTACATAAAATCTCTTATTGACCTGCCTTATCTAACCAAAGACATTGACTGCATGACTCATCAGACTGATTTAGACTGAAGGAAATGTGAGCAGCAAGTGTGAGTGTATTTGTATGCATGTTAGCATGTGTCAATGTCATTGCAGGACATTTGTGCCATTAAGTATGTCCTCAATCACTGCTAAGACTGTAAACCCTGACTCTGCCTCTTCGTAGTATCAGGGCAACCTGCACATGTGCATCTTAACACAACACTCCATTATCTTCCTTATGCATTACAATGTGTGTGCTGTGCTGGAGGCCTTTATGTTATATATCATTTTTCCTTGTTTATACCTAGATAAATGAATGCACATGATGTATTTGTTTGAAATGGTTTTAGTTGCAAGGCTTCCTTACTTACCTGTTTGAATATTAGATGTAAATTGATTTAATGAATAAAATGAATGTAGGAACAATAAAGTATTATGCAGATATGAACCACTTCATGGTTATTCCCCTATAAATTAAGCATAAAAGCGTGTTTTAATCAAGTGGATTTTGTTCCATAGTTGCCAGCAAAAAACACGGATTCTAAATGGAAATGAAATTATAGAAATGCAATGCATCTTCATGTTCTTAAAAGGTTGGGCTGTTTTCTAAGAATTCTTTTTCTTATAATTTATTTTCATATCTTATTTTTCATAAATTTTATTTATGGATTTATTTTTTATTTTTTAATACTCAATTTTAGATTGAGTTTTACAAATTATGTTCTTGTCAAACTATGCTTCACTAATCACATTCTCTTCATTTCTGAAGCCGTGTTATCTTCTGGTATGAGGAGCACAGATTCATTTTCATTGGTCTGCTGGATGCTGGCACCAATATTTTTATTGGTCAAGATTGAGGTTCACAGATCACATTCTCTACAATTCAAGCCAAACTCAATCGATTGCTTTTGATCAGTGAGAGCTTTTGGATTGTGTTTTTTACACTTTTAAGAATCCAAGCAATTTTGGTCAGTAAACTGATCAAAAACATGGAAACCTTTTACCTTTGCTTTTAAGATAATAAGGAGATCAAGGAATAAAAACCAAGAATTGGAATCAGACAGTACCTGAATCACTGAAAGTGAACTGAGGCTCAACTCTGGTAATACTGTAGGCCTATGTCAGGGGTAACCAATTAAAACTCAGTGGGGTCCGAATAAAGAAAATCATCAACCAGTAAAAGTCCGGAGACATTTTTAAAAATAATCTGCTACTTTAAACAGAATTTAACGTTGAAATAAAATTAGGTTTTTATGCATCCATGTTATATATAGAATTTTTCCATTTTAAAATCTAAAGTGTTTTTTGAAGTAGAGAACAACAGTCATTCAGTTTAATATATAAACAATTTCCTGATTCACATATTTTATAAAACGCCTGAACAGACATTTTATTCTCTCTTTTTTCTGTCTTAATGTTCGCAGTGGGCTTTATGCTGCACTGCAAGGCTTTAAACCTGGGTTTAAATGGAGACAAAGTCATTCTCAAGCACATATCAAGGAGCTCATTTTGAGCCTGCACTGTAAAAAAAGACCGTGAAATTTACATAAAAGCTATGTAAAATCCCGACAGAATAGGTTTGTAAACCCCAAAACACATATTTTTTGTTTAAATCACAGCGGGCCTTTGTAAACTATTGAACAGAAGATTTTTGTGATATTTACAGCAACATTGTGTGATAATAATCAAATGTATTTGTTAAAGCTAAAAACATTGATAATTTAAACAAAGAAATTGTGTAATACTCATGTCAAAACAATTTTGTTAATTTAACATGCAAATGTTGTAAAAATGTTGTTTCATGCCATTATTACATAGAGCTCTATTATGACCAGCTACATTTACACAAAAAATATTTTTGAAAGTAATTCACATGGTTTTAAAATACGGAAGAGGATTAGGGCCACTGGAAAAAAAAAAGTTAACAGATTTTTATTTTTATTTTCTTTCAGTATAGTATTGGGAAAAAGTCAGAATTCTGACTTTAATCTCTGAATTCTGACTTTTATGTATTCTGACCTTAATTTTAGAATTCTGACTTTTTTCTCTAAATTCTGACTTTTTTATTGTCAGAATTCAGTCAGAATTCTGAGTTTAAAGTCAGAATTCTGAGTTTAAAGTCAGAATACTAAATTAAAATAAAATTTTAAAATCAGTAAACTTTTTTTTTTCAGTGGCCCTAATCATCTTCTGTACCAGATGTAATAAAAATGTCCTCTGAAAAAAATATTTGTAAAAATGACATTAAAGATTTAGTTTAAGTTCTGAAAAATTTCAGTCATTGCAGAAAGCCGACACTCCCTGAACGCACCGATCAAACAGTTCAACCTTGTCAGTTAATTTGAGCGGGTTCTGGCGGGATATTTGGGCGGTCGACGGACTTTGGGCAGGTCAGGATGATCCCTCTTTTTTAGCTTTATTTTTGGACGCAGCAGAGACTGTTTTCAAGTTCGAAATGCTCATCCCTGATTGGATAGCAGAAGAAGCTGTTGGCCTCCGAGCTGGCCAGAGCTAAGCGGGTCTTCGGAGCAGAGACTACAGGAGCGGATCAATCTTTGGATCATTTTGGCCGTTTAAAGAGGAACATTTTACGATTTAACATATATTTTGAGGATCTTTGGCTGTTCATTTCAACCAGAAAATCAACAGTTTACAGGGTAAGATTCAAACGTCCTTCTTTTTCATTCTTACTTTTTTGGAGCAAGCGAAAATCTCTACAGATAAACACAAGATATATGCTAGTAGTTGATATTTTAGTCCAGATTATTTTGTGATAACTTAGCCTGTGCTTTTCAGCACCACAAACACTCAGAATCCTAAAATGATCACCTGCGTCTTCTGCAAGAAGAAATTGGACACGTTGAGGGATTATGTACTACACTGCAGAGTGCATAGAAATGAGCCTCGTTGTTTATTTAAATGTGTTGGTGCTAACTGTAGTCAAACTTTTACGACTTACTCAGCTTTCAAGGGCCATTTTTATCGTCTGCACAATGTCCCTGCACCGCAGGCTGCTGCAAAATCTGTTGTTGCTGATTTAAAATGTGCAGTTTCGTCATGTGCCCGCCATTTTCACACAGTGAAAGAGCTCATGTCTCACTTAACCCTATAATGCCAAATGTATCATATTTGATACATACAAATTCTAAAATGTTTTTACGCAAGAGGATTAGGGCCACTGAAAAAAAAACGTTACTAGATTTTTAAATTTTACTTCAGTTTAACATGGGAAAAAAATTAAGATTTCTGACTTTTTTCTCAGAATTCTGACTGAATTCTGACAATAAAAAACTCAGAATTCTGAGATTAAAGTTAGAATTCTGAGAAAAAAGTCAGAATTCTGACTTTTTTCTCAGAATTCTGACTTTTTTCCCATACTAAACTGAAATAAAATTTAAAAATCAGTTAACTTTTTTTTTTCACTGTCCTAATCCTCCTCCGTATTGTTTTGCCTCTGACACCTTTTGCATAATTTAATGGTAAAAACTTTGCTCAAAATCCTATTGTACACAATCAGATATACCTGATAACAGGCAGTAGAAGACTACACAAAAATTTGCATAGTAATAAATTATTAATATTAAAAATGTATTTCTGTTTTTTCTTTTTACATATTTTGTTAAAAGGGCAAATAAGGCATTCAAACCAAAAAAAGTAATTTTCTGTTTTGTTTTATTCTTGGATCGGACTTTAAAGGGTTAAGTGATCACATCGGAGAGGGCAGGTCTGTGTCATGTCCAGTCCGTGGATGTCCTGATGGATCTGTGTATGTGCTGATGGATATCCACAAAGGCATCTTCCTCTCAGAATACCACCTGTATTCTGTGACAAAAGACAGTCTTGGGTTGCACTGTGTTAACATTAATGACTTGCCCGATTTCTATCCTTTGGTATCGTACATTCTCGATGGATACCAAGTCATTCCCCTGAAACACAGTAGTGTGGCAAAATAAAGCCCATTGTAGCTTGTTTACCTCTGACTCTAAATAGTTTGACATTAAATGTTACATGATGTCCCTGTTCTGTTAAGTATATGTTTAATATTTTGCATTATTTTTCTGTTCTGTTTGAAGGTGCCATTTCTTCATGACAAATATGAGTGACTCAGAGCAAACCTTCCTAGATGTCGCAATCATTGAGGTCCTACCAGAACTTCCAGCAGTAAACAAAAACATCCTGGTGGAGCACTTGCAGTCCATCGGAGTTGAGATGTATGATGATCTACACTTCGTAACAGAGGCTGATTTGATGACAGCATTAAGACCTGTTCAAGCCAGAAAGCTTCTTTCTGCTTGGAAAATGAAATGTAAGTAGAAACTCTGCACAATATGTTTCAACACATAAAAATATTTAGTATTCAAAAGTAGACATTGACATTGTGTAATATAGTTCATTTTGCATCATAAAATATGTATATACTTTTTCTCTTTTAAAGACCAAACTCCTGAGAACAGCTCACCCTCATCTGTAGACACCTTACCTACCCAATCACTGTCATCGCTCTCGGTTTCACCCGGAAGTATGTCATCTGCAAGCAGCCGAGAACTTGACACACAGTGGAACGACAACTTTGAAATTCCATGGAGGAAATTTCCTGAAGAGGTGATGCATGCTTTGGAGAGGGGGAAAAGGCTTGGCTCAAAACTGAGGAGGCAAATGGTCCGGATTATCGTGGCGGACATGATGGAAAAATGCCCTCATGTAGGTAAAAAGCACTCCACTGATGTAGCCAAAAAAATGGTTGCAAAATATCCCAGTTCCCTGCAAGATGGAATAGATGGGGATATTGTTGGGGCAGGCTACCATTCCCTTGTCAAACAGTTGCAGAACAGAATTGAGAATGTTAGGCGCACTTCAACACCCAAAATCAGAAGAAGAAAACATCAGACTGAAGAGTCAGACGACACAGATGAGATCCCATTACAAGAAAGAGCAGCAATGCAAGATACGTACGGGTGCATCAAATGGAATGTAAAATTTCTGCCCCGTGAAGAAACTGAAGAGAGCCAGCAGCTAAAGATGGAAAAACTCAAAGTGATGTTCCAACACTCTGATGACAATCCAGAGGAGGTAAAAAGTCTAGTGAAGTCCACTTTTTACACACAACGCCGACATGTCAACCAGGGAAAAAGCATCAAGTGGCTTAGAAAGGAGTGGCCATTTTGTTTTGATGAACTTGGCATGTCAGTTCATTTCAAGGAACTGACTGGGATTGACCTCAAAGAGACATTCACACGAAATTTGGATTTGAAAGGGCAAAGGCTTCTGAACTATATGACCACAGTTTGTGTCAACAAGAGCAAGAAGTTCCTTCAGACTTACACAAGACTTCAGAGGATGCGGGGACCGCAGAGTGGCTGCTCGAATGACCTGAAAGAGATGATCCTGCTTCTGTTCAGCTACTTTGATGAGAAGGAGGAGTCCATGTTCTTCTGTGTGGAGGATACATGTCTGGCAGAGGAGGTGCAACTGGAGCAAGTGCCTCTGACACCCACCATTGTTGTCTGTGGTAAGTCTCATCTTTTTTTCTTTCTTTTTTATAGCACTGCTTATAGAATTTGTCTTGAGTGCAGCATTTATTAACACAACCTTTTTTTTTAAATGATCTATTCACAGGACAGTCCTGCTTTTCATCAAGAAGATACATGCTGAGTCTGGACCGGAACCTCATCAACACAAACATCTCATCCTTCATCTCTGTATTGTGCCTCATGTTTGGGAGCTACTACTGTTTTAACATCCACTACCCATCTGAGCTGGCTTCCACCCTTGAGTTTCTTCAAAGGTGGGTAAATAAGTCTCACACTGTTCCTCCTTTATCACTCTCTTCTATCACACTCTTCCTCCTTAATCACACTCTCTTCTATCACACTCGTCCTCCTTCATCACACTCTCTTCAATCACACTCTCCCTTCTTTCTCACACTCTTCCTCCTTTATCACACTCTTCCTCCTTCATAACACATATCCTCCTCAATCAAATTCAGGTTGGCTGCATGTGTGCCATATCTGATGTGAGATGGAGACATTTTATTGTAATTCCTTTGGGAGATAGTAGATAAATTGTGGGAACCAAAAAAGTTCAGAGAGTTGGTAGGACTGGTGTTAACTGAACAATTAAATGGTTTTATATGCTTCTCTTCTGCAGGTGTTTCTTCTCGATAAACCCGGAAAAAGGAACCAAAGTGGAGAACAAAAACTCAAAGAGCCATCTCAGTGTGAACCCCCGAGTCCTTACCTTGATACAGGAACTCGCCGATCACGAGTGGTGTGAAGCCTAAACATGGACATATTCAGGCCAGGAACTTTGTTTGTATGAGAAGAGGTACTGTATATTTCCACACTGTTGAAAGCACAATGCTTGTCATGGTAATGACAGCACAATGTTTGTTTTTTTTGTTTTTTTTTTTTTTGTTTTTTTGGGGGGGGGGGGGGGGGTGTTTATCCAAAGTTTTGTGTTAAACACACAATGCTTGCAATATGTTTGGGGTTTTCTTGGGGTTTTTTAAGTGCGCTAAGTAACTTTTGTTTTTCAATGACAAAATTTCAAATGTTAGCAGTTCTTTAATGAAAGCCTCAAACTGATTTTGTCGTTTTCCAGTTTGCACTATGTCAACTAAGGCACTGTATCCTTGTTTTGTTTTGAGGTCTAAATGTGCATTATGCAGCTTTCTGGTAGAGGGTCTATTACCAACGTTCTTCTTGAAGATAATCCTCCTGCAGGAATGTTCCACAGGTTCATGTAAAACTGTCTTGCTTTTCTTCAGTTAGAAGTGAAGGATTTCACCACAGATTTGAATTCTAGTTTTATGCAACAAAAACTTTTAAGTGTCATAAACATGTCTATATTTAACATGTATATTGATGTTAACTAAAAATGCATCACTTGTTAACTTTTGATGCTGGCTGTTCAATAAATCTTCCAAAGAGTGATGTCTTACCTATTTTTTTTTCTCTGAAGATGAATTTTTGCATGTTTTGGTGTAGGTCATTTTGCAGGTTTACAAGTAAATTTTACAATATAACTTTATTATGAAAACATAAATATACAACAATACAGATATTTCCTTTTGAAATGCATAGTTTAAATTGTTATTTTTTTAGTATTTTCCTTTTAATTTAACCATTTATTAATGTATAATAAGCAATTATTAGTCATAAACAAAACAGGAAATAGGCTATTTATATACAACACAATTATGCAAAATTAACACTTTTCTTTTGTTAATGTAACATTTTTTTAGTGGAATTCAGATGTGATTTCACTCACTGTAAATCTTTTTACATACATGAGCTGTTAATTTGTCTACTGTACTGCTGTATTTTTTACAGGAATTCTCTGGTAACCACAGCTGCCAGCGTTTTCCTGTAAAAACGACAGCTTTTTTTTTACAGTGTGGATCCATATTTATTTCTGATCAAGGTCATCAAGGTTCAGGGTCATCTTTGAGCACCATTTCATTTTTCTTTCACCAGTTCACCATAGTTCTTCCAGCAGTCCACACTTTCTCTGCTCTCTTTTTCTCATCGTCTTCTCCTTCTTTCCCATCGCCCGGCTTGCCACAGGTTTGCCTGCTGTGTCTAAAAGTAGCAGCAGCAGCAACCCAGACTGACTGCAGCTCATTGGATCATTTGTATCACATGTAGCCTGGTGCCGGACGCTCCACAGGGCTTTACCGTATTAACAGGAGAAGCAGCGCAAGTGAAGTTAGACGCTGTCGTCGGACAACATACAGTAATTTATAAACGTTTAAAATCAGGTTGGGTCTGGTTTAGCTAGCAGGTGGGTCCAGATCCGGCACGCGTTCCGCTAATCCGTGACCTCTGCTGTATGTCAACCAAATTTCTATATCTGTGTATGTGAAACCTAGGGTTATTCAGATACTTTAAAAATGTTGGTGTTTTATATAGATTTTATGTTTAGATTGAGTGGGAAGCTGTCTCAGAGGTGGAAGTTGACCGGGGGCTGCACCTAACGTTCACTACTCGTTTGGGCCTGCCGAGTCTGTCCGGCTTACTCCTCTTACAGCAAAGTCAGCTCACCACCAGGTGGTGGTCAGGGGACAGTTCCACCCCTCTCTTCTCCCGAGTTTTGAAGAAGGTCAGAAGATACGACTATAAAGTCAACAACCAACCTCCGGCCTAGGGTGTCCTGGTGCCACGTGCACGGATGGACATCATTATGCCCGAACATTGTGTTCTTTCACAAAAGTCCAATAATAAAACACCAATCAGGTTCAGCGCTGGAAGTCCATTCCTCCCAATCATGTCCCTTCAGGTGTTCCTGTCGTTTTCCACATGGGCAGGTTACATGTAATGTGACCAAAATAAAGCTACTCTGCGTTTTGAAAATTGCAATTTGTTATATTATACTTACATAGCAAATGCAGTTATTTTTCCAGCCCCCCAAACAAAATCTTATATTCAATAGCATATTCATGCAGATGTTTTTTTTTTTGTCAATATGTTTATACAGTGCTTGACTTTGGAAGGCTTAAAACACAGAATGCAGAACCTTTAAGGAACCTTTTCACACATTTTTTGATAATCTGAAAATATTTTGTCTACACCCTAATTCAAAGTAAATTGAACAGTCCCTTTGTCTTTTCTTTCTTTATACTGTTGTAACCTATGAAATAGATTCTTTAGAGAAGCAAAGCTGGGGCTTTTATTGTTATGAGGCAAAGATAAGAAACTCCCACTCAGATTTGAGCATTTACCTGTTTTTCTCTTTACAAGAATGATCTGCAGGATGTGACATGAGAGAAATTTTACACAATGATATTGGTTGGTGCAATTTCAATGTTACTACAGTATGTGAGTGGTTTGAAAAAATTATTGTCTTGTTTCTCTTAAGGCATGACTTTGAAAATGATCCTGAAGGTAATGAAGTCGTAAAAGATATTGGAAGGTTTGAAGCATTCTGTTCAAATGTATATATAAATTAAACTTTTTTTTAAATGTTCTGTGTTTGTACTACAAGCTCAAGAGACAACTAGATTTTCTGCAACAAAAACTGAATTAATTATAACAGAACTTAAAATCTATGTGCTTTTAATACAGTACGCACACAGTCAACAATATGGATGGCTGAGCTCTTCCTTACTTGCTTCAAAAGTTTCCTACAAACAAACTGATTTTTTTAAAATGGAAAATCTTCAAATTCAAGTCTTTGTAATATATTAAAGGATTCTATCAAAATTATAAACGTCGATATAACATAGTACAGTATACACTAAAATATACTTTACTATATTAGAAAAGAACTACATTAAAAAGTGAAAATTTTATATGTCAAATGTTCATTTTTGTCTTGAAAAGGAAAAAAAAAAACTGTCTATGCATTTGTTACTTAAAGGCTGGATTATTGCAATTTTTACTAGCAGGGAGTTCACAAACTGCAGTTATAAGCCTAACCAAGCTCCATCTTACATCAGAGATATGACTGTTCCTTGTCTTCCTAACACCGCATTTCACTCTCACTGCTGGTTAACTAGTGTTTTCTAACACTTCTAAAAGTAGAATGGATGGAAGATCTTTTAGTTATCAAGCTCCTCTCCTGTGGAGCCAACTACCAGTTTTAGTTTGTGAGGCAGACACCCTGTTTAATTTGAGACTAGGCTAAACACACTCCTTTTTGATAAAGCCTATAGTTAGAGTGGCTCAGGTTATTATGAGCTATCTCTATAGTTATGCTGCTATAGGCTTAGACTGCTGGAGGACATAGGGACCCCTTTTTCATCATTCTGCCTGTATTCTCACATTCTGCAGTATTTGTTAATTTAACCTCTAACTTTATGCTCTCTATGCTTTTTCTCATCATAGTAGCTTCATCTGATCTGTTCCTTTTTGGCTGCGACCTCAACCTGGAGAGAAATATCAGCTGTGCCGCTGCCATCAACACCTTCAGTTATACACAATTTATATATGAGGGATTATATTTGAGTCAATGAGTCAATGCAATCAACTGGTTTTCCTTAGATAGAAAACTTTGTATCAATTTGACTGTATGATCTGGTTGAACTGTAAAGTGCCTTGAGATGACATGTGTTGTGAATTTGGCGCTATATAAATAAACTGAATTGAATTGAATATATTATTAGGGTGGGCATGTTTCTCAGTTTCTTCCTTTCAAAAGGGAGTTTTTCTCTCCACTGTTGCTGCATGCATGCTGGGTGTGAGGGATTGCTGTAGACTAAGAATCTTCACCAGCAGATTGCTGTAGAGGTCATTATAATATACAAGTGAATATCTGCTATCCCATTCAGGAAGAGTGCATCCTGCCAAATTATTGACTGTATGCAACCAGCTGGTTTTCCTTAGACGGTAAACTTTGAACCAATCTGACTAGATGACCTGACTGAATAGTCTCTGTTAAGTGCCTTGAGATGATGCGTTGTAATTAAGTGCTATAAAAAGAAAATTAATCAAAAAGCGAATCAAAATCAATCTTTTTTCACAAGGCCTCAACCAATACTTTGTTTCCTTCCTCTGTTGAAATCTGACAAACCACTGAATACAATAATGTCAACATCTGTAAAGGTTTCTGACATTTAGGAAGAAGTAGCCCCCTCTATGCCAAACATTTCTTCAGATGCTTCAGACTTACTGCGTTCTAAACTGATTTCAGACTCTCGCTGTGCGTAGGCTGAGGCTTTGACTGTTTGGTTTGGGAGGGAGGTCTTTATCTTGAAATGCTCTTGCAAGTCTGCATAAATCAGACTCAACATGGTTAAGGCTGAGTGTGTGTGTTTTTCAACGTAACGTGTGTGGGCACCACCCGCGGGAATTGGAATAAATCCTACACGGGAGTGTTTCAGATCTATATCAAAGACGTGTGAACGGCTCAGACGAGCCCTTGAACACCACAGACACACATTCAGACAAAGTCACGCACATTCACTGTGTGATCTCCATCATACTGCATGCTAATGTCTCCTTTCATTCTGTCTCCCAAGACATCAGATGTAAGAGACAACTTAGCAGAGATAAGTACAACTTCAACACAGAAACACTCAAGTGATTCCATTGGGCCCTGCATGCCTCCATTAAAGCTGTCTGAATGTACTGTTATGGATGGGAGTTTCATCAGATAACTTCCGCTTAATGTCCGTTTCTCCCACTGCCAGTTTTGTTTTAAGACCTCTCCCACCCTTTTGTTCTTGTGTGCTCTTGTGTTTGTGGATGTCCTTTACCGTTCCACCGTCCCGCATGAGCAATGTGGGGGTGAACGTCTACAGCTGGCCAGCTATAAATCACAGAGACAAACACGAATCCTAGGCTGAGAAAAGGACTTGTTTCAGCTGAAACGGTGGAGCGTTCACCTCTGGCTGCCGTTCTACCTGCCAACGCCCTTGGAGGAGACAGCCACAGAAAACGTCACAACAATATGTCCTCTAACAGCAGAACAATGGAAATATTTGCAAAGTTTAGGTTGGGATGTAGAGAAATTGTTTTTTTTGGGGGGGGGGCAAGATATCGGACAAAGAAGGGTCAAGAAGCTGGAAGTTTATTAACTTAAGTGCTTCAAAAAAATGTACCTCAGCTCAATAATATTGAAGAGAAAAAAATATTAAGATGCAATCAAAACCCACAGTGTCAACTGGAAACTGATGAATGCCTGGTATACATTTGCCAACCTTTTCTAGATGTACTTCATGTATTAAATTAATTGAATATTTTTCATAAGGCAGACAGAGTATCATTTTTTGACAAGAGTTTAGAGGAGACACTGTCCAATGATGTTTTAAGACCACATGAGTCAGTAACTACAAACACCTGAAGGGTTGGAAGAAGCTTCTTAAAGGGACCCATGAATATTTGAATATGTTGACCTGAACATGGGGGTGGGGCTGCTTGTCTCCCCTCAGCTCAGCCGTCTCGTGTTGGAGTTCACCCCGGTAGATGAGAGGGTTGCATCCTTTCGCCTTAAGGTCGAAGGGAAGACTCTGACAGTTGTTTCGGCTTATGGGCCGAACAGCAGTACAGAGTACCAGGCCTTCTTAGCATCCTTGGGGAGGGTGTTAGAAAGCGCCCCTCTCGGGGATTCCATCATTCTACTGGGAGACTTCAACGCCCACGTGGGAAACGACAGTGACATCTGGAGGGGCGTGATCGGGAGGAACGGGCCCCCAGCTCTGAACCTGAGTGGTGTCTCATTATTGGACTTCTGTGCAAGTCATGGATTGTCCATAATGAACACCATGTTCAAGCATAAGGATGTCCATCGGTGCACCTGGCACCAGGACACCCTAGGCCGAAGGTCGATGATTGACTTTGTAGTCGTATCTTCTGATCTTCGGCCGCATGTCTTGGACACTCGGGTGAAGAGAGGGGCGGAGCTGTCCACCGACCACCACCTGGTGGTGAGCTGGATACGCTGGAAGAGGAGGAAGCCTGAAAGACTCGGCAGGCCCAAACGTGTAGTGAGGGTCTGCTGGGAATGTCTGGTGGAACCCTCGGTCAGGGACGTGTTCAACTCCCACCTCAGGGAGCGCTTCTATCAGGTTCCGAGGGAGGTTGGAGACATGGAGTCCGAATGGGCTGTGTTCTCTGCCTCTATTGTCGATGCGGCTGCCCGTAGCTGTGGCAGTAAGGTTTGCGGTGCCTGTCGTGGTGGCAATCCCCGAACCCGGTGGTGGACACTAATAGTAAGGGATGCTGTCAAGCTGAAGAAGGAGTCTTATCGAGCTTGGCTGGCTTGTGGGACTCCTGAAGCAGCAAGCAGGTACCGTGAGGCCAAGCGTGACTATCGGTTGGCCTCAAAGCGATTCTGGCAAACCGTCCGGCGCCTCCGGAGGGGAAAGCAGTGCTTTGCTAACACTGTTTTCAGTGGGAATGGGGAGCTGCTGACCTTGAAGGAGGATATTGTCGGGCGGTGGAAGGAATACTTTGAGGATCTCCTCAACCCGATAGACACGCCTTCCATGGGGGAAGAAGAGACGGGGTGCTTGGGGCTGGATTCGTTCATCACCCAGGCTGAAGTCACCGAGGTGGTCAAAAAACTCCACAGTGGCAAGGCTTCGGGGGTGGACGAGATCCGTCCTGAGTATCTTAAAGCTCTGGATGTTGTTGGGCTGTCATGGTTGACACGTCTATTCAGCATCGCGTGGAGGTCGGGAACAGTCCCCCTGGATTGGCAGATTGGGGTGGTGGTTCCCCTCCATAAAAAGGGGGACCGGAGGGTGTGTTCCAACTATCTCAGCCTCCCCGGAAAGGCCTATGTCAGGGTGCTGGAGAGGAGAGTCCGGCTGATTGTCGAACCTCGGCTGCAGGAGGAACAGTGGGGTTTTCATCCTGGCCGTGGAACAGTGGACCAGCTCTACACCCTCTGCAGGGTGCTTGAGGGTTCTTGGGAGTTTGCCCAACCAGTCCACATGTGTTTTGTGGACTTGGAGAAGGCATTCGACCGTGTCCCTCGTGCTGCCCTGTGGGGGGTGCTCCAGGAGTATGGAGTCGGGGGCCCTTTATTAGGGGCCATCCATTCTCTGTACAAGCGGAGCAGGAGCCTGGTTCGCATTGCCGGCATTAAGTCGGACCTGTTCCCGGTGCATGTTGGACTCCGACAGGGCTGCCCTCTGTCACCGGTCCTGTTCATAACTTTTATGGACAGGATTTCTAGGCGCAGCCAAGGACCGGAGGGGGTCTGGTTCGGGGACCAGCGGATCTCGTCCCTGCTTTTTGCGGATGACGTAGTTCTGCTGGCTCCCTCCTGCCAAGACCTACAGCGTGCGCTGGGGCGGTTCGCAGCCGAGTGTGAAGCGGCCGGGATGAGAATCAGCTCCTCCAAGTCCGAGGCCATGGTTCTCGACCGGAAAAAGGTGGCTTGTCCCCTTCAGGTTGGAGGAGAGTCCCTGCCTCAAGTGGAGGAGTTCAAGTATCTTGGGGTCCTGTTCACGAGTGAGGGAAGGATGGAGCGGGAGATTGATAGAAGGATCGGTGCGGCTGCTGCAATAATGCGGACGCTGCACCGGTCTGTCGTGGTGAAGAGAGAGCTGAGCGAAAAAGCAAAGCTCTCAATTTACCATTCGGTCTACGTTCCTACCCTCACCTATGGTCATGAAATCTGGATCATGACCGAAAGAACGAGATCCCGGATACAAACGGCTGAAATGAGCTTTCTCCGCAGGGTGGCTGGGCTCTCCCTTAGAGATAGGGTGAGGAGCTCGGTCATTCGGGAGAGGCTCAGTGTAGAGCCGGTTCTCCTCCACATCGAGAGGAGTCAGTTGAGGTGGCTCGGACATCTTCTTCGGATCCCCCCTGGACGCCTCCCTCGGGAGGTGTTCCAGGCACGTCCCACTGGGAGGAGGCCCAGGGGAACGACCCAGGACACGCTGAAGAGACTACGTCTCTCGGCTGGCCTGGGAGCGCCTAGGGCTTACCCCAGCAGAGCTGGAGGAGGTGTCTGCGGAGAGGGAAGTCTGGGAGTCTCTGCTTAATCTGCTGCCCCCGCGACCTGGTTCCAGATAAAGCAGGAGAAGACGACGACAACGACAACCTGAACATGTTGTAATTTTCCTATTAACTTACGTAAGGCAATGCAAGGCAAGGTTAGTTCATTTGTATAGCATAATTCGGTGCAAGGACATGTCAAAGTTCTTTCCATGAATCAAACAATAAAAAAGATTTATAAAAGCAGGTAGTAAAGCAGTTGGAACACAAATTTAAACTATTAAAGTGCTAGGGAAGCGGCTGTTCCAACCTTTGCATTTCTGAATTCTCCCGAGTGGTGCACGACTTTACACGGGTGAATAAAGTGAATGTGATTGGTCGATTATCAAGAGGGCGGGATTGTTGTAGTGGAAAGTTCGCAAGCAAGTTTGGTTGTGGCAGGTTTGTTGGAAGCATAGTTTCTAACCAGTTAGCAACTTAGTGCTAGTAGGTTTCCAATGGGAAATTCCTTTGGGACTAAGAAGCACTAAATTGGTGACTAAGAAACGACACTGTCAAGGAACGCTATGGACAGCGGAAACATGCAAGAGGAGGAGAGTGTAGTGTCGGAGGTCGTGGATGAGTCTCCTCCGTCATCCATTTTTTATTTAAAGGAGGAAAGCGGGACGAAGGTGTTGTGAAGATGCTGTGGAAGAGGACGCCAGGGCGGCAGAAGCTTGGTTTGGTGTAGAAGGCTTACAGCCGTACATGTTTGAGCCCTTGCCTCGCAACGCTGCCAGTTCTGTTAGATCTACGCCTGCTGAAGACACAGATGTCCATCCCCATGAACACTGGAACGGAACTCAATGGGAAAGGAAATTATTCTTATTTCTTATTTCAACCGTTGCGTATAGTAGCTGCGACATATGAATCAAGATGATATGACCAGAAAAAAAACACTGATTTTAAGACAGGATTTCTTTTAAAATGGAAATTTTCTACATTTTTGGACAATATCGTCTGATAAAAAGTACATTTATATAAATGTTTAAGCTAGAATTATTTGACATTTAAATATGATTTCCCTACGACTTTAATACCTCAGTTAACAGTTTAACTCCAACAGTCAAAGGCAGCAATAAACAACACTTTTAGGAACTAAATGCTGCTTCTCCATGTTTGGCTCTAGTAATAGGTGGACAGAGTAGGCTGGAACTAGAAGACCTGATTGGTCTGGGAGGTTGACCATTCCAGGATATATCTGTCTCTTCTGAGGCCTTTCTTTCCTTCTCATCTGAAACTGCGCATGCACAGAAAAAGATAGCTAAAGGGATGAGTACGTAGGACGGCCTTACGAAAACATATGGCCCGAATGATTGACAATTAGGAGGACCACTTATTTAGATGATCCACCCGGAAATAAAAGGTTTCTAAACCTTTAAAAGCGATGGGCATCATTTCTACTTCAGATACCAACAGTTCATGTAAAGTGAAAAAATTAAAACGAAAAACTTGTCATAGGATGGGTGCAACCTACAAGAACAAGCAGAAAAGAGCTGCAGTTCTGTGTTTTGGCCACAGATGACAGAATCATTAGAAAAATGCGTCATATGTCTCTTAGGGCTTATTTTCACAAATGTTTACTTATTCTTAGATCAGTTTTTGAAATGTAAAGCTTTGAAGCCAATCCTACCATTGCAAAAAAGAGGACATTTAATTAAGGAAACGTTTTTTAAAATAATTTAATTGTCCCTCAATTTGAGTAGGTAGGTAAGACAATTTCCTAATTGTGTAAGATTATTTATCATCAAATTATGAAAAACCACTCCATTATTCTCTTTTAAGGTAAAAATCAATCCTTCCATTGATAAATCATCTTATTTACCTTTTCTCCAGCGGACCTCTGCTCTCCAGCCTGGACCCACAGAGAATGGTTTTATCGAATATGGACCAGAAAGCCTTTTACCACAGCTGCACTAAAGTAATTACCCAAAGACATCTTCCGAACCGGCCAGTCTATTCAATGATTTTTAGCTGACACTTGATTTTAACCTTAATAGTGATTTTTAACTCACACTTGTTTTACATCAATCATTAGTTATATGTTTTGAGTTGTGTAAATACATTTTTGTTAAAAGTCAAAGTATTTACCTGCTCTAATTGAGAGCAAACACACATATTTTCTAACGTTTGTGTAAAATGATTTGTTCTTATTCCTTAGAGTGGATTTATTCGTTGAAGACTTAAAGTTTTCATGTTCTGTTCATCCAGCTCCACACTCAGAGTATGGCTGAGAAAGAGCCCAATCCTTCAGTGTTAATCAAATTATGTTAATCAGGTTCAGCGATTGGGTGTAAAATGTTCGGGGTCATTGTTGTTGGGATGTTTTGTTGACGTCTGAGGATCACATCCTGTATCGAAGCAAGCATCTGGCCACTTCCTTGGCCCCTAAGCTTGCACCCCCCACCCCCCCCCCCCCTTGAGGGACAAATGTTTTCACTCTAACAGATATATGAAGTCAATCCACATAATAAATTCAGCTAATTTGCAGAGCAGCCCCACATCACGGGCATTTTCTTAAAATTAGATGAAGTATGTTTGAATAGATGGTGTTTTGTGCTGAAATGGGAGCCAAATGGAGGTCATACAGTCTACCCACTGTCTGATTTACTGCTGTGTCACTGATAATATCCTGCTACTGCTGTGATAATGTCCTTTCCACATCCTGCACTCACATTACCCTTTACTGTATGCTTCTGTATCCATCTAATACAACACAGGTGGTTCTTTCCTCACTCAATAAATCTAGCTGAGGCCCTCGTTTGACTGAATATTACAGTAGTTGTTAGACTACGTGTCTATTTTGGTTCCTCTGATTTATATTTTGCTTACATATGCTTTCCTCTCCACTTTAATCCTTTAGATGGTGCTACTTCATAAAGGTTTAGGATTCACTCAGTTCAGTCGGATCAGATGTTGTTCATTGATCATAATAAGGGTTCTTTAAAACATGCTTTCACAGCAGCATCGGTAACCTACCTTTTATGATAAAAGTTGGGTTTTTCCTTCCACCAGATAATGCATAAATGATGGAGTTCCTTCATTTAACAGTTGGAGTCTTCACCTCATTGGCAGCTACTGATCAGATCCTATTTCAAAGGGTGGAGTAAATGCATTACATTAAAAAGCCGTTATTCTAAGTCAACTTATCCAGCTCTGTAATATTCAGGTGTTTTGGTTTCAGAACAGGTGATATCAGTCAGCTAACCTGACTCAGAAGTGAAGTCAGTCCGCAGTTATGGGTGAGCAGGAGTTTACATTTTAGGATGTTTTCTGTCTGTAAGGCTTAGATCTATGAAGGTAGGTTCCAGAGCCCAGGCTACAGTAACATTTCCCAACTTTCCTTGATGGGCCCTTGGCTGGTCCTTGGGTGGTGCCCTACAATTCCTTTTTAAACACCAATATTTGTACTAAAATATTCTTTCTCTCATGATTTGTGGACATTAAGATCTAAAGAGAAGCGCCTTCTCCTGGTTGGACCCTGTAAAGCCAGGCTTACACTACAATTGTTTTCCCTTTTTGGGCCAACTTTCCAGTTGTGTGAGAATTTTTTGAATTTTTGGTTTTATAGTTTTTAGTCATACAGTGTGAGCAGGTAGATCGCATCAGAACAACATGCTGCACAGTGTGAGAACCTAGATCATGAGCTGTGAACTCACACTGTATGGTTGTAGCCTGCGGTTTCGTTGTACATTTTTTTTATTGTGCTTGAAAAAAAAATGTTTATTACTTAACTTTCAGTCTGTAATCCTTCTGTATTTTCTCTTTCATCTTTTAACTTATAATTATATAATCCTGCGATGGGCAGGGCATGCTGTGGTGGAAACAGACACCCTCCACTCCCCATAACCCGGATGGTTAAAGGAAAAATCAGTAAAAAAATTAAAACAATAATTTTTCAGCGCAATCACTTGCAGCCATTTTTGCCCAAATATAGTAACACCTCCCTCCTGCCAGTACCGTGATGTCACGGTGCGGTAAGCCTAGCGCCATTCTCCCCGCTTTACAAGCAAAACCAATGGGAACTACTAGACACATCTGCAATCAACAACAATTATTGATGATTTCCAGAGGGCTTCGCCATTGAAATTCACCAGAGCTATAGTTAGACTGACAATGCCCACGTGCATGGCAGCTGGATGTTGGAATACATTGGGTAAAAGTGAAAAAAAAATTGTTATTTCACCTTTCTGATTCCCGATCCTCCACGGACGGGTTCGTCGTTGGATTGCCAACTTGAAGAGGGAGGATTTGCCATCGAACTTCTGGCCAGAGAAAAAAACTCGTAATATGTAGCCAACATTTGGAAGAAGAATGTTTTCAAGATGACTTGGATAATAGCGTGTTGTGCCAAACACCAGATACCAGATACCAGGGAGTCAATGGCGTAACGACACTACAATAGGCCCATAAGATCTTTATTGCGGTTTGAAACATATTAAATTAGTAAAAAATTAAAAATTTTTACCAACCATCTAATGAACTGTACACAGTTATTAACATAGTAATTAAAAGTACCTGGGGTGGTACTGTCCAGTGCTGAAATGGCCGGCACCTTGTGTGCCCTGGCTGTGCAGTCACCACAGGCCCTGTCCAGTGCTGAACCTGATTTAATCTGGGGTGGTACTGTCCAGTGCTGAAATGGCTGGCGCCTTGTCTGCCACTGCTGTCTGCTTTGCTATTGGTGTCGTGTTTAAACGGATCACCATCATGTTGAAATCTGGCATACGTTTGGGTATAAATACGGTCCGGTGCGGTCAGTCACTTCAGGATCAGGTGGGTTTAAGAGCAATTTTTCGCACCATTACATCTGCAAAGAAACGTCCTAGTTTACATTGTGTAGGGGGCCAACCAGGTGTCAATGATGGGGTCCCTAAGCGGTCGTGGGCCCGTAAGGAACTGTTGTCTCTGCTTACCGATATTTACGACATTGTTGGGACTTGATCAACAGCCGATACCGCACCGTGACGTCACAAACCGGTAGTTGGCAGTAGTGTTCTTTGACAAACATGGATGCCTCCAGTAAAGCACATTCAAATTTAATTTGCTCTTAATTAAAAACACTCATCATTTATTGAACAGTATGTAATAATTTCATATTTAAAGTACTTTCAGAAGTTTGAATTCTGAATATGACCCGACTTCTCCTTTAAGCAGCAAGACATTGAAGGATGTATAAAACCATATCAATTTTAGAACAATATTCTTTCCTCATGGCCTGAAGCTGCTGCTTGGTTCTGACCATTTAGTTTCACTAGCATCAGTCTAGCTGGTTTCTCACTTAGGTGGCATAAAAATGCTGTTTGAAGAGCACTTATTCATGTCATTCAGACCGTTTTATATGCCATAATGTAACAATTTATTGATTTGTTTTGTCAAACTGCTACTTTTTATTTAGCATTTTTGCCTCTGGCATCTGCTCACAGCTTAGCTTTCCCACCATCCCTGTTTTCTGTCTCCAACTTCAATGGCTTTTATCAAATATTTATCTTAATTGTATGCATTTAGTTAAGTCAATTTTGAATTGTTTGTTTTTTAATTCTCAAGTCTGCTGCAGCAGACAGGCTGCTGTGAGCCCAGGCAGGGATGGATTTAGGAGATATGGGGCCCTAGGCAAAGACAGGCAGGGGGCCCTCTGAATTGAGAAGACAACACATAAAACAAACCCATTATACAGATACAGAAATATTTATAGAATAAAGATAAATTATTTGTTCTAGGTTTTGTCCCTCTCTTCTTGTCCTTTTTTTTTGTTTTCCTCTCTATGTTTTGTACTCTGTACCGCTGACTTTTCATGCTGTCTCAAAAGAAATAAAAGATTTTTTCCAAGCACTAAGCTCACTTAGCTGATTGCTCCTTCCTGTGTTTCCAAAAAGGTAACGGCAAAAGTAAATAACACAGTCCTGCTTTTTACTGTAGACAAGATCTGCTTATCTATTCTCCATTTTTCATTTGGATGAAATAATAGCTGCATGAATCATGACAGCAGACAAGATAGAGGAGAGCAGGAGGCGGGGTTAACAATCTACTTGCTCTGGAGAGCAGAGTTCACTGCTTTTAGATGTTGTCTCCAAAGTCTCCAGTAGCAGAAAAAAGTTGCTAGATTTGGCACTGGACGCTTTTTTGAAATCAAAGTGCTAGAGGGGTCTGAAAAGTGGCTAAATATATCGACAAAAGGGCAAAGTTGGCAACACTGCTCTTTGCACCGTTTGTTTTCAAATGGTTTGCTGCTGACTGTTTGGACCTTACTGAACACGTGCAGCAAATGGACTGATCCAATGTGGTGGACACTAAGGGGGGGGCCTGAGACACACTTAATATTATAAGCGTTCTGATGGAATTTTAGCAAAAGAATTTTTATCAAAAACATTATTATTGTGCACAAATAAGGAACACCTGTATAAATCATATATGTAAACAGAGTTTTATGGGCCCCCCAGGAACTAGGGGCCCTTTGCAACTGCCTAGTATTGCCTAATGGTAAATCCGCCGCTGAGCACAGGTCCCATGGTAAAGTGGCTGCACAGTTAACATCCTCTGTATTAACCCGGGAGCAGGGTCTATATTACACCAGCCCAGGTGGCCAATAAACCAAGCCGACCCATGCTGTCCTCCTTATTACAAACAAAAATGTTCAGTAACGTGTATACTATTGGAGAACAGGAGGGATGGTAGCAGCTTACTTGTTTGGCCTCCTTTTTGCAGACAACAGTAAAGGAATGAGTTCAGGAAAGTTCAACCAAACAAAGTCCTTCCAACAGATTTATGATAAGTCCTGTTTCATGGCAGACACTGGTTAACAACGTGTCCATATCCTTTCATAAATCATGTGTTAGCTCTGGTTACTGGACGCAAAAACTGGTAAGTTGAAACAAGTCTCAGGTCCTGAATCTATAGCCCCTGTCACACCATGACGATTTAGACCAGTGTATGCCTGATGTAAGAAAAATCTGGCAAAAATGCTAGCGTAGGTTGGATAAGTTATGGGTAAATTTTCTTATAAGTTATGATCACGCTGAAACACTGCCATCAACAAAGGTGTCAATGGCAGCAGCACAGCTGATATTTCTCTCCAGGATGGAGTCAATAGCCAAATATTAATGCTCCTTTACATTAATAATAGCCAATAAGCATAGCTTAATGACAATCAATTGTACTAATCGTAGACCTTTAACAGACTTTTATGTTTCCTGAAAGCTAAAACAGGTTGACAATATTAAAGAAACCTTTCAGGATTTGTCTTCTTACCATATTTGAAGGTTTGCCAACCAGATGTGTGGACCATCTTTCCAATTTCACCATCACAATGAGGACCAGTGGTAGTAAAGTGAGGACATTTGGTTGGTCCTTCCAGTTATTTTGCTGATAGTTAGTTTAGGGCTAAGGTTTCTGTTGGGTTAGGGGTGAGGTGTGCATTACTAATGGTTAGGTTTAGGATTAGTTTTAGGGTTAGGTCATAGTAAGGGTTGAAAATGACTGAATATCAATGGAAGTCAATTGGAGTCAACACATGTTCCTCACTTCATTTAACTGAGCAAATATGTGTGTGTGTGTGTCGGGGGGGTGGGGAGGGTGGGGGGGGTTGACACTAGTGACTGAAGATTTAAGAAATCTGTTACTTAATAAAAAAGATTCATTTCCAAATAAAATCTGAAAAAACCTTTACCCAAAGCTTGAACATTAAGATAATTTGGGCTAACTTTAGCCTTTAGCTTGGAGATGTAATGATACTTATTCAGCTTAGTTCGTTTATTTGAACGACTGTTTAAGGCTAACTGAACTCTACTGCTAACATTATGTGGTGTGTCTGTTTAGTCGATATAAGTAATAATGCTTTATTTTGGTCAAAAACAATGAAAAATAAGATATTTTTGATGAGAAGTGGAACCAGCACTAACATTCACATCAATATACTGTTTAAATGTTACCTGGGAGACAATAATGGGATCCTTATTGTGTAAAAAAGGGACTTTACCGGTGGGGATTTTAGTTGAATACCCATGACCATATAAATATTCTGAGGTAAGTAAGCAGATTTCACTGCAGAGCACCAGCAGCTGCACCTCAAGCTTCCCCTGGATGCTGGAGTTCCCTTCCTCATCTCTTAGACAACGCCTAAAAATGAAAGCATGCAAGTTCTTTCCAGCAAAAAGTTCACATGTCAGTCATGCCTTCGGCGAATAAGAGGAACTTTAGAATTAGAGCTTATTTAGCTGCCACCATACCAGACGACCATCTGGAAATCCTCTGGCTCTATCAGTGCTACTGTTCCATAATATTCAGCTTTTTTTAAAGCTGCTTTTGCTAATAATCCCGAAGTCTTGTTTAATTTTGAGCGCTATTCCTAAACGGGTCACTTTTCCTGTCATTTTTCTCTTCTTCATTTTCCACTTCAATTTACAGTAATTTGCTTTTTCATGTCTTTATGTATTTCTTTGTCTGTCCTGCCTTGTTCATCTTCCTTCAGCATTCCTTCTGCATGTCAGCCACCTGTGTTTCTACCTGTCTACCTTGTTTTATTTTTGTCTGCCAGTTTGCCCCCCGCAGCCCTCCCTCTCTGGCTGTGTTGGTTCATTACTCTGCACCCTGCCTCCATGCGCTTTCAATGCAAATAGAGAGCTAAACTTAAATGGATCAGGTTCTCGGAGTTGACACGACAGGAAAAGGGAAAGATCTGAGAACCGAGCGAGTACTCGGCTGTAAACCACTTCCATTCTTCTGATTTCCCAAACGTAGAGAGGCATCTATCACTGCTGCAGAGGGAGGCTGGGTGGAGATGGATGTTGTCTCCCCAGCAGAGAGCACAGCTGTAAATCACTCTCAATCACATAAAAATCCAGCTTCCAATTTCCATGAAACGTATGTGGTCACATTTGCACCTCCGCATACCCTCACACTCACCCACATAAACACACATTCATGCTCTCACAATCTACACAAAACCACCTGCATGGAAGTTTGATCCTCTCTGATGTGGGAAATTATTTCCAACGGCATAATGAAGATGCCAAGTCTCCATAGGAGAACATGAAGAGTCCTCTCTGTCAGGGTTTTCATCAGCAGATGTTTCTAAATTCCAGCTTTGTTTGTCTCTGGTTTGACATAATTGTGCAGGCAGACGCTAAAAATTTCTGTTGAAATCAAACAAATATTCAGCTCATTTCACAGTATTCCCATACATCTGGCTACAGATAACTTCAAAGGTCATCTGCAGGCAGATGTGTCAGGTAACAAAGTACAAATATTTTGTTACCTTACTTAAGTAGAACTTTAGGCTATGTATACTTTACTGGAGTAATTATTTTAGACAACTTTTTAATTCTTCTCCTTGCATTTTCTTTTCATCCGTCTGCGCGGTTCTGATCTCCGAGCTGTCCTCTGACCTCATCCATCAGCGTCTGGGAGTCTCTGTGCGGGGACCGTCACGCCGTGTTGGGAGCCAGCCGGCCTCAACCATCCTCTACCTCTGGACTGTACTATAAGACCAGAAGTTCCTGCCTTAGATGCAGACGTTGACCAACCCAGATCTGTTTTCAATAAACGTTCTGAGAAATCAAACTCTTTGTCCACCTTGAATACTGGAACCCTTAGTCTGAGCCTTGAAATATGGCTGTTTCATAAACTTTCAAGACAACTAATATTTTATTTAATACTCATTTTCAAATATATATGGATATATATGACATTTGTGCTCATACCATTAAACATGCAAGTGTTGATATTTTTGTAAATATTGTATACCGATCACTTTTGTTTGTGGAGAAATCATTAGTGTGAAATATTGTATTAATGCACTTATAGGTTCAGAAAACAGTGATATGTTTTTATTTTTCAGGAAAATGCAATAGAGAAAAAGTCAGTCATAAATAATCAATTAATATAACGTTTGTGGAGTCTAGGTTGAGAACAGCAGTGGCTCAAAGCTTTGGGGGGGGAGAAGTTTCTCTGGATATTCCTGTCTTTGGTGAAGAAATCTAACTAACATCCAATTTTATGCTGATCTTTAATTTGTCTGGTAATTGTGTAATTTCACAGTAAAGAAAACTTGCCCCAGTCACAGAGTTCAAGGAAAAAATAGATTTTAGAGGCAATATGCTGTGTATTGTGCCGAAAGACCAACAGCATCTCTAGGGGGAAAGTTTGTTTTTGTGCAGCTAAAGTGCTAAATTAGCTGCTCCTCATCTCCGGACTTAAAGTAGGACAGTCAGGTACCGAATATACTCAGTTAAAATATTTCTAATAATAATTTAATATTCTATAAAGCTTTTCAGCATTAATTTAAACCGTTTGCTCTCAAGGGCTTAGTGAATGAATCAGAATGTTAATGCATTTTTACCTTTGGCTGTCAGATGACTTCCTGAATGGGGACGTTTTTCTATTGAATAGGTATAAATAAAAACTCTTTTCACAGACTTGTATTCTAAGCAAAAGCAACAGTAATAGTAAAACATTTCAAGGTAGGATTAAGGTGCCTTTATGCATCCATTATGTGTTTTTAGACAGAACAGATAGAAGTCGATCTGAATCAGCAGGTGAGCTGTCGTTGTCAAGCATGAGGTATACCTCTCTCCTACTTCCTGCTCATGCTGGGTTACTGCTTAAACTGACCAAGGATCAAAGTTTTCTAAACATAACGAGTACTACCAGATTTAGCTGGCCTCTTGACCACTTCCACTCTAGAGGCTCACCCTTTTTCAATTCAGCCAATGGGCTAAATGCCCAACTCCACCACTTTCTGGACCTCGGCAGCTAGACTGATTAATTCAGGTGTGTCAATTGGTAACACACACCTGGATCAATCAGTCTGACCATTAATAAAGGACAGGACACCAATGAGCTGACCAAAGTTCAGGAAGTAGTGAAGTTTGCTTGTGAAGATTCCAGGTCATTCAGGAATCATGGTCATTCCATCCATTTCACTTTGTTTCCAAATTTGAAGATGTTTCACTTTCGATTCAGGTGTGTTAGAGAAGAACTTGCTACACTAACCTCCTTCAGGTTGCAGTTGAGGGCCAAACAAGACTTGTATGCCCCCATTCTAAAGCAGCCCTGGGAAACTGCCCAAGTGTCCCAATATCAGAGCTATTGGTGCTGAAGGTGGTTTTGAGGCATTGGATCGTGGGGATAGTTGTTTCCCTACTGTACCCACAGCAAACTATGGTACCGGTGTTTCAAGAACACATGGAAAAAGAATTTCAAAATCAGATATTAAAGAATAAATTCTTTCCATTATTCCTATTTTGACCTTTAACCTTTCAGACTATTATTTGAAGAAAATTCATTTTCTGTTTAGACAGCTTGATTTATGCAGTCTTTACTGAGAGTTTATTGGTGTCTGAAAAAACAACAATATTAATAATTCAGTCTCCTCTGTATTGCTTGCTGTCAGCTGTTGGTTTGGTTCAGACTGCAGTGAGGATGCTGAGCTGGCATAAAAGGCCAAAACAAATGTTATGAAACTGTGACTGAGAGAAGAAAAGGGCAACATACTTTAAAGTTGCTTCCACAGCATCTAGCTTGAATGTGCATATAAATCTATTGAATTTACCTCTTTGGTGGGTGATGTACCCAATGGTGCTACATCCCAAAATCAGCTGGTGCATGAAAACGCTTGAAGTTAACCTTTTATAGGGCAAGGTACCATTTTTGATCACTTGCATATCCCTTACAAATGGAGCCCCCCCATTACCCCCCCCCCGCCCCCGCCCCCGCCCCCGCCCCCGTCCCTCAGTGAGGTCTAGAAGCACAAGATCTATATCCAGCCATTCAGCAAAAGATACGGCTACATGGCTGCACATCTTATTTTGGCATTTGACCAATTAGATGAGCCCTTGAATGATATATTACTTACTGTAAATTAAGTTAAAAAAAAAGAAAAAAAGGTAACAACTTAATTGAAAAGTTAAAAAGTAAAGTTAAAAAGTTAATAAGCCTAGTTAAAGGTTATATTTAGGTTTATTATCTAAAAACTGCCAGTATCAGCATTAATGGCTATGTTGTACCCGAAAAAAATGTTTCACTCTCAGTGTTTTTCATGAATTTTACTATCAAAGCACTTTTGTTATTTTTCTTAATATATTCAGGCAAGTTGGCATTTCTTGTTATTACATTGACATACATTTTTGCCATAAAAAGGTAATAAGGTCTTGTCCGGGATTTTAATAACATTATTGGCTTGAAATTTGGATTTTCAAAGAACTTCACTGAGTGCACTATAAAGGGTTATGAGCAGAGAAAACTCCTGCTCATCCTAAATTAGGTATTTGAAATGATAAAAAATTTCAAATTAGCTTCTGACAAAATGATTTTAGGTATTTGCTAATACAGCCACAAAATATGCTATTGGTTTCAGAAGTATAAAGGGTGATAAAATACACTACTAAAAAAAAATAAAGGAACAATTTGTAATCAGAGTATAGTATCAAGTTAATTAAACTTCTGGGATATTGATTTTATCAGGTAAGTAGCAGAGGGGGTTGTTAATCAGTTTCAACGAAATTAACAACAGGTGCACTAGAAGGGCAACAACGAGATAACCATCAAAACAGGAACGGTTTTACAGGTGGAGGCCACTGACATTTTTCCTCCTCATCTTTTCTAACTCTTTTTTACCAGTTTTGCATTTGGCTAGTGTCACTGTCACTACTGTTAGCATGAGGCGCTACCTAGACCCTACAGAGGTTGCACAGGCAGTCCAACTCCTCCAGGATTGCACATCAATATGTGCAATTGCCAGAAGGTTTGCTGTGTCTCCCAACACAATAACAAGAGCATGGAGGAGATTCCAGGAGACAGGCAGTTACTCCAGGAGAGCTGGACAGGGCCGTAGAAGGTCTACAACCCATCAGCAGGACCGGTATCTGCTCCTTTTGTGCAAGGAGGAGCAGGAGGAGCACTGCCAGAGTCCTACAAAATGACCTCCAGCAGGCCACTGGTGTGAATGTCTCTGACCAAACAATCAGAAACAGACTTTACGAGGGTGGCCTGAGGGCCCGACGTCCTCTAGTGCAGCGGTCCCCAACCACGGGGCAGCGGACTGGTGCCGGTCCGTGGGTCATTTGGTACCGGGCCGCACAGAAAAAAGTATATATATATATATATATATATATATATATATATATATATATATATATATATATAATTTATCGACGACCAGAGTCTGAGTGATGTTTTATTTTGAAAAATATAAAAAATTGCGGTATTCTCTCCCAATTACATCAGTCGGTGCATCTGTGCCTCTTGACACAGGTTAATTCAGCTCAAGACTCATCCTATCTATAACATCCTATCTATGTGAAGCGGGATTTTCTGTGGTTTCAGCGACCAAAACAAAGCTACGGAGCAGACTGGACATGAGGATGACACTTCATGTGTCATTGTCTCCGATTACGCCTAGATGGGACCGGCTTGTTGTTTTATTTTTATGCTGTTTGTATTGGATTTTATGCCAGTCGTATCATTTTACTTGATCGAGGTCGAATGGCATTTGCCACAGAACACCGGAATTGGCAAGTCCGCCAATGGCGCCCTGCGCTTTTCACAGATGAGAGCACGTTCACCCTGAACACATGTGACAGATGTGAAAGGTTCTGGAGAAGTCATGGAGAACGTTATACTGCCTGTAACATCGTTCAGCATGACCAGGTTGGTGGTGGGTCAGTGATGGTCTGGGGAGGCATATCCATTGAGGGACACACAGACCTATACGGGCTAGATAATGGCACCCTGACTGCCATTAGGTATCGGGATGAAATCCTTGTAGCCATTGTCAGACCCTATGCTGGTGCAGTGGGTCCTGGGTTCCTCCTGGTGCACGACAATGCCCGGCCTCATGTGGCGAGAGTATGCAGGCAGTTCCTTGAGGATGAAGGAATTGATACCATTGATTGGCCCCCATGCTCGTCTGACCTAAATCCAAAAGAACACCTCTGGGACATTATGTTTTGATCCATCCGACGCCGCCAGGTTGCACCTCAGACTGTCCAGGAGCTCAGTGATGCCCTGGTCGAGGTCTGGGAGGAGATATCCCAGGACGGCATCCGTCGTCTCATTAGGAGCATGCCCCGATGTTGTCAGGCATGTATTAACGCACGTTGGGGCCATACAATTTACTGAATACCATTTTGAGTTGCTGCAATGAAATACCAGCAAAATGGACTAGCCTGCCGCATCATTTTTTCACTGTATTTTTGGGGTGTCTTTGAATTCAGCCCTCTCTAGGTTGTTAATTTTCTTTTCAATCAAATGATGTGACATCCTTTTGTTCCTAACACATCACCCAGTCCATATCAGTAGAAATAAACAGCATGATTTTTTTTTGTCTAAATGTACACTAGAAAAATGCAATATGATAAAAAAAAAAAAAAACTAAAAAACAAAAAACAAAACAAAAACAGCTCTGCTAATGTTAGCCTTCCTGTGTTTAATCTTAAGCTTCCAGTCTGGTCCGACCTAACGGCGTCATCTACCTAGCATGCATTGCGTACAGGGAGGGATTTGCCATTAGGTAATACTAGGCAGTTGCCTAGGGCCCCAAGTTCCTGGGGGCCCCATAAAACTCTGTTTAGATGTATGGTTAATAGAACTATTCCTTATTTGTGCATATTAAATATGTTTTTAATAGAAACCGCTAAAATGGCATCAGAACGCTTATAATATTAAGTGTGTCTTTAATTAACTGAGAGAAGACAGCCTGTATATTTCACTCAGCTAAATCTATAACTAAACAGCTAAATTTACTTCTTGGGCGGAACTTGCCCGCATCCAAGGTGGACTAATTGTGGGTATGACATCAAGTGTTTCTCTTAGGAGTCTTAAAACTTCACTTGTCTTTTCTGCTGGGTCCACGGTGGCTTGTTCCTTCTGTCAGGTTGAGTGGAGGCTTTGTGGACCCAAATGCAGACATTAGTAGGCATAAATGAGCGGTGCTGATTTAATGAAGGACTCACAGGCAGCTGGGGCTGAAATCCAAAAATCCAAAATAACGAATACAGAAAAAAACAGAATCCTGGAGACATCAGAGAAAACATACATGAGGAGCCAGGAAAAGAAGATGATCCAGCACTGAGGAACTGCACAGGGAGAATATATATATAGGACACAGAACAAAGACAGGAGTAATGAGCTGTCAGGGAACAGGTGTGGATGGAAGGACCTAGAGGGAAGCCAAGAGGAAAGGAAACAAACACAAGGGGGCAACAGAGAGTAACTCAAGAACAAAACACTGCTAGAAAACAACTACAGATACAAAGAAACTATAAATTAAACAGAGGGCAGAACACTGACACTTTTATTTAAAAAGAAAAGCCTAGTTCCAAGTTTAGTGACTTTTGTTCTGAGACTTTAGCAACAACATATAAAAGCAGCAAACTCTGCTCTCCAGAGCAAGTAGATTGGTAACCGCGCCTCCTGCTCTCCTCTATCTTATCAGCTGTCATGATTCATGCAGCTATTATTTCATCCAAATGAAAAATGGCAAACAGATAAGCAGATCATGGCTTGTCTACAGTGAAAAGAATGACTGGGTTATTTACTTTTGGTAACCAAGGAAGGGGCAATCAGCTAAGTGAGCTTAGTGCTTGGAAAAAATCTTTCATTTCTTTTGAGACAGCATGAATAGTCAGCTGAGTACAAAACATAGAGAGGAAAACAAGAAGAAAAGGGACAAGAAGAGAGGGACACAACCTAGAACAAATAATGTATGTCTATTCTATAAATATTTCTGTATCTGTATAATGGGTCTGTTTTATGTGTTGTCTTGTCATTCCAGAGGGCCCCCTGCCTGTTTTTGCCTAGGGCCCCTAATTTCCCGAATCCACCCCTGATTGAGTATATAATGAAGGGTGTATAAATTTAAGTAATTGTAGGTTTTTCGATTCACAACAACAATTTTGAAGTTAGTAGGAAAATTATTACATATTTAGGTCAATATTTTCGATTGGTTGTGGATCCTTTTAAAGGTATTTCAGCGAAAAGGAAAAATGCCATTAATCGAAAAATAATTCATGCTTTTCTTTTCTAGTTTAATGAACTAAATAATTAGACTTAAAATCTTTCAGTATCATTTGGTTGTGTTTTTTTTATGTGTCTTTTGTTTTATGTGCCTTTAAATAAACTTTTGTGAGCTGGCACAAAGTTAAAGAAACAATAATAATGTAATAATGTTTGTTGAGAGAGGAAATTTAAACTGAGCTGCAACCTCATGTCTAGTGTATCATTTTAATGTTTTCTTCCTGGAAAATATCTCATTTCCATTTCTTTAAACAGAATTCGTCAGTAGTTTTCTTTCTGGAAGACTTGCACACATTTTTTTTTTAATAAACATTGAAACATGTAGATGCAAATATGGTCATTTAAAGCCTTTCACTTGTTGATTCTAAGATAGCTGCCATTTTAAAAGGTTTTTAGAAAATGGCTAAAAAAGGAACAACTTAGAGCATTCCCTCTTCAATGTATTTAGTTATTTATTTATCTTCTAAAAACATTAAGGAACATTACAGAAATATGTTCAATATGCTGGATCTCTAAGATCTCATAAGTATACTATTGTATCCTAAATGTTCACAATAGTACACTTGTGATTTTACTAACCAGGGGAAACATATAAAGTTTTTCGTAATGAAGTCAGGAGAAGTTTTCCTTCAGAAACAGGTGGAAGGTGAGCAGTAGATGTCAGGGCCGCAGAGGATCTAGTCTTTGTGTCTGGGTCTGTGTTGAGGTCTCCTAACAGCCTGATAGCCTTTAAAGGAACCTGCTGGAAAGTCAGAGAGGTTTGAAAACAATCCTTGCTGGAAAAACATTCCTGCCAATTCTTGCATCAATTCTCCAAAGACGTGATGCGCTTGGTTTGTTTTAAAGAACTGAGCTGCTCTTCACATGTCAGTCAAACCCCGTAATGGTGGACAGACACAGGGACATGCAGTTTGGAGGATGCTATCTGATTTCTTCACACTTATGGTGAAAAGAGACTCAAAGTTGTTTTTTTTTTTTTTTTTACTTTTACATGAGTAGAAATATAATAAATGATCACTACTCTCATTTAAATAAAATGTCTGGCTGCTCCACCCATTGTGAGATTAATCAATCAGTAATCATGGAAAATTATTATATTCTGGGAATCAGGACAGACAGACAGACAGAAAGAAAGAAAGACAGAAAGACAGAAAGACAGAAAGAAAGAAAGAAAGAAAGAAAGAAAGAAAGAAAGAAAGAAAGAAAGAAAGAAAGAAAGAAAGAAAGAAAGAAAGAAAGAAAGAAAGAAAGAAAGAAAGAAAGAAAGAAAGAAAGAAAGAAAGATTTGATTTTTAACACCACATTTATTTTTCAATAACAATACATTTTAACCTAACTCAATACATCTTTCACACAAATATTGAACTGAAAACTAGCTCCTCATCAACCACAGAACACACAACATTATTAAAACACCACAACAACACAAAATCAATTAAGTTATTCATCATTGAAAAAAACATAAATTCTGCTTTTACTCTACTTTTTACCAACAAAATAAATATCTTATCCACTCTTTCCCCCTGACCGCCATTGACTTTATTTTTCCTATCAACATAGATGGATAATTTTGCTTGTCCAATGAGAAAATTTAACAAATTCCACTTGCTCGACTCCTTTTTAGTGTAACCAGCACCAAAAATAAAAGCTATGTCAGACCAATAAACACCACATTTTTTAAAAACATTCTCTAATAACATAAACAATGGTGAGAGTCTCTTACACTCGAGAAACATGTGAAAAACGGTTTCTATCTCTTCACAAAAAGGACATAACTCACTCATATCTTTCCTGAATTTAACTACAAAACTGTTTACACCTATAGCACCGTGCAAAATCCTCCACTGAAGGTCCCCCACCCTCTTACTCAAGGGGGCCTTATAAAAAACTCTCCAGATTGGTTTCCGACTATGTCCGACTTTAAACTTGGCTCTCCAAACCGTATCAGTTCTTCCACTTAAATGTTTCTTTTTCAACCCTTGAACAACTAATTTATACAAACATTTTCCATTCAACATACAGAAATTAAAGTCTCTTTGAGTGATCAAAAGAGGACCCGTTAAATCCGAGAAATCAATGTTCAGTCCCATTTCTGGAAACGGATCTGTAGAATTAGGGAAGTCTTCTCCATTACTCAAGTCCTCCAGAAACTGTTTTTCACCCAGCGTCAGCTTTCCAAGCCACTGGTCCAAAATAGTTCTCATAACTCGGATCGACTTTAAACCAAGCAGATGAGCGTCGCTTCTGTGTTTTTAAGTCCTGGTCCAGCCGTCTTCACAACGTGTCCAAATTTTAAAACTTTATTCTGAAGCAGTCTTCTTGACACTCCAAATCCATCTTCTAGCGCCAAACGAGCTTCGAAAATTAAAGGTTCCTCTAGAAGCCAAAACAAGGATGCAGTTGGTTCAAGTCTTTTCCATTCGAAAAGTGTCCAAGCTCTAAACAAACTTTTATAAAACACCGGCATTTCATACAGAAATAATGACTTACAATTTAACAAAAACAGAGAAGCATCTAAACCAAAGCTTCCAATTCTCCTCAGAATAATACTTGTTATTGGCTTCCACAAAACATCCTCCTCCCTTCCCATTAGATATTTTTGAATAAACTGCAACCTGAACGCAGCAGTTCTGCTTTCCAGGTGAACTAAACCTTGTCCACCCTCCTCCTTAGGTAAGAAAAGCACGGCTTGGGGCACCCAATGTTTATCATCCCAAAAAAACTTAATCATACAAGACTGAATTTTGTTCAGCAATCCAGCAGGCGGTTCTAAACAAGCTAACTTGTGCCACAATAAGGAAGCAATTAAATTATTTAAAATTAGCACTCTTCCTCTATAAGAAATCTGCCGTAGCAGCCATCTCCATTTTGATAACCTTTCTTCCACTTTTTCCATCACTCCCTCCCAGTTCATTTTTTCTGTATCTTCATCCCCCAAATGTACCCCAAGGTACTTTAAACCCCCTCTTCTCCATTTTAAACCACCTGGAAGTCGAGGAAGCCCACTAAGCCAGCTTCCTATTGCTAGAGCCTCACTTTTAGCCCAGTTGACACGAGCAGAGGACAACTTACAAAATGACTCAACAATTCTACTTAAATTATTCACTTCTTCTTGATTTTTAACCATGATAATGACATCATCAGCATACGCTGATAAAGTAAAAGACACATTACAACTAGGAAACACCAGCCCCTCAATGTTTAACCTAATTTTTCTTAACAGTGGTTCAATAGACAGAGCATATAACATTCCAGACAAGGAACAACCTTGTCGAATACCTCTTGTAACTTTAAAAGGCTTACATAAGCAACCATTAATTTTCAGTACACTCTCAATGTTTTCGTATAAAACCATAATCTTGGCAATAAAACCGAAGTCGACACCGAACCTTTCCAGCACTTTCCATAGGTATCGATGCTCGACTCTGTCAAAATCCTTTTCCTGGTCTAAAGAAACTAAACCAGCATTATATCCCAAAAAACTGGAGACGTCCAAAATATCCCTAACAAGGGAAATATTATCAAACATTGATCTGCCAGGGACACAGTAAGTTTGTGTTTGATGAACCACCTGATCTATCACCTTCTTCAGTCTGTTTGCCAGCACCTTTGACAACAATTTATAGTCCGTACACAACAGAGAAACAGGTCGCCAGTTTTTAATCTCCTGAAGATCACCTTTCTTTGGTAGCAGTGTAAGAACTGCTCTCCTGCAGCTCTGAGGTAAAGAACCTACAGCAAAACTCTCTTCAAAGGCCTCCAAAAGATCGATACAGAGGACAGACCAGAACGCTCTGTAGAATTCACTGGGAAGTCCATCGATGCCTGGTGCTTTCCCTCCATCCATACTTCGCAGGGCAGCATGAATCTCCTCCAGCGTCATGGGTTCTCCCAACTCCTTAGCAACATCTTCAGAGACCCTTGGGAGATCACTGCAAAAGTCATTGAAATTATCGTCGTCTTCAACGTATTCAGAGCTGTATAGATCCGCATAGAACTCTGCAGCTCTCTTCCTGATGTCACCATCAGTAGTCAGAAGAACATCCTCAGATGATTTCAGTCCATGCATAAACTTACACTGTCCTTGCTTTTTTTCCAAAGAGAAGAAAAACTTTGTCGGTGCGTCCATTAAAGTGACTTTCTGAAATCTGCATCGAACCATTGCTCCTTGGGTTCTTGAGCCTAGCAAATCAGCTAAAGCGGCCTTTTTCAAATTGAGGTTCTCCAAATCACCTCGATTTCCTGTGGAGTGTGCAGAAACCTGCAACTCCACTATCTCAATCTCCAGATCTCTAATAGACTTGGTTAAATTCGATGAAACATTGACCGTGTACTGTTGACACAATTCTTTAATTTCAATTTTCCCCCGATCCCACCACTGTCTTAAAGACGCAAAGTCATCTTTTCTAGTTTTATGCATTTTCCAAAAAGAGACAAACACATCTCTAAAATGTGCATCTAACAACAAAGCAGTGTTAAAATGCCAATACGCTGATTTATGTTTAATATTGGCAATAAAAGCATTGCAGGAAACCAACGCATGGTCGGAAAAACTTACAGGATGGATACTACAGTTTTGAAAAATTCCAAAATTATGTCTAAAACTATATATCCTGTCTAACCTAGCTGCAGAAAAAGAAGCATCTGTGTTTCTAGCCCATGTATACTGTATTTCATGACCATGCATTTCTCTCCAAATATCAACCAATGAAAATAAATCAACCAAGTGCTTTAAAAACATTGTTGAGGCTGGATGAGGCTCAAGATGATTCCTATCCAACTGATCATTCTCTGTACAGTTAAAATCCCCACCCAAAAAAAGAAAATCATCGGTATCACACTTAGACAATACATCTTCAATTTCATGTAACAAATTAAATCTCCCCACTCTTGTATTGGGGGCATAAACATTTACAAAAACAATATTAAAACACTCATATTTTGCTTTCACCACCATTAATCTACCCTTGACTACTTCCTCAAAATGATAAGACACTGGAAGAAAATTCTTCGAAAACAAAATTGCAACTCCCCCACTGGCTTGGTTTAAATGGCTCAAAATAATTTCTCCTCCCCACTCCCTCCTCCAATCTATTTCATTTAAAGAGTCACTATGTGTTTCTTGTACCATTAACACATTTATATGTTTTAAATTCATTAACTCAAAAACACTAATTCTCTTCTTGACATCTCTGGCTCCATTTAAATTTAATGTGGAAACTCTGAAATGACTCATTTCTGCCAAAGATGAAAGAAAAAACACTAAAAAATAACACAGACATCTAAACCTCAGATTCATCATTGTTGTTGAATTCTTGCTTGATTTTTCCAATCAATTTTTTTAAACGGTAGACTTCTTTATCATTATATCCTCCTTTTCCCTTGTTCTTCAACTGAGATCCCACATACATGAAGAAAAGTTTCTTGTCAGGAAAAAAGTCCTCTACTTTCACATTCTTCATATTCTTAGTTACTTTTAAAAACTTTTTAACATCTAATACACCATAACCTTTCTTTCGTTGAGCTGGTGTTAGGGATCTGCTAGATGAGGCTAAACTGTCTTCTGTCCAGCCTTCATCTTCACCGTCCCCCTCCTCTTCCTCATCCAAATTACTTTCTGATTCCAGCATTTTTTCTGAACATTCCAATTCTGTATCCCTGTCATCATTTTCAATTTGAGAAACAATAGAGCCTTCAGAAAATTTCCTTTTTTTGACAAGTTCCCCACCATCTTCCTCCATGGTCTGACTAGAACCCTCAATCTCAGTGTCTGTTTTCTCAAAAGGAGACTTTAGCAAACTCTGGCTCTGTCCCTCCTCACTGCTGTTTTCTTGCTTTTCTTGTGAATCATTTACCGTTTGACTTTCCAAGGCCTGTTCTCCATCCTCTAACACATATATCTCCTGCACTTCCCCTTCGCTGCGGACATTTATCTCAGATATTTGCCCTTCTGTTTTTTTGGACTCCGCATTCCTCAAATCTGAATCTTCAGTTTGATTCGTCAAATGTTCGCCTTCTTTATTCTGATTTTGAGAATCATCAGGAGAAGATTTTTTTCCCGGACACGCTCGAACTAAGTGACCAATTTCACCACAACCGAAACACACCAAAGTACCAGAGTTTACGTAAATGGCGTAATCAAAACCATCTACCCGCACATTGAGAACAAAATTCAGATCTTCATCCTTTTTATTCAAGATCATAAGAACCTGTCTCCTGTGTGAAACGACGTGTTTTAACTGCGGTGATTTGCAACCCGACGGTAATTTCCTGATCGCGGACACAATTTTCCCATGACGCGACAACTCTCTCACTAACAAATCATCACTAATGAAGGGAGGAATATTCGCAATCGAGACCTTTTTAGCTGGATTACTCAATGGAGAAACAGACAAAAAAACGTCATTGACAACGATGCCTTTTTCGATCACTTTGTTTGTCTTGTCCACGCTGTCAACAAAAATAACCACAGCGCTGTTCATCCGAGCAGCGGATTTAATGCTGCTACAGCCTACAACTTCTCCCACCGCTAGACTACATTCCTCCACTGTCAGAGTGGGACTATTGGGTATGATCTTCAACCCATGTTGTCTCGTTAATTTGGTGAAATTCATTTCCGGCATTTTGAGCCAAAAAGGCCAAAAATGCCGGAACAACCCACAAAAATGTAATCAAATACACTCAGTCTCACTCCACAACCACAGTACTTAAAGAACAATACCCATACAAAAAGCAAAAAGAGGTGAAAAAAGCAAAGTTAGAAGTTCTCAATCTCTCAGTCCACTCACCACACGCTCCTCCACCAACCCCCAGCATGCAGTGCGAAAGAAAGAAAGAAAGAAAGAAAGAAAGAAAGAACGAACATGGGCTCCAGGTCATCACTGATACACACAAGTAGTAAATACTAAGCTGCAGCCACAGACGTATACCATCCTAAATAATATCGTGGAATCACCATAGCTCTGGAAGTTTTTATGTTTTTTACTTTGGTTTCTGTTGTCTTCTTTTTGCTGTTATGTTCTCTGTTTTCTCTGTTTTCTGTCTCTCTCGTCTCTCTCGTAGCATACAGAGGGCACGGGGGGATTTATCATTAGGCAATACTATGCAGTTGCCTAGGGCCCCAAGTTGCATGTACAGTATGGTTAATACAACTATTCCTTATTTGTGCACATTATGTTTTTGAAAAATAATCCTTTTGCTAGAATGCCATCAGAACAGCAGCAAAAAATTTGAATACAAACGATGCAAAGAGCAGTGTTGCCAACTTTGCACTTTTGTTGCTATATTTAGCCACTTTTCATACCCGTCTACAGTAGCACGTTTATTTCAACAAAGCGTTCATGCCAAATCTAGTGACTTTTTTCTGCTACTGCAGACTAATACGACAACATATAAAAGCAGCGAACTTTGCTCTCCAGAGCAAGTAGATTGGTAACCCCGCCTCCTGCTCTCCTCTATCTTGTCTGCTGTCATGATTCATGCAGCTATTATTTCATTCAAATGAAAAATGGAGAACAGATAAGCAGATCATGGCTTGTCTGCAGTGAAAAGAAGGACTGGGTTATTTACTTTTGGAAACACAGGAAGGAGCAATCAGCTAAGTGAGTTTAGTGATGAGAAAAAAAATCTTTCACTCCTTTTGAGACAGCATGAAAAGTCAGCTGAGTACAAAACATAAAGAGGAAAACAAGAAGAAAATGGACAAGAAGAGAGGGACAAAACCTAGAAAAAATAATGTATATCTATTCTATTAACATTTCTCTATCTGTATAATGGGTCTGTTTTATGTGTTGTCTTCTCTATTCAGAGGGCCCCCAGCCTGTCTTTGTATAGAGCCCCAACTTTCCTAAATCCACCCCTGACAGAGGCAGATCAGGCAGGATGCTTACCAGTCCTCCTTATATATTCTGAAGTGGTTTGGTGCATCCATACAGGACGAAATCTACACCAACTGGTCCAGAAATATAATTTCTGTGTGCCATAAAGTTTATTTTCCTGCAAAACAAAGAGATGCTGCATCTTTTTATTACATCAGATAACAGATTTAAAATGTCCTGAAACCAGATCTGACTGTATTTTATGGGAAATCTCTCTGGACTTACAAATTAAAGAAAGACTTAATCCAGTTGTCCAGAGTCGGTATTATAATTTAGTGGCACTGAAATAATCCCCAAGTTCACGGTGAATTTGGAGAGACTTGAACAAACTGCTCCGACTCTGCATAATTGATTTGTAATAAATAAGTGATGATGTAGAGGTGAAGAGGATACGGACGCCTGTGTCCAGATCGTGCCTCGGACAAACAGGGCCTCATGTTAATGAGACATTGATTTCTGCATCACTGAATAATGGAATATTCCTCCCCATGCAGCTCAGAGATGCATACTGTAGCCGTGGAGGAGAAGCTGAGCTGGAGGGGGATTCAGGGAGGTCAGAAAGGATGCAGACCTTCAGGCTCTCAGGGTAGACCTCTGTGGCTACAGCTCAGTATAAAAGTACGAGCATGAAGCTGGAGGAGAGAAAGCTGCGACCTAAAGGTTCTGACTCACACGCGTTTCTATGAGTCAAAACTTAATTAAAGACTTTATTTCTTTTTATTTTTGTTGTGAGCTTACATAACAGGTGCTTCTTCCTTTTGGACCTAAAGTCAATCAACGGTTCTGGATGGGGGCCAACAGGGGCCATATAAAAATGTAACCTTTGATTACTGTAGTCCAGGGGTCGGCAACCTGCAGCTCCGCAGCCGCAGACGGCCCCCCTTGCGGCTCCCTGGTGCTTTTTAAAAAATGTATGGAAATTTTTTTTTTTTGTGTGTGTTTATTTAAATATGGTGTGCAGGAGGTCAAACAAACATTCCTTATGTTTTCCAATGCTGTTAAAATTTGTATAATAAATCAATTTAAACAATAAATGTAAAAATTTCTTTCAACAAAAAGTTGCGTCATAGATATAGAGATCAGTGGTCATGGCGTGAATCATTTGCTTCCATTATCAATGTGGAATGATTTTCTGCATGTTTGCTTTGTAATGAGAAGCTATCAAAAAATAAAAAGTGTCAGTTGCTGCGGCTCGAGGATTTCCTCGGGGCCGTCTCTCCTCTTCCCTTGATGGGGGGGCGTATTTCCTTGGTTGGCCCCTCTTATGCGCCTTTGCTCCGGGGGTCCCTTTGGGCGTCTGGGGTTTTGGGTTCCCCGGCGCTCACCTCTGTGCTCTGGTGGGGCGGGCCTTTGGCTCTTCGCAACCACTATTGAGCATTTTTCCTTTGGATAAACTTTACATGCATAAGTGCACTTTCACAAACAACTACAGGTTTGGTTCCAGGAACTAAGACATTCACTTCCTTACAGAAAGCCCATATTCTTATCTTCATCTACCACAGTATACATGTCAGATTAAATAATACTACTTATACTAGTATTAAGGTGTTACTATATTGTATCTCTTATAGCATATCCATTGGTTGTGCTGTTCTTTTTTAATCTGTTTGCAGGTGATGAAGCAGACTAAAGATGTTTTATCATTATCTCCCTTTTATCTCCTCTTTCTTTCATCAAAAATGGATGACGGAGGAGATTCATCCACGACCTCCGACACAAAACTCTCCTCCTCTTGTATGTTTCCTCTGTCCATAGCGTTCCTTGACATTGTCGTTTCTAAGTCACCAATTTAGTGCTACTTGGTCCCAATAGAATTTCCCATTGGGAACCTACTAGCACTAAGTTGCTAACTGGCTAGAAATGATGCTTCTGATAAACTGGCCACAATCAAACTTGCTTGGGAACCTTCAACCACAACAATCCCGTCCCCTTGATTATCGACCAATCACATTCATCTTATTGACTCATATAAAGTCGTGCACCACTCGGGAGAATTTGGAAATGCAACGGTTGCAACGGCCACTTCCCTACAACTTTAATGCACTACCTGCTTGCACACCACTGCCTCCTTCTGTTCTTGAGTTGTACATGTCACTTGACATCTTACCAAATAAGCATTAGGTTCTGTCAGCATAACTGAAACTAGTAAATGTTAACTTATTCCACATTGTGTAAAATGACATTACTTAATGATGTTCAACCACAAAACATAACTATATATAGTAAAACCCTCATTAGCACACTCCCAATCTGGCTTTTTTAAGTGTACATGTGTGTCCACCACACTGTTTTTTTTTGGGATTTATTTTTTAATAACCTCCTGTACCCATTTTTGTGTCTACATTGTGACATTAATAAAGTTTATTCATTCAAGCTCAGATGATCAGCTCCCCTGGTTTCATCCACAGGTCAGTATTGATCAAACCCCCCATCTTCTGGAACAGAGCTTTGCTGCGCCATATGGATAAACACAGTCTGGGCCGTCCCAGAAGGCCACCTGGAATTTGCTGAATTTAATGCATCCTGTCACGCTCACCTGGACATGGGTGGAAACAAATACCAGGCAGTCAGCAGGGACCTCAGAAGACCATCAGGCTGACGGTGTGAGATGCTTTTTACATTTCTGTGTTTTCATCGATTTTAAACATACTTTCTCATTAAACTAAATCATTAAGATCTGTTTTATTTTTTAATTTTCGTTGCTGAATTAAAGCCACAGAAAAGAACGTGCAGAAATGAGGTCGACTTGTTAAAGGTTGCTTGTTACTTTAGATTAAAGCATCTGACAGAAAGTTTTATTTAGTCTTGTGATTATGCTCATTTAGGCAGCGCGTCACATTTGGAGCCAGAACACATTCTCTGTGGCTGAAAGGTCACAGGCGAGAAATCAGAGTGAAATCAATGCAGAGAAGAAGAACGCGACAACCTGAAGGGGATGGAGGCAGATCAGGAGGGCTCATCAAGACAAAACGAAGCAAAGCAATAATTAATAATTGAAATTTATTGATGTCACCAGTGGCGGCCGGCCCATAGGGGGCGCTGGGGCACCGCCCTCCCTGATAAGAAGAGAGAAACGTAAAATATATTTTTAGAAATTAACTCATAAATGTCAGTTTTACTCTCTAGAGTGTGTACCTATAAGCAAAACAAATTATATAAACTACACTTCCCTACCTACTGTCATTCATTTGTGGATTTCCACAGACAGACTCCTACCGTCTCTGTCTTGGGGCGCTGATCAGACAGACCCACATTTGCAGAGAATCTGTCAATCATGTACTATTGCTAGGTGAATTTAATGGCCAATCAGCGTCTCAGAACTTGGAACTCAGAACTTTCGTCTCAGAACTTTCAGCGCCCCAAGACTATGGTCTTGGGGCGCTGAAAATACTGCGCTTTAACAGGCTTCTGCACCCATGTGCAGGTGCAGACAATTAGAGGGATGATGGCGAACGTAACGAGCGAGATGCAGCTTCCACCAAATTCGGTGAGATCCTTATTTATCTACCCGTTTGCCAGAAAAACATCCCTGTTGTAGGATATGAAAATTTCCTGTCATGGTTATTGTGACTGCGACGAATCCACCTCGTCGCTTAAAACTTTGCGTGCCACACACACATTCCTGTTATACTGTGTTTGTGAGGACCAATCTGCTCGCGCTGAGCCCAGTAGCTCCATTAACTTAAAACACATAAGCTGTTCCTGGTTACCTGCTGGCGTATTGAGGGTGCACACTTAATATTTCTGGGGGTTATCCGTGTCTGTGTGTGTGTGTGTATGTGTGTGTGTGTGTGTGTGTGTGTGTGTGTGTGTGTGTGTGTGCTATGGGGACTTGTCATCTTCAGTCTGGCTGCGTCTTTGCTGGGTTCAAACCCAGTTTGGTGTAATTGAATAAGTCAATGAATCTGTGTAAAAGAATTAAGTTGTAAAAATTATTTGTTTGTTTTTTCAACATCGATTGTTTGTGGAGGTAATATATGGACAAAACTGATTAATGAGAAGAAATCAGAAATAAGAGAGCCTGAGGTGAGGGGCTTACACTATTTAATGAGGGCTGTGGGAAGAAGAGCGGCCATTTCTGTTTTCTGTTTCTTTGTTACATTGCTGGTAACTGGAGAGAGGCTGAGGCCCAGAGGATCTTGTATATGTTTAGTTTCTTTTGCACCCTGTTTTGAGTTTTTGAGCACAATAAATCACCAACACTGGTAACCCGACTGAGCCTGGATTCTTGGAGGCCAAAGAACTCCGTCACAGTGACCAAAATCATCACTGTTACTGTTATTATATAGTAAATTAAATCATTACTGTTAAATTGTATGTATTGTGCAATTGTTTATTTGAATTCTTATTCCGGATTAGTTGGAGACATACACTAGGCTATATCAGCCCCAACAAAAATATTTTTCACCAGCCGCCACTGGATCTCACATTGGAGAAATTTACCTCTGCATTTAACCCATCCCCTTGGGGAGCAGTGGGCTGCCATTGTAGGGCACCCTGGGAGCAGTTTGGGGTTAAGGGTCTTGCTTAGAGACCCAGAGTTGCAGTATGTGGGAGAGGGGCTTAAAAACAGAACCTTTGGATTGCAAGCTCTATGCCCTAAACACTAGATCGCCACACCCCCTTATTAATTTAGTGTTTATTCCCATTTTAGCACCTTGAGGTGCAAAACCTGGGATGGATAAGAAGGCACCAAACCGTATAGTGCCTTATAGGAGAGCAGCAAGATCTAAAATTCAGCTTGAACCTGAGAAGGGACCCAGTGAAAGGAAGTTGGTAACATGGTCATGTTCTTTGATCAAGATACGAACATCTGCAGGCCTGAACAAAATAATGTAACCGCTTTTGGCATTTACTTAATCATATTTAGTTACTTTAACACCATTGTTTCATGTTAGCAGGGTAGGGCATAAAGAAATGTGTTAAAGTAACTAAATATGGTTAAGTAAATGCTAAAAGTGGTTGCATTATTTTTGTTTTAGCACAGACAGGAGAAATGAATCAATGCATGGATAAGAACCTCTGGATTCAGAAAATATAACCCCCTCTGATTTTGTTAAAGTTCCTGAGATGATAAAATGCAGACACCTTTTAATGTGAGATTCAAAGGAGAATTCCAGCTCAAACCACTCCCAAAAATAATGCAACCGCTTTTGGCATTTACTTAATCATATTTAGTTTCTTTAACACAATTGCTTAATGTGCTACTCTGCCAGAAACAGTTACATTATTTTTTTTCTGTGAAGTTCTTTATGCTCTCTCTGCATTTTATGACACAGTAATTCGTTTTCATGGTGACATTGCGGGACAAGTAGTGACATTTTTGAAGTCTGATAGACAGAAAATCTGCCTTATTAGGATTAAGAAGCAGGAAATGATTCGATAAACAGACTCTGATAACATGTTTATAATTTTCTCATACAGTGGCTAAAGACACATAAATGTTGGGATCTGGAGGCTTTGTCCACTTTCTCCACCAAGGGCGCACGAGATCTCCTGGGGGCATGAGCTGACTGCAACACCTGTCTTCAATCTGCTCATCAGGAGGCTCCATTTAAGGAGGAGGAGGCTACCACTTCCCTGCCAGAGTGTTTGCCAGTAATGGAAGAGCTAGACCTGAGCCAAATAACCTGATCTGAATCGCTGACTTTTTGAACCTGCCTGACCCTGTTTCTCTCTGCCTCACAGATAGAGTCCAGCCTGAACACAAAACAATAAAAGCAAAATCATGCACTTAATCATTTTGAAACTGGAAAAACTTTCAGCTTTAGTGTGTGAAGCTGGCTCGTTTAAGAAAAAAATGGATTAATGTTCAGAAGATTTTACTTAATAAAGTGTTTAAAAATGAAATTATTTGATTTTATAGCACTGATATGTAATAAAATGTCATAAACCATCTGATCATAATAACCCAAAGTTATTTGTCTATTTTATTTTTATTTCATCTTTTTGTTAAATCAGTTTGAACTAACCCAGTTAGTGCCTGATCGGGTAAAGAAGCAGGTCTTGTTACAGAAGTCCTGAGCTGACAGACGGATGTGATGACAGACAGCAGAGCAGCAGCAGGATGAATCCATCCAGCGTGGAAAGGATCAGTTTGCGGAAGCAACAGGCGGAGGGACCCGGGGGACACCTGGGAGTCAGGAGGTAAAGCTGCAGGAGACGAGGAGGGGATCTCTGCCTAACAAAATAAAAGAAAACATATTTCATTGAATTTAAAAAATTTTTAAAGGCAAATATTAGGGGTTTTCTATAGAAAATATGACTTGAATTCAAATAATTTATTCCCCTATTTCCCCCAATTAACAACTGAAGTAAAAAACTGTATTCCGTGTCTTAACTTCAATTTTTTTTAAAACATCTGAAGTTAGTATGAAATAAAAATGACTTTTTTGTCTGTCTTTTAATTCCTTCGTTTTCTTTCTTTCTTTCTTTTTTTTTTTTTTTTTTTTTAGTTAAACCCTCCATTTTACTCTGATAAGCCCCCCGGAAACCGCGCGCGCGGTAACCATTGCGTCTTAGCGCGCGGACCTGGCACCCGGCGTGTTGTGCTCCGCTCCTCATTCCTCTCCAACTCCCCGTCAGTGCGTTAGACACCGTTTGAGCGCGCGCACATCCACCTCTCCGCCTGCAATAAACCTGGAGACAAACGGAAGCGCGCAGTTACGAACAAACCACTTCTTTCTCGGACCCGGGAGGAGCAGGAGTGACAGAGTCAGCTTCCAACTTGTCCCCGGCTGCCGTGTCCACCCATGCGCGGATTTACGCGTCTTTCCTGCGGTCATCATCGGAGAGGCTCCATCAGGACCAGAGTGGAGAATGTAAAATAAACCTTTTCAGAAAAGTTCAGAGAAAACCAGAAGAGAAGCAGGAGAAGAGATGGATAGAGGCGCTTTACCGACGGCTTTTCTCTGCTTCTTACTTTGGGGATTTACTGAAGGACAGTTCTTTCCAGGTAGGAACTTGGTCTTTGATTTTTTTTTTGTGTTTTAAGCAGCTGTTTATGCTCCTTTTTCCTGCTTTGACATGTTTTATTGGAACTCGGACAGATGTGGGATCAGTTGGGAATGGAAATGATATTGAGGCTTGAAGTTTTCATATTAGATCCGTCCTGGAAAGATGAAATATAAGTCTTCATCTGTTGTAATTAATGATCTGGATGCTTGGAGAAGATGCAGATTTAACTCCAGCAATCTTAAAGAGGTATTTGATTCTGTTGCCTCTCTACACTGCAAAAACCATCTAGAAATTAGTAAATATTTCTTACATTAGGTGTATTTTAATAAGATGATTAGCCAATAGAATGAGTAGTTTTGCTCTTAAAATATATAATTAGATGATAGATGAAATAAGACAATTCCATAGTTTTTTTTTCTTATTTTAAATGTAAAGGGTATTGTTCTATTGGCAAAGTCTTACTTACTATCTAAATTAAAGAAAAATGCACTTATTTTAGGAACAAATTACTTATTTAGCTTTACATTTTTGCAGTGTAAACTGTGATTCATATTTTATTCTTAAAAAAAGAAAAAGCTTCTCTTTCACTTCCAACAGTTTGAGCAAAGCGTTGAAGCTCCTTCTGAGCCTAAATCTCCTCCCCGCTCTGAGCATCAGATCCAAGATGCTGTTCGCTCCTAAAAACTCCTCTTCAGGAGACTTTCTCCACAACAGGAACCAAGATGCATCAATTCAGGGAAAACTTTAGTGTCTTCGCGGCCCCTGGAGCCAATGTTCCTCCTTTTACGCGCCGCAGAGTTTGCAGAATCTGACATGGAATAACTTTAATACTGCAAAGCTGTTTTTAACGAAAGTCTTTTAGTGTAAAAATGTTCAACATTAAACTGAATTCGTGTCTGTTATCATCTCAGCTCATCAGTCATGGCTGTCTGCGTCCTTTTTTAATGACTTATTGTTTTATTGCTGTATTTTATTCGATTTTTAATTCTGTATTTAAACACTAGAGGTAAAGTTCAGAACAAGTCAGTTTCTAAAACGCTGGTTTCCATCCTTTGTGTTCCTGCCGCTGCCTCAGTTCTCTCTGCTTGGTATTCATGACCTGTAGGATTGCAAAAAGAGGCAGCTCTGAAGGGGAGACTGTCTCCCAGCGCTGACCCCCCCCCCCCCCCCCCCCCCTTCACTCCGCACACATCTCCGCTCTGTGTCTCTGCTGGAGGAGACGCACCGAACCTCTCTCCGTGCGTAAAGACGCGCCGCGCTCTATCGGCTCATTCAGTCCATATGTTGAAAAAAAATCTACAAATAAATAAAATTCAGCTCCTTTCATCTCAAAAATATAATCCAAACGGTAAAGACTGATTTCTGATTGAACCTGCTGGATGGAAACTGAGCCACATAAAAATGACGAAGTTGGATTATTAGAAATCATCATTTAGTTTCCAGATTATTCCTCTTAATCTGCTCTTCTTATACCTTTTATAAAAATATATATATAATACTTATATTTATAAATTATCCGTTTTAGTTTCACATGTTTCAGTGTAAACAGGACTTAGAAAATCCTCCAGGAGTTTTTTTTTCTTTTTTTTTTTTCAGGCTGCTGTTCGCTGACTTACCGTTAGGGGGCGACATCGCTCCGTCTGATCTCTGGTTCCCAAAAGGCACAAACCTTCACCGGGACATTTCTGATCAGCTCTCCTCAAATAACCCAATTAATCAGAAGTTTGCAAAAAAAAAAAAAAAAATAATAATAATAATAATAAATAAAATAAAATCAAACTATTTAACATTATTTTTTTTAGATACCTTTAATTGGTAATGAGAAGCTGTTGTTCTTTGGGTGGGTAACAAGCTCCCTCTTTAGTTTTAAGGGATCAGATCTTTTCAGGAGGCTGCAGCTGGGCTCCTGATGCATGTTCTCCACGCTGCTGTGGAGGAGCTGCTTGGATCTGGAGTTTATGGATGCTGAGGCGTGCATGTCTTCAAGGAAAACATTTCCAATTGATGTTTGGCTTAATTAGATTCCCTTTGGCAGCAAGGGCAAAAAGGATAAATGGCAGAAGGAGAATGAAGGAGAAACAAGGTCCGGTTCTCCTCCTGACATACGGAGAAGGATTTAACATCCTTCAGGTCAATTAGAACACCTTTAATATGATTAGTGAGAAGTGTGACTGCTACATGCCGTCATACAGAAGAGAAGGAGGCCGGAGAAAATGGGAAAGATGAGGGAGGATGGGGAAAGGTGATGGAGGTGAGATTTGAGCCTCAGGGAGAGAAAAAGATGATGAAAGACTTTAAGGAAGAATGATAGAGGAGGAAGAGACAGGAGGAGGTCAGGGGAGAGGATCGCAGAGGAAGGGAAGGATGAATAATAGAAGAAAAGAGCTGGAAAGCAAAGATGAGGTGAAAGGACGAGGCTGCGGATAAGTCCTGTCCTCTTTGGTGTCGTTTATCACCGAGGGAAGAGAAGGAGGAAAACAGAATGAGAGTGGGATGAAGAAGGAAAACGACACTAAGTTGATTATGTCTGACTGCTATCGATTGTCTGAGTGGCTCTAAGAGTTAAAGAATGGGAGATTTCTGACAGCATGTCTGTCACCTCTGGGCGCCGTGTTCAGCAGGCGGTCCTCCACGTGTCCGTCTGATCCATGCCATTCTTCATCCATTCTTCTGTTGGCCTCAGCAATGGTGGGGAGATCGTTAGAGATGTGTGATGTGAACAGAGAAGTGTTTCATCCTCATGTCAGCTCTACCTTCATATTTACCCTCCAAGCACTTAGAGTATCACAGTCCCTCTGTAAAACAGCCTACACTATAAAGTGACTCAGAGTAATGCAAAATAAGAAAAACATCTTCAAGTATTAACTGCATTTATTGCAATAGCTGTAAAGGATTTAATTAATGGACATTTCATGCAGAGAAAAGGTTTATCTCAGCACTAGAGCAGCACTGAGATCAGATGAAGTAGTGACTCTAAATAAGGTCTCTTCTTCTCTTGTCATCCTCACAATGTCGGAGTTCTTCCTGTCTGTTTCAGCCCTGCCTATACGCAACAGGAAACTACTTCTGTCTCTAATTGCTTTCATCAAAACATCTAAAAAGCTGCAAGTGTCCTCACTACGCCAACAGCAAAAACCTCCAAATAGATTAATACCAGCAGGTCATCTAACACTTTGAAGGAGCACAAAGTTTACCCTCAGGTCAGCACAGATGCATGGTAGAGGCCCACATTACCAACGTCCAAATTTACCTACTAACCAAAACCAGGAGACTCTACATAGAAGAAAATGACATTCATAGTTTTGGATATTATCAAATTAATTTACTAAACTTTTATCTATCAGTTGCACTTTATTTATTTTTGAATAAACATTGCACTCTAAAAAAAGATATTGGAACTAAATTATGTCAACTGGTTCCAGTAAACTAAGTAGATTAAAAGCCTGCATTATTATAAATATCTATAATAAGAGTGGCGGCCAGTTGTTAGGGCATTGAGGTTGGAATCCAGAGGTTCTGAGTTTGAGCCCCACTCCCACAGACTGCCACTCTGGGTCCCTGAGCAAGACCCTTAACCCCATACTGATCTGCAGGTGCTGCACGATGGCAGCCCACTGCTCCCCAAGGGGAGGGGTTAAGTGCAGAGGTACATTTCTCCAATGTGAGATTAATAATGTTACATTATTATTGTTTACTTTAACATATTAATTAAAGACAAAAAGGTTAATAAATCCAGCATTGTAGATTTAAGGTTGTATCACTTGATCCTGTGTAGTTTTATCTAACAGCTAATTGGCAGCCTAATTAGCACCAGCTTGAATCAGTTTAATTCAAACTGAGTTACAACTGGATTTCATTGACGGACTTTAATTTAACTGTGACTAGCTTCATGTTTCAACTTCAGTGGCCTGAAGGTATGAATTCATCCTAAGGCCAACTTATTATCACAGCAGGGTTTCTGATTATAGGCAAGGCATGGCTGTTGATTGCCTGGACCTTGTTCTCGTCATTCAGCTGATTTCTCAGAACTTGCCTTACTGGTTGAAGGTATTTGGCTGTTGCATCTTCCTGGTTGCCATTCGCCTGTGGTATTCCAAGGTACTTGTAGCTCTTTACTAAATCTGCTATCCTCTCTTCTTAGAGTGTGCTCTGTGAGGATTACCTTCTCTCTCCTTGTCACCATCCGGCCATATTTCATCAGCCAGAACGACATTCTGATGTCCGTGCTTTAGATCCTGGTGGTGTAGATCAGAGAGTCAATGTCTTGTTGAATCTTAGCGTGCAGCTTGATGCCAACCATATGCAGGCTGATAGTGGCCCCATTTCTGAATAACTATCCATAGCCAGTCTTGTTGATTCTTTGGCTGTTGGAGATGCACATTTTTTTCTTGGTAAATTCCGCATGTGATTGAGGTTTTGGCTTGAATTTGAGAGACAGATTATTGGCCGATTGTTGGTTGGGACTGTGCCTTTATGAGGGTCTTTCATTATCAGTACTGTCCGGTCCTCAGTCAGCCAGTCAGCCTGGGTCCCGCTCTCCAGCAGCCGGGTCACTTGTGCTGCTAGGTATTCATGGAGAGGAGTCACTTTCTTGAGTCCCCTCTGACGCTGATCCTTCGTCCCATTTAGCACTGATAATATGGAGTCACAGTTTTTTATTGTTTGCTGTTTTTCTGTTTTATTTTTTATTGTTGAAGACTCAGCAGACTAAACAACAAATCAAAACCGTGGAAGTGGAAGCTTTTCAGCAAATTGAGCTCTGATAAAAGACGTTATTTCCCTGGAAAATGATTCTTAGGTGATTAAACCGTGACTCCAGTTTATAAATGGAACCACTGTGTTAGAAAAAAGACAAAAAAAAAAGAAAAAGAAAAAAAAAAGGCCAAACATTACTTGTAGGACACATATTCTGCTCTCTTACTCCAGATATACATATTCATAAACAGTTTATGATAAACGTAAGTTTTTGTGCTTGGAAAACAGCCTGTTTAAATCCCACACATTTCATAGGAGCTCTAAAATCTGTAATTCAGATTTCATGCATAAGCCCTGAAGGCATCATTTGAACACAGCTGTAAGTGTAAAAATATTGTGATTTAGGCACAAAGCGATTAACTAGGTGTTATTGTTCATCCATAGGAAGGTTTGAGCAGCCAACGGTTCAGATGTTAAAAGTTTGCTCCAATTCTTTGGCTTTTTTCTCGCTGTCACTCATGATGATTTGTTTCAAAGCTGCCTTTTCTTTAAAAGGAACTAAATAAATGATGTGCCTGTTGGACATCAGCTCTTTCTTTAGAGCAAATTAGAAATATTCATCACAGACAAAGCCATCAATTACATAAATTAAAAAGGCATAATTTCACACGACCTCATGATTGATACAGAGCTCATAAATGGCAGCACAGCCAGAGGTCTGGATCCTTGTCTATATTGTGGACGTTTTTTTTTTTTTTTTTTTCAGCAGCTGAAAGCCTGCAAACAGAAATGAGGTGGAAAATGTTTTTGTTTTTGTCTTTTAGAGGCTGTTAGTTTCAGCCTCAGGGCGTGATGGAGCAGATGCTCCTCATCTCTCTTGGTGTGTGACACCCTGACTCCACCTTCCCTGAGAAACCATGAAGGTGGAGGAGTGAAGGAGTTTTATACCCACTATGTCCTGTCATTTGTTTTTTAAATAAAACAGCTTCATTTTTAATATTGATAAAATATTGTAGAGACATCTAGAGGGGATAGTAAATCTTGTCGAAGTACACAGCACCGCGGCTCTTCATACACTTCTAGGTTTATTCTCTGTGATGCTTGATCTCTTTATCTTCAAACTCCATTGTTAAATGTGTTGTTTCCATAGAAGCACGATGCACAATAACAATGAGGTCCAACAGTGTGGCTGACTGCATACAAACAGGAGGGGATGAGTTCAAAAGAACAACACATAGAGTAGCACCTGGAAAACTAGATTCTTCTTGTTGTCAATCATAGCAGGCTGACTTACTTCATGGATTCAAAAGGCAGGACTAGCAGAGTCAGTAAAAACACTTTAATATCAATCAGAAAACTACAGATATGAGAAGCTACTTTTCATAAAAAGTAAAGGTTTCATAACAGTTAATTTGGCAAATCAGGAAAAAGAAGGGGCATCATTAACCCCTTAATGCCTAAAATGTTAAGCAGTTTTACGAAAGACATCACCATGTATTTTTGCTCCGTCAGAGGTTAGATTAAATAGAGGTCATTAACTTCAATATTATATCTATAATTAAAGCATATTTAGGTATGAGGCCAAGTAGACACTCTAGGCATTTTGCTGTGACTCCATCCTGTGCTGCTGCCATCAACACCTTTGTTTATAGATGCTGGAGATTGGCCTGTTTTCCAGTGTAGTCCTGTTTCTCTGACTGTGGCTGGCTGGATATGCTCTCTTCATCCTCTGACATGGGAGCTGGCTCGGAGCTCGTCTGCCTGGCTGTGTGGTTCCTGAACAGCTGCCTTTTCTATGCCTGCTTCTGTCTCCTTGAACCTCGGCAAATGGCCGCTCACACTGAGCCTAGCTGTGCTTGAGTTTTCTTCCTGTTAAAAGGGAGTTTTTCCGCCCCACTGTCGCTACAAGCATGCTTAGTGTGAGGGATTGCCTTTGAGTCAATGAGTCGATGCAATCAACTGGTTTTCCTTAAATAGAAAACTGAATCAATTTGGCTGGATGATCTGGTGAACTGGAAAGAGCCTTGAGATGACATGTGTTGTGAATTGGCGCTATAGAAATAAACTGAATTGAATAACACACATTTGACAATCTCAGAATGTTATATTTTATTAAGGGCGTTTTGCTCAAACATGGCATATGGATTAAGTTAAAACATAGATTTTTGAAGTAGCATTACTATTTTTTTTATCATCTTAACATTTCATATTGATCTATATTGTGGAAAGTTTTCATGCTACTTTTTCCAAAGAGCTGTTAGGACTTTTTTTTCCAATAAGAAAACAGCTTTAAATATTGAACAGTTAGAAACAGATGTAAAACACGTGTTTTTTAAACAACAGTTGCATTTTCATTATTAAAGTGCTCAAAAGAATATAAAATACTGTAAACATACACTCTCCTGGCAGATGCTATACTACATATTTTTTGCATCAATCAGTGTTAGACATTTAATAAAAACCGTTTTTGATAGTCATTACTGTTTGTTACCCAGTGTTTTAAATTCAGCTAATTATTAAAAGGAAAAAAACGGAATCACTTCATTGTATTCTCCTAAGGCTTTTATCTGTTTCATGGTTTGATTTCTTGTTATGATTACTGCTGTATTAATCATAACTTTTTCAGCATTTTAAGTCATCAGTAGATTCAGTTTTTATTGATGAAATGAATAATTTGTAATAAAAATAATAAATAAGATATAATTTATATAGAAATGCATATAAATGTACCTATGCTTTTTAACGTTTTTATATTTGCAGTCGAAATGAGTAATAAATGTTTTATACATTCCAAGTGTTTGATTAAGAGTACCTCTTTTTCTTCATTAATGTTAAAATTCGCTGACATAGTGAAAGAAGAGTAAAGCAAACACCTCTTAGACTTTCCCTGCTTACCTGCTGCCAGCTGAAGCGTCCTTCCGCTAAAGTAGCAGAGCGTCTTCCTCAGATGGCAGGATGAGACGAATCAAGCCGTGATTGAGCTGATTGTGATGTCGGAGGTGTACAACATAACATGTGTAGCCCATTAAAAACTTCTTTTCCTCTAATTAAAACAACTTCTGCTAAATGCAGGAGGTCTTAGCAAAGCTTAACGAGGTTTCGCAGTAATTAATCCATATTTAATAAATGATGTTAGGCAGGAGAGGCTGCTTAGTCGGCCGAATCAACAAGCTTCAGAGGGGAGGGGGGGCTGTGGATGACAGGAAGGAAAATAAAAGAAGGAATGAGACGAATAAGTGTGGGTAGCAGCGGGAAGGTAATAAAGACAGTTATAGAGTGTGGCTGGAAGAGAGAGAGGAGAGGAAGGAGATATATTAGATGATATCCGAGCATCCCCCACTTTATTCTCACAGTGACTAAATCTGATTTATGTCAGACTGTGTGGGAGATCTTATTCAGAAGATGGATATGTTGGCAGGGCAGCTCTGAACCGGCCTCAAATATTTTATATAAAAATCATCTAACTTTACAGCGTAAGAGAAAGTGGCTGTTATAATTTAATTCCACTTTATTAGAACTCTTGTCTTTGTCTGTTTTAGTGCTTATATCCATCGTTTGGACTACTGCTGGTTAAAGTTTAACGGAGGCAGATGGAGGTTGAATAAAAAGTGTTAAACGGTTGATATAACTCCGTCAAAACTAGTTATGCAGACGAGCTCAGTGGTGGGCCAGTTTTCTCAGGTTCTTGCCTCCTGGGTTCTTTCACACGTTGAGGATTAGGAAAGCAGATTAAGTTCTGGTCGAAGGTAGCAAGGAGCAGAATCGATTCAGCCTTTGACTTGATTTAACCAAATTAAACAAGTTTTAGCCTCTTGGGTTCTGCTGATGCCAACAGAAAACTTTCCCCTTCAATGTTTGCCAGTCCCAATGATCGCAAACCAGCCCCACAGCATGACACTAACACCACCGTGTTTCCATTATAATCTCTAAACAAGGGGTTCTCAAAATGGGGGCCACTGGATGATGACCCCAATCATGGTGATGTAATCTCTGAGGTGTATGGAGGATTAAAATACATCATGAAATAAGTGGATTCAAATGTGAAAATAAGTACATATAATATTAATTGATCTAATATATGATTCTAATATTTGATATACAATTAGATAATGAACTAATGTATTAAATAATTAAAACCATGACTGGCTGCCTTGTTCTGGTTGTCTATCTGCTGGGGTCCTCGCTTTGGTTTCCTAAAAAAAATCCAGCTCCGCCATGATAAAGTGAAAACCGTCGACCAGCAGATTTGATGATGCGATGGAGCCTTTTGGACACTGTCAGACTCTATAAGACCCTATAAGTTCTGTATCTCCGATAGGATAAAGGCGGTTCACATCAAAATTCTACACACTATATATCCTACAAATTTATATTTTCTAAATTCTCAGATATTGATAAATGCAGTTTTTTTTAATATGGAACAGGAAACCTAATCTCATTTATTCTGTCACTGTACCCACTCTATAAATTTTCTCTTCTCTTCTTGAACAATATATAATGTGGAAACTCAAAACCTACATTGTAATTGACAGTAAGAGTGTAATACTGTATTTTGTCCATGGACAAACTAATGTTTTTAGTGTCTTTTATCAAAAACCTTCTCATTTTCAATCAATCAATTTCTTTTTTGTCAACTACAATTTACATTCTAATAGACATTTCAGTTTCAGTACAAACTGTTCATCACATACATTTGTACAGACAGGGGGAATGATTTACTGATGCGTGCAGCAGAACGCTGCCTTTGGCGTGTTCTTATGGCTGCCAAGGGCCTCAACCCAGAGGCCGTTCCCTATCAGCCTCGTGAAACCATCCTCATCTCGCGAGCCTTCAAGGTTTCACTCGCTAATCAGTCTGGAGACTCTCCGTTGAAGAAAATTTGGAGCCGTTCACCAAACGAACGTCCAATCAGCGTTGGCTTTGAGGCGGGTTGAGGTGTGACGCAACGAGAAGCGCGACAGTTCAGTCTAAAGAACATGGCGGCTTCAGCCGATGAAACTAGCATTAGCGTGGCTATCGAGCAAGTTTTATCGGAATTACAGAGTATTTCTTCACTGAAAGAAGAGCAAAAGACTGCTCTGGAGGCTTTTCTCAGAGGAAAAGATGTTTTTGCTCTTCTCCCGACTGGTTTCAGCAAGTTTAGCCTGGCTTGTGGTTGTGTTTTTGACGTCGCTCTGTTAGTACGTCATATGCTTCGTTGATCTGATTGGTTTATTTGGCCCGTCTATCACCAACATAGGCCAATCAGCTAACCAGTATTTTCGGCCCTTCCCAAAATTACTTCAACCGAAGGTTTCCAGATCAATATGCGGAGCAAATCCATCTAGCGGAGTCAGGTTAGTTCCCTATAGCGCTGCCTTTATATCTGTGCAAAGATACGAGCCACATTGGGGACAGAGAGGGGGAAAAAAAAGCTTATTTCACACTTTATCCTTGACAGGATAGAGTTTGAGATATCACGTAACACGAGACAAACATTTAGGCAGAAGGAAAACATCGGAGGCTGGAAAGTCAATCTGACATTTGAGGCATTAGTATGATGAGTGAATTGTAAATATTAAAATTGTAAATATATTGTAAATATTAAAAAATGTCTCAGATGTTTCTTGCAAGAATTTAAGGAGTAAATAAAATCCCTTACTTTAATTGATTCGAAATAGAGAAATACTTCTACGGACATTTTTGAGATATTTGGGGAAAAAAAGAATTACTGGTGAGAGATGCAAAAATATGTAGTATAGCATCTGCCAGGAGAGTGTATGTTTACAGTATTTTATATTCTTTTGAACACTTTAATAATGAAAATGCAACTGTTGTTTAAAAAACACGTGTTTTACATCTGTTTCTAACTGTTCAATATTTAAAGCTGTTTTCTTATTGGAAAAAAAGTCCTAACAGCTCTTTGGTGAAATTGTTTTTTTTTCCTGCTTTTTTCACGTTCAACATAAATGTTCCTTAAGAGTTTAGTTTCTAAGTGGCTACAACAATAAAACACCACAGATTACCTCTCTTTATGGTCACTATTTTCCTAGAAATGCCTTGAAATTCTGTAGAATCACATTAAACAAAATGTAAACATAGTTTTGTGAATTTAAAAGCAACAATAAGAACATCAATTTATTAAACTTAATCTCGGTCGCTGAGTGTTGGAGAAGTGCAGAGAAAAATTAAACCATGTAAAATAAAAAAAAACTCCAAAACAAAATCTGTTAAATGAGGAAAATGTTCCGTTTTCCAAACTGTATAAAAATTGATGGTAGAAAATAGAAAGTTTATTTTCAGAGGGATGTTCTTCAGAATGAAGAGATGAAAAATAAAACATCTGATTAAACACAGCCAAAGAAGAAATCACTCATAAACAACAGGTTTGATTTGATGAAGATTGAGAAGAAAAACTGAAGCAAAAATCCCAATATCTGCTCGGCTCCTGAGCGTTTTCCTTTCATTATTTACACTGTTACGCACACAAAGCCTCACAAACATATTTATTTTCATAGCAGCAGTCTGAAGGTGCAAAAGCGTTTTCTAGCTGTTTGCTCTCATCTGAACAAACGGCAAACACTTGACTCATACAGGCCTACTGCCTGTGTACACATTTCTGATCTAGCATCTGCTCTCCTCCCAGTCTTCCCCTTTTAACCATCCTTGTTGATGACTTTTTCACTCCTTCAGGTTAGGATCATTGTCATTGATGATGTTAGATTATTGCACCTTAATATTAGCTGCCTGTTGCGTGTCAGAACTGATGTTTTCCCCAGTAGTTTGTCTAATTAGGCCAGTTCCTCTGTCCGGATATTAAATTCAATTCAGTTTATTTCTATAGCGCCAATTCACAACACATCTCATCTTAAGGCACATTACCGTTCACCAGATCATACAGTCACATTGATTCAAAGTTTTCTATCTAAGGAAAACCAGTTGAATGCATCGATTCATAGACTCAAATACAATCCCTCACACTAAGCATGCTTGTAGCGACAGTGGAGAGGAAAAACTCCCTTTTTACAGGAAGAAACATCCAGCAGAACCAGGCTCAGTGTGAGCGGCCATCTGCTGAGGCCGACTGGGGTTAAAGGAGACAGAAGCAGAGATAGAAAAGGCAACTGTAAAAGGTTCCGAGCCAGCTCCCATGTCAGAGGATGAAGAGAGCACAGTCAGCGTTAGTCACAGTCAGAGAAACAGGACTACACTGAAAAACAGGCGGATCTCCAACATCTATGAACAAAGGTGTTGATGGCAGCAGCACAGCAGATATTTCTGTCCAGGATGGAGTCACAGCCAAACAGGAACAGACCAGATGAAGCTACTATGGGAAAAAGCAGAGAGAGCAGAACGTTAGAGATTGAACTAACAGATTCTGCAGATTGGGAGAATAGAGATAGAATGATGAACAATGGGTCCCTATGTCCTCCAGAAGTTTAAGCCTATAGCAGAATAACTACACAGCTATATGGCTGGAGCAATGGAAGTTCTCATAATCTGCAAACATGTATGATATAATGATGTGGCAGACTGGAGATGTAAAATGCTACCTTAACTGTTTATCGGGGCTACTTCCTGAGAGTTGAGCCCGGTTGGTAAACAGTTGCCTTCTGTAACTCAAAGCAACTTATCTAATCTGAGTAAGATTACAATTTCTCTCAAAATCTCTTCTCAAGTCTCATGGTTATTTAATACATAAACATTGTAAAGTATTATTTAAAGAGTTTGTCCCGAGTGATGTCTTTTCAGGAAAACAAACCAGAGAGAGAAAGCTTCAAGGTGTAAACACATAGCTTTCCTTTAACAGCCCATTTAAACATCCATCCATTTAGTCTCACTTTCATCAGCTGTTGTCTACCTTCCTGTTGGTCCATCCATCCTCTTTGCAGTCGTTCATCTGTCAGCAGAAAGCTCAGAGGAAGTGAAAACAGCCTGTGTTTGTGTCTAAAGGTGTGTGTTGGCTCCGTCTAAAGCTGATTAACAGATAATGACCCTTGACAGGAACCTCAGCCCCTAAAAGAGATTAGGAAGGACGGGGAGTTGGAGTTCCAGGTGGACGGACTGATAGACAAACGGTTTCTACAGGGAGAGGAGCGCAGCACACAGGGCTTTAGCTGCCTGTCACAGATTAGGAGGAGAGGTGATCGGAGCGGATAAGGGTGAAAGAAAGGTCTGAGATGAGGAGGTGCGATTGACTGTGGAGGATGGAGAGCGGAAATGATAAACGATGGCGGATGAACTGGGAGGAGGATAGTAGCAGATCAGAAAGAATAGCAAAAATGGTTTTACATTAAAGGGAAAATGAAAACTATTTTCTCTTAAACTTTGCCTTTAAAATATAGTTTTACCTTTTTCTTTTTTAAAGCAGAGCAAATTGGATCTCAGTATCTAGAGATTTTCATCAATAAATGATGAACATAATAGCAGAAAAGTAAACAAGAGTAAACAGAAGGCTTTTAAAAATACTTCTGAATGGCACAATTAATAAGGCACACACTGGACAGCAGCAACAACATATTGATGATACATGGTATATATTAATAATTGCACAATATTTTATTGTTTTATTTTTTTAAACTGTTAAACCTGTTTTAAACTGGCTGTGTGACTGGAGAAAATACTGAGCTAGCAAACATGTATACAGTTGATTTAGTGGTTTTCAGTCCTGGCTCTGCTGGTCTCCAGCAGCGTCGTAAGTATTTTGGTCTATTATATACAATGTTATACAAAAATAACCTTATCAAAAATTATTATTCTGTCACCGTCATTCACCGTCCTCCGTTTCACCAATGCGTCGGACTCTGGGGTAAACCTAGATCTACATGCTCACGCTGATTTACTGCATTCAGCACCAACTAAAACATCATTCCTTTATGCAGGGGCGGATTTACCATTAGGCAGAACCAGGCAGTTGACTAGGGCCCCAAGTTCCTGGGGGCCCCTTTAAACAACATTTACATGAATGGTTAATACAGCTATGACTTATTTCTGCGCATTAATTATGTTCTTGATAAAGATCAGAACGCTGATAATATTAAGTGTGTCTCAGTCCCCCCTTCAGTGTCCACCATATTGGATCAGTCCATTTGCTGCACATGTTCAGAAAGGTCCAAACAGAAAGCAGCAAACCATTTGAAAACGAACGATGTGAAGAGCAGTGTTGCCAACTTAGCCCTTTAGTTGCCATATTTAGCTTCCTTTCAGACCCCTCTAGCACTTTTATTTGATATTTATACATCTAAAAGCAGCGAACTCTGCTCTCCAGAGCAAGTAGATTGGTAACCCCGCCTCCTGCTCTCCTCTATCTTGTCTGCTGTCATGATTCATGCAGCTATTATTTCATCCAAATGACAAATGGAGAACAGATAAGCAGATCATGGCTTGTCTACAGTGAAAAGAAGGACTGGGTTATTTACTTTTGCCTTTTTGGAAACACAGGAAGGAGCAATCAGCTAAGTCAGAATGATTAGACAATCTTTGATTCCTTTTAAGACAGCGTTAAAAGTCAGCTGAGCACATTGCCAATATAAAACGAAAAAGGGACAAAAGAAAACATAGAGAGGAAAACAACAAGGAAAGGGACAAAAAGATAAGGGGACAAAATGTAGAACAAATAATGTATGGCCGTTCTATTAAACTTTCTCTATCTGTATAATGGGTCTGTTTTATGTGTTGTCATCTCAATTCAGAGGGCCTCATGCCTGTCTTTGCCTAGGGCCCCAAATTTCCTAAATCTGCCCCTGTCTTTATGTCTCTCCAGGTTGTAGTAGAAAGCAGAACCAAATGAGCTCAGATTATAACTTCACCAATAAACAATTATTAGATGACTATTTTTGACATTAATCCAATAAAACTCTAGAATATGTGGGAAATTTGTGAATTTGCTTCAGTTCTACTTTTAACAAAGAATTCAATTATTGATGAAACTCTTGAGAATATTTCTGGGAAACCCTTATGTCAGCTTTCTGAAAGGCAGTCATTAAAGAATAGCTCGACTGTAAAGTCACGTGTTTTATGCTCCGTTCTTTCCGCTCCTTGGAAGGGAACAGACAGGACTTTTCTTCTCTGATCTTCACGCTCATCATTCTTTCATCCAGCGGCGCTGCAGCTCCCAGTTGTCTTGTCATGTTTAATGGGAGCCATTAAAGAACATTCACACAACAGGAGGCCTCTTTAAAAAAAAACAAAAAAGGCAATCTTTCTGCAAACAGATGAAGACCTGATTGGAATGTCTTTAAAAGCCGAAGATAGAGACGAAATCTGTCAGACATGTTAGAACAGATGCAGTGCTGATCTATATTTAATCTCTGTCTGTGTCCTTTGTTCTTAGGAGGACGTCTCATCAACGTCCTATAAATACATCCAGACCAACTTTGGCTCAGTGGACAGCAAAAGAGCAGGAGACATTTTTAAATAACTTCCAGCTTTCAAGCTTATTTTTAACTTAAATCTACACAGCAGCAAAATATTCAGCAGACATTGGAAAAATCATAAACATAAAAATCCTTCATTTCTTTCCCCTGCATCCCCTCTCATCTTGTTTTTACATGAAACCACAGACACATATACAGACGCCCCTAATTATGATATATAATGTCCTAACAGCAGTATATCTGGGGGAGTGGCAGCCTAGTGGTTAGAGCATAGGCCTTTGAATCCTGAAATTGTGAGTTTGACCCCCCACTCCCCCAGACTGCCACTCTGGCTCCCTGAACAAGACCCTTAACCCCAAACTGCTCCCTGGGCGCCGCACAATGGCAGCCCACTGCTCCCCAATGGGATGGGTTGAATGCAGAGATAAATTTCTTCAATGTGAGATCAATAAAGTTCAATTAGTATTATTTAATGCACCTCATGATGCAATGAAGGGATTTGGCCCCAAAACAGAGAATATCTGTAAAAACTTAAAGTGAATATCTGGGAGATATAGTTCCAGTGCCGAATGCCTAAAGCATCATCATTAAAGTTGATCCCACTGTGATAAAAGTGAATAAAACTTAAAACCATTTATGTGAGTTGATTTTTACCTTCCTTTGTATGAGGAGGATATAATAGAAACAGGCTTTTAGTGTAAGGTATCAAGGTTTCTGCAATCTAATATGAAAATAAATACATATCATGAAAATTATAATAGGTAACAGGGACAATATTGCTTTCATCCATTTTTACATATTTACTAATGTTTAAACAACAAAAATCAAGTGTCAAATAAGAGCCAAACAACTAATAACTCTACTTAAAATAACTATCTGATGGTATAAACTAAAGGTCACCAATCAGTTCTAAAAACATCTTTAGGAGAACCCTTGCTAATCCCTGAAGAACAACGGGTTTTTGATCATTCTGTTTAATTATATCTGAGTCTAGTTACTCATCCCAGTTGCAGCCAATGGTTTGTCTTAGTTTTTATTGATTAGCTTGGTTTCATGTTATTTTTTCCTCATCTTTAGTGAAACAAACACATTTTGGGACATTGGGACTATTTTCATTTACTTAAGGTTTTGAAAGAAAAAGTACTTTTAGTAGTTTAACTGTACTGTACTTTTACCTAGGTAAAATATGATGGTTACCACTCTTGAGTTAAATTTCTGGCTACTCCACCCAAAATGAATAACCTCACTATATGAAGAACAATTATAAGTCAGAATTCTGTCAAAAGGAACACATTTAATAACTACTCATATGGAGCATTTTTAATTAAGATACATTTATGTAAACTCTAAATCACGTCATAGTCTCTGCATAACACTGACAACACCAAACCAAAACACTGCATATTTGCACCATATATTTAATGCTCTGAACTTCCATATCAACGTTTTTTTTTTTTTGCACCATGCTTTTTCTCCATCATTGTTTACATTTGATCAATTCTTGTAAAATACTTGTTTTAATTACAGGCTTTGTTTTTCCAATGTTTTTAACAAGATAAAGCTACAACCACCCATATGATGATGGTGCTCTGTCAGCTCAGCATACTGCATCAGCCCAGCATAGCCATAGTAATATGCATAGTTACGATCACCAGATCGCCATATACTTCAAAAACCACCAAAAAGTAGTAATTAAATTGTTTTTTTTTTGGTAGTATAAAATGTATTTAGAGAAGGGTCTACAAAACGCGTACAAAACACACCTCCCGCCCGGCCAATCGTTGATGATATTGATTTGGACAATATGTCATCTTGGCTACAGCGGCTTGGTGGAGCAGAAGGAAGATTAATTAAAGTTAATCAAACGTGAGCAAGATGCCTACCACTTAGCACGGTTGTAGTTGGCCCATAAAAAAACTAATAATAATCTTGTTTAATGTTGCGATTAAAGGAATAGTTCAATCCATCATCAAGTTGCTGTACGATTATTTTATTTTCTTATATCCTGTAATTTTCCAGGGATTGCACATGCTTTAAATATAAAAAATGAGAATATTAGAACATGCAATTCTAAATTAATTTGCATAAAATCCTTGAGACAAATGGACTTGCAATTTTTTTTATAAAGCTAATGTGTGTAGTGGGCCTAGTTTTTTTGTTGTTTTATGCACAAAACTATGACAAAAGCCTGACTAAATCAGGAAAGGAAACATAGGAGAGCAAAGACAGAGGACAGAGAGACAAGAGTATGCTGGCCTGACGGGGTATGCTGAGCTGACACTTATAGTGTCAGTCGAGCATACACGTTTGCAAATGCGTATGCAAATCTGACGTCCTGCACATGCGTATTACTATGGGTATGCTGGCCTGACGCGGTATGCAGAGCTGGCAGAACAACAGCAGAACAGATTTGCATCTCAGCCAATGGTCTCGTTTTTAACGATTCATACATTTAAAGTTCTCCAGTTTTACCACAGCGCCTGGTTGCCCATTTAAGCACTTTTTACCAGGAACAGAGCCCCATTTAACAGATGCATGAATCATCTCAGCGTCATAAGAGCAATTTGAAATACACTCAAGATCTAATTACACCAGCAATTCCCTTCACAGACTCATGTTGTGTTCATGACAGATTTTCAAAGATGAAAAAACACCAGAACAAGAGTCATAACCACTTCTTACTTCTGCTTATCATTAAAATTAAGTATTTGAGTCACATTATTGTAGATGAATACCTATCCATCATCCTGGCATAAACCCAAACAGCTTGTGCATCTCAACTCTTTTTAATCACAACTCAACTTAATTATGCCTGCTTTCCCTCATAGTTATGGCACACATGCTGTTTGCCACTTTCAAATTACACAGAAACTTTTATACTCTTTTTCTTTTTTCCCCCTCTCTATTGCCTCTAAAACAGCTAAAGGACGTGACTATCAGAGAGCCACATAGTCTGATTCTGTCAGAATGTCAGTCTGAAACCAAGAATAGCAGAACTGACAAAGGAGCAGCTGAAACCCAGAGAAGTTTAAACACCAGCAGCAGCAGCAGCAGCCAACCACGACCATTTGGACTTTACTCTGTTAGAGCAGACGCTAACTGTGCCATAGGAGCTGCGCTTTTACTCCCTGAGCATTAAAGTTGGGGGGGGGCTGATAGCGAGGGAGCGAAGCACAATGAGAAAATAGGGCAGATAGAGATATGGTATAATGAGGAGAGAATGGGAGGCATTAAGAGGTATTAGTTCAAGTGTAAACCATGGACAGTAATGAACTATCCTGCTGCTCAATGGACCACCGGCTTTGGTGCTGATCCCCCCCGTCGGTGTGTCTGAATGTGTGTGTGTGTTGGTGGGAGGAGGAGGAGGAAGCTCTGGGATGGCACAAACCCCTCGTCTTTCCCCTCTTGAGGTCTTATTAACCTTTACTCATCATTCACACTCACTCCTGACGACCGCTCAGACACATACCCTTCTGTTCATTTTTTTTTTTCTCCAGGCAGCCACGTGCGCGTGAACGCCGTGTCTTTGCTAAGGAGATTTAAGAGCTGGTTAATTGGTTGGCTGGGGCAGCTTTTTCTGCTGAAAGTTAATGCCTCCGTCATGCATGGCTCCCTGTGGAGACGGTCAGTGAGGCTGAAATGGTGTTTGTGTTTTATCCTCTGCAGATACCAATATGAAGTTCACATTCAGAGGCAGGCCCTTATAGATAGGCCTTTATCCTTTTTACATCTTTAAACCACTTAGGGCCGGATTTATCAAAGGTTTGCTTGTATAAAAACGTGAGCTATTTCACTGTGCACGCTAAAAAATGTACAAACTGATCTATCAACAGCATGCTAAAAGGATTTGGTCTTTAAAACGTACTAAATAGCGCCTCTTATCCATTTAGTACTTTTTCTGCAATGAATATGCAATATGGGGCGTTTACATGCAAAGGTGCGTCTTGTGGGAGGAGAACATGTAAATATATTAATTTAGCACTCGCAAAGTGATTTATCAAACCTGAAAGCAATTTTGCTAACGGTATCTGACTCTATATTTAACACGTTTCAAAAGAAGGTGCAAATGGTCTGTATGCGTAATTGCGCACACATGGCAGCGGTTATTGTCGCAAGAAGGAGACATGGAAACGAAGCAAGGAGACGCAGAGAACGCATTTTCTCACTCTGTGTGAATATTTTTGGAATGAACCAGGGAACAATCATCAAAACATATCGTTTATCCAGCATTGCCATTTTGGAGCTGTTGGGGGAACTCCGAATGGATTTGGAGCCAGCCACAAGGAGGACCCACGCAACACCAGATATCACAAAACTCCTTGCAACATTGCACTTTTTTGCATCTGGGTCATTCCAGGGTACGGTTGCAGCGAGAACTGGGATCTCCCAATGTAGTTTTTCAGAAGTTCTATCCGACGTTCTAAATGCCATGTCGCCCTGACGCCCTACCGGAGAACCCCAACCTCCCCCCTGCGCCTGTGGAGCAACATGCCAATGCTGCGGGGATGCGTACGCGCAGTAATCTCATCCACAGTCACTTCTTGTGAGCCATTTGGTATGTGCATTTTTCTACAGGCTAATACAGGGGTGTCAAACTGATTCCAGAAAGGGCCGTGTGGCTGCAGGTTTTCATTCCAACCAAACAATAGCACACCAGATTCCATTCATCTCATCAAGTCTTCATGTTCAGATTGGACTCACTAATGAGATGACTAGAGTCTAGTGGGCCATTGCTTGGTTTGAAAGAAAACCTGCAGCCACACGGCCCATTCTGGAACCAGTTTGACACCCCTGGGCTAATACAAAACACCTGTTTTTTGTTTTTTTTTACTGCAGTGAAGTAGAAATTCAGCCACATACCACCTTAGGGAATAAAGGTTGCCAAAGTTTTAATATATATATATATGTATATATAGATATATATATCTATATATATATATATCTATATATATATATATATATATATATATATATATATATATATATATATATATATATATATATATAGATATATATATATATAGATATATATATATATATATATATATATATATATATATATATATATATATATATATATATATATTTAATATATTTAATTTTAACAATCACTGTTGTTAAATCACCTGCAAACCACGGTTCAGCCCCTCGCGCAAAATTCCAGTTTGCGAGCGCAAATTACTGCACGCAAAATTGGATCTTGATAAATCCGGCCCTTAGAGTACGAGGGAAACAAAGTGCTCAGTTATACTTCCAAACATTAAACATAGGGGGGAAGTCATGTCATATCCGTCTACAAAAAAGACCCAAAACCATTTCATCCTGACTAAATAAGGCTAAATACTCCAAGCAACCATCCTACTAGTGTTTAGTCATTTTTGAGCCTAAATAGAATTCCCGCACGGGTTGCCATGCGCAGATATAAACAGATGTGTCGGCATACAGAAAGCCAAATAGCGACTACTAAACAGAGCCTGACGTCCTGCAAAGCCTTGTGCTAAAGCCACATCTCCAGGTGCTCAAAAATTAACTATTAGTTAAATAAACTGATTTAAAGCAACTCCAAGTTCTAGTCAAGTCCTTCCATTCAGAATATCAAGGAAAAAGAACAACAAACGCAATTAGGTTTGCAAACATCTGCCCCTGGAAACTTTAGCTCCACCCTTTTTCTTGTTCCTCACCATATTCAACTTTAAAGAGCCTTATCTTGGTTTTTTGTTGTTTTTATTTTGTAAACACACCGTCCACTTAGATTTTATGAAAATATAGAACCTTTAAAAATCTTTTAAAGGAGAAGTCCAGTCATATTCGGAATTCAACTTTCTGAAAGTACTTTAAATATGAAATTATTACAACTGTTCAATAAATGATAAGTGTTTTTAATTAAGAGTTCTTTTCATTTGAATGTGCTTTACTGGAGGCATCCATGTTTGTCTAAGAACACTACTGACACCTACCAGTTGATGACGTCACAGTGCGGTATCGGCTGTCGATCAAGTCCCAGAACTGTATCTGGTAGGCCTATTTGTCACAACGCGCTACCCGATGTATTCCAACATCCAGCTGCCATGCACGTGGGCATTGTCAGTTTCACTATAGCTCTGGTGAATTTCAATGGTGAAGTCCTCTGGAAATCTTCAATAATTGTTGTTGATTGCAGATGTGTCTAGTAGGTCCCATTGATTTTGCTTGTAAAGAGAATGGCGCTAGGCTTACCGCACCGTGACGTCACTGCTGGAAGAGGGCAGGTTCGAGGAGTTACTATATATTATTTTTTACTGATTAACGCTAAATTCATTAAATCACATGTTAGTTTTAAGTTTAGATAATGATCCATTGATTATTCCTTGCTGACCAGACTTTTTCTGACCGGAATTTTTCATCTCTTGCTCTTTATTTCTGGAAAATTTCCCTTCAGAAGATATAAATTTTCTGTCTTTCACTAAAGACTGGAAATGCTGCAGGCTGAAAGTGTCAAAGTGTTTTTCAACAACTTTTTAAAAAAACAACAGATTAATTTTTGCAACAATTAATTTCCCTTTGGCATTAATTTAGTATTTTTGGATTAAACTGAATTGAAAATAGGATTATAGGAGACCTAATGTTGTTCAGTGCCATATCTGGATAGTCTTCTTTCTGGAAAAGCTTGCATAAAGACATACCAGCATGTGTGCTCATCAGTTTTCTTCCACATTCTTTACATATATTAGTAACTAGAACAGTTTGTCAAATGCAGTCGAACTTCGGTTTAATTAGAAGGCAGCAGGTCAGATATTCGGATGGAATAATAAAGAGATGTAAATGAGTCTTGCCCAGTCGGAACGGCCTGCCTCCCGCTCTTTTTTCAGTGATAGTTCATGTAAATAAGGCAAGCAGATTAATGAGCTCAGAAGGCATGGGAAGGATTTTAAATTTTAAAAAACTGTCTGTAATTGTTAAGTGGATGCAGAAGAGAAAGGCTTCATGACAAGGGTGGTCTGTTGTTATCTTCTCTACCAATTATTATAATTGCAAAGACTTCTCCTCCTTAATGTCCCTGTTTTTGTCATAAGCGTAGGAAGGCTAAGTAAAGGAAGCGTCCTGCTAACTTAAATAATCGCAGAGCTGTCCTTGGCGAGGACGGCTCCGTCCGTGTGATTATGTATTTGTGTGGGTGGGTTCTAAATGTGTCCTGCATCATGTAAAGCTGTATTTAGGTATAAACCTGCTTGCTGGGTCTGCTTCCGTTTCCCCACTGGAGAAAAAGGAAAAAAAAGTGGCAGCATGTGGTTATGAATAAAGCTGACACCTGCAGGGTCTGTAGCAGTGTGTAGATTTATGTCTGATTGCGGGTCAGGCTGTAACCTCGCAGCAAGCTGTACAACTACAAGGTCACAAACTAGGTTATATTATCCCCCCCGAGTGCCCGTAGGGCGGCCATCCTAGAAAGGGAATCCCTTTGTGTAAATATGGCTCCAAAACACCCATCAGCTTTCATTTAAGACTTGAAGACATCCTTTTGTTCCTAAGTTACAATGACAATATTTAATTTCTAAAGCTTATTATTTAAATCAATTAGAACCTCTTGGTCATGTTGATATTCCAGTGAAAACAAGCAGAAAAATGTGTTTGAATGTTAATGCAAAAAAAGGAAGTGATATAAATGACTTTTGTTCAGAGTTTTACACACTGAACAGACTGGGGGGGGGTGTATGTGTATATGTGATTGGCAGAAGTAATTGGTGTCTGGTTGCGGAATAGAAGCAGTGAATAAATGCAGTCATGGAATACTGATAAGAGCTCTTTGGACTGAATAACAAAATACACAAACACACACAGCTAGCCCATCCGCTAGCCCGTTCCCATAGATAAGGACTGTATAGATCTGACTTTTTCATCACACCGAGAACTAACGGTTCTACAGTTCAAAGCTACTGAGTCTCATAGAACTTCAGTATCATAGGTTTTAGCTAACAAGCCACTGGTGCTGAAAAAGAAGCATGAAGTTGTTATGCAATTAAATGTTGTTGCAGCTTCATGTTATGAATTTTATATAACTGTCAGACTGTCATTTGTTTTTTCTGTGAACACATGCCGAACTGGCCATGTGTTAGAACAGCGAATAGAAGAATAATTCAAGCTCAAATCCTGGTTAAGCAGCAACTTCCCTGATTGTTTAGCTGGACTCTCTCTGTCTTTTGCCTGAAGCTCTGTTTAAGTCAACTTTGGTATAGCTGAGGCATCTCCAAAGGTCAGTAGAGCTAAGCCCAGGCTGTCCTGTTGTTTAAGTTTTAATGTATTGTAGTTTAAAACCTTTAAGGACTTTCTGCACAGCAGAGCTTAACTGCATCATCCTCCAGTAATGTTCAAAATTATTATTATGGCTTATGGCCCCATAAAGTTACCTTAACAAATGGAGCAATGTTTTAAAGAAATCTTGGTATTTGGATGTATAAGCAGACAGAGACCCAGTGAGCTTTAGAGCCGCCATAAAAGATGAATATCCCAGCCCCAAAAATAAATCAGGAAGATGGCCCCAAGTGATGCAGCATTTAACTCCCAATAATCTGAATCCAATCCTAGTTTCCTTTATCCCGCTCATTTAACCAGGTGATAGGACTGTGTTGTGGAGCTGGAAATGCAAATGGCAGTAACTGATTTCTATACAGGCTTTTAACTTTCTGGATCTGGATTTTTCCACCTCTACCCAACTCTCAAGGTGGAGGAGAATGACAGAGCTACGATCTGGAGGCATGTCCTGATACTAAATTGACGTTGCCAAACAACCAGACATTTTGATCGTTGCCCACAGCAGAGGACGGCCATAGGGATCGACATGGCCGTCCCAAATGATGAAAACATCAGGAAAATACAACATGAGAAACTGGAGAAATACCAAAGCCGCACAGAAGAACTAGAGATAGCCTAGAAGGTGAAGGCAGCTGTAAAGCCCGCGTTCTTTGGAGCCCTGGCGGGAGTAACCCCCATATTGGAGAAGATGCTCCAACAGAGAAACATCAGAGTTTAAAGGAATGTAGCCCTAGAAACCGCTAAGGCACCGAGAGGAACCCTGCTTGAGATGAAGAGCTAGACGAGAGAATAATTTATTTATTTTTATCCCCGGAAACTGACTGATCCAGCTGAACTGTCAGAGTAAGCCAAACTATTGTCTTCATCTAAGACTTCAACTTGTATGTTAGATCCAGTTCCAACCAGGTTATTTAAAGGAGCATCCCCTTTGATCTCCTCATCCATTGTGATTACCGTAAATCCTCTAATATAGGCCGGGGCTTTTATTTAACTCAGGTACATCTTGGTCCAGGCCATTATTGGAAGGAGGCCAGAATTAGAGGCAGGCCTCTATTTCTATTTGATCAAAACAGACGACCAGTGGAATGAATAAAAAACAGATTTTGTGTTTCTTTGAACCTATAAAATACTAGGTTCATTTATTGAAAAAGTACAGTTACCATAACGGTATACAGAACATTATTCAGAGATCTTCCAGCAGCTGCAATTTTTCTGCACAGCAATAAAAAAAAATAAAAAAAAAAAAAAGACAGAGTGGAATCTTGGGCAAACTGACTTGCGAAACAAAGTTTAAAAAAAAATTAATGGAAACTGCTCTGCCATCATAGCGAAATTTTATTTGAGGCAGGCTAAGTGGAAGTTGGCTACCAGTATCGTATATTTCAAGGTAAATTTAGAACAACGAAGACCAACGAAAATCTGTCATTTTAACGCTGCCTGGTTACCTCCAGACCTACCCGCAATCACATTTGTCTTTCAGATCAAAACGATTGTGAAAGGCCACTACGATCTCTGTGTAAGGATGGGATTTCCCATGCTAATGGCTTGGATTTGTTAGCAAACATTGCCCCCCTGTGGTACTTGTATGTTACTATCACAAGTTGTTGAGGACTGCCCAGGAACATCGTTGGTTTTAATTATAGCCCCGGCCTGTATAAGAGTCCGGCCACTATTTACCTCCGCCGACAGCCAGACAGGCCATTATTAGAGACCCGGCCGCTAATGGAATACAGGCCAATATTAGAGAATTTACGGTAATCTATCACTGTTAAGGGATATGTACCAAAGGCTTTTAAGGTAGCTGTAATTAAACCTTTACTTAAGAAACCGTCTATTGACACAGACAACACTTCTGCTGTCATAGAACCCAGAATGTAGGACTCAGTGTTCAGGCAAGACAGACAGTGGAAATTTCAAAGTGTTTATTGAACATTAACAGAAACAGCATAGCTTTGGTTTTGTGGATCTTCAGTGACTGCGGGGGGAGGCGGGGTACAACTCATCACTGGTGCTCTGGTTTGGGAGAAACACAGGTAAGTGACCAGGGTAATCAGACGGAAGATGATTATCAATGTGAGTCACTTACCTGGTCTAAAATTTCAGTCGATCCTCACGGGTGAGGCAGGATCCAGCCGATAGACTGCCAAAAAGATGAAGCGCAGAGCTGCCCAGACCCTCCCTGAAACAAACAGAAGTCCAACCAGGTCAGGAAAACTGTCCAGATCAAGGACAGTTCTGAGATCCAGGAGTCCAAAACCCGGTCACGGGTTCAGAGCAGGAACATACAGATCCAGGGTTCCAGGAATCCACAGAGCGTTCGGATAGAATCAGAGTTCCATGAGTCCAGCAGAAAATTCAGGCAAACACGCTCAGACGAAAACAGACAGGCTCAACAGTTGAGAAGTAGAAGCATGACAGGACACCAGGAAAACTATAGAACTTTAAACTGGCTCCGTTCTCTGAGCCAAAACAGGAACTGGGCACGCTCACAGGATAACAGCGAGGACAACTGAGCTTTGAACTACCTCCCCCCAGCCAAGCCAAAACAGGATTAGGGCGCGCTTATTAGGAAAGAGCCAGGACACGATCAGAACATGAGAAGAACACTAAACACCCTCCCTAACCACTGGCCTCCAAGAACGAAAACTAGAACTAAGGCATCTAAGTCAAACTCAAATGCAGAAACTAGTAATAGCTGGGAGCAGGTGGATAAGATGAATTACAATTAGTGAGCGGGGAGGGTTCAACAGGTGAGTGATGCCGAATCTTGGGGAGTGGTGGGATACATCAACTTGCAAAGCCTGTAAAACCACATACTACCAGAACAACCACTTAATGGGCATTCTAGACTCACTGGTTAACTTAAAATATAGGAGTTCTAAAACAAAACCTTCAAATGTGGGCAACATGGAAATCTCACTTGGAAAGACCAAATTCTGGCCAGTACCGATCGTTGCAGCTTCCACCAACATACATAGCAACCTCTGATAGAAACATTGGTGATGTGGCCATCATCTTCTCCAAACTAATTTTGCGATTTGCAAGAATCTTTGCATTTAACCCTGCTTTGTACTTTTTACCCAAATTATAACAACTATTTTCTTTATTAAGAAATGTTGGAGATGTTAGAGCAAATATAGGATTACCAGCTCCCCAAACAGCAGCAGATTTCATAGCAGTCTATTTACTCAAGTCTGTGGGGCTACTGTATTTCCCATTGACGAACCGATGACATTACTTTCACTTTGCCCACAAACTCGCATGGAGTTTGAAACTTTTAAATGAGCTTTCACACATGGACACACACGCATACCAGCTCACTCAGTTGTTTGCAAAAGTTAGTATCCTCCCGAAGACATGTCACCACTAACAATCGTAATCATCTGGATCCTTTGTGTTTCTCTTTCTCACTCTGTTAATTGTGATGTGGTTCAGTGTTAAAGAGCGCCCAGTAGTCAAAGCCAATTGTTAGTGTAGCTCCACTGCATAAAGGTTAGAAACTACATTTGCATTTAGATGAGTGAGAAACTTAGGCAGAGAAGCAGGGAAGGGGAGGAAGTAATTATACCTCGCTCCGTGGTTCATTTAAGTGATTGGATGAATGGGGGTCTGCATATGTGTGTGTGAGTGTTGGAGGCTTGTTTGACATTTATTAGCTGTGGGGTCCGAAAGTGCAAAGATCAATGTATTGAAGTGTCGAAAAGCTTTGTTGGAATTACAATTTTGAAAGCGTAAAGGTGAAGAATTGGGAATTAGAATGAGCTCTAAATTAGTAGGAAGGATTAAGCTGGATGGATGATCGCTGCTGTCTTCATACTGACTTTTTCTGTGTGAGTTTGGAAACATGAAAATCCATTTTCACACATAACTTTCTTTAACTTGGTAATGTGCCATAATTGGTTTCTAACCCACATAAACAGCAAATTCTAACAACTTCCTCTTTCTTTAACCCTGAGAGTAAAAACGTGTTAGAAATTCACATAAAAAAAGTAATTTTTTTAGGTTAGAAAGTGTGGGAGAATTTTGTTGCATGTAAAGGAAGTTATTTGTAAATGGAAAAAAAAAGAAGAAACATTTTGTGTTTTCTATTATTTTATTTTTTGTCAACTTTTTTATTTCTGTTGTTTCAGATTAAGTCTTTAGAATTTCATTCTCTTCAAATTGCGTTTTCCAGATTCCTGAGTGAGAGATAAAGGTGCACTACTATTGGTCTGCCGGATGTTGGCAACCTTTTATTTGGTCAACTATTAGTGTTTATTTAAAAAAATAAAGTTTGAAACTATTAAATCTGAAAGAAAATTTTAGATATAACATTTACAAAAATGTATTATGACTTTTTTTGAAAAATAAAAGTAAAAAACTAACCTCAAAACCATTTACAAAATGTGTTCGTTGTTCGTGACAATAATGGAAAGAAATTTGTGCATATAAAATAATATTTTAGAACTAGATTAGTGAGCATTCTGGCTCCTTCTGCTACCAACGTGAAGCATGAATGTTACTCAGTATTTAAAGGTATAGAGAACAATCTTTTTTTCTGGGTGGATCATCTAAAATGGTGGTCCTCCTAGTTGTCAATCATTCTGGTGATATGTTTACATAAGGCCATCCTACATGCTCGTCCCGTTAGCTACAGTATTAGTCATTCGAAATTTCCACACTTTCCTTGGCTGGTCCCCTTCAATTGCTTTTTAAACATCAATCTTTGTACCAAAATATTCTTTCTGTTATGATTTGTGGACATTAAGATCTAAAGAGAAGGGTCGTTTCCTGTCAGACCCTGTAATTCAGTGAAAGGGTGGAATCAGACTAAAAAATATGCAAGAGGGGGTCCCAAAAGTGGGTGGAAGTTGGAGGGGATTTGGCTGGGAATTGCAGGGAAGATGCTGCTATTTGGCTAGCGTTTGTCTGGGAAGGGCCATTTTGAATGGCTGCTACTATATCTTTTTCTGCACATACAAACTTTCAGACGTATATCTGTGGTGAGCAGTGATTGAAGCTCACCTTTCTCACCGGGGTTCTTTGACTCGTATAAGGTCGGGCACCACTCGGGAGAAATTGTTGGAACAGCCCTTTCCCTACGACTTTAATGCCTCAGTTTGCAGTCGGTCCTGAGGCACACCCAAAACTCCTCAGGAGAGCTGATTATATGAAATGGTAACTAATCAGCCGGACAACTGCTGGAAGGACAGCGCTTCCCCTCAAAAAATTCATACAAGTGTTTCAGTTCAGGAACTTGTTGCACCATGGTGCATTGTGGGAAAATAATTGCATTTCAAATCAACCCTTTGGAAGCCAAAAGATAACAGACCTTTGCACTGACAGAGAGCAGATTCCTGAAGTTTAACTGGACTTTACCCTGCAGAGCTCTTTGTATCAATCAATTTCCAACCAACAAAATCTTAGAGAGAGTGAGAGATTTATAAATATATATATAAAAGGAAACATTGAGCACTTTAGGCTCTTATTGGCTCCAGCTTTCATGACAGTGAGTCATAATGGTTTCCTAACATTTTTTTTTATCTGTCCATCTAAAATGAAAGAGATTGTTGGCACTGTATCCAGATACAGTATGCATAACCCTTATTCTGCATTGAATTTAGCTTTTTTAAGCAGTCTTGAATTAGAAAGATATTTAAGCACGATGACTAATCCATAAATAATTACATGCATACGTATAAAAACTTTGAAACAGGATGGAAACGGTTTCCTAACAAAGTTTCTTATTTTCATCTGCTGAACTTTTACACTGGAGAGAAATGTCAGAAAATGTTTCCAACATTAGGACACACACAGACGGATCCATAAACACCTGATCATAATGAGGAAGTCGATAACACCTCGCAGCTACATGACATTTGTAATTAAAGGGTTGGGTTTGTGTTTGTGAAAAAATGTGATTTGGAGTGCAGGCTAAAGGCTAATCAGCATTAATTCAGACTGATAAACCAGAGCCGACTTATTGATCACTTCTCTACTCCCATATTTTTCTCCTCTTCCTTAAACTCTTTGTTCAGTCTTTCTTGTGTTTTTTTTTCTACTAGGAATCCTCAGAAAATTAGCAGCCAAATCGAAACAGAATGAAAAGGAATCATTTGAATCATTATCGATGTGGTCTCAAGATTTTCTTTTTCCCTTCCATTTTTATGATCAATAAAAGAAAAAGATGCATTAGAGAAAATAAGAACATACTGGATTCATTCCTGCTGTTATTCTTCTCCTTTACACAAACATAATAACTCATAATAACATCTTATTTGGTAGCAATGTAGGAGGGAAGTTCTCCGTATTGAATGAGACAGAACTTCCTCCTTCTTTTCTTAGGAACCATGTGTGCTTCACCTTGGCTCTGTGCTGATGGACTGCTGCTGAGTCCAGATGAGCGCCTTTGTGTTCACCAAGTTCACAGCGGATTGATTTTACCAACCATAATAGTCGGGCCTCATTAGGACGACATGGCGTCCTCAGGCCTTGGCTGTGCATAGACTTTTTGTTTTGCTTTAGACTCACATCCAGAAAGCTTTGTTTGGTTTTTTTGGAGTGAAGCCAGTCATGGTTGGTATGGAACATTTTAAAGCATGTGGACACTATTTAAAAAACTGTCCGATGTTGATCAGCTTCTTCTGTTATATAACCGTTATTAATTATTGATCATTGGCTGATCTATGTTTTTGATGTTGTATGAAAGCTTTTGTATTTAGTTTTTAAATGAGCTTTTACAGAGACTAAAGTTTGCGTTTGTGATTCTCAGTCATCCAGGTCGTAGTCATTCCAAAAAAGTTAAAGTCTTGTGGAAATCATATTTAAATGTCAATCATTCTTGCTTAAATATTTATAGAAATGTTTTTATCAGACAATATTGTCTCAAAAGATAGAACATTTCTGTCTTAAAATCTGTGTTTTTTTCTCGTTATCTTATGCAGGCCAGTTAGTTATACTTCAGCTTGTACACCTAAATTTGGCCAACATCTATATCAACAATCATCTGTCAATCATATTTTTTCGGTCATATCATCTTGATTCATATGTCGCAATTAATAATATGCAACAGTTGAAATCAGAATCATTTCCTTTGCCATTGAGTTCCGTCCCAGTGTTCACGGGGATGGACGTCTGTGTCTTCGGCAGGCGTAGAGCTAACAGAACTGGCAGCGTTGCGAGGCAAGGGCTCAAACATGTACGGCTGGAAGCCTTCTACACCAAACCAAGCTTCAGCCACCCTGGCGTCCTCTTCCACAACATCTTCGTCCCCGCTTTGCTCCTCTAAATAAAAAATGTGTGACGGAGGAGACTCATCCACGACCTCCGACACTAAACTCTCCTCCTCTTGCGTGTTTCCGCTATCCATAGCGTTCCTTGACAGTGTCGTTTCTAAGTCACCAATTTAGTGCTACTTGGTCCCGATGGGATTTCTCATTGGGAACCTACTAGCACTAAGTTGCTAACTAGTTAGCAAGATGCTTCTGACAAACTGGCCACATTTAACCTTGCTTGCAAACCTTCCACTATAACAATCCCGCCCTCTTGATAAACGACCAATCGCATTAACTGTATTCACTGTAAAGTGGGGCACCACTCTGGAGAATTCCAAAATGCAACGCTTCCCTACGACTTTAAAAAACATCCACTGGACTTTGTTTCCAAGTTTGAAGACGTTTTGCCCGATTCATTTTCGCAAAATGCCAGAAATAGCCTTGAGTTCGAAGCTTTTTAGATTTGACCAAAAACAAAGCCTTGTTTTGGCTTAGAAAACATGCAAATTGAACCGGACGAACGGGTCCACCAATTAGGAATAGGAAGTCATTTGGGTTAGCCTGCAATACCCGATACCTGTCTATGTCAGACAGGTTGTTAGAGGGAGTGTACAGAACACCTCGTCTGCTCAGCCAGGCCAACGATTCCTTTGTTTCCTGAGGGGAAAGATTCATATGGGAAGAACAATCACCTTTTAGGGGGTGGCTGATGATTGGCTGATGATTGCCATGGCCATCCCTGGCCCCCCATCTAGCTACACCCCTGCCAATAACATGCAGCGTCATCGTTGCTTCGGCGAGTTGCTGCATCGGGTGGATCAGAGCAACATGGAAGAAAGATAGAAGGAGATTGGAGTGGCCTTAGATAGCAAAAGGAAAATAAGAAAGATGATTTGGATGAATAAAAGGAATATTTTTTTTGTTTGTTTTTAAACTCCTGCACCACTACACTCATAAAAAAATCCATTTGACTTTTTGAATAAGGAACAATGAACTGAAACCAAAAAAGGAAAAATAGTTTATTTTTCAGGTGCTTTGTTTAGAAACTCTAATTTGTTTCATTTGAAAATTCATCACAAACACTTAAGAGCAAATAAACACTCAAAATAGGCATCCATAAAATAATAGTATTGGAAGAAACTGTGAAATTAGTTTCAAATAAGAGGAAAAAAGTTATTGATGAAGCTTGTCACAGTAAGTGAACAGGGAAAAAAGAAAGAAGACAACAAAAGTAAGAAAATGAAGGCTTTAAATGTGACTTATCGTGGTTAAAAACAAATCGACGTTCGGCGCAGCATCAAGTAATGTCATCTCACTAAATGTGAAACCACTTGAAGGAGAGATTCAGCAGAATATCAGTCACGTTAATTATTGGCTGAATGCACGGGGGTTTGAATAGAAAGCGTCTGAGAGAAGAAAACACAATTTAGTCCCTTTGTTTAGTGTTTCCACTTATCAGTAGCAAAGGCATGACCACTGGTGGCAGACAACCAAGTTTCCTGGTTTTGGTGTTTTTTTTCTCTACACTATTTGTTGCAGGAACATGAAACTTGATAAAAGTGATTTAGGGATTGTTTTTCAGCTTTTTTTTTACTCTTATTTTAGCTGTCACCTGAAATAGCCTCTGTTTTACGAACACGTGAGCCAACTAGCTCGTCTGCGTGTTCAACACTTGCTACTGGAGTATCATACAACCTCAAAATTATCACATCCCCGTCCTGATCGAGAGAGAGATCTGCATGCAGCTGGGAGGAGAACAGGAACCATGACCTCCTAAAGCAGGGCTTCCCAAACATTTCAGCCTTTGAGACCAAAATAACTAACAGATTTACAGACTACATATATTTATTTATTTACTTCATCCATGCATTTTCTCTCATGCATATCCCAACTACAGTGGTGCCACCAGGGGTTGGCCCCTCCCCACTGGCCTCCCCACTGGCCACCCCACTGGCCTCATCACTGGCCACCCAACTGGCCTCATCACTGGCCACCCAACTGGCTGCCCCACTGTATAAATTGTTGTACCATCAGTTTATTTCTACAGCTAGATTTACCATAATTTCAGGGATTTACAAACCCTGAAATTATGACTTTTAGTTTCAGTGTGCCACCCCAAGATTTATCTGGCCCCCCTGTGAAAATTTCTGTAGGCACCACTGCCCAGCTGGGCATGTTTTTGGACAGTGGGAGGAAGCCGGAGTACCCGGAGAGAACTCATGCATGCACAGGGAGAACATGCAAACTCCATGCACTCCATATAGAATGTTAGCTGAAAAAAAGAAAATCTGATAAAACAGCCAAATTAATCTTGACACCTTATTTCATGCTAGGATTGCATTTATTTCTTCATTTTATTTCAAAATGTCTTTTTCTAAATTCCCTGCATAATAACCCTTCAGGTAAAGTAAGGCCTGCCTCTACCCACTGCCCTACTGCATATAGCAGCCCTTATTAATTCACTTTTTGTTTATTTACATAAAGTGATGTCATTATTTTTATGTACATTTCTGAATTGCTTTTTATTGTCAAACTTAAAATTCGCATGTTTTTTTCATCTATCAAATGCAATATTGTTTTATTTGACTTTTAATTTCATAATCCAATAGTATATTTAAATCTTATTTTAGATAAATAACAAGCGTTACAGTTGTTTACAGAGTTCCCACACCTTGGCCAAGTTTCCAGAACTTTTCGGGACTGATTTTGTAAAATTTAATAACCATGTGCATCAGCCTGCTGCTGTCCTGTAGCTGTGCAGCATGGACTTAAGTAATCAGAATAAATGTTTAAACATGCCAGAATGTTCTGATTCAGCAGAAACAGAAATTATAACCTGTCTATTTTGTTTAAGCCCAAATACTTTTCAATCAGGTTTGTTTTCTAATAAAATTTAACTAATAATGGTTTCATGCTGCAGCTTGACACTTCAATGTAAGAAGATCGTGCACAGCGATGCATGTCTTGTTGCGCACCACTGATGTATGTACAGAAGGCAAAAAGAATCAAGGGATGTTTTTTTAGGGCTTTTTTCCAAAACTTTCCAGGCCTTAACCTTTTTTTCTGAAATATGTTGCTATGAAAATTTTGGCTCTATGTTGGATTTAGATTAAAATCAACAAAGCAGCCAGATTGTCCATGTCTGGGCCACGAAAGGGCGAGTTTTCTCCACACTATGTGGTCATCTTCTAATAATTTATGTAACTGGATATGATTAAATTATGTCCGCTTATTCAATTTAGAAATATTGATCTCTGCATGTGCCTGATACTCCCATTACTAAGGAGCGGTTAGAAGATGAATAGTAGAGAATTATTTGATATACTTAAATTGATAAGATAGCCTGAAATAAAACTTATTTCTTAGGGTTATTTTCTCTTTACGGGTTTGAATTTTCCAGAAAAGCAGCAGATCATCAGCATATAAACATAGTTTAGAGTCTTTTAGCAGTTTGAGGTTCTTTGGAGAATTGCAGCTGCGCTGATCCAGATAGCAAAAGAAGTTCAATTAACTGTTAGATTTCATGGTCAAAAGGATTGATTGATGGTTAAGGTTGATTAGAGATGGTGGATTATCCATTAACAAGCATTCAATTCTAAAAAATTTACCAATGTTGGAAAGATGTCTTTAAATAAATCAATGTTGTTTTTGTGGTTGAATCCTAATGAATGCGTCTAATTAAGTGGTTCATGATCCTGCCCTGCATGTTTTAGATTTCTGCTACTCATTAGGCTCATATAGCAGAACAATTAGCAGGATTCTGCTTCAATTGATGGCTGCTGAGGAGGGCACTGCAGGAGAGTGATGCTTCAGGGAGGAGGTTTGAGAACTACTGGTCTAATCGATGTTGAATTGTTTGCTGTTTCGCTGCCAGCATTGAACCGTGTGCTATCAATAGCCTTATCTTGTCATTTTAATATCTGGACAGCACACAGTGTCCACCTGTCTTCTCAAATTATATCTGTCACCACATCCCTCCCAGGTGATGGCTGTCTTTTCCTCCACTGGTTTCCCTAATAAAATCTAATTTCATTACCATCTACCTCACTGGCCACCCACAGTATGTGAGGGCACAGGGCTGTGTCTCAGATAGCTTGGTGTTGCTCCATGAAGCTGGTGCTGAACTGGAGAGCTCTTTCTGTGACAGACTGCTGCACCCTAAATGCACCAGGGAGCGTTATCACAGATCCTTCCTCCCAGCAGCTGAAAGACTCTAAAACCACCACTGTTCCCAACAACCTCAATAGGTTGTTACATTCATGCTGATTTTGCTCAGTTTCTACCTTAATCAGTTAAATAACATGCTGCTGTCATTTTGCACATCTCTGATGTTGCTGCTATTTTCAAACATCCATTATTGTAAAAATGTTGACGGCTGTTTATTGCTTATTTATTCTCCAGGTGCACAGTTTTATATTGTTAAAACACTTTACAGCACAGTATTTTATTGTTTATCTTTTAACTCTTCAGTAGTATTGTTATTCTTATACATTTTTCTAAGGTTCACATTTACGTGACCATTTTTTCTATAATCTTTTTGCTAGTGTAAACACCGGAATTTCCCCATTGTGAGACAATAAAGGGATTTTCTATTCTATTCGGTTCTATTCTATTCTATCTTGGTATTTTAAAGTTTGTGTTCAAACATTTTTGGAAATATGGTAATGTAAGAACATTTTGAACGACTAAAATCCTCATCAACATACAAATAATTTGTGTTCTTTGACCACAGACCTTGTAATGGTTTGTTATTATGTAGATCTATCAGCAGAATTGGGGAAATATTCAACTTGGCTTTAGAAAAGTTCAATATTATAATGTATAATGTACATATTAGTTACTAAGCTTTGATTTATGATAAAATCAATACAAATTTACATGTAGTTCAAAATGTGTTGTAATGGTTGAATCAACACTGGTATCATTTCAGTTATGGTTGAAAACCTAACATTGATTCAACATGGAAGTCACCAGAAGGTTTTTGGAAAATTGCATTTAATATTAATGGCCTACCCGTATTTTTAATGTTGATTCATCCATATCTTCCAATCTGGCTTTTACTTTTAATCAGGATTTACCTTTAATGTTGTTATGTGCAACACATCATTACATTTCCTTTACAAAATCATGAGCATTAGGAGTTTCTAACCTAATGCTAAAATTAAGAACATAACTTTCCACACAAACTATCTGACAGTGAACTGGAATTCAACAGCCTGTGAAAAGCAACATCTAAAGTTTAACGAGAAGGAAAGCATGAGGGTTAGCGGACAAAAAGCTATCATTATCATGTAGTTAGCACGTTAGCATGGTTGGATGCTAAGCAGCTAATGGCTGAGAAAACATCTGCTTTAGGAAAGCCATGTCAGTAGTTAGAGCTGAAGGTTAAATGAGGCTGATTTAATGAGGCACTGATCACTGTCCTTATTCCACATCCATGAATTAAAGTTTCCAAGGCAGGAAGGGACTTTAGCGTCCACATGCATCCACCTTTTCCTCTGTTTTTAGTCATTGAACCTTGAAAAAGGAAACTATCTTTATTGGTTAGATTTTAAAACTATAATTAAAATTTCACTTTACGATATCCTACGTCTTACACTTAGTTAAAGTAAAAATGTGCAGACATGTAGCATACTGGTTGATTTAAAGGTTTTACAAATGAGGTGGAAAATGTTGCATATAAACTGTTATTATAGTAGAAAGAGCGTGCGAGCATGCTGCGCACAAAACATCTATTAACGTGAAGAGCAGAGTGCACCACTTTTAAAACAGACGAGGAAATTTGTTATCACAGCCGACTGGACGCAGTTACTCTGAGTTACCCCGAAATCCCACATCCTCCGCTCCGGTCATTATGACATTATTATTGAGTTCATAGGATCAAAAGAAGCAGTAATGAACGCTTAATTTAATATGACATATAAAAAAATAAATAACCCAACCAGCATCCAGCATATGTGCAGCTTCTGCACAAATATCTTCGTTTTGTTCTGGATTATTGCAACAGGGATAACTTGGATCATACATTCTTAACATTTCAAATCACAATACTAACAGCTTATTTCAAACAAAAAACACAACTTTATCTATGTTAGCTAGTGGGGTTGTAAAATATATTCCCATTAGGTTTCACAATAACTTTATTAAAGGAAACATTATTTCTATGCTGGTCCTGAGAGCTTATTTTCATATACCTGTAATGACAAAACATGTATTTTTGGTGTCAAGCTGCTCATGAGAATGATCCAGACGTGTTTAAAGATTTATAGACGTGTTTTAATTGTTGTAATTTAACCTGAATATAAAAATCCAACGTAACTTTTTTAATAGTGACACAGATTTTAATACAGGCTGCTAGAGGCGACCCAATGCACCTCAGCTCTCCAGGATGCAGTATAAACACTGGAGGGCATTTCACTTTATAGCTATCATTGTTTAGAAAAAAAAAATATGTTTTTCCATTTTTTTTATATATATAAAAAAGTTTCATTTAATTTTTTTGGAATAGAAAAATAGGGAAATTCCCACAGACTCTGTATTGATGCAAACTGGTCTGAACACTATGTTACGTTGCACACAAGGCAAGAAGACAGAGAAGACTGAATAAACAGATGGCACTAATACACACTATAGATTGATTAATATTATTTATCTGAGGAAATGGAAAATGCGCATTCCTGGATTTCACACTTGATTTTTGTTTAAATAGTAATAAATATGTAATAATGGATAAAAAACAAAACTGTCCCTGTTTCCTATTTCATTTTTCATAAAAATGTATTTATTTGTATCTATAAGCTGGAAATATCCCCAGATTAGATTGCAGAAATCTGGTTGCCTTTTTAAAGCCCCCCCCCCCCCCCCCCTTTTTTTTTTACTTACAGCAGTTTTTACTACAGAAAGTTTTTGACTCTAATATAGATTATTATTATCTGCCAGTTTTAATCACTTCAAAAATTTATCTTTTTAGCAGCTAAATGATAAAAGATTTTAGATGGAATAAATTCAATGTTTGACGCTTCTTTCTCCTTGAGTTAAACTCGCTTTGTGTGAAGTTTCACTGTGTCCCATTTGCTGGCAAACGTTTGACTAATAAAAGTGAACAAATTACATTTGGAATAAATCAGCGAGCTGCAACCAGTCAAGCAGCGTTGCCAGGATACATGAAACATAATTAGATGTAAAAAGACATTTCTGTTAATATACTGCTATCATATTTAGAGAAAAGGTATATTATTAAATAAAGTGTGTAGGAGTGATGGGTCTCATTTAGTTTTTGTTCTGAGTTGTTTAGCAAGCTGTTTAGAAATAAATACTATCATCAAATTCATATTTCTTTGGTATTAAAAGCTTCTTGAGCAGGATGGCAGCACCTTTTTTTCTCCAGTTTGGTGGATCAAGTTTTAATAACTATATAAAAACACGGAGTCTAGATTGTTAACTGGTCAAATCATGGAAACCCTTTTTCATGTTTCGGGTTTAACGAGAATGGAGATAAACTATAGAGATCAACTGATGGAGGATTTTTAAGGCCTATGTCGATACAGATTATTTGGATTTCCATCTAACCGATTCCTGATATGTGCTGCTGATATTTTTGGCAAAATTTTTAAAGCAGATATTGCATTTTCTTCCCCCAATTCACTTAATACAGGTGACTTAATGATAAAAAATGTTAAACCAGTTTTAATTCAAGCTAAAAACAAACATTTAGTAACAATTTAAACTAAATTTTAATGGATTGCAGATAGAGGTAGTGGCAATACAGGTGCTGGTCATAAAATTAGAATATCATGAAAAAGTAGATTGATTTCAGTAATTCCATTTAAAAAGTGAAACTTGTATATTATATTCATACATTACATACAAACTCATATATTTCAGATGTTTATTTTGTTTAATTTTGATGATTACAAATGACAACAAATGAAAATCTCAAATTCATCATATCAGAAAATTAGAATATTGTGAAAAGGTTCAAAATTGATGGCCCCTGGTGCCACACTCTAATCAGCTAATTAACTCAAACCACCTGCAAAAGCCTTTAAATGGTCTTTCAGTCTAGTTCTATAGGCTACACAATCATGGGGAAGACTGCTGACTTGACAGTTGTCCAAAAGACGACCATCGACACCTTGCACAAGGAGGGCAAGACACAAAAGGTCATCGCTAAAGAGGCTGGCTGTTCACAGAGCTCAGTGTCCAAGCACATTAATAGAGAGGCGAAGGGAAGGAAAAGATGTGGTCGAAAAAAGTGTACAAGCAAGAGAGATAACCGCACCCTGGAGAGGATTGTGAAACAAAACCCATTCAAAAATGTGGGGGAGATTCACAAAGAGTGGACTGCAGCTGGAGTGAGTGCTTCAAGAACCACCACACACAGACGTATGAAAGACATGGGTTTCTGCTGTCGCATTCCTTGTGTCAAGCCACTCTTGAACCACAGACAGCGTCAGAAGCGTCTTGCCTGGGCTAAAGAGAAACAGGACTGGACTGCTGGTGAGTGGTCCAAAGTCATGTTCTCTGATGAAAGTAAATTTTGCATTTCCTTTGGAAATCAAGGTCCCAGAGTCTGGAGGAAAAGAAGAGAGGCACTTCATCCACGTTGCTTGAAGTCCAGTGTAAAGTTTCCACAGTCAGTGATGGTTTGGGGTGCCATGTCATCTGCTGGTGTTGGTCCATTGTGTTTTCTGAGGTCCAGGGTCAACGCAGCCACATACCAGGAAGTTTTAGAGCACTTCATGCTTCCTGCAGCTGACCAACTTTTTGGAGATGCAGATTTCATTTTCCAACAGGACTTGGCACCTGCACACAGTGCCAAAGCTACCAGTACCTGGTTGAAGGACCATGGTATCCCTGTTCTTAATTGGCCAGCAAACTCTCCTGACCTTAACCCCATAGAAAATCTATGGGGTATTGTGAAGAAGAAGATGCAATACACCAGACCCAACAATTCAGAAGAGCTAAAAGCCACTATTAGAGCAACCTGGGCTATCATAACACCTGAGCAGTGCCACAGACTGATCGACTCCATGCCACGCCGCATTGCTGCAGTAATACAGGCCAAAGGAGGCCCAACTAAATACTGAGTGCTGTACATGCTCATACTTTTCATGTTCATACTTTTCAGTTGGCCAACATTTCTATAAATCCTTTGTTTTTATTGGTCTTCAGTAATATTCTAATTTTCTGATATGATGAATTTGAGATTTTCATTTGTTGTCATTTGTAATCATCAAAATTAAACAAAATAAACATCTGAAATATATGAGTTTGTATGTAATGTATGAATATAATATACAAGTTTCACTTTTTAAATGGAATTACTGAAATCAATCTACTTTTTCATGATATTCTAATTTTATGACCAGCACCTGTAATCTTAGTTAACGATACCAAACTCTTAAATCTCTAACCCTGGGTCAACCTTTTTAACAGGTGATCAAACAGTACTAAAATTAAATATTGCAATAAAATTAAAATACATTTTCGTTTTGGAAACACTCTGTATAAAAAATGACAGTAATAGTTGTCTAAGTAAGTCTAAGTAAACTACGATCTAATTTCAGTTGATAGAATTACCCCCTTTTATGTGCAGTTATTTTACTTCAATCTGTTTATTCTGCTGTGTGTCATTTCAGCATAGCTTTTTATTAAACAGAAGAAAAAAAATATCTACTGGTTTTTTTTATTTAACTCCTTTCTACCTAGCCACCTTGCAATTACGCTGCACTACCCCTAGGGGGCTTATTCCTAATTTTGGAAACACTGTACTACTAAGTTGGCCAATGCATGTTTTTATCAGTCCATACCAATAAAAAAAAAATAAATACTGTCAAGGTCATTACGACAAGAACTGATATATGATTGAGGTCAAAAAGTAAATTTGCGTCATAGACCACAAAAATCACATGTGGTGTTAATCAAGAATCCATCTTAGGGCCCTTGTTTAATATCTAAATGCTATTTCAATTCAATTCAGTTTATTTCTATAGCGCCAATTCACAACACATGTCATCTCAAGGCACTTTACAGTTCACCAGATCATCCAGTCAGATTGATTTAAAGTTTTCCATCTAAGGAAAACCAGTTGATTGCATCGACTCATTGATTCGAAGGCAATCTCTCACAATAAGCATGCTTGTAGCGACAGTGGAGAGGAAAAACTCCCTTTGAACAGGAAGAAACCTCCAGCAGAACCAGAAAGTTATTGCATCTATTTTTAAAACACAATAAACAATTGAATGTATTGATTTAGTAGGAAGTTTAATTATTTAATTCAAATGTTAAGTTTTAGATGAGTAAATAAATCCTGTTATTTCATGGAATTTTCACCTTTATGTATTTCATCATATGTTTTGTTTCTCCATATCTCTGGGATTACATCACAATGATTGTGAAAACCATCTTACTCCCCAGGGGTCCAGACCCCACTTTGGAACACCCTGCCCTCATAAACAATGAATTAGGAGCAGGAGTGAATCCGAAAACTAAGTGTTCAGGGGGGTGGGGTGGGTTTTACATGTAAATTTGTTCAGTGGCGTGAACTGCTGGCTTTTGCCGGAGCCCCGAGTCTTTCTATTTGGTCCTGAGCGTGTGTTCATCCATAGGAGGTGAAGCAGCCAGACTTGTGACAGGGAGGAGAGCAAGGATGTTCCTGTCAGGAGGTCATGGTGGTGTGTCTGTGCGCTCTGGGGGTGTGTGTGTTGAACGCAGTGGAAAACTGTCAAAAAGAGAGACAAGTTGAGGTTAGGAGTGGTCCCTACGGTGGGTTTTGTGTGTGTTTTAGTGGAAAGAAAAGTGTTTCAGTGGTCATCTATTTAGGGCTATTGTGTGTGTGGCTGAGCTTGCTGGCGTGTGTTGAAGCTCTGTTCCACTCGACCACCCTTGTCCAGGCCAGCTGTCAATCAGCTCACACAACCCGGCTGACCGCCTTACATCCCAGCCACAAACACTGAATACTCACTCTGGCAAAATATTAACAACACTCCTTTAAAGAAAAGCTCTTAGAAAGAACTTGTTTTGGCCTTTCTCCCTAAAATCAGGAATTTTAACGAATCCAACGTAAATGAGTGAACATTGGAAAACAATAAAACCAGAAGTAAAAATTTGAAAAACTTAAAGTCTATTCAGTTTATTTCTGTAGTGCCAATTCACAACACATGTCATCTGAAGGAACTTTCCAGTTCACCAGATCATCCAGTCAGTATGATTCAAAGTTTTCTATCCAAGGAGAACCAGCTGATTGCATCGACTCATTGACTCAAAGGCAATCCCTCACACTAAGCATGCTTGTAGTGACAGTGGAGAGGAAAAACTTCCTTTGAACAGCAAGAAACCTCCAGCAGAACCAGGCTCAGTGTGAGCGGCCATCTGCCGAGGCCGACTGGGATCTTAATTTAAATTAACTCAAATTAAATTAAAGATTGGTTTAAAGAGTAATTTTTTGTTTATTATTTTTCTATTTTATTCTTTTTAAAATTCAATTCTTTCATTTCTAAAATATATTTTATAGTTAAAGTTTTATTGTTAGTTTTTTATTGTTTCGGATTTTTTAAAAGGTTTTATGTTTTCATTATTTAAATTTTTTCATTAGTTTTTTTTTTTTAGATAAAATTTTATGATTTTTGAACCAAACTAGTGTAGCCTTAAGTGTTGGCTTCAGTTTAACTTAATTATTTATCAAGGCATAAATTACCTCATCTGTCAACGGTATCCGAGCCAGATGATGATCTCAAGGTATATTTTAAAGGAAAAGTCTGGTCAGCAAGGATGTAAAAAGCTTCAGCAGCACAAAATATTTACACACGTTTAGACACCAATAGTTCTGCTATGAAGGCAGAAATATTTATATTATGCTTAACTTTGATGCGACCCTCAGGTATGAAGGTAAGTGGTCAAGATGAAGGATCCAGAAAGAGGAACTCATTCATCACAGTAAATGTACCCACTTGTTGTTACGAAATTAAAAGAAAAAAAAACTTTTAATTCTACTCTGATTACAAAAGATTGTTTTCTCTGAGTTCAGTTTTTGCTGCAGTTTTAGGGGAAAGCCATTGAAACACTAAACCATACATGTTTCCATCAGCGCTGTGTGACGGGATGCAGGTGAGTAAAAGTAGTTAAAGGGGGGACATAAATGAAAAATGATGAGCGTTAAAGGAAAAGTCCTATCAGCGAGGAATGATAAGTGGATCATTATTTATATCTAAAACTGAAAGGTTTGCAGTGATTTAATGAATTTAGTGTTAATACGTAAAAAAAATAAAAACAATAGTTTTTGTTTAGATCACTGAGTCTGGGAGCGGCCATATTTGCCCAAATATAGTAACCCCTCCCTCCTGCCATCTTCCGGCAGTGACGTCACGGTGCGGTTAGCCTAGCGCCATTCTCCCCGCTTTACAAGCAAAATCAATGGGAACTACTAGACACATCTGCAATCAACAACAATTATTGAAGATTTCCAGAGGACTTCACCATTGAAATTCACCAGAGCTATAGTTAAAATTACAATGTCCACCAGATACAGCACTGGGACTTGATCAACAGCCGATACCGCACCGTGACGTCACAAACCAGTAGGTGGCAGTAGTGTTCTTTGACAAACATGGATGCCTCCAGTAAAGCACGTTCAAATGAAAATTACTCTTAATTAAAAACACTTATTTATTGAACACTATCTAATAATTTCATATTTAAAGTACTTTTAGAAGTTGGAGTTCTGAATATGACCGGACTTTTCCTTTAAGGGGCATTAATGTGCGCCTTCTCCTGACTCATGCAGATGTTTCCATTCAGCATCTCCGTTAAATTAGCATTTCATTTTCAACGTTCAGCCGCGTTTCATTTTCAAACACTGTGTTTTGCTAATACTTGTCAAGAAAATCATTAAGAAAAACAAACAAGGTATGAGCTACTAATAACAGGCGTACCTCAGTCTCCATCATTAAAGTTTTACCCATTTATCTCTGTAGTTTTTCAGTGGCAGAGCTTCTGGATTTCAATCAGTTGTCATGGAGACATGACACTCTCCGAATACTGCGGCGTTTGACAAAAAGCTGGTGTTAAATCAACTTTAGTAACTAAAAATGAAACAATGTAGCAGATGTATTAGACAAACAACAAGTATAAAATGAAATATACTTATATCACGTATATATCACGTTCAGATTTCCAAAGAAACTGTTCTTTTCTGTTTGGGATTTTGAGTTAAATAAATCTTTTTCTCTGGTTGCATCTGTCTGGATATAAGTTAACACATGTTTAAATGTCTTATTTTATAACAATGAAATCAATGATAAACAAAACGCAGCTTCAGCAACATAAGTTCTAACAAGTCCAGCTCTATGCAGACAAGTCTGTAGCTGCAGGTGATTAGCATATTTAGCTCGGAGCCTCATTAATCACAGCCTCCATTCTGGCCCCTGGCCTGCATTACAGATTAAGGTGCTCCAGCTTGTCAATATTATGGCTCCATCTTGTCTTGTAAGTCTTTGACCCAAATGCAGAGAAAAAGACAGGGTTGGAAAAGAGGAAGATTTACGGTTTGATCCTGGAGAAACAAAAAGAGAAATCCGGCTTTAAACAAGACGGTGTTTGAAGTATTAATAAAAAACAAAGTGAGATTTCTTAGAGTGCTTCCCTCTGTCCAACATTTTACTATAAACAGACTTCTAACACCTTTATTAACATTAAATTAAAGCACTTTTATTGAACTGATGGAACACATTTCTTCAAATTCAAGGACCTCCAGCTGCCACTGAAAGTATCATAAGTGAACAGCCTCCTGCAGAGTAACAACATTTTATGTTATTATTGTAATTCCTTAAGAATAAGAGACAACTGCTGATTTAAAAAAATCAAAATCCTCATGATTATGCTGGTTTATCCTTTATTAAAGAAATCTATTTACCCATAAACGATTAACAGAATTACTTGACTATTGAAATAATCATCAAGTGTTTGGTAACTGAATCTATGAATTAAATGTTTTTAAATCTAACAAAAGATAAGTAAAGACTTTCAAGGATATTTTGATGACTGTTTTCAAAAACTCTCAAGGCCTTAAACTTTTCTTTTTTAATTAAAAAACTTTCAAGAGTTTCAAGGACCACTAGTTAAACATGATTGATTCTTTTAAAAAGTGCTGATCACTTGTGATATTTTTTACCATCCTGGAGAGAAATATCAGCTGTGCTGCTGCCATCGACACCTTTGTTTATAGATGTTGGAGATGGGCCTATTTTTCAGTGTAGTCCTGGCTCTCTGACTGGGACTGGGTGGATGTGCTTTTTCTGCCTGGGTATGTGTTTCCTGGACGGCGCCGCCTGTGGAGCTGGTTTACAGTTGCCTTTTTTATCTCTGCTTCTTTTTCTATGTCTTCTTCTGTCTCCTTGAACCCCAGTCGGCCTCAGCAGATGGCCGCTCACACTGAGCCTGGTTCTGCTGGAGGTTTCTTCCTGTTAAAAGGGAGTTATTCCTCTCCGCTGTCGCTACAAGCATGCTTAGTGTGAGGGATTGCCTGCGAGTCAATGAATCGATGCAATCAACTTGTTTTCCTTAGATAGAAAACTTTGAATCAATTTGACTGGATGATCTGGTGAACCGTAAAGTGTCTTAAGATGACGTGTTGTGAATTGGCGCTATAGAAAGACTGAAACATACTTAAGTCTCTGCAGAGAAAGCAGAAATAATTTAACCCTTTCAGTTTATTGGGAAAGTGGTGATGCTTTTATTAGCATAGCGTAATCACTCAGAAAGTAGGACCCAAAATTCAGGCAAGACAGAGAGTGGAATACTTAAAAAATGTTTATTCAAAAAATGATGGATGAGATCTGCAGTGGCGGCGGCTGCCGTGTCTAGGTCATCTGAGGCAAGAACGCCTGGTGCCCAGAGAACTAGGATGATTCCAGCCGGTCGGCTGACAAGAAGCAGCGGACGCTGCCAGAAGGTTCCAGACGTGGAAGCCTAGTGGGCTGTAGAACTATCAGGATATCAGACCCGAGCAGATGAAGGAAAGCAGGGTAATTCACAGAGCAAAGTCAGAATAAAGAAACAGGTCAGGATCAGGTAAACAGAACGCTAAAGTAATGCTTGAGAATTCTCTATGCCAAAGACTCAAGATTAATCTGTTACTGATGGCTGAGACCAAGGAGTTTAAATAGAAGCAGGAGCAGGTGGTTCAGATGAGCAGTGATGAGAAACAGGGCAGAGCTAGACAGGTGAATGAAATGAGCAATCAAGCGAGTCATCAGTGCCAAATATCATGACAACATGGAGGAGATTTTACTGAGAAAAATTGTGCTTCAAGTAACTGTTGGTGTGACTTTTCCCAAAACAGACTCAATGCAGCGTTCCCTTAGATCAATGTTATGTTCTTACACTATATGAGGCCATATTCTGCTGCAGGTTGTTTGTCCAAGGTCACCAACAGGTAAGCTGGACTCTGAGAAAAGTAAAACTATCTAATGTTTTCAGGTTGAAATAGGCCAACAGCTGGCTCTAGGGAGGATAAACACACTCTGAGAAGGCACAGCAACATATCCAGCTATAAAATCAGGACGGTAATGAAGAGCAGAGGGGCTAGATGGGGGTTGTTCACCTGTCCAAAGCTATAAATACACACAGACACAATCACACACCCTGGAGCTCTTCGATATGCATGTCCTTGTTCTGCGGTCGGCTGAGAGGCTGACCTGGTTTGAACAATATGACCTTAGGTGGTTCAGACTCCCTGGGAAGCAAACAATTGCTGCCAAACCAGGAGCCTGAACATCTGTGGGAGCAACCTTCCTTCAAGCTCCTGTCAGGTTTTAGGCTCTGAAGAATTTCCAGGAATTTTAACCATCCCGTCTGCTTACAGGGACCCATGTAGGAACAGTAGAAGGACGGCGTTGTGTAATGTTTAATTTTTAAAAAGTCTGCTGCATCATAAAATAATGATCACAAACTGTAAGCACGTATAAAAGTCACCTTCAACTCAAATGAACACAAAAATGATTGATATTTATGTAGTGGGTTTAAATTCCGCTCCATTAATAACCCCTAAACTCTTCAAAATAAAAAGCCTGAACAGATTTATCGCCCCAAAACAGCTGTGAAATAAATAATAAAATCGTCCTTAATTTAATAAACCAACCTCTTAATGTCTTAGTTTATCCCTTTGACTGTCAGAATTACAGATAACCTGATTAACTGGTCTGCTCTTACCTATATTTTCTATCTTTATATATCGTTGGCCTCCAGCAGTAGAAGAAGAGGCCTTCTATCCTGAAAATCACTGGCATAAAGAATCTTGTGGCATTATAACCATAAATCCTCTAAGAGAGGTCAGCCTTCGACTGGGAAGAGAAAAAAACAGTCAATTTGGACTTTTTACATCTCCCTGAAGATTGATGATCAATACAGCTGCGTTTGGGAGGGGGTTTAGGTGAAGGGATTCAACGTTTTAATAAGAATCATCCAGCAGATGAATGTAAATACGTGAATGTTTGCTCATCTCGTTTTGTTGTTGAATCATTTTTGAATATTCATTTTTTTTTTTTTACAAAGTTTGAAATGTGTCATAAAGGGGACAGATGGACCCAGCAATCAAGGTGAGACAGTCAATAGGAAAGTTCAAAACGTTTATTAACACAAAACAGAACTGAAACAGAACAGAAATGGGCTGCTGTGTGCAGCTAGCGGCGGCTGCAGGAGGGCGGCAGTGCACCGCCCTATCACTGGCACTCTGGGGAAAGAAAGAAGCTGAGATTGACAGCTGTCCCAGCATGCACTGCGGCAACAGCTTCCATGTTAGTGCTCACAGAGCTCAGAGTATTAAATTAAATGTTCTCTTTTCTGTTGTTCAATAAAAGTACGTTTCAATATCATTTAAGGTGAGAACATCATACTTTTAAGCATCACTATATGGCCGATTTACCTATTTAATGCGTCAAAAAAATGTCCAAAGTTGAGAGGAACCCGGCAAACAGCGGACCTTTGAGGCTAACGGCAATCAGGGCTAACATTAGCCCGTCCGCATTAGCCCTCTCTCTGCATAGTCGCATGTGAAGGACCGCTGGCTCTGATGGCGTTTTTTTTTTTTTTTTTGGCAAAATGTTAATTGATTTTTGTTTATCTGTGGTAATTATTATTCCCTCAATTAATAAAAAAGTAAGAATTTTTTTCATATCTAGAGACTATTAATAACAGCAGGTGAAATGCAGCTCCAGACGAGCTGAGCATGTGGTGATGTCATCAATACGCTTCTGTTCCAGTTGACCCATATTCATGCTGCGTGCTCCCGTTCTCCTAGACTCCATACTTTCCCGTTTTCTTCTCAAGAGAAACACTCGGCGAGGACACTCACATTCCTGTGAATTGAGAAACGGCTCTTCTGTCCCCTTAGACCGGAGGTCTTCAACAGGGGGACTCCGACGAAGGTGCTGCATGGGGGTCGTGAAAGTTTTGGTTGATTAGACTTTTTTTCTTTTTATATTCCCCCCCTGCAATTTTTTCCACTAATTGAAATGTCTTTAAATCCACATTAACATGAATTCAACACACTGTAGTAAACAGATAAATGGAGGCAGAAGATGTCTTTCAGTCATCAATGCACACATTCAGAGACACACAGGAGCTTTTTCAAGCTGGACACCGTTTCATTCACAACACCTGTCCCATCAACCAGGAATCAGAATCAGAAATACTTAAATAATCCCAGAGAGAAATTACTTTTGTTACATGACTCCATCTGTAATAGAGTGACTACAGGACCACTGTGGCGTAAAAAATTTTGAGGTATGTCTGTTCTTAGCCTCACAGACTCCAAACGAAGGTTCCTCCAAATGTTCAAGTGTGAGAAAGTTCTTTATGCATGGGGTGGGTTGGTTCCCCTGGGGGGAGTGTGTGTGTGATTTTTTTAAGGTATAAATGTATGTACTGAGGTTGCCTCAGTCAGAGCTCTATTTCTCACTCTGAAGACAGAAAACGTCAAAGACCCCTGCCTTAGACAACAAAGTTTGTCTAAGTCAAAGCATGCCTTGGACACTAAACGGCGAGATGCAGCTGGGATCTGTGAAGGGAAATTGCTTGCTTGTCCAAAGAATTCTTTGCAAATGAGATACCCAAGGGAAGAACCTGATCTTTTTAATTGTAAAACCTGTTTAATAAAAGGAATACCTGGTCCTTTAAATCAGAACCTTCATTTAATTAAAGGAGGTCGGGTTGTTTTAATTAGAACCACCATTTTAACAAAAGGGAGACAGAAATTAAAATTAGACAAAATCCTTCTCCCAAAGAGTAACTTTTACTCTTTTACTCCCCTCTGCGTTCGCTTTAACCTTTTTTTCAGACATAAAAATATGTAGTTTGAGCACAAAAGAAAACATTTCTGACATTTTTGTTTTAAATTCCGCCCACACTGTAAATGAAGACGTCCAAAGCAGCAAAATGAAATGAGCTGAGACATTTCACAGTTCAGAAGGTGATTCTCTACATTTCTGTGTTTTTTTACTTTCAGATTTAGCTCCTTCTCTTTGCATAACAGATCTGAACCCATGCTTTATGCAAATTAACGAAAGGTCAAAATGCAGTCTGAATAAATAGTTTAGTATAGAAACAGAAAGAATGATCAAACGCATCAGACGTGTCAATTATTGTATCTGATCAAAACCTGTCTTAACTCAGCAGTCTACCTCTGCACTGAAATAATGAACCAAGTGGGCTAAAAAGCAGCCCAAATAACCCACATCTGCTAATATTTCACTTTGTGGAATGAAGGCCAAATACTCAGCGGCCCTCACATCCGAGCTGAGATCAGCCTTTAGTGATGCAGCTAATTTAAATAGAGTAATAAGCCTAGCAGAGGTGTGGAGTGAAGAGCCTCTTCAACCTACACATTTCTGTTCTGAATATTTACAGGATTTAAACCGGCCTTTGCTCAAAGGGGAACCATGTATGAGCTGATGTGCAGCTTCTGTGTGTCTGAGGGAGGAAATTGTAAAAGGGAAACACAACAAGTTAATATTGTGCTCGAAATTTGTTTTCATTTTCCCATTAACTTAAACTTTGCTGTTTCTGAAACACATTTTACTTAAAATATGATATATCCTAGGGCTGGGCGATATAGAAAAAAAGCTTATCGATAAAAAAAAATGCATATTGATCGATATCGATAATTATTGAAAAGATTTGAAACCATATTTTATGTGCAGCTCTGCCTGGACTTTTTATAATATTGCTAAATGATTTAACTTTAATAAAAAACACAAACACAGACTTTGAATTAAATCTTTATTTAACCAACTTTTTTAACCATAACAGAATTGTTTTAAAGAAAAATAACTTAAAAGACCCGAGTTATGTTATTAAATACTGACAAATAATGAACTAAAGTGACCAGAAAAGTGACCAAAATAAATATAACAACTAAATAAATGCCCCCCCACCGCCGCCGCCGCCCCCGTTTCCTGCTTTAACCTGAGTTATTACTTTGAAGTTTCTGGCCCCTCAGTATTTTTCTCTCAATTGTTAGAACAACGTGGGAAACTGCCCAGAACTGAAAATATATATTTCTTTTCCCGAAATTCCCGAAGATTCCTCGGAGGAGAGCCGCGCCGGGGCCTACACAGCTCGTTGGTTGTGTTATCAGACTTGGTTTTCACTGGTTCCCTAGACATTTTACAGATGACTGTGGGTTTTTTTTTGTCCGACTTGCCATGACCGAAATACTGCCAAACTGGCGTGCCTGGGTCCGCGATTGTGATTGGTTGGGAGGAAGCAGTGACTAGCATAAACCTACATGCTAGGCTACAATGAGAAGGAAGGAAAACTGCGTTTCTTTTTTATCGAACTTTTATCGACCCTCTTTTTTTCTATTGCGCCACACGTCTATCGATCGATATATATCGTTATTGAATTATCGCCCAGCCCTAATATATCCTTCGTAAATGTTTTTTACTCATAGAGATCACCATTTTTCTCCTATCCAAAGCATGCTGGGTAGATATCGCATTTACCTCTGATTGTATTGGAACCCACAGGACGGCTAACATTAGCAGAGCTGGTTTTTATCATATTCTCTCTGGTGATGAGCTGATTATTGGTTAGGGTTTTGTGCTTGGAATCCTGAGGTTGTGAGTTTGAGCCCCACTCCCACAGACAAAGACCCTTTAACCCCACACTGCTCCCCGGGCGCCGCACAATGACAGCCCATTGCTTCGCAAAGGGATGGGTTAAATGCAGAGAATTCATTGCTCTGTACTTTACTACTGGCTCTGTACCGTAATGACAATAAAACACCGTAAAAGAAAAAAAAAAGACTTATACACAGTGTTTTTAAAAAATGGCTTTTGGTCTTTCATCCCTTCTGATGATAAATTAAAAAAGTCTTTAATAATTTTAACAATACAATGTTATGCATCAAATGGGATGTTATTCTGTAATTAACTCTCCAAAAACGTCTCTTTCATGCGTAATTTTCACTCTTTTTGCATCATGAAAGAAGGGTTATATTGTGATAGAAAATACTTGTTTTTGATGCCTTTCTTAAATGACAGAAATGTTGGTGTTCATTTTTGATAAAATCTTGATGAGCCACAGCTGTTGATGGAGCCCTGTACATGTACATTACCTTACATTGTAGCACCTGATAATAAATATGAAATTAAGCTAAAAATTGGCCAAAAGCTAGGCAGTGTATTGAAAAATATTATAAAAACTAAATATTGTAAAATTGAACAAATTAAACATAATTTGTTGGCAGAATTTAGCCTCCATATTTTCTTTCTCCAGAAAAGGCTGTAGCTCATGCCCTTAAAGTGCATCATGCTGTTTTTCCCCGTTGTTTTTTAATCATCCTTTGGTCTAAACTGGGCTTTACTTACATGTTTTCCCTCAAACATGTGAGGCCTGTAGAGATATGTAGCTGTCAGAGCTGTAGCATTAAACAATTACAACGTCAGTATGTCAGGATAAATAAAAAACCCCAGAGTCCAAAGTCTGTATGCATACAGAATCTTTCGCCAGAACAGTCTTCATTAAACTCTGGTCTTTCTGTCAACCCTCGTTGTGCGCTGTTATTCCAGCTGTCCATCGTTCCTCTATCACAGCTGTCCACCTAGAAGTCCACTCTGCAGAAGCACAGTCTTGCCCTTCTGGCAAAGATACATGAAACAGCAGATTTAACACGCTTTTTTTTTTATCTTGCTATAATTGCACAGCAGCTTAGGAGTCAAATAATCTCTGCCAGGTTATAGAAGGCCATATCTATGTAAGAAAATGTTGAACATGTTGTGGTTGTAGTAGGAATGCTTTTTGATGCGATTCGATAGAGGCTGATGCGCACTGAACCGAGCACAGACCCACAGTCAGACAACTAGCTCTAACCTCCAAGGGTGAAAGGCAAAGGGCAGCTGAAGTTTTTCCAAAGACAGATGGCATTTCCTTCATTTGTGATAAATAAAATAAATAAATTGAACTTTATTCATCTCAAAATGGAACAATTAACTCTCTGACTTAAACCCATCCACTTGGGGAGCAGTAGGCTGCCACATTGCAGCGCCCGGGGAGCAATCGGGGGTTAAAGTGGTAAGGAAATCATATTTAAATGTCAAATCATTCTGGCTTAAACATGTATATAAATGTACTCTTTATCAGACGAGATTGTCCCAAAATTTATAAAATATTTATAAAAAAAAAAATCCTGTCTTAAAATCTTTTTTTTCCATTATCTTCTGCAGGCCAGTTAGTTATACGTCAGCCTGAACACCTAAATTCGGCCAGTCATATATCAACGGTCATCTGTCAATCTAATTTTTTGGTCATGACATCTTGATTCATATGTCGCAAGCTAATATACGCAGCAGTTGAAATAAGAAATAAGAATAATTTCCTTTCCCATTGAGTTGGGTCCCAGTGTTCAAGGTGATGGACGTCTGTGTCTTCAGCAGGCGTAGAGCTAACAGAACTGGCAGCGTTGCGAGGCAAGGGCTCAAACATGTACGGCTGGAAGTCTTCTACACCAAACCAAGCTTCTGCCGCCCTGGCGTCCTCTTCCACAACATATTTGTCCCCGCTTTCCTCCTCTCAATAAAAAGTGGGTGATGGAGGAGACTCATCCACGACCTCTGACACAAAACTCTCCTCCTCTTGCATGTTTCCACTGTCCATAGCGTTCCTTGACAGTGTCGTTTCTAAGTCACCAATTTAGTGCTACTTGGTCCCAATGGAATTTCCCATTGGGAACCTACTAGCACTAAGTTGCTAACTGGTTAGCAAGATGCTTCTGACAAACCGGCCACAATCAAACTGGCTTGGGAACCTTCCTCCACAACAATCCGGCCCTCTTGATAAACGACCAATCACTTTCACTTTATTCCCTACGACTTTAGGGGTCTTGCTCAAAGAGCAAGAGTGGCAGTCTGTGGGAGTGGGTTTCAAACTCACTACCTCAGGATTCCAAGCCTTATGCTGTAACCACTAGGGAGCAACTCCCTGATGGAATCCAGGGGAGTTTCGTGTGTTGACTTGTTCAGGTTAAAGGTCTCAAACACTGGGCCAGTGAAGGTGAAAGTGGCAGAGTAGGACGGCAAAGAAGCAGTTTCATTTTTTTAACCTTTAAAGCTGTTGATAATTCTCACATTTCTAAAGAAGATGAGTCATTCTTAATAGAACTACTACTTCTTATTGAAAATAGCGATTAAAGTCTTAGAATTACAGGGGAAGAAAATTGTAAGAGAAGATTGAAGAGAAGGGTTAAAACAGGGATGAGTGAGATGAATGAGAACGATGGATCAATGGGAGCTTAAAGACAGTGAGCATCTAAAGGAGAGAGCGAGAAGCTGAAAGAAAAACAGAGTAGAGAAGGTGAGTAAAGGACAGCATACGATGAGAGGCAGAGGAAAATAAAAAGAGAATGATTCAGAGGTGAAAGATAAAAAGTGATGAAGGGAGCAATGGAGGGGGTTCGCTCACCCTGGTGATTTTTCTCGGGGCGAGGTCCGGACCTGCTACCTCCCCTAATGAGCACCTTAGAGAGTGTGTGGAAGAGTGAGGAGTGTATTCAGATGTTCTTAAAAAGGTGTGCACAGATATTTCTCTTCCTTTCTGCCTGCGTCTGCAGTCAGAGGTGTTTACACCCGGGGTGGGACGGTTTCCCAAGGCTCTAATTGTTTTTATGTGGCGTCCCATCTTCACCTGAGCGAGAAAGAAAGGTTTGCTGCCAGCGTTTCTATGCTTTATTTATTAATAACATATATATTCTGCTGCAGATCAAGAGTTTTAAAATGGCTCTGCATGGTGACACCCAGGAAAGTCGTGGTACCATTCTGGGCCTGGGCTCCTCCCTAAAGGGATTTGGGTGTTTGCTGCAGACTGGGGGTTTCTCTCCTGGTATCTATTATATCCCAGTTGCCTTAGAATCAGCATCTTATGTTTTCTGGTCAGTAAAACCGTTTTTGTAAACTGTCCCTTGGTAGTTAAGGTCTGGTTATCCTCCCACAGCAGTGTGTCGCAGTGAGCTTGTTGCAGATATTTTTAATTTATGCCGATTATTGAAGCGTTTTCTGCGCTATGTTAATCCATGCCGCAATGCAAGACGGACAATGGGGAACTAGCTGTGGGTCTAGATACGGGCAAGGTGGTGAGGAAATGGAAAAACGCATTAGGCAAGTTTGTGTAACAATGGAAGGACATGAGGGTGAAAAAGAGCGAGGATCCAGGTGGAAAAAGGGTCCCACACTGGAAAAACGATCTTGAAATAAGTAAAAATGTCTTAAATTAAGTGTATTTATCCTTAATTTGAGTTGGTAAATGAGATAGTTTGCCAATGGAGTGAGTATTTTTACTCTTAAAATAAGATAATTAGATAATATGCACTTGGAGTAAAAGAATGCAATTATGTTTTCTTATTTTAAGTGTAAATTGTCTTGTTTCATTGGCAAAATGTATCTTTTATCTCCTCAATCGAAGAACAAATGCACTTATTTTAAGAAAAAAAATCACTTATCTGGATTTAAATTTTTTCCAGTGCAGCGTTCTCGTTCCCCTCGCTCTACTAGCTGGTCCAACTTCACCAGTTGTTTTCCACAATAGCGGTCATACAAAAAAACAAGCCGGTAAAGCACCAAACAGGAAATACAAATAGTGTAGAGTGGATGTAGATTTGACCAATCAGAGGCCTCCTGTCTGCGGCACCTACAATTTTGGAGAGGAGCAGCAGATTTAATTCATAATCTTACATCCACTAACTCAATAGTTTCCTGTTTTATACATTTAATGACATGAAACATTTTAATGCAGTCAGTATTTAATACAGCTGGTATATGAATTACTACATGTAATGTACTACTTTTTCAATTTTATGTATATTTGTATTTGGAAAGTGGCTGAGGCCAAGCCCCACTCCCACAGACTGCCACTCTAGGCCTCTGAGCAAGACCCTTAACCCCAAACTGCTCCCCATGCCCCACATTGTTGCCGGCGAACGCTCCCCAAGGGGATGGGGGAAATGCAGAGGTAAATTTCTTCAATGTGAGATCAATAAAGTTCAATTAAATTTAATTAGATAAAAATATTCTTATATAAAGGTCCTGTATATAAAAAAAGAAAACTCAAGTTTCTGAGTAAAATGGCCCCCTATCAGTTAAAATCATTCTATCGATAAGATCAATCAACTTTAGATCCCTTCAATAACCAATAACTAGTCTACCTAGTATGGTTGTTTCTAACTGTTTCTTTGATAGGTAAAATATGTGTTTAGCTGATAAATATAGCTACTGTGGATTTAAAGCTAAGCTGTTCATTTTTTCCACCAGTTCTCCGTTTTTTCATGTCTAACAGCAACTAATTGCGTTTTCTTAATTTGGTGCTTTTTTACCTTTTAGTCTAGAACCAAACCTATTGACTCCAATCTGCCTGGACGCATTAAAATGAATCGTAGTGTGACGTCTCTGAGCATCACTGGCGTGTTTTTGTGAATATGGTGCAGTAATGAAGCATGTCTGTGGAAGCCGGAGCGCCTGAATGCTGGCCTTGTTCTTTTCTCTGCTCTTTCATGCAGAACTAAATGTTACGAGGAAGGTTCCCTATCGATTCATGTCGCAGATAATTGAAGCCAGAATGGACCCTTCAGGACAAAACTCTAGAAATTAAACACACAGAGGAACAGTAAGATGGAAAACAATTACCAAGCCAGACAGATCCTTTACTCTGCAGCTGCTTGCTGGATCATTTGCTCACTCGGCTGTTGTTATCTCTTTTTTTCTTTTGCAAGCTCAGTTATTAAGTCTTTTTTGGCCAAACTGCTTATTAATTACAGAACAATCACTACTGTTTAATCAGATCAGTTTTTTTTTTTTTGTATAAAATGATGCAAACTTAATGCTCAAATCCAAAACATTTGCTCTTCACTGAAACATTTGATGCTTTAGAATAAAAGGTTCTGATAATTGGTGCTCTTTCAATTGAACAGATCAACCAATCAGTTCAGTGGTTCCTACGGAAGAGGATTAGGGCCACTGAAAAAAAAAAAAAAAAATAACAGATTTTTAAATGTTATGTCAGTATAATATGAGAAAAAAGTCAGAATTCTGACTTTAATCTCAGAATTTTGACTTTTTTCTGCACAATTCTGACTTTAATCTCAGAAATGTGACTTCAATCTTAGAATTTTTGGATCTTAACCCTGTAATGCCAAGTGTATCATATTAGATACATACGGTTTCTGAAGTGTTTTGCGTCTGACACCTTTTGCATAATTTAATGGTAAAAACTTTACTCAAAATCCTATTGTACACAATCAGATATACCTGATAACAGAGGGCAGAAGACTACACAAAAAATAATCTTGACTTATCGCATAGTAATAAATTATTAATATCAAAAATGTATTTCTGTTTTTTCTTTTTACATATTTTGTCAAAAGGCCAAATAAGGACTTCAAACCAAAAAAAAGTTATTTTCTGTTTTGTTTTATTCTTGGATCGGGCTTTAAAGGGTTAATCTTAAAGGGCACCATGAAGGAAGAGATGTGGGAGCACTCAGCTTCACTGACAAAGTCAGAATTCTGAGAAAAAAGTTTGAATTCTGAGATTAAAGTCAGAATTCTGACTGAATTCTGACGGCTAACAAACATGTTATCATCAAGCCCTATCTGTCAGTCAGAATTCTGACTTTTGTCTCATATTATATTGTAATAAAATGTAAAAACCAGTTACCAGTTACCTTTTTTTCAGTGGCCGTAATCCTTTTCCACAGGTTCCTTTTGTTTGTTTTTTTTCATTTTTTGTGACATATGGTCATTTCATGTAACACAAATTAAAGCGCAAGTGAAGTTTTTGAAGGAGAGCATAAGGTGACAGAACCGCAGACAATAAAAGCTTAAGGAGGTAGGAGCGTTTCTGCGTTTTCTTTTTGCTCTGAACAGTTGGGTTAATATCAAAGCTAAAATCCCCACAGCAGAACATCTTATCTCAGAGGATCAGAGTAACAGAGGGGCTGAGTAGAGTTCTTAACTAAGAATAGAGCTATGGAGTTAATTTTGTTCCATTATTGTTGCAAATAAAGAACAAATTTTGTTAAGTCAAAAAGAAAAGCAATCCTGATTTGAAATAAATATGATCAAAAAGGTTTTTAGAGTGTGCTATTTTCACACATTTTTATTTTGTGCTAATTACTTCATAAAAAAATCAGTTTTACGTAGGTTTGTTTTTTAAATTTTATTTGTTCTGTTTTATTTTGTCACTTTTTTTCATACGTCAGATATACAAAAAAGGTATATATAAAAAATCCATTGGACTTTGTTTCGCTTCCCATCCAGGACCCTTTTCAATAAAAATGGCGGCAATAGCTTTGAGTCAGAGGCTTTATACAGTAGCCCAACAAAGCTTTGTTTTTGTTTAGAAAATTTTTTTGAAAAATTGCAAATTGAACTGAACAAATTATGGTTTTCTAAGCAAAAACAAGGCTTTCTTTTTGGTCCACTCTATAATTCATTTATTATTTCTTACATTTTGAATTGAAAAAGCTTCCTGGATGGGAAGTAAAACGTCTTTAAACTTGAAAAAAAATCCAGTGGAATGTTTTACATATACGGTATATGTAAAAATGTGACCTGGATGACTTAGAATCTTCAACAGCAGTTTTTTTTTTCAGTTTCAGTTTTTTTTTAGTTTAACAGTTTTACAAATTCAATTCTTTTCAAATAACATTTCCAGATCACATTCTCTTTGCTTTTGGAGGCGGGCTTTCCTCTGGAGTGGGGAGTGAGGACCCATTTCTATTGGTCTGCTAGGCGTTAGCGACAGCCTTTCTATTGGTCAGAGCACGCGTTTGTTTTGGGCAGGAAGAGAAGAGGAATTGATCTGTGAAACGCAGTTTGAAAAGAACGCTCCTCGTAGGACGTTAGCTGAAAAACGAAATATGAAAAATATATATATATATATATATATAAAATCAGAGAAAACAGCCAAATTAATTTTAGACTTAGACCTAACTTTATTTATCCCTTGGGATTAATCCTTCAGGGAAATTCTGGTTCTAGTAGCTTATATAAAGTACAAAGAGCTAAAGCAAGATGCATTTAAAGATAGAAATACGACAGACAATATAAAAAGAGTATATATTACGACGGAGTACTAGGGCCAGGTTAGATTTTTTTTTTTTTTTTTTTTTCAGAATAAAATGGTAACATTATGAGAAAAAGGTTATAATATTACAAGAATAAAGTCATAACATTACGAGAAAAAAGTTGTAATATTACTAGAATAAAGTCGTAATAATATGAGAATGAAGTCATCATTCAAGAACCCGTTTAAAAAACAAAGCTTGGAGCTCCGACCAGCAGATGACGGCCAACCAGCTCTGCCAATCAGCAACCTGAGTCCACTTTGACCTGCTGAACCAATTTGATGCTGGTGCTAAAAGATTTCTTTATTGGTCAAACCAGAACCAAAGTATAACTTCACATAATGCTCGATATTCCTCATTTTAGGGAAGAAAGTGCCTCTTGTAAGAGTTGTCATAAAATACGACTTGTTTTTCATAATTTTAGGAGTACGACTTTATTCTCGAAATAAAAGAAAAAAAATCTCTAGCCTGTTCCTAATACTCCTGGTACCTTTTTTTCATGTTGGGATTGCATTTTGTATTTCATTTTATTTCAAAATGTCTTTTTGTAAATTCCCTCCATAATAACCCTCCAGGTAAAAGTAAGGCCTGCCTCTGTAACTATGATAAAGTTGCCAGTTTACTGTTTCTCTGCTGCTCACACTTTCAACAACGTTGATTTTCTTTCATCTGACAGTTTCAACTTTGGTAGAAAAGTAAAATTAAAATTACGAGATGTTTCTGGATCAAATAGATCCCGACAAAAGATCCAGAAACCTTCTTAGACATATAGAAAGAATCAACGGTTGTTTTTAGCATTGAGAGTTTTGTTTTTCAATCTGACACATCTCTGCTGTCGCTCTAAGAATCTCTGTTTTCCAGGCTTATTGAAGCGGTAATAAAAGCTTTTAGTTTCAGTGCCTTAGGGCGGCGTGAGTGTGAGGAGCAGGCCGGGGCAGATGGCGTATGCTTGTAAACGGCTAAATGAAATGATTTAAAGATTCGGGCCTGCTGGCTGACAGCAGATTTAATGTGAGCTAACTAAGAGAAACCCGACTGCATCTTTGATTTTCTCTTTCCGTCCAAACTTTCAGACGGGAAAACATTTATCTTTGATATAAAATTAGATTCAATCAAAACAAAACAACAACAAAAAAAAGTAAATTGGAAGATGTTTTTTTTTAAGCACTGCTTCAGCTCACCAATGTTATTCGAGGACGCTGGCCACCTGAGGACCTGATCTTTACTTGTACTCGCTTTAATGCAGACCTCAGGAAGTAGCCAACCTCCGGTTAGAGGCTCCGTTAGCCCTGTCGCTCCACGTTTGCACCGGCTGACATGAAAACCTCTAATGGTTTCCATCTGTGCCCCAAGCAATGGAAGAAAGAAGGAGGGTCTTCATCGCTGAGGATGTTTCATTGGGGGTCTGAGTTCGTGCTGATGGATGGAGGCTAGGCGGCTTATGATCTGTCCATTTATTGAAATGTAAAAACCAGCGGTGATACAAAGTTCATTTGATGAATAAAACGGAGTGCAGACGAAAAATAGTGTTGAATGTAAATATGGCCAACATCCTCTCTACTAATTAATAGTGAAATATTCAGTAATACCTCATAGACATTAGATCCATTTAAACTGACTGTACCACTAATCCAATCATAATGTAATTATTATGCTGTTTCGCACTTGTCTCATTGATCACAAGTAATCATGCTAATTTTACTGGGAATAATAATAGCAGTTTAATTACTGAAATCTGTTTACATCACCAGAAAAAAAATGTTTTATACTTTGTGCAGTTTGTGAGAAAATATATATATATGAAGTTAAAAAACTAAAGTGTAAAAATATTAAAGCAGTTTCGTGGAATTGTGGTTTTTAAGATGTGATTTCTAAACTGTATGCAGGAAGATGTTTGGTTCCTCCCACAGCTCAGCTTTTCACGAATGGGTTCCTTGTTTTAACAAACAGGGCAGAGTTCTGAACCTAGGATTAAACTTACTCTGTAAAAGTGTTAACTGAAAGGTAAACTCTAATCCTTATCCTAAAAATAATAAATCCAAAAAGACAGAGAAGAGCTGTTACGTTCGTTAAGCTCGTTAGGCTCGTTGGGCTCGTTAAGCTCGTTAGGATTTGCTAAAAGGGGCTTTGATAATAAAATGAATCTCATCTAAAAGTCAGCCCTTTTTAAGTCTCGCTTTCCCATTTATGTGTTGACAATAATTACCTCTTAGTGGGGAAAATGGACATTTTGGTAAAGGCCTTCATTGGATCAACTGAAGCTTGTGAATTTTCACATCTGGGCCCCATTCCCAGCAGTGTCCTTGGCTCTGTAAGTATTCAGTCAGATGTTCTGTATGAAAATAATCCATCTGTCTGGTGCTGCTGGCCTCTTTTAGCGATAACCAAGGATAAACTGATCCAAGGGTGTTTTAATATCCGCTGACAGCCTTATGGATGCTGGAGTGATTTTCATGTAATAAAGGAACCAAGGAGACAAACTTAAACTGTGACCAGAGGATGAACTCTGTCTGCGGTTTGAACGCGAGCAGAACCATTTGGAAGGTAGCCGGCTGCACAGACAGCACTCCAAGTAAACAAGCACACGTTCAAACAGAGATTTAGCTCTTCACTGACTCCTTCACAGCTGCAGACTATTACATGCAAATCAAGCTGCACTTCTCTCCCACATTGTAGCAACAAAGCACCTATAGCAGCAGCTAATGTGTGTGAATATCTTAGCAGAACATCTCATATATTCAGGCAGCGTTTCCCATTAGACTGACACATTTTAGGAGTCAGTAAATGGAGCTCCTGGAGTAGATCGAAACCTGAGCGGCTCGATGTGGTAGGAGCCATTAAAAGCTAAACAGGAAAGTTTTCTCTGCTAAATCGACCAAAGATTAATGTGAATCAGAAAATAGGGCTGCAGCTGTCAGTTATTTTAATTCAATTTATTTATACACCACCAATTCACAACACGTGTCATCTTAAGGCACTTTATAATTCAACCAGATCATCCAGTCCAATTGATTCAAAGTTTTCTATCTAAGGAAAACCAGTTGATTGCATCGACTCATTGACTCAAATGCAATCCCTCACACTAAGCCTGCTTGTAGCGACAGTGGAGAGGAAAAACTCCCTTTTAACAGGAAGAAACCTCCAGCAGAACCAGGCTCAGTGTGAGCGACCATCTGCCGAGGCAGACTGGGGTTCAAGGAGACAGAAGCAGAGATACAAAACGCAGCTGTAAAAGGCCAGGAAACACACAGCCAGGCAGACGAGCTCCGAGCCAACTCCCATTTTAGCAATACATTATCTGTTAATTATTTCAAATTAATGGATACTAAAATAATCGATACTAAAATTGATTATTTCACTATCCATTTATCTATCTATTATGTTTGTTTTAATGTATCCATCCATCCATCCATTTTCCTTCATGCTTATCCTAGCTGCTGGTGCCTATCTCCAGCTGTCTCAGGGCAAGAGGTGGGTTCCACCCTGTACAGTTCACCTGTCACACACTCACACCTAAGGAGAATTTAGAGAAGCCAATTCACCTAACACTCATCTTTTTGGACTGGGGGAGGAAGCCGGAGCACTCAGAGAGAACCCACGCAGGATCAGGGAGAACATGCAAACTCTATGCAGAAAGAGCCTGGGCCGGGAATCTAACCAGGAACCTTCTTGCTGCAAGGCAGCAGTGCTACCCAATGCATTACTGAGCAGCCCTCTTATATCTAAAATAGATATTATGCAGTTAGTCAATGAAAACAAAATGTTTGGAATTTACAGAAAGCCTGTTTCCCACAGGTCTTTAAAGCTACAGTGTGTAATAATTACAGGGATATACAGTCAGAAATGTAATATATTATACATAACTATGTTATTTATCATCATCTACGAGCTCAGCCTCTTAACCTTAATATTTGCGTTGCCTTAGAATTCGTTATTTATAATTACATAGGAGCGGGTCTCGCAGCCATGGAGGCAGACATCTTTGCGCTACGGCAGCGCAGAGCCAACAAACTAGCGATTGCGAGATCGCCCATTACGCTCGAAAGTAACTACGGCAAGTTGAGAGAGATGAACTGAGACTGAGGTACTGAACAATAGATGGCAGTATTATGCCTGAGAATACTATCTGTAAAATTATCTATGTAAACAAACCTCATCACTTGAGAAGGTAGGTGATGCGGACGTCATGGAAGACATTTTGTCCCGTAACGCTCGCCGTACTGTTGGGGGTAGAAGCGGTGGGGGGGAGATGTTCATGTTGCTGCGGTCTGCAGTCTGGACGTTAGATGTCGCTAAAAATTACACACTGTAGCTTTAAAATCCTTGAAAGTGTTTGCATTAAAAAAATAAAATCAGTTTCAGGGCTTGAAAGTTTTTAAATAAGACACCCATCCTTGAAGCCAGTCTCTTTTCCAGGCTGGCAGTTTGAGCATTCAGTCTACTGATACTTTCTTATAATATCTGAACTTTATTGATCCTCATCGTTACATATATGTTGTCAGCTCATTGGTCACAATGCAGGACAGGGCCCGGGAACAAGTTTACCATAAGTTTTGTATCTAACGTTCCGTTGTTCTTCATTTTCCATTAGCTTTTTACTGACTATGTTTTTACGGACAAAGTAATTCAGGACAAAGTCCGTACCTTTTCCACTTATTTTTGGACAGGTACTTCTATTTCTAGATACGGAACAATTCCGTTTTTCACAGGACGGTTGGCAGACCTACCCTCATCCCATTGTTCGATCCAAGTGTTGCTCACGGAGATGATAGCAGGAGACAACTGAGCAATATGGGGGACGAACAGAGTCATTTAAATGCTGAGGCTGCTTTTTGGGGAAACTTTGCATAGCAATGCTCCTCCGAATTTTTTTTTTTTTGCAGAAATAAAGGTTAGAAAAAGTCTGCGATAATGAATATAAAGCACACTGCAAATATGCATCTAATTCAATGCAGATAACGGCCAAATAGTTAAAAAAATCATTTCACACACAAAGGGGGGGCTAAAAAAAATCACCACGCCAGGAGGGGTAAAGGCAATCAGGTCAGCTGGAACACACATGGGGTGTCCCTTTTTTTTCCGTGAGTGGGCAACCCTAGCTGTCATGTTCAGGGTTGCTCTCATTAGGCGCGGTTTCCATTCGTGATCTCGGTTATTACATAATTAGTGGAGAGAAAGCGCTTTAGACATGTCTATCTCACTGCAACATCTTCATTTTCCCCTTCTTATCGTCACACGTGTTCACACATACATAAACATGTTTGCAGGAGCGTATGTGTGATTGTGTTAGGATCAGACGCACGCAGAGACGAGGCCACAGCTCCGAGCATCTTGCCCTCATCATCGTCATTTTAGAACTGCAGGTATTGAATATTGATGGATTGCTCATTATCCTCTTTGCATGTTTACAGCTCTTTTCTAATGAGATCACTTTGATTTCTTTTCATTTCTAATAAGATTTCCGAACAGCAAAGGGGGCCTCTGAAGCCTCATTATCTCAGTATTGATTAATTTATAGTTGCCATTTTCATATCTCTAAGTAGAAATTGGTTTTATTAGTCTTCAGTCGCTGCTGGAGGTGGTTTCCGTAACAGAAAGAAGACATGTTGTTTTCATTTCCAACCATTGGTACATGAGTGTTGCCCTGAAGAGGGTTAACAAAGTTGCATCAGGATTTTCCTGCTCTACAGGTCGCAAACTTGCCAGTTTGAAACTGATATTTGGTGATTTTCAAAGAGAGGAGAGGGTGTTGAGTTGCATTTTCAACCAGTTTGAAAGATTAAAAACTATTAACCAGACTCAATGGCTCAGTAACTAAAATCCTGAAGTGAGATGAATTCAATTCATTTCAGTTTATTTCTATAGCGCCAATTCACAACACATGTCATCTCAAGGCACTTTACAGTTCACCAGATCATCCAGTCACATTGATTTAAAGTTTTCTATCTAAGGAAAACCAGTTGATTGCATCGACTCATTGACTCTAAGCCAATCCTTCACACTAAGCATGCTTGTAGTGACAGTGGAGAGGAAAAACTCCCTTTAAGCAGGAAGAAACCTCCAGCAGAACCAGGCTCAGTGTGAGCGGCCATCTGCTGAGGCCAACTGGGGTTCAAGGAGACAGAAGCAGGGATACAAAAAGCAACTGTAAAAGGGGGGCCCATCCAGGCCCGCCTTTTAAAACACACAGCCAGGTAGATGAGCTATATCACAGTCAGAGAAACCGGACTACACTGGAAAAACAAGCAGATCTCCAACATCTATAAACAAAGGTGTTGATGGCAGCAGCACAGCTGATATTTCTCTCCAGGATGGAGTCACAGCCAAACAGGAACAGACCAGATGAAGCTACTATGAGAAAAAGCAGAGAGAGCAGAACGTTAGAGATTGAACTAACAGATTCTGCAGAGTGAGAGAATAGAGATAGAATGAAGCAGAATGATTAACAAAAAAGGGGTCCCTATGTCCTCCAGAACTCTAAGCCTATAGCAGCTTAACTATAGAGATAGCTCAGGATAATCTGAGCCCCTCCAACTATTAGCTTTATCAAAAGACATTAGACATCTGGAGCTTTTTCAGCTGAAAATGGCAACAGATTATGAGTTTATGCAGTACAAGTTAATAATATTAAAAAAAAGAAGCTTGAGAAAACATAGTTTGTTCTTCTTTACTAGTTTAAAAAAATAGTGGCTTCTCAGAGGGCCATGACTCCCAGTTACGAGTTAAAATTAACATGTTTTCTTATTGTACAGACAGAATCAGACTACAGAGCTTCTACATGTTCTGAAATTTGGTTTCTGGCATCAATATATTAGTAAAGAGGTTCATAAATCTTTTTAAACAGAGCACAGAGAGAAGCAGGGAGAGCTGCAGACTTAAAGGGGAAACAGATTTACCGGGATATGCAACATGCAATAAAATATCTCACCAAGTTTACCAGAAAGTTTACAAGAAAATAATATGTTATGCTATATTTAAAATGCAGCATATCCATATTTTTCTGGATGGATGGAATTGAAATCGTACTTCTAGGGATGCATGATATATCGATTTTGGCATCAGAATCGGCTGATATTCGTTTTTTTTTTGTTCGTTTGTTTTTGGGCCCTATATCTGTAATGCACTAAAAGGCATCTCTCTAACATCTATAAACATAAATATCAGTGTATTATGGTTCTCTTGTGTTCTCAACAATAGGAAAGGATTCATTAAATATACGTTTGAGGTCTTTTTTGAAAATGCAAAAATTAATGAAAGCGTTCGGGTGGAGTTACTGTAGCTCCATGAGCCTCGACTCGAGTGTCCCCACCAACTTTCATCACAAAGTTACACCCTTGCTAAACACTATTCTCTAAAAACGTAAAAATTGGTTAAGGGAAGTCATTGTGAAGTTATTGTTAAATAACTTAGTTTAACAAATATTAATATGTTCTGACAGCCTCTCTAGATTACAGTGGAGGATCTCGTCTATTCAGCCAATCCAACAATCCCCTTCAACGAGCCCCCCTTTTAGAGACATAGGCAGGTATGGGGCATTGCAGGCTAACATAAGAAGCCAAACGACCCCCATTCCTAAGGGGTGGAGCCCTTCATCTGTTTCTATTTGCATGTTTTCTAAAAAAAAGAAGTTTTTGATGCGCTAATCTATAAAAACCTCAAACTCAATGCTATTCCTGACATTTTGAATTGAAAAAGCGTCATGGATGAGAAGTGAAACATCTTCAAAGTTGGAAACAATTTCCACTGGATTTTTTTTTTTTTTTTTGGAACATTCTGACAGCAGCAGCCATAGACTCTAAAATTATTTAGATAACTTTGGAATTTGAGCTAAGCAAAATGGAAAAGTTGCTTTAAATGCAGATTAAAAACTCCTTCATTTAAATCAGCATTTGACAGAATCTAAATATTATGAGTTAAATTTAAGGAGCAACTTTATGTTCTTTCATTATTGGTAATTTAATGGTCTTTAATTATCTCTTGATGTATTTCCTCTGTGTGTTTTGCTTTCAGGTACGGCACTATTAAATGTTGCATTACTGAAATGTGTCCCAGAAATAAACTTGCCTTGTCTAGTAATACTGCTGCTATGGTTTCTGTTACTGTAAGGTGTGTCCTTACCGCGTCCTTCTAATATTAGCAGGGCAGATCTATAGATCTGTAGATGGGCTGGTTAGATCAGCAGTTTGTAGAGCTGCTGCTGCTTTTTACTCTCCTAATATTCTAGATGATGTGTTTCCATAAAAACAAAAAACAGCTATGACCTTTTTGATATAAAGTTCATTAAAATAACTCAATGTTGGAAGCATGTTTTCAGCTTCTCCACTAGAACATGAATCACACCCTGTGTGCTGTTCAGAAAATATGAGTTACAAAAAAATCAGAATAAGAAAACAAAGAAGATATCTTCAAACAAAGAGATATCCTTCAGTAAACCGACGGTATTCTCCCATTTCAGATGCTTCAAAACAAATTAAAACGGTTGTGTGTCAAAGCATATGTCTAATTAGTGTGTTTATGCGCGTGGATGTGGTGCCTGGGGCTAACGGAGAAAGCTAATGTAGCGGAAAATGCGTCGTAGCTGGGGCATGAAATAATGATGAGACACTGTGACTTAATCATGTTGACATGTAAAGTTTTTCTCTTCATCTTCCTTTCGTTTTCCCCTCTGCCATCGCTCTGATAGACTGACAGAGTCTGTCTCGTTCTGGCAGCGGTGAACCCTGCTGACAACTTGATTTCTATTATACTGTTATTAACACTCAGACTGCTGCCAAAGGCTCTATTTTCCCAAACAGCAAATTAATAACTAATTCATTAAGGGAAATATCACATTATAGAACTGTAATTAGATATGAGGTTTAAAGTAGAGGTTTAAACCAAAAATTATGCTATTTAAATCTTTTTGAAGCGACACCGATTAGGGAGTCGTTTTTAATTATTTTTTTCTATGTTTTTTTTTTTTTTTTTTTGCTAAAAAACACATTATATGTGAAGCTATAAGAGTTTTATTCGTTGGCACCTAAATCCAAGTTATATTTTTGCTTCTTGGGTAAATAAAAACAAGAAGATAAAGCTGTAGTTTTACAGCTGCATCCTAATTGATGAGCAATAAAGGTTGATTAGTAGGTTTCTCTTTTATGGAGTGAATTTTGTTCCATTGTTTTTAAAAGCAAAAAACAAACCCCCCAAACCTGACATGAGACTAAAAAAGGGGTTCTTAAAAAAAGGCTATGAGAGGAACTTTGCTGTTTTCTAAGATTTTTATTTTTCTTAAAGTTTGTATTTTTTTTTTAAATGTTAATTTTGCAAATTTATTTTCAATTTTTTTCCCCCAGATTACATGCATTTTTATAAAAATTGCTTTTTCAGGATCCATTCCCTTAAAATCGGATGGGTTTTCTTCTATAGTGAGGAGCAAAGATTAATTTCTTAGCCTGCAACAAAGTTTTATTGGTCAAGAGTTTATTGGACTCAAAGTGAAGAGAATAGAATAATAAAAAAATATTCTATTTTTTTAAATCAGAGAAAACAGCAAAGTTACTCTTAAAATCTTACCTTAACCTTTAAAAAAACAGTTTAAGTTTATTTTCTGAATTGCTTTTTTTCCAAATTGCCATTTACACATTTGCTTTTACTGCAAACATATTTAGAGAAAAGGTCACCCTATATATTTATTTCTTCTTTCTTTGATCAGAGATGCATCTAAACATGAGGTATGGTGGCCCCCTGAGGACATAGACTAACAAACAGTTGCATTGGCATATTGTCCAAACCATTGATCTCACTTTCCAGATGGAGGATTCTTCTTTTCGCTGTTACCCTTTCCTTGAAATTTTAACAATCATTCTCATCCTGTTGGAGTAGATGTTTACTCAGAAACTGATGTTTTTAAATCCTTAACAGTGATTTTTTTCGTCTCTTATTTCAGGTGGCTGTACATTTGAGGAGTCTTATAGCAGCTGTGGATACAGCGTGTCTTTAGGAACCAATGGATTTACTTGGGAACAGGTCAACTCCTGGGAAAAACCCACCATGGACCCTGCGCTGCCGACTGGTAGGCCTCCACACATTACTTCTCACTGTTTTCTTAGGAAATACTCTGAATTGTTTCCAAGTCCAGGAAGCAATCGATTTATTTCTTAGGAATCCATTAATGAGATTCAGATCACTGCTTTTATCCACATTTGTGAGTCCTTTTGGATAAAAGTGTGTATCTAAAATAAAAACATAAACAAATGCATGAATAAATAGACCTGCAGGATTCACTTGGATATTTGCCTAACTTTTTATTTGCATTAAAACTTTGTTTCATGGATTCTGTGAGACAATTATATAGTACAACTGGGAAAGTTTGCAGGAAATAACAAAAAAGGAAAACTATAGTTCAGATTTAAGCAAACCCCAGACTAGATTGGCTGCAATTATTAAGTCATCATTAATTTTAGAGAACATAGATGTTTCTGTCAAAACACATTAATAGCTGTTAAATGAAGGTATTTGATGATGAGATTTTGTGACACTTTTAGAGAACAGCAATTAGTCTGAAGATGCTTTGCTAACTTTCCTAGCCCAAAACCGGGGTGAAAAACTTTCTGCTTTAAGACGCAGGATTACCTGAAAGTAGCCAGTCATCAAAATATATGTGGAGAGTGCATGTGTGATAACTAAAACTTCTCACATTACTTCTTTTTTTATGTGTACACTTCAGGCAGAATTCTGACTTATTACACATGGATCATTATCATTTCTGCATAAGTTTTCAAACAGCACAGTGTCACATACTGTTTTGCAAACATTCAAGAATGCATTGCACTGAACTGCAAGATTAGTTTTAAACAACAGAGAGAGAATGTAGTTTTAATTTGTTTTTTTCTGCACATCCTTTAAGGTGATAAACTGAGCAGATGTAGGTATCATATCTGTTCAGGTGATCAGATCTGTGATGCCAGTGATGTTACACTACATGATTGGCTGAACATTGCCACATGATGCAAAATATTATGGTTGCCAAGACAACGATAATAACATCACACAGCGTCAGTGTGCCGCGTCTGGAGCATCTGTAGTGTCAGTGTGTTTAATGACTGATGAAGATTTACCTGATCGATAACACAACTCTGTTTATGGGGAACAAAGTAACCATTAGATCATGATATAAAGGAGGAGAGCTGGGTAGCGCTGTGGCTACCTGTGCTCACTAGCTAACAGGTTAGCCTCTTTTAGCTCAGTCAGTTAGACAGAATAAAAATAAGCTGAGACTTTTTTGTCACCTTGTTAAATAGCAGAGTTCATTCTTAGAAGGCAGTACTTTCCTTCAAGACTGACAATGAGTGTTTTCTACTTTCAGCTACTTTAGATCGGCAATTACATGTCAAATAATAGCAAATATAGGAAATAATATGTTGAGACTCTAAAAGAGATTTGATCCTGAAGAAAAGGGTGCAATACAGTTTGTCCGAGGGGAGTTGCCATATGATGACGGGATAAGATCTGGTACCTACAGCGGAACAATGAGCTCCTTCAGCCTTTGGAAAATTATTTCCAAAGGCTGATTAAACACTATTTAGATTATTTTTTTATAGTTGTTATTCATTTATTCGACAAATAGGAATACTGTGTTGGAACCTGCTGTTTTTTTCTTAATCCCCCCCTTCCCTCTGTCTATCTCTGCCCCCCTATCCCAGAATTAGCAGACTCAGTAATTTGACCCCAGCTGGTTTCTTCTTCTCCATTTGTCAAAGCGTTCAGACAGCCTGTCTATCCGTCTCCTTTTCTCCTCCAGATCTGCTCTTTTGCCCTCTAAATCTCGCCTACAGTCCCACTCTATAACACGTGTTCTACCTCACACAGTCTTTTTCACACTTTCTTCATTTCTTGTTCATCTTCCTGCTTTGCAGCTCTTTCCCCATTTGATTGACGTGACTGTTTTTCAGATACGGTCTGTTTAAAATTCAGAGTCAGGTGGATTACTTAGAATGTTATTTTTCACCCAGCCCTGCATAGATATGCCAAAATAAAATATGTTAAGATCCCACACATTCTAAATGGTAAAAATACTTCATTTCCCTTTCAAAGTATAAAAGTATTTTTGAATTGAATTGAATGAAAAACTGTCAGATTTTGGCTTACACATAAAATATTTCTTCAAACTTCCCATCTTTGAATCCTTCTTTTACAGCTTAATGTTGATTATTTGATCCTCAGGCAAGAGTCAGGTCAGGACATGCGTTCAGACTGGACCCAAAGTCTGAGGTGGCCCAAATGATCTGGAACAGCTACAGAAAAACAAGGCTTCTACAGAGCGGAAGCTTGAAGACTTTGGTCGCTCAAACACAATGCTTTCACATCAGCCATCAGGGTGAAACTCATTGAACTGGTGCAAACAACAGACTTTAACCAGATATCCGGAGGCATTAAAACCTGGAGCACAAAGTTAATAGGATGCAACAGGGGGAACTGCAGTGACCAGGAATGGTTCTGGCGTTTATACAAATTCCTTTACAACATTTAAAACTTATAATCTAAATGATCCATCTTTCAATTTACTCCGATTTCAACCATCAGGGTCGTAGCGAGGCTGGTTTCTGGCAGTCTATACAATAGTAGCCATTCAAAATGTCCCCACTTTCCTTGGCTGGTCCCCTAGAATTCATTTTTAAACATCAACCTTTCTACTAAAATATTCTTTCTGTCATGATTTGTGGACATTAAGATCTAAAGACAAGCATCATATCCTGGTCACACCCTGCTATTCAGTGAAAGGGTGGAGTCAGAGTAAAAAAATATGTAAGAGGAGGTCACTCCAGTGGCTGGAAGTTGGAGGGGATTTCGCTGGGAAGTAGGCTGCCATTCGGCTGGCGTTAGACTGGGAACGGCCATTTTGAGTGGCTGCTACTGTAGCTGGAAGGCAGGGAACAACCTGGGCAGGTCGCCTTTCAGGCACAGGGCAATACAGAGAAGCACAATCATACACACACTCACACCTAAGGACAATTTAGAGACACAGATAAAAAAAATCTGAGGAAAAACCTTCCTGAATAATTCCTGAATATAAGACGAGTTCCTCTAGAGCTGTTGGACATTTTTGGACATTTTTAATTTCAATTCAATTCAGTTTATTTCTATAGCACCAATTCACAACACATGTCATCTCAAGACACTATACAGTTCACCAGATCATTCAGTCCTTCCTGCGTCCTTCAGGCAGAATGTCCTCCATGTTGGTGACGGAGGGGCTTCTTTCAAAGCTTTATTTCTAGAACATAATCTCTCTGATATCATCTGATTCATTTGCTGCTTGATGCCTGAACATATCCAAAGCTGGATCTCTGTTGTGATTGTCTCTCCCTCCTAAATGATCTGTTAGTCATATCAATTATAGCCCTCATCCATCATCATCGTCATCATCTTTCCGTCTAATTTTCCTCCCATCAGTGTCTGCACTTTGTCAGTGGTGCTGCTGCCGTTTTCAACCCCGTCCCCCTCTGTAGATCTGATCCGACCGAACTTGGCTGTTACAGTGCTCCGCCTCGCTCTCAGTGATGCAGGCCTCTTGTCAGTTATCTGTCTCATCTACGGGCCGTGGGTGGCGGTTGTCAAGCGCGATAGCCATTACAGTCTGTGAGTGATCAACTGCCCGCTGCTCTGGCAGCCGAAGATCTGATAAGGCTGGACAGGAGAAAATCATCTCCCAGCTTCTTCTCTCTGAGTGCTGGTCATTTGTTTTCTTGCTGTTGGCTCTGCTGACGCTCACATTGAGCTGTGGATGCCTTTATTATCACATCAGATCCATTTCTGACCAGAATGATAAAACTGCAAACCTTCTAAGTAATGCCTTGGGCTTCCTAATGTAGGTAAATCCACAACGCTCATACACACCCTGCAAGGAAAAGTTCTAGAAATGAATAAACATGAATTTTGAGGACTTTATATAGAAAATACCAGGTTATAACCTCTTTATACATTTCAAAAAGCTTGTGGCAATGAGGCTGACCCATCTATCATGGGGTCGGAGTCACTTCCTGATCTTTCTTGGTACTAAAAGGTTAATTTTACTTTCTGCTCTATACTGGATGTTGGCATGTGAAAAAAGTACTCAGCTATACAGTCCAGTTAAATAAACGGAAATCGCTGGATTTCACTCAGTCAACGCTTTGCTTTACTTTTCAAAGTAAAAAGAGAACAAGGCAATCAAAACAGCCCTCACAGTATGATGTTCAGCCCTGTTCAGATCTAGACAGTGGCTGAATTCGAATTCTGGGGCTGAGTCCTCCGATTCGTAGGCAGATTACATCATAGTGGTGCCGAGGTCTGTTTACATTGCAAGACTCCTCGTTAGGCGGCCGACAAATGCAGGCTTCTTTTTTTGCCCTTTTTGAAGGATGGGTCTGGTGTATCCTACTTAGCATAGGGTATCCCATGATTCATTGCGAGTCCAAGCAAGCTGGCTTCTCCGTGTTCAGAGGAAAACAGTACTTGGCACGAAACAATGGTGAATTTTGGAAGTGCAGATTGATATAATCCAAGTATGTGAATAGTTCTGTCTCAAATGAATGAGTTTTTTAAATGGTTATTGAGTTCAGAGATGTGGCGGGCAAAGTTTGGTTAATTTGGTTGATTTCAAAAATGTTTAAAAACAGTCCACTGGACTTTGTTTCTAAGTCTGGAGACGAAATAGCATTGAGTTCGAGCCTTACAGATTAACAAAGAAGCCAAATGAGTGCCCCTTCCTTAGGAGCGGACCCGTTTGTCCGGTTCAATTTGCATGTTTTCTAAGACAAAAAAAGGCTTTGTTTTTGGTCCAATCTATAAAGCTTTGAACTATTTCTGTCATTTAGAATTGAAAAAGCTTCCTGGATAGGAAGCGACACACTTTCAAACTTGCACACAAAGTCTAGTGGATTGTTTTTTAATTTTTTTGGAATGACTATGACCTGGATGATTGACAATTGTCAACAGGTTTGGTTGATATTTAAGGACAGATTCTAATATATGTGCAGTGTTGGGGACTATAAATCTGGTAAGGTACTGCCGTTGAAGCTCCGTGAAAATGTTATTATCACCCAGAATAGCAGTGAGAAGTTCAGTATTAATTCTTTTCCTGCTTTGTGTGTCAACTGCCACCTAAGCGACAGAACGTACGTGCGTTAAAAGCCATGGAAAGGCTGGACCTGTTTGAATCCAAAACTCTTCTGGTCTCCTTATTTTCATGGCCCTTGAAGGATCCAGTCCTAATAAACAATATCCTTGGAAGATGAAGCCATTAAAATCGAGCACACCCTTTGTTCGTCTCACTTTCTTACAATAGAGGAAAAGCTATCAAAGTTGTCAGAGTTAAAACAATTGCAGACGCTTTGGTTAAATATTAACATGTTATGAATAAACCTTGATAAACAACGTGTCTTGTTGTGGGAACAGTATTTATTGTCCCAAACATTCCTCTCACTCAGACACTTTGTGGCCTTGCAGGTGAAACAGACTGAGAAATAAACATTTTAAAGTAAGTAAATAGAAAATCAGTTCTCATAAATCAACATATATATGATGGTTCTGCCATTTTGGGTCTTATTTTTAGGATTTTTTAGTTTTCAGTTATTCTGTTTTGTTGATCTTCGGTTTATTTTCTTGTGTATTCAGTCTTTAGTTACTCTCTGTTGCCCCCTTGTGCTTGTTTCCTTTCCCCTTGGCTTTCTTCTAGTTAGTTCCACTCAAACCTGCTCCATATTCAGCTCATTTATCCATACTTTGTTAGGTTCCCCTCAGATACACCATCTCTGCAGTCCCTGTTTCCCCACATGAGTTTTCGCTGATTTCTTTGTTTTTTTGGTTCTTTGTATTTTTTTATTTTTGCATCATTGGATGTTGCCCTATTAATTCAATAAGAACTCATCTCTGCCTTTGGGTCCTAAAGCAACTTCAACTTCACCCCTATTGCTGACAATATATGAAATTGGAAATGAATAGGAATCTAAATTTTCCTACCATAATGTGTATATATTTCCATGAGGAATAAAACAGACCTGTTCCATTCATCGCTTAAGCTCAATGATATTTTCATCAGGTAACCGTCTTCCTCCCTCCTTAATGTCGTTATAAGAGCGTAACCCACACTTGACAGCGTCTATCTCTGATGAGATGGGATTGGCACTTCAGCTCTCCTAATCTTTCACACCAGCTCTCTGTAACTCTATTTAGATGCAGTTGTCATAAAGCCCATAGCTGTGACAGCTAATAGATTTTGAAGCAAACCCTGATTAGATTGAATCTGTACTTTAGCTTCTTTCATCATCTCTGTATTGACAAGGGAATGTTATCATCTTACCTCTGATGACTAATAGAAAGGATTTGACTGGGATGCCCAATCACCTTCAGAGAGATTACATTTCTGAAAGTTTGATAATTACATTTCAATATACAAACATTAAATTAAAATGTGCAGAACAAATGTCAGGAACTTTAGTAAAACAGAAAGGCTATGGGAGTGGAGAAGGTCCAACAGGGAACCGGCGAACTGAGATGAGATGGACAAGGAACTCAGACTTGCAGTCTCAGCAAACATGTCCTCTAAATCTCAGGGTTCAGTCAAAGTTTAAGCTGTTGAGGCTGTTCACCAAAGTTCAGCAGGTTAAGCGCTGCTCGTAAATCAACCACAACCTCCCCAAAAGCAAGTTCACAAGTCACAGTATACTTCAGAAAAGGTGGCTATGAAAACATGCACACAGCACACAGCTTTATGCATGATAACACTACACAGATACATTTATATACAATTATTCTAACAATAGTAAATAAACAGTGACATGTGGAACACTAGATGTCAAAATGACCTTTTAATGGTGATTGGGCTCTAGACACATCTACAATCAACAACAATTATTGAAGATTTCCAGAGGACTTCACCACTGAAATTCACCAGAGCTATAGTGAAACTGACAATGCCCACATGCATGGCAGCTGGATGTTGGAATACATTGGGTAAAGGTGAAAAAAAAAATAGAGTTATTTCACCTTTCTGATTCCTGATCCTCTACGGACGGGTTGGTCGTTGGATTGCCAACTTGAGGAGGGAGGATTTGCCATCGAACTTCTGGCCAGAGAAAAAACACGTAACATGTAGCCAACATTTGGAAGAAGAATGTTTTCAAGATGACTTGGATAATAGCGCGTTGTGACAAACACCAGATACAGCACTGGGACTTGATCAACAGCCGATACCGCACTGTGACGTCACAAACCAGTAGGTGGCAGTAGAGTTCTTTGACAAACATGGATGCCTCCAGTAAAGCACATTCAAATGAAAATTACTTCTAATTAAAAACACTAATTAGTAATACTTATGATAAAAATATGTAAATATTAGTAGCAATAATTTCATATTTAAAGTACTTTCAGAAGTTTGACTTCTGAATATGACCAGACTTTTCTTTTAAGGGTGATGCTCAGAGTCATAGTGGGTTTTGAATTTACAACAAATTCCAAGCACTAACCACTAGGAAAAGGCAAGCATTTTAATTTTCGAAGAGTGCCAGCTAATCTGCAGCAAGGACCCTCTGGGGTTTGAATTCAGACCTCCAGTAAAGCAAATTCAGAATGTAATAATTTCATACTTCAAGTACTTCAGATTTTTAAATTCTGAATATGACCAGACTTTTCCTTTAAAGCATCCGAGGTATCTTGGGAAACATCTGCTGCAGAATAAGGAGTGTCAGAGATCACTTTTGATAGACTGACTGTTCCTGTATGTTTCTGAGGTTCTATGTAATTTGGCTAAATAAAGGCTTCACTGCATCCAGTATTGTTTATTTCTATCTATATATCATTATCTATATATTAGTCTATCTATAAATTATTATAACACTTTTAAAGGGGGAAATACGAGATTCTATTGGACGATTGTTCCTTAATTTACCAAATGAACTGGAACTACTTACTTTATCGGTCTGTGAACTTGGTAAATTTTTTGAAAGTGAACTATCAATGTGAGCTAGTTCATTTTCATCTGGGTGAACAGAACGTTGAGCTTGTTCTTTTTAATTATGAATATGATTGTCAAAGCCAGATGCAAAGCAAATCATTCTCATCATTCTCCTGAGTTGTTGGAGTCCTCGTGTTTTGCCGGCCATCTTAAAAGAAAAGCCGTCACTGATCAGAAGGGAGGATTGTGGCTTCAACTACCAAAGATTTACACTTCAGCCCTGGGATTCATTCCAAAGAGGGTTACAAAAGCACACTCATCATGATTCAAATTTCCAGACACAAAGCCCCTAGAGGGACAACAGACTCCAAGAACCCAGGAGGACGACGGGTTGGTCTTTGATTTGCATCTGACTAGGAATGTGCTTAGAGAGATGGACCTCTATGTCCCTTAATAAATCAGAACTAAAACTACAGATTGGTCTGCTGGAGCTGAAACAGACAAAGACTTCTGGAGGGGCGAGGAAACGATTTCGGGAAAACTGAAGGAAGTCCTACATGTTGCCTCTGATTTAGGCCTTTTTTGGGTCTGTAAATCCTTCTAACTGGTCCTAAAATCAGGTATACACTTTTGCAAGGCTTTGCAAGTCTTTATTACAAAGAATAAAGTACCTTCCTTTAATAGAGCATGACCAGTAAACAAGTACAATGTAGAAAAACAAAAGAGAGGATACAACTGACTTTAGAGAGCAGTGCAGAGAGAACAAATGTGTTTATTCAAAGTGTCTTGAAATAAGAAAAGGTAAGGCAAAGACAGCAAAGAATGGTAAAAGCAAACAGAGCTGTTAAATATCCAGAGAAATAAGAGACTAACTGAGACATAGAACCTGCAGTTTCCCTTAACAACAACACTAGGACTTAACGTCGATTTGAAAAAGGCAGTTTGAGAGAAATGGCTGAAAAGACAATGCTTTTCAAAGCAGACGTCAAAGTTTCATGCAGCGTCTCACAGATCAATATCATGTATTGCTCCATTATGTGATATTTTTACCTCTAGCAGGCAGACAGAGAGAAAAACCTCACAGAAGACACAGCCTTCATCTATTATTGATTTATCTTGTCAGTAAGTGCTTGAAGGCGGCAAATAGTGATGCAAAACAATGAAGTCTGTGAATTTCTGCAGAACCCAAAGTGTTGCTTAAACAGCCAAGAACAGCTTGGCTGATTTATAATTCAGCTGCTGTCTTGTTGGTGTCTTTAGATACTGACGCTCTCTTTCGTCGCTGTTACTCACAGTTCTTGCTGTAGCACAAAAGTGGCCCAAAAAACTGAAAAATGAATGCCATGCTTGGAGATGTTATCACTTTGTGTTCAAGTTAGACTGAAATGTGTTGCAAGTGTGATACTGCACCTGATTTCATTATGAAAGAGGCAACAGATACACAGATATGTATATGATAGAGGTAGTTTTTTCCTACAATTACTACGTCATTCTGGCTTCATCTTTGTTAAAGAGGGAGGACAAGATGGCTTCTGGTTTTGTTTAGTATAGTTTAAGTACTAGTATAGGATTAAAACTTCATATGAACTGGTATTGTAATATTATGAGCAGGGAAAACTGAGGAATGGGTTAATTTAAAGGGCCTCTATCATTTAAAAATCAACTTATTTCATCTTTTAACAGTTATACATTTATAGATGGAGAAATTAAGTTTCTGCATTTAACCCATCCCCTTTGGGGAGCAGTGGGCTACCATTGTGTAGCACCAGGGGAGCAATTGGGGGTTATAGGAAAAGCTCGATCAGCAAGGAATAATCAATGGATCATTATTTATACCTAAAACGAATATGTTCATGGTGATTTAATGAATTTAGCTTTAATCAGTAAAAAAATAAAAATTATAATTTTTGTTGTGATCTCTGAGTCTAGGAGCAGCCAATTTTTGCCCAAATATAGTTAAACCACACTGAGCCTAGCGTCAATCTCCCCACGTTACAAGCAAAATCAATGGGAACTACTAGACACATCTGCAATCAACAACAATTATTGAAGATTTCCAGAGAACTTCACCATTGAAATTCACCACAGCTATAGTTAAACTGACTATGCCCACGTGCATGGCAGTTGGATGTTGGAATACATTGAGTAAAAGTGGAAAATAAAGTTATTTCACCTTATTTCCAACGGTCAACTTGAAGAGGGAGGATTTGCCATCGAACTTCTGGCCAGAGAAAAAACAGGTAATATGTAGCCAACATTTGGAAGAAGAATGTTCAAGATGACTTGGATAATAGCGCGTTGTGACAAACACCAGATACAGCACTGGTACTTGATCAACAGCCGATACCGCATCGTGACGTCACCAACCAGTAGGTGGCAGTAGTGTTTTTTGACAAACATGGATGCCTCCAGTAAAGCACATTCAAATGAAAATTACTTCTAATTAAAAACACTAATTAGTAATACTTATGATAAAAATATGTAAATATTAGTAGTAATAATTTCATATTTAAAGTACTTTCAGAAGTTTGACTTCTGAATATGACCAGACTTTTCTTTTAAGGGTGATTCTCAGAGTCATAGTGGGTTTTGAATTTACAACAAATTCCAAGCACTAACCACTAGGAAAAGGCAAGAATTTTAATTTTCGAAGAGTGCCAGCTAATCTGCAGCAAGGACCCTCTGGGGTTTGAATTCAGACCCTTATGGTTCAAAGTTCTATGCACTAACCACCAGGCCACCATCTCCCCAAACTTAGATCGGTTCTGCTCCATGAAAATAACAAATAAAAGGGCTTTTTACTTTATTATGCATGTCGGAGTAATTTGTGCAAATATTGTTTAACCAAAAAAATAGTTTCTACACTAAAAATACAATAAATTAAAAAGAAATGTAAATGTTTCAAACAGAAAATAAATGTTTAAAAATACTCTCCAGATCTTTATTTTTTTCCCCTTCCAGGTTTAAACAGCTGGTCACTCAGTGTGGGGGGCGGGGCTTAGATGACATGGCTGAGGATTGGTCACAGACAGCATCTTCAGACTAGAGACTGACACGGGAGTGGATTTTCACTCCTGTCCCGTCCCACTCCCACAGAAAAAAATTGTGTCCCGTCCCGATCCCGGGCCAGAGTAGAAATCTAAATCCTGTCCCGTCCCACTCCTGGTGAAATTACTCCCACTCCCATCCCGCTCCCATTCAGAATGACTCCCGCTCCCGCACCACTCCCATGCTCTGTTCGAAAACCTAGGACGCGTCCTTAGAAGGCCAGATTCGAAGTACGATTACGTCATAGTGCGGCGCTGAGGTCTGGTCGGATTCCAAGACTCCTCGTTGTGCGGCCTTAAAATGCGTCCTTCTTTTTGCCCGATTTGAAGGACGGGTGTCGATGTATCCTCGCTATCCTTGGTTTACCCAGGATTCATTGCGAGACCAAGCAAGCCGTGATCAGAGGAAAGGTTACTTGGCGCCGAACAGTTGTGAAAATTGGAAGTTCAGTTTAATATAATCCAGTCTGTGAATAGTTCCGTCTGAAATGAATGAAAATAGTTGTTTTAATGGTTATAGAGTCAGATATGTGACGGTAATGTTTGATTTATCTAAAGGTTTTTATCTGTTACTGTGTAAATGAGTTTGGCTGTAATTTAAGGACAGATTCTAATAGATCTGCAGAGAGGGGACTATAAATCTGATAGGAGTTTTATCTTTTTATTGCTGTTTTGCATAATATGCTTAACTAAATATTTCGTGTTGTTGAATATTAGAGATTTTGCAGATATGTTTTTAATACATACATTGTTTAGATTTACTTATATATTTCTACCCCTTTTATAGAATAGAATAGAAAATCCCTTTATTGTCCCACAATGGGCAAATTATCAGCAGCAGAAAGATTATTGAAAATGGTCACACAAATCTGGACCTTAGAAAAATGTATAAGAATAACATAATAGGGAAGAGTTAAAAAAAAAAAATACAATTCTGTAAAGTGTTTTAAAAATATAAAACTGGGGAATAAATAACCAATATGCAGCTATGGACATTTTTACAGTGATGGATATTTGAAAATAGCAGCAACATCAGAGATGTGCAGAATGACAGCAGCAGGTTATTTAACTGACTAAGGTTTCTATCAATACATTTGATTTGATTAGTTCCTGCTCCCGCTGGTTGGAACCTTTATTCCACTCTGGATTCTCATCAGTCTTTGTTCACTTTACAATAAAAAAGAAATAAATAAACAAACAGTTTTGGAAACTTCGGTTTTCATTCTTTTCCTGCTTTGTGTGTCAACTTTCGCGGTTGCTAATCAACAGACCTTACGGCGATAAAACCCGCTGAAGGGTAGACCTGGTCGAATTCACAGCCAAAACTCTTCCGGTCTCCTTATTTTCACGGACTTCAAAGGATCCAGTCTAAGTAGACCGCGTCCTTGGAGGATGCAGCCCAGGTTTTCGAACAGAGCCCCATTCTTGTTGTTTTTGAGCGCGGGTGAAAAACTCAGAGCGGAATCACTGTTGGTTTTTGGGTCGTGTAGTTTTTTTGACTCGCATTATAGTGTAGGCTTAAAGGAAAAAAACTACAAAATGGCGGCGCCGCGCCAGTACTGGATTTTTTTTCTTTCTATTTTATTTTATTTTTTGGCATTGATCCTAGTTTTTTTTTTTGTTATTACCGGTTTGCTCCCGCTCCCGTCTGCTCCCGTTAATGTTTAATCCTGTACCGTCCCAATCACGTGATCGTTACTAATACTGACTCCTATCCCACGGGAATCCCACGGGAATCCCGTGACCCATGGGATTCCCGAAAAAATGTCAGTCTCTACTTCAGACTTCTTTGTTGATATGATTACTTAAATAAACTGCTTCATTGATCATAGTTTATGATAATGTTGGAACCCTGTTGCTCCAGAGAAAAGGTTTAAATTTGTTTAACTCGATTGAATGTAAAGTTGTCCAAGTTCCAAGATAAGACTGTTTTAACCAATGATATGTAATCTGGAGCTCGCCCATCTAAGCTGCTGGAAATGTTGTCTGGTTTTCATCGGATGTAACTCACCCTGATATGAAATACTTCACCTGTTATGGACACAAAAGAAAGGAGCTGGGAAATGAAAGGGCTCAGCTGTGAGCAGAGGGACTTTATTCCCTCACAGCGGAGTAGTTATCAGGAAAAAGAAATGGATGCGCTCTTATTTTCTTTATCATCCTTGGTGCTCATCTCCTGCAATGACACTCATCACATCTGTGCCTGCTTTGTTTCTGTTGACCCCATCGTGTTTGTGCTTTATGTTGTGCAGATGTGCATCAAATGCTGCCTTCATATGTGAATTTATTTCCCACATTCTGTCTTTAAATTCAAGCTTGAAAGAGAGAAAAAAGTTTCTTGAGCTTCAAGTGTTTGGTGAAATAGGGACAGACGGACTCTGCTTGAATTTGAAGAGGTGAATAAGTAAAAAAATAGAAATATCTTCTCATCTTTTCTTCAAGGATCTCCAGAAAGAAAACCAGAATGCATGAAGGCAGCAACTAAGGCAAAAAAAAACTTAAACTTTGATTAATTCAACTCTTTAATCTGCAGTGAGATGGGGAAAAAGACGGGGAACAGAAATGATGTATGGACTTTATGCAATGCATAGGGGCACAGCGCTACAGGGGGCGCTAAAACAGATGGCGCTAAGGAACTGCCCCCAAAGCAACTGCACTAAAGCAACTGCCCCAAAACAGCTGCCCCACAGCAAATGCTTTTAAGCAACTGTCCCAAAGCAACAGCTGCAATGCAGCTGCGCTAAAGTAACTGCCCCAAAGCAACTGCTCTAAATCAACTACCCCAAAGTAACTGTCCAAAGGCAACTGCTCTAATTCAATTGCCCCAAAGTAACTGCCCTAAAGCAACTACTTTAAAGCAACTATCACAAAGCAACCGCTGCAAAACAACTGCTGTGATGCAACTGCCCTAAGGCATATGCTCTGAAGCAACTATCTAAAGCAACTGCCCCAAATCAACTGCTCTAATGGAACTACTCTAAAGCAACTGCCCTAAAACAACTGCCGGAAAGCAACTGCTTCAAAGCAACCACCCCAAAACAACTGCTCTGAAGCAACTGCCCCAAAGCAACCAGCCCAAAACAACTACACCAAAGCAACTGCCCCAAAACAACTGCTCTACAGCAACTGCCCTGCAAGCATCTGCTCTCAAGCAAGTGCCCCAAAGAAACTGATCTAAAGCAACTGCCCTAAGGCTCTAAAGCAACTGCCCCAAAGCAACTGTCCTAAAGCAGTTGCTCTAAGTCAACTGCTCCAAAGTAACTGCCCCAAAGCAGCTGCTCTAAAGTAATGGCTGAAACCAACTGGTCCAAAGCAACCGCCCCAACGCAACGGCGTAGTTGCTTTAACGTTTAACATCAGTGACTTTGACATTGTTGCTTTTATGGCAGTTGATCTGGCAACATCAATGGGGTTAAATCTGTGATTTGAAGGTTATTGTTGTTTATTTTATTGCAATGTGTAACTACTGAAGTTGAATTATTAACACTTTTTGGAATCAGTGCCAAGAAAACGGTTTCAAGGTTCTGACCTTGAAACTGCTCCTGTTTTCAAAGCAGGCGTTGGTACCATGGCAGCAGGAGAGTCCTACAGAATACTGGATGCTTAAAGAAATATTCTCGGCTTTAGGATTAATTGTATTTATTATTCCATTTTTATTTCTGCTCTGAATGATCACAAAAACAACATAAAAAAGCATGAATGCAAAAATGTAATAGAAAACCACTTAAAGAAGAGTACCATAACCAGTATTGTAAACATTCTGTGGTATCTGCCATCGGAAACATGCCTCAGGTGATTCACTGAAGCTCCCACGGTTCCGTATCTGGAAAGCAGGGCCTACTTCCTGCTCTTACTGTATGTCCCAAGAGTCTGTCTCCTCTGAGCTGAGACCTCTTCAGGACAAGTTGCATGGTTAAAGGTATTGATTTGTTCAGCTGAACATCCTGATGTCAAACTGCTTCCAGGTCAGGCTGGAACCCTGGTTCTGTAATAATTTGTGCATAAAGCGTAAAAAATAAGCAACAGGCTTCAGCAATAGAAAACTACTGACCTTTTTCAGATGTTGATGTGTTTTGCTTAATTCTTACATCTGAGAATTGATTAAAGTTATCAGGTAAAAACTCAAACCTCATTCGGCCGACATTGTGGATCAGAATAGGTGAATATATTTTGAAAGCGGTCTAAATAATACATGCCTGGACTAGGGCTGGGCGATAATTCAATAACGATATATATCGATCGATAGACGTGTGGCGCAATAGAAAAAAAGAGGCTCGATAAAAGTTCTATAAAAAAGAAACGCAGTTTTCCTTCCTTCTCATTGTAGCCTAGCATGTAGGTTTATGCTAGTCGCTACTTCCTCCCAACCAATCACAATCGCGGACCCAGGCACGCCGTCACCAAGCGCCGCCCTCTCAAACCACAACACAGAGCACATGAAGATGTCGCAGCAGGAGAGGCAGGGGAAATTGTTTCAAAGAAGGGTTTTTGTAGTTCGGCAGTCTGGCAGTATTTCGGTCATGGCAAGTCGGACAAAAAACAAACCACAGTCATCTGTAAAATGTGTCGGGAACCAGTGAAAACCAAGTCTGATAACACAACCAACTTCTTTTTTTTTTTTTTTTTATCATCTCAGCTGCTCACACCCGCAGGAGTACGAGCTGTGTAGGCCCCGGCGCGGCTCTCCTCCCAGGAATCTTCGGGAATTTCGGGAAAAAATATATATATTTTCAGTTCTGGGCAGTTTCCCACGTAGTTCTAACAATTGAGAGAAAAATGCTGAGGGGCCAGCAACTTCAAAGTAATAACTTAGGTTAAAGCAGGAAACGGGGGCGGCGGTGGGGGGGCATTTATTTATTTGCCCCCCCACTTTTCTGGTCACTTTAGTTTATTCTTAGTCAGTATTTAATAACATAACCCAGGTCTCTTAAGTTATTTTTCTTTAAAACAATTCTGTTATGGTTAAAAAAGTTGGTTAAATAAAGATTTAATTCGAAGTCTGTGTTTGTGATTTTTATTAAAATTAAATTATTTAGCAATATTATTAAAAAGTCCAGGCAGAGCTGCACATAAAATATGGTTTCAAATCTTTTCAATAATTATCGATATCGATCAATATGCATTTTTTTTTATCGATAAGCTTTTTTTCTATATCGCCCAGCCCTAGCCTGGACTCCAACCAAGCGCATCTCTCCCTGTCTGAAACCTACTGCTGGTGTACTCTGTGATTTCAGCTTATTACACTGGCTGAAACGCAGCTCTGCTGTTGTTAGCATCACCTGAAGCCCTCAGACCAGTAACAGACGATGGAGATGTAAGTCATCCTGACAGCTGCAGTGTGAGCGAATGTCAGTCAAGCAGCGTTTTTACACCCACGTCCTCAGACCAAGTCCTGTGTGGGTGTGTGAGGCCAGAAAAAAGCATGCAGGTTTTAATACAAAGGAAAAAACAGAGGAGGGATTCTAATCCTTGCTTTTCTGCTGCATGATGATAAATAGGCTCCTCCTTGTCAATCCTTGGTTCTTCTTTGATATTTTCCACATGAAATCAGCCTTTAGGTGAACAATAAGGATGGTTTTGCTGTCATTTGCAGGGTTGACGTGTGCAGCGGCTGTCAAACTGGGACCCAAACAGAGTTTCCTGTCTTTTCTTTTTTTCTCCTCTCTCTCCCAACACCTTGTTCCCAGACATTCATTCCTCCTGAGGGGCCTTTGGCCTAAATTTGTGTCTCAGCTCCTGTTGATATGCTTTTTTCTTTTTATCTTTTTCCTTTTCTTTTTTTAACATTTGACAGTCTGAGTTAGAAAAATGTTTGAACAGTTTCTACACTTTTGCTGCATTTTTTCATGCGAGCGAGGGGGCCTGCTTGTCAGTGTTCCCTCTTATTTTTCCCACCGAGAAGCTGAAAACAAATCAGCACTAATCAGAGAGTGCCTCTGTTCGGTTGTTGCACAAACTGAGGCCACGCACACACCAACACACACTGCCATACCTTGTTTAACGCTGCCATCAGTAATAGGCCCCTGAATTACAGTGTGTCACCGCCATATAGCATAAATCCTGCGTGTGTGTTTGTCAAGTGGCTACTGATGGTTGCAGAGGTTAAATATCCCGTCCGTTTCTTTCTCTTTTTTTGGCACTGATGGTGATTTGAGAGCCCTTGTCAGAGGAAACTTGATTGCATTTGTGATTTGTGGGCGGGTACAAAGTGTCCTGGAAGGATGGAAGAAATGAAAAACGGTGCAAAAACAGATTGACAGGGTGACAGAAGAGATGCTTGGCAAACACATTTATCCACAGCAAGTGAGGAAAGACCTTTTTATTGGGTTGTTTGTAGTCATTATTTACAGGGTCATAGTCACATTATATTCCTCTACAAAAGAAGACCAAAAACTGATTCTTACGAAATAAGGGAATTTTTAACAAGCGTCTCTCCTGATGGTGTTTAGTCCTTTTTGAGCATAAATAGAATTTCAGCACAGATCACAATAAGCAGACATAAGCAGATATGGTGCCATCTTCTGGCAGAACTAGGCCTACAGTTAAGCCTGGACCTTAAAAATCAGTCAACCACAGAGCTTGTTTATTATGATCAGGATTGAAACAATTAGATGTAATCGTGAGTAATCGATTATTGAAATAATCGTCAACTAGTTCAGAACCAATCAATTAATTGTTAACTGCAGTATAACTGGAGTAAAACAGCAGTAATTATATCAATATTGTAAAAAAAATTTAAATAACATTTAGCATTTTAGATTTAAAAAAAGTGCTAAAAAAAATGTCTACATGCTCTATCCAGAGATCATCAAGTGGAAAAATGTTGGTTTCACCTTGTTTAATTTCCTAAAAAATCTTTAAGCAACCTTTGGCCATCAGATTTTTTATCTATTAATCGACAAAATAATCGACAGATTAATCGATTTGCAAAATATTGGTTAGTTGCAGCCCTAATCATGATTAATGGGATTTATACCTCTCAAAAGAAATTGCTAATGACTGAAAATAAAAAATGTCTGTAGTCCAATTTAACTGAACTCAAAAGCCAGTTTCAGAATAAAGCTGTTATCCAGCAGACCCAACACAAGATGAAGATGGATGGATTCCCAGACACGTGAAATCCTTTTTGACCTTAAACACAGCAGATAGAGCTGGAGCTGACAGATGAATAAATGGAGCCAGATAAGAGAAACATGATGAAGAACAGCACAGGGACTGAGACATGTGGGGAAATATGGGTCTAATGAGGGTAAAAGAAGACACTATGAGGTAATGACTCTTCTGGGTTTTTCAAGATATTAAACAAGAAAATTAGGTTTAAACTATTCAGAGAACATAAAGTGATCTTATTGGAACATTTAAAAACTTTGTATCAGAGAATTGGAGAAAAAGAAAATGGCCTCTTCACAATTCACAAAAACCGAAGTACGGACTTGTGTCCTCCCCAAGTATGTTCTTGACAAGAACACAGTAAAGTGTGGACTCGGGGAGAACATGAGCATGCACATAAATATGGGTCAACTGGAACAGAAGCGTACTTGTGACATCGCCACTTGCTCGGCTCGTCTGGAGCTGTATTTCACCTCCTGTTATTAATAGTCTCTAGACAATAATACATTCTTACTTTTTTCATTTATTGGGGTAATACTAATGAACACAGTCAAATAAACACAAATCAAATGAACGTTTTGCCAAATAAAACAAAAAAATCACCTTCAGAGCCAGCGGTCCTTAAAACACGGTTATGCAGAGAGAGGTCTGCTGCAGACCGGCTTACGTTAGCCCTGGCTGCTAAAATACATCCAGGTCCGCTGGTAGCCACACTAAATCTGTAAATGGGCCATATAGTGACGCTTAAAAGTATAATGTTCTCGCATCAAATGATCTTAAAATGTACTTTTATAGAGCAAAAAAGACAGAAAAGTGAACATTTAACTTAATACTCTGAGCTCGCTAAAAGCTAACTTGGAAGCTGATGCATGCTGGGTAAAGAGGGGCGAGAACATCATCCGGGGACTTTGTACATTATCGGTCTTGTGTTCTTTTAAATTGGAACAGTGCTAGTGCTGAAGCTGATGATGTTTCACGAGTACACGAGCTTATGAGAACGCACAAGTACGCATTTTTTTTTATCACATCTGAAGTAGGAGGAGTTTCTAAGATGTCCATCAACCTTCAGATGTCTTCATTGGAGGTTTTACATCACATTCTGTACAGCAAGGAAGCACACAAGCATAGCTTTTATTGGTTATGTTTCTGAGTCATCAATATTTAATAGAACTTAGAACTTAAAACAGGCTTTTGGTTTACTTCTGACTGAGACACCCTATACCGTTATTGAAATAACGTTAACTTTTAATCAGTCATGATCTGGCCTTTATTCAGGAAGCCACCAGCGGTGGGTTCAGAAACCTCTGAAGGGAGAGCGAGATGTTAGTGGCTGGGTAGATACTAGAGGATGAGGTTAAGTTCAGAAATAAAGTCCTGATCATCTTAGAATCTCTAAGCATAGATGCTAGATTCAATGGTTTGGTGGAGCAGGCTGGCGAGAGAATGGTGATGTCAATGTTGACCTGAAAGGTTCAGAAAGTGAATCTTCGGTTTGACACCATGATTTGTTCGAAATGAGGTACAATCGGAACATACAAGGGAAATCTCCAGGTTTACTAACCCTGGAGGTTGGCGGGAATAAAGGATCAGGACAGAAAGTAGGAGGGAGCAGAAGTAGGAGACGGGTGGTCTGGGCACAGAAACAAGGTGGAACACGTGGAGGCAAATTCAGGCTAACAGATCCAGGGATTAGGCAGGAGGCGGTAGTCAGGAGGCCGAAACAAGGCTGATGTCCAGAGATCAGAAGCCAAGAGAACATCCATGGACAAAACAGAGCAGGGAAACAAGGGTGGCAGAAACAAGATCTAGATCAAGCAGGCAGGCAAGAAAGCAACGCTGGGCATTTATTCAAATGATGGCTTTCAAGAATCTGGCTCTGCCAGAGTGCAGTATATGAAAGGGGATTGCATCAGACAATATTAGGTTGCAGGCAGGGTAAAAACAAGTGGAGACAATGATCCAAACAAATAGGTTGACTTCATACTCCATACTTAGCCATTGCTTGATGCTATCAACTGGTTTTTCTTGTCAAAACTTTGAACCAATGTGAATGTATGATCTTTTTAAACTGTCTCTGTAAAGTGCCTTGAGATGACGTCACCAAACAATTTTCCTTCAAACAATCCTTCCTAAAGACCAAATACAAACCAAATAAATTATACATGTTGAGACTCATACATTTCCACTTGTCCAAAGGAGAATCAAGCAAGCTGCAGATTAAAAAATAGAGACGCACTTTCATGATTTATTATGGGGAGCAATAAAAGTCAATTTTTAAGACCAAGCCACAACATAAAAGCCTTGGATCACATAAGTAATGGGTCCCTATAGTCTAGTGATAACTCTGTTTTTATATGTGAGTGTGTGTGAAGCAGGGAGTGAAAGAGGCCGAATGTGACAAACACTGAAAGAAAGGCAATAATGTCTCAAAAATGACAGCTATCGGAGGAGAAAAGAGGTTGATAAGCAGAAGGGGGAGAAATGCAAGCACAAAGACATCACTGGCAGCCTCTGTTTCATTTTCCATCTAATCTCGGCCACTGATGTGTTTCTCTCTTCATTTGCAGTTAGTGGTTGGATTACATATCCCACACCCAGCTGTGGGCTCCGTATCACTCAGCGTCTGAGTCAAATGTGTCTTGGAGAGTCTGTGCTTTGTGTGTCAGCCTACATGTGTGTGTGAAGGGGGTCATAAAAATAGCCATAATATTCCCTGATTTTCTCCGGTAGGCGAATGAAGAGGGAATAATATGCTCTTATGGGAAAATAGGTGCACATGTCTGATGCAGAGAACGAAGAAAGAAAGCTGCTCTGAAGCAATTATGGTTAAAATGTTTATAGTGCTTGCAGAGGAAATATCTGTTAATGTAGTTCAGTTTATTGATTGGTCAGGTTTTTACCTTTGATGAAAAGCAATGTTGTGTAATAACTTTACTTTTATTTCCCACCTGAGGGATGGCAAATGAATTCAGCTTTGGCTTTTAAGTAAATAACTTTCTGACTGTAATTTCTTGGTATGTACACATGCCCAGCTGGCTGTGTGTTGGACAACAGATGAATATGAGATTCAAACTCAAGATGTATTGAGATGGAGTTGAAAACTCTTTTTTGAACTAATGAAACTACAACTAAACTTATGAGCTGCTCATAATGGAGGTTAACTTGGCTTTTAAAGAAATTCAAATGTGTTCAAAGCAATTCACAATGCAAATCAAAGGAGGTAAAAAATTTTTTTTAATTTATATAGTTTATATAAGTGATTCTTTACATTTCTGTGTTTGTTCCTGTTGAAATAAATGAGGGTAAGGACCCACATTGTTAGCTTGGTTCTGTTAGTAAAAACAACTGAGCTAATAGCTAGCAGACAAAATGGGATTTTTTTTAAGTGGTAGGGAATTCATATTTAAATGTCAAATCATTCTGGCTTAAACATGTATGTAAATGTACTCTTTATCAGACGATATTGTCCCAAAATTTAGAAAATTTCTATTAAAAAAAAACAAAAACTCCCTTCTTAAAATCTGTGTTTTTTTTCGTTCTCTTATGATCTTAAAACAGTTAGTTATACGTCAGCCTGTACACCTAAATTCGGCCCAAAAAAATGACTTCTGAAGGCTTAAAGAAGCAGATTACCTAGCAGATACTAATATTTTTATATATGTTTCCGTTAGTGCTTTAACTAATTGTTCTGCTGAGGTATGAATCCCTGATCTTCATAAGTTGGATCCTTTTGAAATGTGCAGTCGTGTATTCATACATGCAGACATTTTGAAGAACCCCATTTAGTTTCCCAGAGCTGGAATCATAATTTTCACTGCATATGTATTTCTTTGCTTCAAGTTTAGAATCTCATTCTAACATTTTCTTTTCAAAACAAGTGAAATTTTGTACTTTGCTTCTTTTTTCTCGTAATTCACTATGCAAATTAGTAAGTGAATGGAAACGCTAGTGGCGCTGAAATGGCTCTTTGTGTTGTCTGTTTCTTACCTACCCACACCCCTTCCAACATCTCCCAGCATGGCTTCTCAAATGAGGCTTGAGGAGTCAAATAACCAAGATGGGAAATGTGTGGAAATGCAGAAGTCATTAAAAAGCCAATTACCCGCAGGTTCAGTGCTGCCGGGAGGAGATCGGGAAATAGTGGAGACCGATTGTAAACCCAGTGAAATATGGAGACTAAATAGCTCTGCTTCGAAGGTGGGAAGGTGAATCTGTGTGTAGAGACGTCTTAATAGGTGTCTGTTTGTCAAGCTATGTTGTTTTGGACGAATAAAAAAAAAAGCTCTTTTTGATTTAAAACAATCTGTATGCTTTTGGATTCAGTGGAAGTTTGACTTTAGGCTGCAGCTTTCTGTGAGGCTAACTTTTACCAATGTGATACATCTAAGCAACATCTGAATTTAAAAGACCAAACTGGTCAAGAATGGAGATAATTTATTTTGAAAACAAAAATAAATAGCCTGTCTCCAGTGTTTCAAACAGCTTTTGTTTGTTCGGTTGATTGATGAGACAAACCCATCTGACTTTGATATGAGCTCCAGTGGAACCAAACGAAAGATGGCATAAAGCATAAGGAATCAGCATAATTCTACCTTTAAGATAAATTAAGATATACTGTAGAAAAGCGACTTTAAGATACAAATACAATTTTAGACCAATTTCTTAAATTTAAGGCAGCAACCTGTCACGGTGAGTTGGAGGTTACACAGGACCCAAATGCAGACGTGGTTTCTTGAAGATTTAATAACAAAAAGGGTAACAGAAAGAAAAATCTGCAAAATCCACAAAAACTGAGATCCAGGAATACTCACAACAAGGAGGCAACAGTGACTGAGCAGCAACAGTGACTGAGCAGGAGGTGTATATATGGGAGAAAGAAACAAGGACCAGGTTAATCAGCAGATTGGGAGCAGGTGTGAACAGAGGAGTCTAGAATGGAGCTAAGGAAAAGGAGAATGGCACAAGAGGGAAAACAAGAAATACCTTAGAACTTAAATACATCCAGAAAAAACCAGACAAAATAGGAATTAAACCAATATAACTAGAAAAAAAAAGAAAAAAACACGGATCAAAATGAAACTGAAAACTGAACCAAAACCGTGACACAACCTTCTGAGCAAAAATTGGTCGAAAAGATACAGAAAAGACAACTAAATTGGGAAAAAATCTGACAAAATCTGACCGACCAAAAACCCAATTATTTCTTGAATAAATGAAGAACACAATGGAGCATTCAGATTTAGCCTAAAAACCAATGTCTTAATGACGTCTGGTGTTTAGAGGGGTGGTAGGCTACTTCTATTTAATGTGCGGGACACGTGCAGCATCATACCTCCTTTGTTTTTATAAATATATATGAAGGGCTTTACTTACCAACCACCTGAGCAAAAACAAATCATAAAAAACAAAAATAATCCAACAGCAGGATGTGGTAATCCTTTAAAAAAACGTATGATTCAGCCAGAGGGAGCTACTTAAAAATCTCAAATAACGTGACTATGCCCCTTTGAACGTCAGCACAGTTCAATAATGATCCCACATAAAATCTCATGATCATGAGCTCTCAATCTCTGGAGGTCAACATAAACTTCTTCACCTCAGGTTTTAAAGCATCCGTTTCTCCAATAAACACGAATAGGCAGTCCTCTTCAGGAGGCAGACTTAGAACAACCATGTTGTCTGAAAGCTTAATAACATTTGTTGGGCAGCATGTTTCTGCAGTCATTAGTAAATACCATGAAATGTGGGGGAGATCCTTCACCACTCTGACCCTGTATCACTCTGACCTTAGGTTTCTCAGGCTCATAAAGGAAGGTCAGATGTGGGAATCAGGCTGTTTTACCTTTCTTTTTTTTTTTTTTGTCCACAGACAAGGATGAAAAATCCTGATTTATTTCCTATTCGCTCTTGTCTTATTGTGCCTTTTACCTCGCACATACTTTTATGTGCTTCTCGGACACATCGACGGGGGAACTGTTGGACACCTAAGGGCAGAACTCAACAACATCCCATTCATTGTCTCCATTGTTGGTGGTGACACGCTGGGGTTTCGATCTCCTATAGGTCAGCCCAGCCCTGATCCTGGGATAGCAGGGACTTTTGGGATTTAGAGTTCCCACAGGTCGAATCGAGCGTAAAGATCCACTTCTTGGCTCTCCAGCTGCAGTGTGTTTGTGAATTACAGGCTGCTTATTGATCAGCCCATCTGCTTAGAAATATAAAAGTTGTCCCTGGAGGTCTGATCAATAATGCCAATGTCCCTGTCTTTCTCAGCTTATTAGAGAAGGATTACAGCAAATTCTTGTTGCCCTCTGGGCATACCTATGCATATTTGAGGTCCTTTATTTCCTATTTACCACCAAAAAGCTTATTGATGACTAGTGTTGTGGTTATGTGGCTAACACACACCTTCTCATTCAAAGAGTTTTCTTTATTTTCATGCCTATGAAAATTGAAGATCCACACTGAAGGCATCAAAGCTATGAATTAACATGTGCTATTATATACTTAACAAAAATCTGTGAAACAACTATATGTCTTATTTTCTAGGTTCTTCAAAGTGGCCACCTTTTGCTCTGATTACTGCTTCAGACACTTTTGGCATTCTCTTGATGAGCTTCAAGAGGTAGTCACCTGTAATGGTCTTCCAACAGTTTTGAAGGAGTTCCCAGTTATGCTTAGCACTTGTTGGCCTTTTTGAATTCACTCTGCGGTCCAGCTCACCCCAAACCATCTCGATTGGGTACAGGTCCGGTGATGGCGGAGGCCAGGCCATCTGATGTAGCATCCCATCACTATTCCTCTTGGTCAAATAGCCCTTACACAGCCTGGAGGCGTGTTTGGGGTCGTTGTCCTGTTAAAACATAAATGATAGTCCAACTAAACACAAACCGGATGGAATAGCATGCTGCTGCAAGATGCTGTGGTTGCCATGCTGGTTCAGTATGCCTTCAGTTTTGAATAAATCCCCAACAATATCACCAACATACACCCCACACAACTACACCTCCTCCTCCATGCTTCACGGTGGGAGCCAGGCATGAAGAGACCATCCGTTCACCTTTTCTGCTTTGCACAAAGACACAATGGTTGGAACCAAAGATCTCAAATCTCATCAGACCAAAGCACAGATTTCCACTGGTCTGATGTCCATTCCTTACGTTCTTTGACCCAAGCAAGTCTCTTCTGCTTGTTGCCTGTCCTTAGCAGTGGTTTCCTAGCAGCTATTTTACCATGAAGGCCTGATTCACACAGTCTCCTCTTAACAGTTATTTTTGGAGATGTGTCTGCTGCTAGAACTCTGTGTGGCATTGACCTGGTCTCTGAACTGAGCTGCTGTTACAGTACCTTGTATTTCTGAGGCTCGTGAACTTATCCTCTGCAGCAAAGGTGACTCTTGGTCTTTGTTTCCCGGGGCGGTCCTCATGTCAGCCAGTTTCTTTGTAGCGCTTGATGGTTTTTGCGACTGGACTTGGGGACACCTTCAAAGTTTTGCCAATTTTTTGGAATGACTGACCTTCATTTCTTATAGTAATGGTGGCCACTCATTTTTCTTTACTTAGCTGTTTTTCTCTTGCCATAATACAAATTCTAACAGTCTATTTAGTTTAACTATCAGCTGTGGTTCTGTCACCTTTCACACGTATTATTGTCCTTACACTGTCACAAGTTCAGAGCAACGAAATTAACCCTCTGCATTTAACTCTTTGGGAGCAGTGGGCTGCCACTGTGTGCCGCCTGAAGCGATTACAGCTGAATATTTCCGCCATACATTAGTGGTGACTTGGGTAGATCAGTTGCAAAGGCAAGGGGGTGCTGTGGAGCTGAAACAGGAGCGGCGGGAGATCAGAGTGAGAGACTCGGAAAGTGGGCGGCAGGCTGGGAGCAGCTCTGGAGCTACAAGAGGAGGACAAACAATGAATAATTTAACAGTCCCTCTAAGGTATAAATTAAAACTGCTTTTTTAAAACCCACAAACCTGGATAGAACATCCCTCACTTTACCTTATGTCAACATGAACATTTTCTTTTCCATTTTGATTAAACACCTGTGTCTCCACTTCCCCCTTTTTAAAAGCACCTATTGCAAGTTTTAATTACAAGAAACATGTCCTCAGCATTTCCTCACTCCTGAATGCACCTCTACATCGAAATAACATGTAAATCACTTGCTTTATTTGCTTTATCTGCGATAGCTTTAAATGCACACCAAGTTTTAAGACAAGATGACCTCGATGACATAGGACAAGCCAACAGCATTAATGACAAAATGTTTTTTTTTTCCAGTTCTAATTGATTGTTTTATTATCTTGGTTTAATTTCTGCAGAGTATTTCAAGAGTCCAAATTTGTTCATGTTGGGGTCAGAAGCCTAACTTTGGAAATGACTGAGCTAAATTATAGCGTCCAATCAAATTTGATGCACCATAACAGAAGGGGCAAGTCAGCAGAGCACAAAATGAGAAAAAAACAACAAAAGCCATCAAATTTTAAGAAAAGAGGAGCTTGTTTTATCACAATGGAAGATTAAAAGTAAGCACTCACTGCTCTAAATGAGAGTTTTGGAAGGTTTTGAATCTGTAAACTTTGTGTTTTAATTTCAGCTTCTTTTCAAATAAGATCACCTGCTGCTGCATTTGGAAATCAGGAGGGGGCAAACCTGCAGGTCCATTATATAGTGGCTTTGTTTGGCTCAAAGAAGGCTTTTTAAACCCCCTTGGTATTTTTCTTCAGTTTGCGCTGCATACCAGGATTGACACATGACCCACCTCTCTCCTCAGTTTACAGATTTTAGCCTATTTGTGAAGAAAAGGAAGCACATGGCTTTAATACAAAACACATTCCATACATTAACATGATTGTAGACTTTTGGTTGAGTGAGGAAAAGTGGAGGAAATAAATTATTAAAGCTGTTTCCCTGGCTCTAAATAGGACTCAATCAAACTGGAATAAAGTTGGATGATAACAGCGGAGCTTTGAATAGTCCTTCACTACTCAATGAAATTAAGTTCAGACTCTGCAAGCTAGATTTGCACATCCAAGGGGAACCTGATTCCCCCGAAAGCGGTGTGACATACCCTCACTTAAAAAGTAAGATCAGGGGCGGTTCTAGCCATTACAGCCCTAAGGTGCCCTCCTGCCTTAAAATTTACTATGATACAACATTTTCAGTTTGTTTCTCTTTATTTCCAAAATAACTTCTCAGTATTTATGTTTCAAAAAGAGCTGCAATAAAAACGAGGAGAAATGGAAATATTGAAAGAACATTGAACTAATGCTGAGCCAACAATGGGGCACATACTTCAATTCAATTCAGTTTATTTCTATAGCGCCAATTCACAACATGTCATCTCAAGGCCCTTTACAGTTCACCAGATCATCCGGTCAAATTGATTCAAAAGTTTCTATTTAAGGAAAACCAGTTGATTGCATCGACTAATTGACTCAAAGGTAATCCCTCACACTAAGCATGCCTGTAGCGACAGGAAGAAACCACCAGCAGAACCAGGCTCAGTGTGAGCGGCCATCTGCTGAGGCCGACTGGGGTTCAAGGAGACAGAAGCAGAGATAGGAAAATAATCTGTAAAAGGAGGCCCCATCCAGGAAACACACAGCCAGGCAGACGAGCTCCGAGCCAGCTCCCATGTCAGAGGATGAAGAGAGTCACAGTCAGAGAAACAGGACTACACTGAAAAATAGGCCAATCTCCAACATCTGTAAACAAAGGTGATGATGGCAACAGCACAGCTGATATTTCTCTCCATCACCGTAGTACTGAACACACTGATATTGCAGAGTTAAAGGAGATTAAACAGATGGATTGTACATCTTTTTGCAAAAGTTCCATAAGGGTGTTATCATTACCCAGCTTTCTATAGATGTGCAGATGTATTCCAATTAGTGTGTTTCCCCTGAAGCAGTGAGGCATTTGGGAACATATTCATTTTATACTAAGGAGTTCTTTTCAAGGATCTGAGAGACCCGCAGCTGTCCAGATATTACTTCTGACAGGAGTTCAGTATATTTAGGAGGAGTTGCCAAAGGCCATACTAGATTATGTAGCTTCCCACGTACAATTTCTACAGGAAGGATGAATCTATCTATACCCAAAGAAATATGTTGGAATGATTGAAAAGCCTAAAATGTTTGAGTTAAAGTTGTAGCATGTGAGTGTTTAACCAAGGTTTGTTATGAAAATCTCTGCTTATAAAGGTTTTTCCCTCTACACTAGACATCCTAACTTTATCCGTTTAAGATCAGTCAGTTATTATCCTTCCATAGCCCAGAACCATGTGCTGGAATTTGGACGTCATTAGGTCTTGCTGTTCTGTTCAACTTGGACCTGAACCAGTAGCCTATGTTAAAATTCCCCTTTGTTGGTCCTGATTCAACCTAAAAACAACTTCATCAGTTGTTTTAATCAGCTTTCGCCTTACATTTTGACGTTGAGGTGATGAAAGGTACCTTTATTCCCATCTGGTGATATTGTGGGCCTTTATCACAAATATGGGGACTAAAATAGGACTCAGACTAAAGGGTAGCCCTTAATGTCAACCAATTGAAAATAATCCGGGTCCGAATAAAGAAAATCAACAACTAGTAAAGGTCCGGAGACATTTTTAATTATAATCTGTTACTTTAAACAGAACTTAACACTAAAACAAAATGAGCTTTTTATGCACCAATGTTATACATTGACTTTTTAAATAATAAAAAAAAATGTTTAGGTAGAGAACAACAGTAATTCAGTTTGGTATATAGACAATTTCCAGATTCACATGTTTTATAAAAAGCCTGAACTGACCCTTTGATATTTTTTTCTTTTCTTTTTTGAAGCTTAATGAGAGCAGTGGGCTTTAGGCTGCCCTGCAAGGCTTTAAACCTGGTTTGAATGGAGACTAAGCCATTCTCAAGCACATATCAAGGAGCTCATTTTGAGCCTGAATCCATATTTATTTCTGATTCTGTTCATTGTGGAGAATCCTGCTTCACAGCAGCAGGTTGAGCCAAACATCCTCTAAATGTGCAGGGTCATCTTTGAGCACCATTTCATTTTTCTGTCACCAGTTCTTTGCCTGCTGTGTCTAAAAGTAGCAGCAGCAGCAACGTAGACTGACAGCAGCTCATTGGATATTGTGAATCACGTGCGGTCTGGTGCCGGATGCTCCAGAGGGCTTTAAGGTTTTAACAAGAGATGTAGCACATGTGAAGTTAGACGCTGTCGTCAGACAACATGCAATTTATAAATGTTTTAAATCAGGTTAGGTCCTGATAAGGCAGCAGGTAGGTCTGGATCCAGACCGTGGTCCTTTAATCCGTGACCTCTGCAATTGGGTCTAGGGTGGAAGACCTCCGCTCTAAAGGCTTGGCATGCAAACAGATGCTATTAAGAAATGGAAAACTGGAAAACATTGTTAATAGATTTTTGAGCTCAGATTTTTTTTCAGTGTAGTCCTGTTTCCCTCACTGTGACTGGCTGGATGTGCTCTCTTCATCCTCTGACATGGGAGCTGGCTCGGAGCTCGTCTGCCTGGCTGTGTGTTTCCTGGACGGGGCCTCCTTTGGAGCTGGTTGACAAGTTCCTTTGCATCTCTTATTCTTTCTGTGTATCTGCTTCTGTCTCCTTGAACCCCAGATGGCCGCTCACACTGAGCCTGGTTCTGCTGGAGGTTTCTTCCTGTTAAAAGGGAGTTTTTCCTCTCCACTGTCGCTACAAGCATGCTTAGTGTGAGGGATTGCATTTGAGTTAATGAATTGATTCAATAAACTGGTTTTGAAGTGCCTTGAGATGATGTGTTTTGTGAATTGGTGCTATATAAAAAAACTGAATTGAATTGAATTAAAAACTGATTGTACCTGAGACAACAGCTGGGATCACGTTGAATCATAAATGTGTCAGTTTGGAATATGAATATATTTGGTTTCCTTAATATTTTTGAGAAAGTTACATCTACAGGAAACAAAAAGGACTTTGTTCTTTCTGTAAAAACTCACACATGACTGTGTCACAGCAGCTGGAAATACATTTACAGTATTTAATCTCTGATCGGTATGAGAGAAAACTTCTAAAAGACACAAAGAAGCAGTGAAGATGATCAGAACTGTTCACATGTTTTTAGGAATATGTCCAGAGATGCTGTCTGACAGACATTTCCAGGCCACATGTGGACTCATGCTGTCGCTGCAGCCATCAAATTCCTTCTCAAACATTGGGGGGGAAAAAAGTCAGATTATAAATTTATACAAAAGCCTTAGAAGCTGCAGGAGAAGCCACAAAGCCCTTTTTTTTTAGATCCCAGAGAGTGTCTTCCTCTGAAAGATGGTAAACATTAAAGATCTGGTAAGGAAAATCAAAAAGATTTAAGACAGGAAGCAGAGAAGTAAGCCTGGTTTGAGCGAAGTCCCCTGTAGCCATTTATGTACAAAGAAGTCATTGAAAGTCTTTTATCAGTATCATCTTTAACAGAAAATCAGGCAAACTAATTGATCTACAAAAGAAGATATCTCACCTTTAAAGCCTCAGTCTGAAATACAATATCTACATTTATCATTCAGGCTGCTGAATATATTTTACGCTGTTTAGTTATAACCTCATATTTAAAGAATGCAGTCCTCTTGAAATTCTCTTAAAATAAATTTTTAGGAGTAAACAACATATAAATGGAGATTATTTTGACCCCTTCTGATCCCTTTCTTTTGACACGAGAGTAAGTAGACTTAGACTTCTTTTATTGTCCTTTTGTATACCCAGTGTGTACAAAAACAAAAATTTTTTTTGGACAGCTCTTCTGACATTTCCATTTCTTAAGGTGCAACAGTCTCAATATTCAGCAGTCTAATGGTAGTGGGGAAGAAGCTGTTATGGAGTCTGCTGGACCTGCATTGGATGCTTCGAAGCCTCTTCCCAGAGGGCTGCATGGAGAACAGTTCATGGTGGGGGGGTGATGGGTCATTTATAATGTTATGAGCTCCTGATGTGCAGTGCTGGGATGAAATGTCTTTAATGGAGGGAAGAGGAGCCCCGATGATCTTCTCTGCTGTTCTCACCACTCTTCTCACCTTCTTCCAGTCTGAGGCGCTGCTGCCTCCACACCACACAGTGAGACAGCTTGTCAGAACACTCTCTATGGTGTTTCTGTAGAAGGTAGGGGGGATGGGTGGGGGCAGGTGGGCTCTCCTCATCCTCTGCAGGAAGTACATGCGCTTCTGTGCCCTTTTAACCAGTGAGGTGGTGTTTAAAGTTCAGGTGAGGGTGTCTGTGATGTTCACCCCCAGGAATTTGGTGCTGCTGACCACCTCTACAGCCGAGCTGTTGATGACCAGTGGAGCGTGGTTAGGACAGTTCTTCCTAAAGTCCAAGATGATTTAATATTAGCTTATATTAGCAAATATTAGCTAATTGTAGCTTCCTGGATTAACGTCAGAATGGAAAGAGGATGATTTAAAAAATAATCCGCTTAAAAATGAAAACAAGGAAACCCACTCTGGACTCCGGAAGCCCAACCCAAACTTTGAAAGACCTCCACAAATTTAAGGTCAAGACTAGAAAACAGAAATCCTGAAAGCAAAACTTTTCAGTAATTCAATGCTCACATTTCCGACTTTAATAAACAATTTTTCTCTTATCTTTGCCATTGGTTATTGGTGAAGTGTCAACATTTAGCTTCTGTGTTTAGAACAAATGAAGAGAGCCAGCCAACCACTATGTAAAGCGATGTAAAAGCATTATAAAAAGCCATTTGCTTGGTTTGTGGAGAGTGATGAAATTCCCCAGCCTCATTCAGACACACCGGCTGCTCCATTTGCTGTAATATGAGTAGATGAATTAGGTTTTGATGCTTTAAAAGCTTTTTCTTTGGGCTCTTATTGGGAGTAAATTTCACTGTAATGGTGAGGTGTGTTTACAAGCCACTGGCGGTGGAACAAAGAGGACAATGGAGAGGAAGAATTATGGATTAAAAATGGATTCTAAGAGAAGGACATGTAAGGATGAAGGGGACAGAGGACGTAGGGATAGGAGCACATAACCAACCTCAGACGGATGAATGAGTTGTTTGCATTCATGGTTTAGTCCAATACCCCATTAATGGCATTTCAATTACCCACTTATCAGATTACTGCAAGGTTAAGAGATGGAGGTGGGAGCCGGGGAGCGGTGTCATGAGAAACGAGCTTTAAGAATTAAAATGAACGGGAAAACATGGTTAGACTGGAACCAAATGGCAATCTGAAATTAAATTAAAAGGGTCGAGGTCTGTAGGGGTTTGATGCTTCAGCAAATACATGATGACATGTTCATGTTTTTGTTATCTTTACTCTCCTGTTTAACGGACGGTCTGGTGTTTCTTTTCTCTTCCTGTTTCTACTAATTCCTTAGTTTTTTGACAGAAGGTGAGATAAGGATCTAAAATACATGATCAAGTCCTTTTACTTGATTTTTTGTGACCTTTTTAAGTCATTTAACATCTAGTTCACTCGTGTAGGATGCAGCTGTTCTTCTGCTTCTGAAGGGTTGCTGTTCATAGTAATGGAAACAGCATCAACAATCAAGGTACCTGGTTGTGTCTATTTCTAGGTGATGTTTTTATATCTTTAAAGAAAAAGTCCAGTCAGCAAGGAATAATCAATGGATCATTATTTATACCTAAAACTAATATGTTCGTGGTGATTTGAATGAATTTAGCGTTAATTAATAAAAAAATAAAAACAATAATTTTCGTCGTGATCACTGAGCGGCCATTTTTGCCCAAATATAGTACCACCTCACTCCTGCCATCTTCCAGCAGTGACGTCACGGTGCGGTAAGCCTAGCGCCATTCTCCCCGCTTTACAAGCAAAATCAATGGGAACTACTAGACACATCTGCAATCAACAACAATTATTGAAGATTTCCAGAGGACTTCACCATTGAAATTCACCAGAGCTATAGTGAAACTGACAATGCCCACGTGCATGGCAGCTGGATGATGGAATACATTGAGTAAAAGTGGAAAATAAAGTTATTTCACCTTTGTGATTCCTGAGAGAAAAAAACAAAACACCAATATGTAGCCAACATTTGTAAGAAAAATGTTTTCAAGATGACTTGGATAATAGCGCATTGTGACAAACACCAGATACAGCACTGGGACTTGATCAACAGCCGATACCGCACCGTGACGTCACAAACCGGTAGGTGGCAGGTGACAAACATGGATGCCTACAGCGCCAATTCACAACACATGTCATTTAAAGGCACTTTACAATTCAACCAGACCATACATTCAAATTGATTAAAGTTTTCTATTTAAGGAAAACCAGTTCATTGCATCGACTCATTGACTCTTTAGCAATCCCCACACTAAGCATGCTTGTAGCGACAGTGGAGAGGAAAAACTCCTTATTAATACGAAGAAACCTCCAGCAGAACCAGGCTCAGTGTGAGCGGCCATCTGCTGAGGCCGACTAGGGTTCAAGGAGACAGAAGCAGAGATACAAAAGGCAACCGTAAACCAGCTTCCCAGGCGGCGCCGTCCAGGAAACACACAGATAGGCAGATGAGCTCCAAGCTAGCTCCAATGTCAGAGGATGAAACAGGACTACACTGAAAAACAGGCCACATCTATAAACAAAGGTATTGATGGCAGCAGCACAGCTGATATTTTCTCCAGGATGGAGTCACAGCCAAACAGGAACAGACCAAATAAAGCTACTATGTGAAAAAGACTGAACTAACATATTCCGTAGAGTGGGAGCATAGCGTTACAATGAGGCAGATTGATGAAAAAGGGGTCCCTCTGTCCTCCAGCAGTCTAAGCCTATAGCAGCATAACTATAGAGATAGCTCAGGATAACCTGAGCCACTCTAACTATAAGCTTTATCAAAAAGGAAAGTTTTAAGCCTAGCCTTAAAAGTAGACAGGGGGTCTGCCTCATGGACTAAAACTGACAGTTGGTTATCTATAGCAGGGCACTGCATGATGACAGAAGTTTTAACCAATGAGAGAGCCTGTTACTCCTGAGCTGGACGACATTTGACCTGAGCATAGCGTAACATTCGCCACGAGGCTGAGCACGTCTGTTGTTCTACACCTACTTGACATTCAGCCTTGCTGTCTGCTGCTGGTGATGATGATGATCCTGCAGGGCCATTATCCAATCAGGACACAGAACATGTGGGGTTGCAGCCCATTGCGTGGGTTCTGGTTTACTCAATTAGATATAGCGAGATATTCCTGTGGGGGTCCAATGGATCCCTTTGGTTTTGATTGTGCAATGATGATGATGAAGAAGATTAGTCATTTTACCTCACAAAGTTGTTCTTGTTTTTCTTCCATTCATAAAGAAGTCATGTCCTTCCAACACCTGAGGCTTTTTTGGTCTTTTCTGCTTTCCTCCACGTTGATCTCGCCCCCCTGGTTCATTCAATTTTAGCTTCCTCTCCAGGCACCAGTCTGTTTTTTAAAAGGGCATAAGGAATTCTGTTCATTTAGTACAAAAAGGGCCTCCAGGATAAATGCATAAAACTAGTTTCTCATAAGTTTGTTTGTAGTCCTTTATTTAGTTCTTACATTTTAACCGTAGCAACCAAAGGTCCTCTGGGCCATGTGGATGCAGCAAGCTGCAGTTGAAAACTCCCAGACTACTTTTTCTCAATCGAAGACCGACACCATATCAAAGGTCCATAGTCATGTTATTTGACATTTTTCCATTTATAAAGCTCGCTCTGGTTGCATACTAAGTTTTTTCTGAAAGAATAACCCATCCTGCTGGTGTCATGGTTGTTATGTTTGTGTCTTACTCTCTGGTTTTGCTCAGTTTGTTAGTAAATAATGCTTTTAGAATACGGTGCATGGGAGAAGGAGGCGAACAAGGGATAATGTTGCTAAGCATGTTAGCACCTCAAAGCAGAGGTGTAAAAAGAGAGAAGAAAAGTATCAAATCCATCTATCTTCTGCATGCTTATCCCAGCTGGGGTCGCGAGGTGTGCTGGTGCCTATGTCCAGCTGTCTCAGGGTCCACCCTGGACAGGTTGCCTGTCCATTGCAGCGTAACAGAGACAAAAAGGACAACCATTCACACGTACGGATTTTAGAGAAACCAATTAACCTAACAGTCATGTTTTTGGATTGTGAGAGGAAGCCAAAGTACCAGGAGAGAACCCACACATGCTCAGGGAGAACATGCATACTCAATGCAGAAAGACCCCAAGCCGGGAATTGAACCCAAACCTTCTTGCTTTAAAGCAGCAGAACCTAATGGGGAGTGGGCGTCCAGTGGTTAGGACATAGAGCTTGGAATCCTGAGGTTCTGAGTTAGAGCCCCACTCCCACAGACTTCCACTGTCCCTGAGCAACACCCTTAATCCCACACTGCTCTCCGGGCGCCGCACAATGGCAGCCCACTGCTCCCCAAGGGGATGGGTTAAATACAGAGGTAGATTTCTTGAATTTGAGATCAATAAAGTTCAATTAATATTATTATGACCTACTGTGCAGCCCCGTCTGAAATCCAGTGGAAAACATACGTACATATATAAAAAAAACACACCAGAAATAAATTCATTTAAAGGTTTAAGAATAATACTTTATTTTACTATACTTAATTAAAATATGTCTTTCCTCTATGCTGTGAGTACTGCAGGACAGTCAGGCTATATTTAGTAGCATCCTCAATAGTCCCCATCTGGCTTTCTAATAGTTCTGGTTCTGCCAGCCGTTGGCGCCACGTCTGTGTATTTCTGCTTGTTGATTCCTGTGCTGTAATTCTATTTAGGCTCAAAAATGAAGATATAAACAGTATCGGGACGGACGCCTGGTCTATTTAAAATTATTTTATCAGGCTCAAATTATCTTTTTTTGTAAATATATATCCATTGTTTTCCTCATTCTGGGATGTTTGTCATAAATCAGAACAGAAACATTCAGAGTGTTATTTACTGCTGCAGAAGTTCATCCTCCATCTCTCTGATCTCAGAAAGGCTGCATCAGGCTTTAAAAGACTACATCTATGAAACAGGGAATCTGGAGACTTGTTAAAAATAATAAAAAACAAAGCTGATGTCTACAATCCTGCCAACAGTTTCAGCTCTTTGGGAATCACCTTGTTGGAGCTGAAGTCCTGTTTTCCGTCTGTTTTATGTGTGTGTTTGTACGGCTGCTTGTCGGCTGTTATGTTGTGATGAAACGTTTGTTCTTTGTCTCTTTTTAGAAACATTTAATGCCTGAATCGGTTAGCTGTTTTTTATGGCTGAAAAGTGGAGGTTTTATCTCTAATCAGGTTATAAATGTTCTCCTTTGATTCATTTGAACTTTCTATTTTTCTTTTCATTTGGATTTAGAAGAACATCATATCTTTTGCTAAATTTCCCTAATGTAAAACCTGGCTCGATGCTGTTCAGGTTTATGTTTCCGTCTAATCCGTAGATTCAACATCTCCAGACAGCATCCCAGAACAATGTTCCCCATCTACTCAGCCAAGCAAACACTCTGTGCTGCTTCCTGCTTATTTAACAGTTTATCTCGACTGGATTGGAGAGAATTTATTTGAACTTTTTTGGTGTTTTCTGCACCAACGACCAGAGTTCATGCGTTTTTAACAGAGCTGAGATTTAAGATGCATTCCAAAGCTTAAGCTCAGCCATTTTGTCCGTTCTGGAACAGGTTTTGATGCGTGGTTAGGATGAGATGTCCTTTTAGGATTAGATTACACAATATCTGATCATGTGGATTATGACTTGTTCTCATCCTGTTTGATACGAAAATATCCTAATCTGACCTAAACCTAAGGAAGGGGCGGATTTAGGATATTTGGGGCCCTAGGCAAAGACAGGCAGGTGGCCCTCTGAATTGAGAAGACAACATAAAACAGATACAGAATTTTTTTATAGAATTTTCATGCTGTCTCAAAACGAGCTAAAGATTTTTTCCAAGCACTAAGCTCACATAGCTGATTGCTCCTTCCTGTGTTTCCAAAAAGGCGACGGCAAAAGTAAATAACCCAGTCCTTCTTTTCACTGTAGACAAGCCATGATCTGCTTATCTGTTCTCCATTTTTCACTTGGATGAAATAATAGGTGCATGAATCATGACAGCAGACAAGATAGAGGAGAGCAGGAGGCGGGGTTACCAATCTACTCGCTCTGGAGGGCAGAGTTTGCTGCTTTTAGATTTAGGCATACTTAATATCATAACGTTCTGATGGTATTTTAGTGAAATATTTTTTTTATCAAAAACATAATTAATGAATAGTTGTATTAACCATACATGTAAACAGAGGTTTATGGGGCCCCCAGGAACTTGGAGCCTTATGCAACTGCCTAGTATTGCCTAATGGTAAATCCCCCCCTGACCAAAGCAGACAGCTGGTCTTCACCTCAGCAGCAGAAGAGGTGTCTGCTTCACCTTGTGGCCCATGCCGCTCTGTTTCCTGTGAAAGCACTCGTGTGCTGGAAGTTTTTTTGAGCTGACCCACTTCCTCTGATCCTCATGTTAGTCTGGAAGTTTCTTTGATTGAGTCTAAGCCTATAGCATTAATGGTTTAGCATTAATGGTTTTTTTCTCACATTGACGGGTTTATATTTCTCAGACCTCGTAGCGATGCAGCAATGTGAGAGATCTGTTGATGCTTGTCAGACAGTCAAAACGCTTCTTCTCCTTCATTGTGCTAAAATTGGCTGTTATGCTAATTTCTCTCAGAGAGGTTTATTCTCACATTCTCTGTCTGCGTTTTTATGTCTATAGTATCACCTTCTTCTTTTCATTATGTCCCTCTGTGCGCCTCTCTCATTATAAATACATTAGAATATCTGTGCCTCCTCCAGAAAGTTTTAAAAAGGAGCCTAAGGGCCCCTAGGATCCAGTTTAACAAAGATTAATTTGCTTCTGCAAACACAAACCTGTGTGATTAGTCGGCGTGTTTCAGGTAATCTACTCAGATTACAGCTATATGAAGTGATTTTTGTTCCATTAGTGTTTCAGGCATTTTGTAAATGGAAATTTGATGTTTTCGTTGCCTTTCCTAAGATTTATTTTATTTTTATATTTTCTTTTTTCACATTTTTCAGACAAATTTATCCTTTTTAGATTGAGCTTTACAATTTTTATTTATTTATTACGTTTCACAGATCTCTCTCCACTTCCAGCCCAAACCAAAGTCTCGCTCTTGACCAATAAAAATGTTGCTAATCTCCAGCAGACCCATAGAAATGCGTCTTCACCCCAGAAGGAAAGAGAGTCGGGAAGAATGCTATTCATAAATGTCAGTCTGAAAACTTAAAAAGTTACAAAAATAATAATAATAATAAAAGTAAAACAATATTTTTTCTTATTTTGTCTTAATGAATTGGGTTTATTTATATAGGGCCTTTTCACAACACATGTCATCTCAAGGCACTTTACAGTTCACCAGATCATACAGTCAAACTGATTCAAAGTTTTCTATCTAAGGAAAACCAGTTGATTGATCCCTCACACTAAGCATGCTTGTAGCGACAGTAGAGAGGAAAAACTCCCTTTTAACAGGAAGAAACCTCCAGCAGAACCAGGCTCAGTGTGAGCGGCCGTCTGCTGAGGCCGACTGGGGTTCAAGGAGACAGAAGCATAGATACTAAAAGCAGCTGTAAAAGGCAGCCCCGTCCAGGAAATACACAGCCAGGCAGATGAGCTCTGAGCCAGCTCCCATGTCAGAGGATGAAGAGAGCACATTCATCCAGTCACAGTCAGAGAAACAGGACTACACTGAAAACAGGCCGATCTCCAACATCTTTAAACTCTAGTGATGAGGGAAACTAAGGGTTAAATGTCCAAAAGAGTTGTAATAATTAACTGCCTTTGAAGTAATCAGTAAGTCAGCCTGAGACTCTGCCGCCACTCTTCCACCTCGAATGGGAAAATGTAAATAACTAGAAGGAGTTGCCTCATTTATGCTCACATAATCCTCTTGCTGCAGCCAAGTTTCTGTAAGGCAACATAAATTAATGTGATTATCAAAAATCAAGTCATTAACTAGCAGACTTTTAGAGGAAAGAGAACTTATGTTAAATAAAACACATTTAAGCATTTGCACTTTTTCCCCAATTGTAGTTATTTTAATTAGATTATCATGGTTTACTCCTGTGGGAATCTTTTCTAATTTATTAGATGTTGGTCCTGGGCAAGACACTGTCTGGATGGAGTAAAGAGTGGGTAACAGTAGAGAAGCTGTAGAAAGGTGTGTTAAACTGCTACTATAAATGATTATAAAATCATTTAAAAATAATTATAATGCAATCTCTCTCTCCCTCTTAGAGTTCATAATGCTTTGATGAGGTGATCTATAGTTAAACCAGTTAAAACTTTTTTTTTTTTTTTTTTATGGGATCCAAATAAAACTCTTTGCATCTCTAAATGCACCAATCAGACCTTCCTGCCCTGACGTCTACATTTCTATTGAACAGAAGGAAAAGGTGATGTTAAAGATAGGAAGGACTTTTGCATAAAAAGCAGCTACATTTGATTGTAGAGAACCGGTAAAATAATGATTGTTGAAGAGTTCTTGTGGAAAGCGACCTCTGATTTTCTGTTACTCTATAACCTGAGGGTTCCTCAGTTTTACCTGAACTCACGCTGTAGAAATGATTTCCATCTGATTGTTAAGTTTGATTACGCAGGTAGGAGAAGCTGTTTCTCAGAAGGACTTTGTTTTTACCAGAACAGTTTGCTCCACAGCCGCTGGGATGCGATCAGGGTGGTTCAAGAAAATCCTTCAGGTTATAGTCCTGATATTTTATATACAACTTTATTATTTATCTATTTAGTTATTAATTCATAGTTTATTCATTACTCCTTCTTCCTCTACAATGTCAGCAAAAATACTCAGAGCAAAGGGCTACACATTTGTTTATATAACATACAAAGTAGAAAGAGTTTTACCTAAAAAAGTATTTTTATTAATAGTTGCCCAAAATGTTCTTTCCTTGGATGTTTTTATCGCCTGCTGTGCAGCTAAAGAGCTATTCTGCTCATTTTTTATATAATTTTATTTTACTCTAATCTAATCTACTCTACTCTCTACTATTCTGTTGTACTATTCTATAGTATTCTATTCTCTTCTTTTCTATTTTGTTCTATTATTTTATATTCTATACTATTCTATAGTACTCTATACTATTCTGTTCTATTATATTTTCTATTCTATTCTATTCTAATCTACATTATTCTATTCTATATTATTCTATTGTAATAATGTTCAATACAATTCTGTTCTATTCTAGTCTGTTCTATTCTATTGTATTCTATACTATTCTATTCTGTTCTATTCTATTCCAACATGTTCTATTCTATTCTGTTCTATTCTATTCTGTTCTATTCAGTTCTGTTCTATTCTATTCCAATATGTTCTATTCTATTCTGTTCTATTCAGTTCTGTTCTATTCTATTCCAATATGTTCTATTCTATTCTGTTATATTCTATAGTGAACTTTTCTACTCCGTTCTATTTAGGGATGCACGATATTGGGATTTTGGCCGATATCCGATATGCCGATATTTTAAAACTCATGTAGCCGATAACCGATACCGATGTCGATGTTAAAGCTGGACAAAAATAAGTAGTCATTGAAAATAGCAGTTTTGTTTTCCATTTCTGACACTTTGAAAAATAATATACTCAAATATATTTTCATATGCTGATATCAAATAGATTTTTTAAAACGCGGTATCGATCTATTTTACTTTCAAAATCTGGTGAAATTTCATCGTTCTGTTACAAACTCTCGTGATATTTTGCCAATTCTTGTCAGATTTTGTTAGTGGATCGATACCGCGTCAATATATGGTGTTTTTAAATGGCAATATATCAGCATATGAACATATTGTGATATTTTAATGTATCAATATTTTTTCCCTCGTCTTTAGAAGTTTTTAAGTCTGTAAAAAAGAAGTTTTTGAGGAAGAAGAAGAAGTAGTATTTTTTTTTTTTTAGACTTTAGTAACTCAGAAGCCGATCAAATATCGGGTTAAATATCGGTGTGGTGGCCGATGTCTGATATTCAGTTTTAAGGCCGATACAGGCCGATACCGATAGGGGGCCGATTATATCGTGCATCCCTAGTTCTATTCTATAGTGATCAATTCTATTCTGTTCTATTCTATAGTGATGTATTCTATTCTAGTCTGTTCTATTCTGTTCGAGTCTTTTCTAGTCTGTTCTATGCTATTCTATTCTTTTCTATTCAGTTCTGTTCTATTCTATTCCAATATGTTCTATTCTATTCTGTTCTATTCTATAGTGATATATTCTATTCTAGTCTGTTCTATTCTGTTCTATTCTATTCTAGTATGTTCTGTTCTATTCTAGTATGTTCTGTTTTATTCTAGTATGTTCTTTCTGTTCTATTCTAGTATGTTCTGTTCTATTCTAGTGTGTTCTCTTCTGTTCTACTCTAGTCATGGTTGGTCCTTGATTGAGTTCCCGTATGATTATTTGAACTTTGAGGCGGATCTTTGGGATGAAATCCTCCAGTTTTAGGGAGATTTTGTTGAAGTAGGTTGAAGATCTGAGCAACCTTGAATAGAAATAAAAAAGGTTTCTACATTTGTCTCTTTTTTGGTTTTTAGTATTTTAGCATAAAAACCATCCATTTCAATGTGTTTTCTCCATCTTTGGAACCTTCTGTGTTTTTATTTTCTTTGATAGGTCTCACTCTGATTCCAAATAAGTGCAATGTGCTGTTGTTGCATTTTTATGTTTCTCCTAAATGTAATTATTCTTTGGCACCTTTAAGGTACAGCCCTTTGGGTCAAAACCATTATTTTTAAATGATCTTTTTAAATAAACTTGACTTGATTATGGGGTCTGACTTCATCGGGGTGCTTCTTTATAACTCCTACAATCACAGGATACTTTTTACTTCAGAGAGAGAGCGTCATTGATTTCCTCAGGACATTAAGTGCGTCCTCCCTGGATAAATAATGCCTCACAAACTATTAATTACCAAGTACTGTGAGCTGGAAAATGGCTGGCAAGTTTTGTACTGCATAAACCAGACGCTTGATGCAGCAAAAAGAAAAAAGCTAAACTCTTAAAGCTCTTTAAATCACCAAAATGGTATTTCAATGTCCTAATGTGTCCACACCCTAAGGGCTGCAAAACCGAGGTGCAAACCACATTTTCTTTGTCAGCTTATGGTTTAAGTGTGTTTTAGTCGGTGCTTTACGGCCGAGGATGGAGCTTTTATGGGTCGACCGGCTCCATTTGGCTGAGAGCTATCAGCCGCACTAAGGATTCGAAGTGACTGGGAGAGTCTCAGGAGGGATGGTCGACATTCCTGAAAGTGGAGATGATCAGTCACTAAATGTCCATGTTTGTGTTTTTTGTGAAACGATTTTTCACAAAAAGCAGAAGAAGATTCCTGATATTTTGGCTTCAGTGAAATGCTCAGAATCGCATAAATAATTAGAAATGAGTCAGAGGAGTTCATCTTGACACTGAATGTCATCCGTACTAAAGTTTTTAATAAATTAACCCACTTAATGAAAATGGAGTTCTTAATGGTCTCAGCGTTCTTGCGCACCTCGCTGTTCTAGCTGGTCCAACTTCACAAGTCGTTTTCCACAATGATTGTCAGAAAAACTAAAGGAGCCATTAAGGTACCAAACTTGAAATATGCATAGTGTAGAGCGGATGTAGATTTGACCAATCAGAGGCCTCTGATTTGGTGCTAGGGGTTTTCTTGAACTAAAGTGCTAGAAGGGTCTGAAAAGTCGCTAAATATAGCTACAAAAGTGCTAAGTTGGCAACACTGCTCTTCACACCGTTTGTTTTCAAATGGTTTGCTGCTGTCTGTTTGGATCTTTCTGAACATGTGCAGCAAATGGACTGATCCAGTATGGTGGAAATGAAGGGGGGGCAGAGACACACTTAATATATAGGTGTTCTGATGGCATTTTAGCAAAAGGATTTATATCAAAAACATAATTACTGTACACAAATAAGGAATAGCTATAATAACCATACATGTAAACAGAGTTTTATGGGCCCCCCAGGAACTTGGGCCCCTAGGCAACTGCCTAGAATTGCCTAAAGGTAAATCCTTCCCTGGTTGCCTGTCTGCAGGTTCCTTTATGGTCGTGAACGCCTCAGGTCGTGCTTCAGGACAGAAGGCTCACCTGTATATGCCTAACCTGAAGGAGAACGACACCCACTGCATCGACTTCCTCTACTCCCTTTCCAGTCGGGACGGAGCGAGCCCAGGGACTCTAAACGTCTACATCAAGGTGTGTAGCAGAGAAATGAAGGTGTGTGAGATTAGAGTGGATGATTAACACAGAGGGATTGACAGACTAACAGGCTGAGCAGGTAAACAAATGTGCACTCTCTCTCTCTCTCTCTCTCTCTCTCTCTCTCTCTCACTAAAGGGACGATCTAATGAACCCTGCATGATTAGATTTTCCTCCTTCACCTCATGCAAAGCGGCTGGTGGGGGGTCGAGGAGACAAGCACCCCGTCAGGAACATTTTTATTTCTTTTCCATGTTTCTACAGGCTGGGGCGCCGTATGGGGGGGGGAGTTAGGAAGATTCCAAGGGCCCTTCACTGATGAGGGGCCCTAAAAGAAGAAAAAACAATATGTCTCTCTAGATATTTCAAATATAAAAAGCAACTGTACGTAGATAAATATATTTTTTGTTGTTAATAAGCTGTTATTATTTTGAGAGGATGAATTTAAGTTAATGTATGTTTAACTATTTCATGTGAGGATAATTTTCATTCATTGAAATTGTACAGTAACACTTATATTGAAAATGTAAACGACGCTGTTCGTTCCATCTTTATAGCAGTTTAAAGCTTGCATCATTTTTATATTTTGGAGGGGGGGAGCTAGAATGAAGCAGAATCATGAAAAGGGGGTCTTTATGTCCTCCAGCAGTCTAAGCCTATAGCAGCATAACTATAGAGATAGCTTAGGGCCAACATGAGCCACTGTAAGCTTTATCTTATCTCTATCCAAAAATATTATCATGGTTTATAGCACAAGAAAATTAAAAAGGAGGAGGCTTAGTTAGCAAAAAAAAGGGGAAAAAGAAAGGTTGTATAATTGTAGCATATATTAAAAATGAATGTCAATTAAAGTTAGCAAATAAAGTTGCCATCAAAGAAAATGTATTTGATAAAAACTCATATACTGAGTTACTCATCATAACATCTGATTTACTAATTTGAATAAACACAAAAGCTCCTAATGATCTGGTAAAAGTATGTAAAAGTATAAGGGGAGTGGCAGCCTAGCGGTTAGGGGATAGGGCTTTGAATCCTGAGATTGGGAGTTTGATCCCCCACTCCCCCAGACTGCCACTCTGTGTCCATGAGCACGACCCTTAACCCCACACTGCTCCCCGGGCGCTGCACAATGGCAGCCCAATGCTCCCCCAAGGGGATGGGTTAAATGCAGAGATATTCAATTTATTTTATGTTATTGTATGTCTCAACTTCCAATCACATTAACCCAGTGGACACTTTCCAATCACTGGCTCCGCCCTCCCCCTACTCACTACTTTAATGAGTTGTTTTTTGATCTTTGATACTTTCCGGTGCGCCAAATTCATCCCGATGAAATTAATGTTTATCTTCTTTTTTGTCCCTGGCTGCTTTCAGGTGAACGGAGGCGCTCAGGGAAACCCGGTCTGGAACGCTTCGGATACCGTCACTGAAGGCTGGGTGAAGGCTGAACTGGCCATTTCTACATTTTGGCCCAACTCTTACCAGGTACTCACCAGTAGCATACTGTCTCTTTGTAGCAGTGGTGATTTTCGGTTGAATACTAGGGTAAAGCTTTGCGGTAAATTTCATTAAATTTCTGTTAAAATATGCAGTGCAACCTTTATAAATTAAACTGCATTACATATTCATTAAAATGTGCCTGATATCATGAGTATGCTGCTCATTAATTAAATTAAATTCAGTTTATTTCTATAGCGCCAATTCACAACATGCGTCATCTCAAGTCACTTTACAGTTTACCAGATCATCCAGTCAGATTGATTCAGTTTTCTAAGGAAAACCAGCTGATTGCATCGACTCATTGACTTGAAGGCAATCCCTCACACTAAGCATGCTTGTAGTGACAGTAGAGAGGAAAAACTCCCTTTTAACAGGAAGAAACCTCCAGCAGAACCAGGCTCAGTGTAAGCGGCCATCTGCCGAGGCCGACTGGGTTTCAAGGAGACAGAAGCAGAGATACAAAAAGCAGCTGTAAAAGGCGGCGCAGTCCAGGAAACACACAGCCAGGCAGACGAGCTCTATCACAGTCAGAGAAACAGGACTACAGCCTGCTACTTGATGCTGATTGGCTGACACACTTAAGGATTTTTGACTGACAGGGGCCAGACATCGAGGAGCTTTTCCTCATGAGGTACGGCTGATCATTCAGTAGGAACAGTCGTATTGTGCTGAACCCTTGCTGTGGTTTCTGGAGTTTATTATTTCAAAGCGCATCACAGCAGTTATTTTCACCCCCTGTATTGATCTGTTTAATGTGGTTCAACATTTCTTAATGCAGTGCTTGACTTTTGGATTTAATTAACACCTTTGAGCCTCCCCTGTTTCAGAGAGCAGGAGCCACCACTGGTTTGTAGTAAAGCTTCTAGAAACCTTCAGAGCCTCAGGACTGAAAAAAGGATCCTGAGATACTCTTTAAGTATTTATACTAATTTCATTCAGTCTATAATGTTGGCATTGAAGTGATGCATTAAGGTAAGATGACAGTTTTTAGCAACCCTAAGTAGCAGTAGAGCCTGGTCTGCTGTACTGCTGTGAGTCCAGACAGTGAACTGTTCCCTTAATGACCTCGAGTCTTGCTGTGTGTCTCCTTGTTTATTGGTCTATTAAGGTGCAGCACCTTGCAGTTCTGGGAATCAGTGCAGTAACACTGCAGTGATTTTGTTTTAGGTAATGACCTGAGTGAAGAAAAAAAGCATCAGATACTAAAGTGAATCACAGGCTCTATTCTACGTGTCTCAGAACTTCCTAATTATATGTGACCTCCCAGGGAGAGATCAGACCTCCTTTTCTAAAACCTCCATCAGTTAAAAGTGAAACTCTTTACAGAAAACAACTTGGTATAAAATAAACCTGCAAGAACACAATAAATGGTTATAAGTAGAATAAGAGTCTGACTTAAATGTAACTATAACTGTAGCTAATATTAAGCTCTCACTACTTCTCTCTGTGTTTTGTTTAAAAATAAACTATTTACTAATATGATGATGCCATAAACTAAATTTCAAGATATGTAGAAGCTCTGCAGTCTGATTCTGCAGTCTAAAAAACTATAATAGAATTTTGAAAGAACAAAAAAAAGAAAAAGGAAAACTAAATTAGAACATAAATTCTGAGGAAGCAGATCCCTCTAAAACCTTTTTAAAACTTTTTTCCAAGGTTAATTTCTGGATTGCTTCTTTTCTTTTCAAGTTTCCGTTGATTAAACATGTTCTTTCCTTGAAACTGTAATGGAACAACATTTACTTATTATTTACACCCCTAATAGGAACCAGAAACATCTTTTTCATTCACATCATGCATTGTGTGAAATGAGCTTTTTGTTTTCTTAGATAAATGCTCTTGGTATTCAGAAAGAGTGAAGCTTTATCCACAGAAATCAATGCACATCTGACTGAGGTTTAAGGGTTTATTCATGTTTGTATGTTTGGTTCAAGAGTGCATGGCCTCTGTAACATTCAGCTGACCTCATATCAACCTTTTAAAGGTATTCTCTAAGAATATGAGCTCTGGCTTCTTTTGAAAATAAATCAAGAATGGTACTAAGAGACAGATAGAGAAGAAAAAAAATAAAGCAAAAGCAAGGGTGCAATGAGAAATGGAAGATGGATGAGAAGAAAAGAGCGGGAAAGTGACAGCATATGTGGTTGGCATACGGATAGAGACAGAAGTGATGAAGTGAAAAGAGGAATAGTTGCTGACTTTTGGTGGAAGATTCCCCTGGGCTCCCCAGATGAGCTTCTCCACAGCGATGTCAAGATGCAGCGGTCTGTGAAAGAGAGAAGTTTTTATTTCACTCTCTCTCTCTCTCTCTTCTGTATTTTCATTCTCAGGTCATATTCGAGGCGGTTTCGGTCCAAGGCCATCCAGGTTTCATCGCCATCGACGACATACGAGTCCTGGCTCATCCTTGCCGTAAGTGAAACCGTGGTTCTACCGTGTAAAACTGTAACCCTGCTGAGCATCATCTGTTTTATAGCTGTCCCGCACGCTCACACACACATAGATGGTGAGGACTGCAGACAGATTGCAGGGGACCAGAGGAAGGGCCAAACTCAGGGTCTTCATCACTCAAATCTGACAGAAACACTTTGCTTCGCAGAAAGCAGCCTTTTAAAAAAACAACTTTTCCTTTGCTGCTTCCTTTAGCTATTTTTACCAAACCATAGAATTGATCTAAATGAGAAAGTTTCATCTGCTCTAACCTGAATTCCAAAAAAGTAAAAAAAAAAAAAACAGTCCATTGGACTTTGTTTCCAAGTTTCAATAGTTTTGCTTCCCATCCAGAAAGTTTTTCAATTCAAATGTTAGAAATAGAGTTGAGTTGCTTTATACATTAGCTTAACAAAGCCTGGTTTTTGTTTAAGCTGGGCTTACACTGTATGATTTTTTGCCCTTTTTGGGGTGACATTCTAGTCATGCGAGAATTTTTCGATTGGCCGACTTTCAGCCTGATCGTGCGTCGTGTAGTGTACAGTGATCAGCCTCTCATGTTTGAAATTCAGTCGGCCTTTGTAAGGTGATCGTAGGCAAATTGCTCAGTGCGCAAACAAGGATTCTTCTTCTTCTATATCTCATTTAGACGAAAACCCAGAAGCATGGTGGAAGTGCGAGTAAAATGTAGTTCTTTCTGTAAAATTGACAGACCGTAGTAGCCACATTTGCTTAGCCATGTCTTTGTCTAAATACGTCATAGGCTTTCCTTTTAGGACTTTCAGCACAAAATTGCCAAGGAAGCACGTTTAACTCTAGTGACCTTCTTATTTCTCTTCTACTTGTTTGGCTTCCAAATAGACGAGTCCGAGTAGCGCCATCTCACTGCGGCGCTGAGTCCCACGTGGTTTTTAGACGTACAGTGTGAGCAGGTAGATCACATCAGACCGTTGGGTCGCACAGTGTGAGAACATACATCTTGTGCTGTAGCTGCATGCAAGGATTGAAAAAATCGTACAGTTTATGCCCGGCTTTACACTTCATGCTAATTGAACCGGACAAACCGGTCAACCCCTTTGGAATGGGGGTCGTTTTGCTTGTTTTGTTAGCCTGTAATACCCCCATACCTGTCTATGTCTCTGAAAGGGGTTGTTAAAGGGGCTTGTTGGCCTGGCTGAATAGGCGGGGTCTTCTGTTCCCCTGTAAAGGGGTTGGGGTTCCAAAGATAGCGGGAAGGGATTAACACAATGGCTGCTTATGTCAAACGACCCCCATTCGTTTGACATATGCAGGGGTGGACCTATTCTTCCGTTTCAATTTGCATGTTTTCAATACAAACACAAGGCTTTGGTAGGCAACTGTAGAAAGCAATTTTTGAGATTTTGAATTGAAAAAGCTTCCTGGGTGGGAAGCGAAACATCTTCAAACTTGGAAACAAAGTCCCAAGTTTGCTTTTTTACTTTTTGGAATGACTATTACCTGAATGACTGAAAATCTTCACCAGCATCTAATACCAATTGTTCAGCTTTTTACCTGAATGTTTGGCCTAAATAAATGATCAAAAAAATCCGAATAAAGAATCAACATGGAGGCAAAAGATGAATTCTGAAAGCTTATAAGGGCAACCTTGATGTTTGAGTCCTTGTCATTCTCATTGTTAAATGAATGATGGCTCCTTACTCGGTTGGGTTGATCTGTTTCTACAGACAGTCAAATGAAATTTAGCAGTCACAGGCAACGCTCCAAAGTCACCACAATGTCAGGCTGCCTGTCGCGCTGACAGAGCAGCTGTGCCTCGATTCTCATGACAATATCTAGCTCTATAGATGTGTTTCAGATCTGCTCATCATTTTATAGACACCTATTCACACCAGTAGTGTGACTTTGCAGCAACTCGATTCATGTACATTTCTACGGCTTCAATCCATTTGCTTTATATAGAAGTTTTAAAATGTCTGTAAAGTAACGACATCTGTGTGAATGTATGATCCGTTTGATTATGTTCAATGCTGTCTTTTTTTCTTTTGCACGTGTTGCAGGTAAAGCTCCTCATTTCCTGCGGCTGCAGAATGTGGAGGTGAATGTGGGGCAAAATGCTACGTTTCAGTGTACGGCTGGAGGGAAGTGGTCTCAGCACGATAAACTCTGGCTGCAGGTTTGTACACTGCACACCTCATGGTTTAATGATGGAAATGTGGCGCATTTTTTAAGAAGGAAATGTCAGGTGTATTCCCAGTATAACTCAGTCCAGTCCGGTCTGGTCTACTGTAGGTTATCCTAACGGTGATCCAGTTTAAAGGAAAGTCCGATCAGCAAGGAATAATCAAGGGATCATTATTTATACAAAAAACTAAAACATTCTCGTTATTTTATGAATTTAGCATTAATCAGTAAAAAAAAAAATGTAATATTCTTGTCATGATCACTGAGTCCGGCAGGGGCCATTTCTGCCCAAATATAGTCACACATCAATCCTGCCATCTTCCAGCAGTGACGTCACGGTGTGGTAAGCCTAGCGCCATTCTCCCCGCTTTACAAGCAGAATCAATGGGAACTACTAGACACATCTGCAATCAACAACAATTATTGAAGATTTCCAGAGGACTTCACCATTGAAATTTAGTTTGAATTCTGAATATGACCAGACTTCTCCTTTAATAAGCCTAAACCTGACATCCTGTGCTAACGTGTTTATAATCACAGAGCTGATTTTCAAAGAACGTCCAAAGGGAATTGTGTTTGAAATTCAGCTGACATGCAAACCTTTTCCTCCATTTGTACTTTCTTTAATATGTAGATCATGATTTATGGATAGATGATTGCAAATGGAAACATTTACCACGTGCAAAGCAATATATACCAAACCAGAAACTCAACCACTGCTGTAGTGTTTGCATATTTTTTACGTCTTCTAGAAGTAAGGAGCAAACTGACACCAAAATATCAGCAGTTATTGTTGGTAAAACAACAGAGGAAGGAAAGATGCTCTGCATGTAAACACATTTGGTGAAATTCCTGTATTAATCTTAATAAAGGAGAAATGATAGACATCCACCTTGTTGAGATCACAGGTGTTTTTACCTGCAGCAAGGAGCTCAACAGACAGAGCTAAGTCTGTATGTGGCCCCTCCAGATGGAGCCCAGGTTGAACTAGCTAATAAAAAACATGTTTTCCTTTTAATCCGTAGCTGCAAAGCAAACATCCTCTTCATTGCCATACAGTGTCTATTACCAGGACCCCCCCCACAGATTTACAGCCCTTAGTGGATTAGCATCTGGAGGGTGCCTGTCTAAACAGCAGATTAAATCTTCACGTAAAATATGTCATTGTCTATATGGAAGCTCGTTTCTCCCACATAAAAGTAAAAAAATACCAAGATTCCGAGATACAAAGTCATAATTTCACTTTCAAAGTCATAATTATGAGATAATCAACTTTCAAACTTTGCATCATAAATATGACTTTGAAATCCGAAAGTATGATTTTTACATTTTTTTTTATTGTCATATGGCGGAAACAGGCTTCCATAGTTTATTTATTTATTTTTTTTAACAATTTAACTGTTTATTAGTGTCTTTCCCAGTTGTTTAGATACACAATGTACATGAACACTTACCATTCAACATAACATAACATAAAACTTTTGCTTGGGAGTTCTATTTCACCTTTGTCCCATCTGGTTTATCTAGTTCTTTATTTTTTGTTGCTGTCTTTTGTCTTCAATGTTGTCCATTTCATCCACTTTCCTTCCCGGTTTCAAACGATGTGTCAGTTTTTCCATAATGTAGATTTCTTCTATTATTTCAGTCCATTGTTCTTCACAAGGGGGGTCAGCCTTTCTCCATTCCCTCATAATAACTTTCTTTCTAGCTCTTAATATTAACTTAATGAGAAATCTGCCTTTTACCCTTACTTTAGTGTTATTGAAATTGCAAAGATATAGTACCACACAACTCATAGTAATATCATATCCCAGAATCTTCTTCACAGTTTCATGTACATTTTTCCAAAATCTAACAATTTTAGGACAGGTCCAAAATATGTGAGAATGATCGGCTCTCATTGATCCACAATTACGCCAGCACCCCATGTTTGTGTCCTGATATCTATTCTTGACTTTAGTATTAGATTTTTCCGTGTGAACTCTTTCCGTATCCGTGAATTGATGGATGTCTGATGTGTTTTCCACACATCCAGCCAGCCTTCATCTGAAATTGTCACGTTAAGCTCTGATTCTCACCTGGCCTTCTATAGTTTTAACTTCTAAAAGCACGGTTATGTCTTTTTTTATTTACTTTGTTCATAGCACTTTGAACACATGATAGCTATGTGAGGTTCACTATAAATATTAGTTACTGTTATTATCTTTTCATTAACTGATTATTAGCTCCAACTATGGCTTTGATAATTATTTTTCTTTAATGGCTCTTTTCAACTGATGCAGTCTAAACATTTGCAAAGGGATAATCATAGAGCATCTGGAACATGTCCACTTGTAAAAAAAAATTTTTTTTACACATGCAATTTAGCTCCCCTTATGTGGAATCATTGAAGATCAGGCCCTAAGTCTGTAATCTAAATTTTAAATATTGTGTTTTAATCAATACAATAGAAGATTGTCCATTTAATTCACCAATATGCAAGACAGAAAAGAAAAAAATCTATTAAAAGGTTTTTCGAAGACCTAAAATTTATTCTCTTATTCAGCTTTATTTTAGCTGCTTTATTAAAAACCAAATAGTCCTCCAGGTTTTGACGACTGATGAAACTAAATCTTGTTTTTCTTTGCATCAGTGACTCCATCTCTGCACCAGTGTCTGTGTGTTTGTCAACACGAATTTGCTGAGTGTAGTCATGGAAATGTATTAATTTCACTCTACATTCACATAGAGGTTTGCATTATTGTAACAGCAGAATGTTTTTCCCAGGAGAACCTTCGCTGTAGGTGAAAGTAATGACATTTAGAAAAAGGGAGCAGTAAGTTTCTCAGCAGAGGGTCTGCTGAGGAAAAAGCATCACATCCCAAAGGCTCCGTCTGAATTGTAGTAGAGAGATTTAATCTGGAGAGTAGAACTGGTTATCTTTTTAGTCTCTATTGATTCTGTTTCCTTATAAATTACTTTGTTTTCATTTCACGATGCAGAAAGTCTTAAAATGGAGAAATGCATTGCCTGTTTTATTAAAACAACAAAGGGTGCAGAGAACAACATGCTGACACTGATGGTTGGACTTCAGTTATTCATGATAGATTAATTAATTGATTAACCGCTTAAAGCCCACCGGGTCGCCGGCGACCCAGCGGGTTTGACATGATGTAGGACAAATATAATGCAATAAAACCTGCCTTTTCTCAAGAATGTCTTTATTACTGCTGTTCAAAAAAGTCCTGTCATTTCCGAGAATAAAAAAAACAACTTTGAGAGATGTTTGAACTGATGCAGGTTGGTCTGTGTTCTAGTCACCCAATTTTAATTTATATATTAGGGTTAGCTTTCAAATAATGTATTGCACATGCAATTTGCGCTTACAGTTCCTAAGTTATTTGCTTTTCCATTTGGTTATGCAAAATAGGCGAGAATTACCCACAATGAGCTGGATGTTAAGAGTTTAATTAATTAAAGTAGAAAACCTTGAGCAAAAATGTCTGATATGGATGGAGTTTGGTCCACATGCAGAGCAGTTTCAGGTACCCATTCAAAATTGCCCTTCCCAGTCAAAAGCCAGCCGAATGGCAGCAAAATCCCCTCCAACTTACAGCCACTCGCCTTCTCATTCCCGTGCATATTTTTTTTACTCTGACTCCACCCTTTCAGTGAATTACAGGGTTTTACCAGGAGATGATGCTTCTCTTTAGATCTTTATGTCCACAAATCATGATGGAAAGAATATTTTAGTACAAAGATTGATGTTTAAAAAGGAATTCTAGGGGACCAGCCGAGGGCTCATCTAGCAAAGTGGGAAATTTTGAATGGCTACTACTGTAGATGAAAATGGGAACCGCTAGTTATCATTGGTGACATCAAGACCAAAGCTGGTTATTTTCCTGTTAGTCTAACCGATCCCTAAGCCAGCTGCTGTCGTTTTGTTTGGAACTGTTCTTTAGGCCAGTTTTCACTTATCACTTATAAAAATGGCTCAATGACAACAAATATTTGCAAATCCAAGAGGTAAATAAAACATGTTTAGGTAAAATACAATTTTTTAAACGTTTAGCTGGATCAGAAATAGGGCTGCTCAGTGAAGCAGTGGGTAGCACTGCTGCCTTGCAGCAAGAAGGTTCCGGGTTATATTCCCGGCCTGGGGTCTTTCTGCATGGAGTTTTAATGTTCTCCCTGAGCATGCGTGAGTTCTCTCTGGGTACTCCGGCTTCCTCCCACAGTCCAAAAACATGACTGTTAGGTTAAACGGTTTCTCTAAATCCTCCTTAAGTGTGAGTGTGTGCCTGAATGGTTGTTGATTGTCTCTGTGTTGCCCTGTGATGGACTGGTGACCTGTCCAGGGTGGACCCACCTCTCACCCGTAGACAGCTGGAGATAGGCACCAGCACCCCTGGCGAACCTGCTTGGGATAAGTGTGACGGAAAATAGATGGATGGATGTTTTAATTGGGAGCATTTGCCTCTCATGTTGCAGTATTTCAGTCTGTGTAGATAGAAAACATTCCATTGGTGTTAAACGGCGTTCATGTGACTGTTTGAGCACCCTGACTTGGATTAAAGAGGATTGAAAATTTCTTCTGTTTCCCATCTTTCAGCAATGGAACGGTAAAGACACGGCGCTGATGGTGACCAGGGTGGTGAACCACCGACGCTTCTCTGCAACTGTGAGCGTCGGTGACACATCGCAGCGCAGCACCAGCCGTTATCGCTGCGTCATCCGATCTGACGGCGGATCGGGAGTGTCCAACTATGCCGACCTGATCGTTAAAGGTAAGGGGGAAGAGGGAGAGCTAGTTTTATGGTGTGGATGCAGAAAAGCAGGACTTTCCTCTGGAGGTGTTAAAAAAGCTTCAGTGGAGATTGTAGATGTGTGTTTGGCTGATGCCCATTGGAGCTGTGAGGACGCCGAGTACAGAATACTGAAAAGATTTCAGAGGAGCAGGGAGCCACAATGAGCCTCTCTCTGTCTGCCTCCAAACTGTGAAGCTGATCCAAATATTTACTTTTTAACTTGGATGGATGGATGGAGGGTGAATGGATGGATGGATGGATGGATGGACAGACGGACGGATGATGGATGGATGGATTGATGGATGGATGACTGATAGATGATGGATGGATGGATGCTGGATGAATGGATGGATGGATGGATGGATGGATGGATGGATGGACAGACGGACGGATGATGGATGGATGGATGGATGGATGGATGGACGGACGGACGGACGGATTATGGATGGATGGATGGATGGATGGATGGACGGACGGACTGATGGATGGATGGATGGATGGATGGATGGACAGACGGACGGATGATGGATGGATGGATGGATGGATGGATGGATGGACGAACGGACGGACGGATGATGGATGGATGGATAATGGATGGATGGATGGATGGATGGATGATGGATGGATGAAGGGTGGATGGATGGACGGATTATGGATGGATGGATGGATGGATGGATGGATGGATAGATGGACGGACGGACGTATGATAGATGGATGGATGGATGGATGGATGGATTGATGGATGGACGGACGGACAGATGATGAATGGATTGATGGATAATGGATGGATGGATGGATGGACGAACGGACGGACGGATGATGGATGGATGGATGGATAATGGATGGATGGATGGAATGGATGGATGGATGGATGGACGGACGGACGTATGATGGATGGATGGATAGATGAAGGGTGGATGGATGGATGGATGGACGGACGGATGATGGATGGATGGATGGATGGATGGACGGACGGATGATGGATGGATGGATGGATGGATGAATTATTTTTCCGGTGGGGTACAGCAGCTGCAGACAGATGATGGTCTTATTGCAGCTGAGGTCAGAATTTTGCTGTTGACTTTATTTGTTGTGAAGGAGGTGTGAACCTGCAGGGAGGCGGAGGCGCCGCTCTGTGTGTGTTAGCGCCGCAGCTCTGATCAGACCATTGTCCAGGGATAGGAGTGTCATTACCATCTGTTAGCAGAACTCATGAAAGCATCCGGATGTGAGTGTGTGTGTTTTCACATCTCTGGATTCATCCCATAAAGTGCACGTGTTCCGTATCCTGTTGTGTGTGTGTGTGGGGGTGGATGAAGCTCAGGTGTTGTCGTCCATGCTACTTGCCAGGGGAATAACCAATGCCAACACAGCAAACAAAGGGGAAGATGAAAACGCACGCACACACCTTTCTATAATTTGCATAAATGTGTCATCATCATTTATTTCCACTCAGAGTTTTCATCCTTTCACTCTCATTGTTTTCCCCCTGCTGTTTGTTTTAGTGCAGCCTCATTTAACTCTGGGTCCTGTAACATGCATGACTCGGTGCTGTCATGCGTGAGGTGTGGTGATGCGGTTCTGTGTGCGCCTGCTAAGTGAAATCAGGGTTAATTACTGTTGCTCGCTCAGGTGAGACGAGGGAATCTGATGCTGCTCATATTACAGGGTCCCGCCTGTAGCTCTATGTCTCTGTCCCAGACGTGCTCAGTGATGCATAAAAAGCCTCTCACCCCACACTGTTGGCCAGCCCAGCGCAGGATGAGCCTTTTTCTAAATTTGGGTACAAACTAGCAGCTGTTGTGAATATTGTGTTTATAAATGTGCCCTTTGACCCATAACTTGCACAGTAATAATCTTTTGCCTTAATGCGCAGCATCATTAGAACAGAAAAGAAAAGATGAGTAATTTAATATAATCTGTGTTAATCTGGACTAAATGTTTTGCTGTTATTACCTCATTTAGAAAAACATTTTGATCCAATATTTGATTTGTCTTGTATTTACTGTTGCTAACGCAGCATTCATGCGATATCATTGGTGCCAAAATGAAGACTTTTCCACACCCGGCAAAGCGTACTTCCACTGCCTAGGAGGCTTTCTACATGCTGGGAGACTTTGAGCTGCACCTGGGGATAGTGAAATTAATTTGCTTCAATACAGTTTATTTCTATAGCACCAATTCACAACACATGTCATCTCAATGCACTTAACAGTTTACCAGATGACCCAGTCAGATTGATTCAAAGTTTTCTATCTAAGGAAAGCCTGTTGATTGCATCGACTCATTGACTCAGAGGCAATCAATCACACTAAGCATGATTGTAGGGACAGTGGAGAGGAAAAACTCCCTTTGAACAGGAAGAAACCTCCAGCAGAACCAGGCTCAGTGTGACGGGCCTTCTAGCCATTAGCATTGCGAACATCTGTGTTTTTGCTTCGAAAACATACAAATTGAAATTGATGAACGGGTCCGCCCCTTAGGAATGGGGGTCGTTTGGCTTCTTTGCTAACAATATTGCAGGTTATAAACCCTGGAACTCAACGCTATTTCTGACATTTGAATTGAAAAAGCTTCCTGGATGGGAAGTGGAACTTCTTCAAAGTGTGAAACAAGCTACAGTGGATTGTTTTTTTTTTTTAACTTTTTTTAAAACTTTTTTTAAACTTATTTGTAACTTTCACATTTCAACCAAATATAAACGTCATTTGAATGTAAATGAATGTTTTCTTTTCAGCCCATTTTTGCTCGGTGGGGCTACACAGAAAATTTAGTTGTTACTTCTGACAACGAGTAGGAGGACTGAGGTGATTTTAACGAAGTTCAGGCCGCGTCGACATGTGATCCAAACAGAAACGCAGGGATCTGAGCTTAGACGTATTTGAGAGTGAGCAGCATCCTGTATGGGCATTTTGACGTATGTGTGTTCTGTCTATCATAGATAAGACTTAGCAGGGAGAAGCTGAGATCCAGAAGAGCTGCTGTCAGCCGGTGGCTCATGGATACCTCACACAGAATGGGTTCGAGTGTTTGCCAGCTTCACAGGAATCATGCCACATATTTCTAAGTCTCCCTGGGTCGTCATAAAGCCGGCTGTAGTCCAAGGGTTAAACCCGGCCATAGCAGCAGAGTGTGTGTTGATGTCAGAGCAGAGTGTGTGTCCGTGGAGCTTTTTGTTGCCGCAAAGCTCATTCCCAACATGGTCTGTGTGTCTGTTCCTGATAAGGAAATCAATAGGAGTGGACAGCTCTGCTGTATGTGTCAGATTCCTGGAAGCCCAGCGACGCCCTGAACTCCCACCGGCTGCCAAAATAACACAACCTCCAATTTACAACTATAACCGCCTGGAATATGTCGGACCTCCGAGTGAGGAGTTTTACTCGGAAATGAGATGTCAAACGTTTGAAAAGAAACACAAAAGAAATGCGAGCTCCGCTTTCAAGGGGTTGTCTGTTTCTCGCTCAAGATTAAAAAAAAACATCTTGTAAATAAGATAAAGCAGGTTTTAAAGAAAAGAGTCTGTATGACTTCTAGTTTTGATGCCTTTTTTATTAACAGTTATTTGGATAGGCAGCTCTATTGACTAAGGTTATACGTTGCAGTGGCGGCTGTTGGAGCTTTCTCCAGGGGAGGGGGCTATAAATTCAAAATAGATTTATACCAAAAACTAATCAAATGTATACTAAGTTATCACACCAGTGTATTTATATGAATGCCAACAACGAAATAATACATTATAAAAACATAGAAACAGAATTTCATGTAAAGGTTTACTTTTTCTACATAAATCTTGCCCTTCTGAGGCTTTGTGATGCCAAATCTGTGTTTTACATCGGCCAATATTGTGTCACAAACCTAAAAAAAATAATGTACCAGTTTAATAATGGGGAAGCTATTAGTCAGCTTTATATTTTTTTTCATATATAAAACTCTATTTTCTTAGAATGTGTTTATTTAAGAGCAACAATGTAACATACAAAGTAAACTATATTATATTATTTTCCATGTGAATCCCAGATTTCTCATTCTTCTTTGCCTTTTTTTAAATGTGCTTTAAATCAGTCCTACCTGTCTTTATCCATCCTGGGTCAGATCCTGAAGTTCGAAAAAGGAGGCAGGGAAAGCAGAATAAAGCCTTAGCCTCCCTGCATGCAGTTAGCCAAGCCTTATTGCTAAACCAGGTCCTGGAAAAGGATGTTTCTTGCACCATTTCTCTCTCTGCAATAAGTCTCCAACCCCCGCAACTCGACCTGTCAATCACCCGCAAAACATCTGCAAATGCATTTCCTGTCGCCTTAGGTCGCTGCTCTCCTGCGCCCTGAGCTCTTCTATACCTTTGTATTTCAAGGTTTTTGTGCCCTAGGGCGAAAAAACATCACCAATCTGACAAAAAAATGAATGATGTTTTACTCCTTGTTAAAGTTTAAATATTTATCTTTCACATCTAATTTTATATATATATATATATATATCGACCTATTCAAAATTATTTTACATAATAGTTTAAAATTAAATTAGAAAAAAAAAAAATAAAAAAATATTATATCTTAATCAGGGTCATTGGGTGGGTGGGGCGGCACCCTAGTGCCCTCTATTGGCCAGCCGCCACTGAAATGCTGCAGTCTTTGCTTAACGTGTGTAACATGTGCAAACAACTTGGATTTTTAAAATGCGTATAAAAAGAATTTAAATTAGCTATTTCTAAATTCCATTCAGTTCATTGCTATAATTGTAATGCACAACACATCATCTCATAAAACTTTCCAGGAATAATTCCACCAGATTATCCAATCAGATTAAAGGTTCATCATTCACTAGTAATTTGTTTTCCTGTTTCTATCCAATAAGAAGAGACCTAGAGACAAACAGACAGAATACAGTAAAGATGAGTAGAGTGGTGTCTGCAGTTCAATGCAGTGAGGAATGCTCTGATCTTTATAGTGGAGAAACCAAATAACCTCTCCACAGACGCATGGCCCAACACAAGAGAGCACCCTCCTCTGGACAAGACTCTTCAGTACTACACCTTATGGACAAAGGACATTCTTTGGAGAATGTTCACATTTTGGACAAAGAAAATAGGTGGTTTGAGAGGGGCGTGAAGGAAGCCATCTATGTTAAGAAAGAAAAAAACAACCTTAAACAGAGGGGGTGGACTAAGGTTATAACTTTCTAAAATCTACATTGCAGCAATAGAGTTGGTCCTTCCAGCTACCATCAAAACCCTCAACCGCATAGAGGGGACAAACCTTGCCTGTTTCACCCAGGCCTACAATTCCTTCCAATAACCCTCTTTCAGAGACATAGACAGGTATTGGGCATTACAGGCTAACTAAGAACCCAAACGACCCCCATTCCTAAGTGGCGGACCCGTTCTTCCGATTTTCTAAGCCAAAATAAGGCTTTAGTTTGGTCCACTCTATAAAGCCTGGAATTTAACACTATTTCTGACATTTTGAATTTAAAAAAGGTTCCTGGATGGGAAGTGAAATGTCTTTCAACTTGGAAACAAAGTCCAGTGGATTGCTTTTTAACTTTCTTTTTAGTAAAGATGAAGAACGGAGGAGAAGAGGAGAGGGACCAGACAAGTCATGAATCTGGAAACCAACTGACGGATGGTGGAAAAAATGGAGTAAGGACTAGATTTCTTTCTAAAACCTCTTCTGCCATGACAGGAAACAGGAGAATATGGAAGAAAACCGGATAATTCATGAAGCCAAAGCTGACAGCTTTAATCCCATCAGTAGTTTACGTCTGCAGCTTGTTGAACTCCAGCTTTCTACTGCATTAGATGTTCAGGAGGATATGTTCGGATAAAAGCCAAATACGAAATGGAGAGCGTCAAAGTGGAGAGGAGGGTTGTGTCCACTAGAAATCTCCTGTTTCCTCGCGTATGGGGCTGTCACTTTATTAAGAAGGGAAGAAAACTGAAGAGACACTAAGAGGATCAGTGTCTCTTTTCAGCTTTTTCTTACTGATGGTTATTCATTTCCCCTGAAGCTCCCCATGTCTGGACTGGTTTGACATTTCTAACTCTTTCATCCTGCGCAGTTAAGATAAAACAAGCAGGTAGAATTTAGCAGTGAGTGTAGCTATGAGAGACAAAGTTACATATTTGTAGAGAAATGAGCACAAATCAAACATTGTCTGCTTTTATGAGAAGTTATTCATCCTGAAAAGTGCAACTATTTCCTTCATTTCAGATGTTATTTAGGACCAAAAACTTCTTAAGAAAGCATCTTATTTTTATCAGTGTTGTTTAAGGAAAGCTCTGTGTCTACACCTTGAAGCTGTTTATCTCTCTGGTTTATTCTGGCTTAAACATGTATATGAATGCACTCTTTATCAGACGATATTGTCCCAAAATTTAGAAAATTTCTACTTAAAAAAAAACCATGTCTTAAATCTCAATGTGTAAAAAAAAATAAGTATTTCAAATTCGGTTTACAAAAAAAAGGCAGATTTCAATGAGACTGTTTTACTTCCATACATCCCCAACAGTGATCTACCACCTCCATTCAAGCCACCAAGAAACAGTAGTTCTGTCCTTCTTCTTCAAAATATTCATAAAGAGATTACTCTTAAATATGTTGAATAAAAATTATTAAAGATAAGAAGAGAAAGAATAAAAAAATGACGTAGATAATGCTTTGTCTTGATTTCTCTGATGGTGTTAGACGTTATTTTTTTAGTCATGCTTTAGGCTGGTTTAAAAGCTGGAGAACCTCAGTTATTTGGTACGATGGAATATTGGGGCCAGGCTAGAGATTTTTTTTATTCTGTTTCGAGAAGTCATAACATTACGAGATTAAAGTCGTAAAATTATGAGAACAAAGTCATAACATTATGAGAATGAAGTTATAAAAGTATGAGAGTAAAGTCGTAAAATTGTGAGAATATGGTTGAAACATTACGAGAATAAAGTCGTAATATTAAGAGAATAAAGCCGTAACATTATGAGAAAAAAGTCACAATGAGAACATTCATAAAATCATGGGAATAAAGTCGCAATATTATGAGAATAAAGTCGTAAAATTATGAGAATAAAGTCATAATATTATGAAAATAAAGTCTTAAAATTACGAGAAACAAGTTGTATTTTATGACAACTCTTGCAAGAAGCAATTTCTTCCCTAAAATGAGGAATGTCGGGCATTATTCAATTCAGTTTATTTCTATAGCGCCAATTCACATCACATGTCATCTCAAGGCACTTTACAATTCAACGAATCATCATGTCAGATTGAAGTTTTCTATCTAAGAAAAACCAGTTGATTGCATCGACTCATTGACTCTTCAGCAATCCCTCACACTAAGCATGCCTGTAGCAACAGTGGAGAGGAAAAACTCCATTTTAACAGGAAGAAACCTCCAACAGAACCAGGCTCAGTGTGAGCGGCCATCTGCTGAGGCCGACTGGGGTTCAAGGAGACAGAAGCAGATGAGCTCTGAGCCAGCTCCCGTGTCAAAGGATGAAGAGAGCACAGCCAGCCAGTCACAGCCAGAGAAACAGGACTTCACTGAATAACAGACCGATCTCCAACATCTAGAAACAAAGGTGTTGATGGCAGCAGCACAGCTGATATTTCTCTCCAGGATGGAGTCACAGCCAAACAGTAACAGACCAGATGAAGCTACTATGAGAAAAGCAGAGAGAGCAGAACGTTAGAGATTGAACTAACAGATTCTGCAGAGTGGGAGAATAGAGATAGAATGAGGCAGAATGATGAAATGGGGGTCCCTATGTCCTCCAGCAGTCTAAGCCTATAGCAGCAAAACTATAGAGATAGCTCAGGATAACCTGAGCCACTCTAACTGTAAGCTATCTTCATGTGACGTTATACTTTGGCTCTGGTTTGATTAATAAAGAAATCTTTTAGCACCATCACCAAACTGTGCAGGATGTCAAAGTGGACTCAGGTTGCTGATTGGTGGAGCTGGTCAGCCATCATCTGCTGGTCAGAGTTTGAAGCTTTCTTTCTGAAACGGGTTGTTGAATGATGACTTCTTTCTTTCTGTCGTAATTTGGACTACTATTGTCTTTTATCATCTGTAAGAGCCTCGGCACTGTTTTTCTGTACCACATGCTTGACCTTGCAAGATTAAAGGACTGGTGTCAAAGGCAGAGGCCATGTTTAAATGATTTAGGTATGTGAGAATGTATGAAAAATCTGTTTAGCAGATGAAATTAAATTGGCTAAATAATATCTAGTTTAGTTATGCAGTGGATCTAGTTAGAGTCAAACAAAGGAGAAAACAAAACTATACTCTTATTAGGAAGTGGTCCAACCAACAAGAAAGTTAAAAAATATTTTTTTTATTTTCTTCTGTACAAATCATTTTTTTAGAGTGAAAACAAATCAAAGAACATTAGTGTCATTGTTCCCTTTTCTGTCACCTTTTCGTTCCTTTAAAATGAAAAAGGGAAAAGGAGGAAATGGTTGATAATTTAGAACCATTTTCATGTGTTTCTTTTTCTATCAGCTTGAATATTGTTACTTTCTTGCTCTAATGTCAAAATGGGAGAAAAGTAAATTTTAGCACCATAATCATTTCCAGCTGAGCTGACTTTTCCTTTTTTTCCGCCACAGAAGATGACTTCTCCTGCACCCTCTGGCAGACTGAATCCTTCCACTATATCTGCAGTTAGGAGCCTTTCCTTTTCTTCTTCTGTCTGCTTAAACATTTGAACATTTTCTGTTATGATTTCTTTTGGTATTGTAGAAAACGGTGCAGGTAGAGGACATATAAGAGTACCAGAAATACTATAAGAGGCTCGCTAAGTTGGGCCCAGGAATCAGTCTTTGTCTGACTGGAAACGGGTCAGTCAAAGTTCCTGCAGGCAGCGTTTCCCTCTGGGGGATTTTCTTCCTCTTTCTGAACCATGTAACTCTCTGCTGTGACCTGTGCACTGATCCTTTCATGATTCCAACATATACCTCTATCCTCCTCTGCTCTCAGTGAGTTTGTGGGTCCTCCTGAAAATGAAATCTTAAACATCTTCTTTTTTTTTTCAATTGCATTAATAAATGTCTGTTTCTGTTTTATGCCCGGTGCAGAATTCTGTTGAGTGAGAAGCAGCCAATCACTGCGTTTGATGGGTAAAATAAACAGTTTAAAACATTTCATGAGTCTGCTGAGCAAATGTCATGAAATACATAGATACTAAATGAGTGACAAAAAAATACATTTAAGTCAATTTATTCATAGTAAAATGATGTTTAAATCTTTATTTCCATATTTAAAAATGTATTTATAGGGCAAGTTAACATTTTTTATCACTTTTAAACCCCTTACAAATGGAGTCCCCCTGTCCCTCAGAGAATAGATACTCCAACATGGCTGTGCGTCTTATTTTGGGATTTCACCAATTAGATGAACCCTTGAATGATATATTACCTACTGTAAATTAAGTTTGAAAAAAATATGTTAAAATGTCAAGAAAAAAAGTTAAAAAGCTAAAAAGTTAAAAAGTTAATAAGCCTAGTTAAAAATTATATTCAGGTAATAAACTAAAAAAATAAGTGCCAAAATCAGCATTAATGCCTCTTAGGTTATGTTGTACCGAAAAAAATGTGTTTCTTTTACTCTCAGAGGGTTTTTCATTCATTTCTGATAGAAGCACTTTTGTTATTTTTCTTAATATATTCTGGAAATTTGGCGTTTCTTGTTATTACATTGACATTGAATTTTGCCAATCGAAATATCCATATTTATTTAATATTACAAAGGTAATAAGGTCCTGTCCTGGATTCCAATAACACTATTGGCTTAAAATTTGGATTTTCAAAGAATTTCACTGAGGGCCCTATAAAGGGTTAATAGTATTTAATAATTTAAGGGCTCAAATAATCATGGAGATTTACAGTTAAACGACACCATTTCATTCGACAGTTGCTCAAATATTGCCCGGGAACTCTGCATAGTTTAGAACTTTAGTAAAGTTTTGTAGTTCTCAGTTTAATAAGTTTTTTTAAATAAAAATGTTGACTTTTGTTTTTGGTAATAGCTCTTTCAGCTCCTGTTTGAAAGTGTGACCTGCAAAAAATACTTTGCTTTTGAATTGTGTTTCCAGGTTTCTTAAAGTCGTAAGGATGCGGCTGTTCCAACCGTTGCAGTTCTGAATTCTCCCAAGTGGTGCACGACTTTCCATGAGTGAATAAAGTGAATGTGATTGGTCGATTATCAAGGGGGTGGGATTGTTGTTGCGGAAGGTTTGCAAGCAAGTTTGATTGTGGCCGGTTTAGCTCTACGCCTGCCGAAGACACAGACGTCCATCCCCGTGAACACTGGGACGGAACTCAATAGGAAAGGAAATTATTCTTATTTCTTCTTTCAACCGTTGCGTATATTAGCTGGGACATATGAATCGAGATGGTATGACTGAAAAAAAATTGATTGACAAATGACCCTTGATATATGATTGGCCGAATTTAGGTGTTCAGGCGGACGTATAACTAACTGGCCTGCAGAAGATAATGGAAAAAATATATATTTTAAAAGCATTCTTTTTATATATGGAAATTTTCAAACTTTTGGGACAATATCGTCTTATAAAAAGTACATTTTAATATGTGTTTAAGTCAGAATGATTTGACTTTTAAATATGACTTCCCTGCGACTTTAAAGCCTGCCCATTTTAAAACGCCTTATGAATACTTTTAGTTCAGCGGGTTCGAGATCAAAGTTTACCACAACGTGTCAGAGTATGGGCGGAAAATTAATATTTCTAGTAATTTGCATTAAGACAGGATTTAAAATAAAAACAGTCTGACAGAAAAAGCAAGCATACTCCTTCCTGTAAACCTGACCTGTATCTCCCTTACCTTCATTTTAATTCACCACAGATAGTTCATCAGATACAAGGGGAATTCATGTTCATTATGCTTTTATCTCAGCTGCTTTAGAAATCCAAGGTTAGAGCTGCAGAGAGCAAAAAAGGTCTGACTCAAGAGGGGGGTGCGTGTTGGGGGGCACAACAATATTTTAACATCATAGTTTTATATAACAGGATAAAACATTTGAAAATATGCAGATAAAAATCTAAAGTGAGCACACCAGCTAAAGTCTTCCTCTGCGAGTTTATGTGCAGGACTTTTATTAGAGAAATTTATTTTTCTTGACACTATCAGACGTTGTCATGCACCTCGCCGGGGTCGTAATACGGAGCAGTAAAAAAGTTAATGCAGGTACTTTGTTCCCTCAGTGGGCAGTAACACCCATCAGTTTGGAGAGCACAATGTTTCATCAGACAATAAGCTCCCAGGATGCGCTGAATAAAACCTTTATGAGGCTCCTGTTCATGTGTTTGTACTGGAGGTTTAATAGGCCTGCATGAGGACTGCTTTTGAAGGACTGGTTCATATATATATATATATATATATATATATAATTTTTTGTTATCACCTTTTGTTTTACATGTTTTAGTTGGAATCACATTCTGGGATCAGAAAGTTCACTTTTTTATTCTATTCTATTTATTCCTCACTAATTAAATACAGCTGCACTAATTGGATTCTTCTAGGCAGTTTTGTATCACAAAAATTATTCTCTTTTTTTTATTCTGTTTGTTGAACATTTTCCCAATTATAACAGTCCATCCAGTGCAGCACAAATACTAATTAGTTAGGACAAGTAGCAATACCAGAATACATTCACAGTAATGTCCTTATTAGATCCAGTATTTCCGGTTGTTGCCGTTTCAAGTAAGTATTCAGGTTTTCAGACACTGTGCCAAGTTTGATCATAAAGAGGTCCCTATCTTAAATTTTAAATCCAAAGAAATTCAATTCACTTTGTTGCGCCAATTCACAACATAAGTCATCCGAAGGGATTTAACAGAAAGGATTCAACCAGATCATCCAGTGAGGTTAACGGTTAAAAGTTTTCTATGTAAGGAAATCCAGCTGATTATATCCAGTTATGACTTTGCAGGATTCTCTCCTCCTGGTAGAGCAGCTAGAGACAGTAGATATTGACTCTTCAGCAATCCCTCACACCAACCATGCTTGTAGCGACAGTGAAGAGGAAAACTCCCTTTTCACACCAAGAAACACAGCAGAACCAGAACCAGGCTCAGTGTTTGCAGCCATCTGCTGAGGCCAACTGGGGTTCAAGGAGACAGAAGAAGAGACACAAAACAAACATAGAAGCTTTGATCTATAAATACTTTCTATGTTAGATAAGTCAACGTTAAACTAGCTCCACAGTTTGCTCTGTCTAGGAAAGAAACATTTAATCAGAAGAGCTCTGAGTCAGTTTTTATGTTAGAGGAAAACAAGAGAAGATCCAGGTAGTCACACTAAAACCTGAGCCCATAGTTATGTCTGTGAGAGAAACAAGTCTAAACACTGAGAAAAAGGTTCCAGCTCTATCACTTAAAATTGAATTGGTGGAGTCACAGTCAGCCATGCCAAATGAAGCTATAACAATGAGAGAAAACAGTATTTGGTGTGAACTAACAAATACTGCAGTATGGAAGAACAGAGATGGAATGAAGCAGTCTAAGCAGTCTAAACCTATAGCAGCATAACTATAGAGATAGCTCAGGATAACCTGAGCCACTCTAACTATAAGCTTTATCAAAAATTAACTTTTTAAGACTTGAAATATATAATCCGCTACCAAGGATTTCCACAGTTGTTTATCCATGATTGCAAAATTGTTTTAACTGATACTGTTCGGAATTAACTACAAACTAATGAAACGAATAAAAAGAAGCTTCTATAGCCTCAACAACTACTATTAGCAGTGTGCTGAGGGCTGTTGCTAACAAATTTGGTTTTGGTTCAGGTTTGGTTTGTTATGGCTTTTGCCATATTGTGTGTTATTTTTGCTGTTTGGTAATAGTTCCATTTGTTTATCTATTTTTGTTTATTCATTTGCCAGGCATTTTCTTGTTTCTTCTCTCTTGTATAGTCTTGTATATATGAACGTTTTTTTTTTAACAGTTAATAATTTCTTATACATTCCAAAAAAGTTAACAAACAATCCACTGATTCTTTGAAGTTTGAAGACATTTCCCTTTCCATCCAGGAAGCTTTTTCAATTCAAAGTGTCAGTATTAGCATTGAGTTTTAAGCTTTTTATAGTAGCCCAAAAACTTGTTTTGGCTTAGAAAACATGCAAATTGAACAAGAAGTTTGGAATGACTATGAGTCTTTACCAGCATTTCTTCTACAGTCACAGCCGTCAGATATTTAGAAGATAAGATCATGAAATGGTACATAGATCGCTGTTTTGTATTTAGGTCCAGATCAGCAGATCATGATATCTGTTGAATCGACTGATGCCATTGGAACGCCCATCCATCTCTCGCTGCTTTCAATTTTTCCCCCCTAAATACATTTCAGAAAACATAGAAATAATTAGGCTTCAATCTTAACTTCTTTTGTTTTCCTGCCTTTCCTTTTAACCTTCGTATCGCCTCTGTCGGCAATGCAGCTTTAAATCTTGCAGTTTCCATATTTTCCTCCTTATTCCTACATCTCTGCATCATCTCGTCATCAACAACCCTGCGTGTGCGCCGATTGTTGCTGATTAGCAATCAGTGTATCTCTGCTGGTTTTCTGTTGCATACATGGAGGTCTCTGCGAAGATGGAGAAGTTTGTGTCCTTTATCAAATCCAAATCTAATAAAACTTTAAGCTGTGCTTCTTGATGCTGATAAAGAAAATGTATTTCCCTTGAACAGCTTTAGAGCGTTTCAGTCATGCTTTCTATCATTGTCTCCTTTTGCTATAGGTGTTACATCCAAAGAGAAGCAGCTTGCAGTCATCAGGGCTTCGAATCACATTCAGGAATCTGCTTATTAAGGACAAGTTTTTTAGCACTTAAGAAGTTTCAGCTGCAGTGAAGAAAGCTTCTAGAGTCAGATATGGCTCACCCAATGCAGAGCCTGTTTGATGTTTGCAGCATAAAGCCCTCCAATACTATTAGGTCATTTTCTCATTATCTAAAGATAACGAAAGCCGTTTTTTCTCTTCATAATGAGATAATTAGTGTGTGTTAAAACCGATCGCATCGTTCAATACCACAACAGCGGGAGAGGATTCCTAAGTATAAGTCATGGCAGCCTATGTGTAATTCTGTAAATAATGCTGTGTTTTTGTGCTTCCACTTCCGATTCATAAGCAATTAGACCTATCCCTCCGGCGCCTTAGTGTTGGAAGTTTTCTGAGCAACCCCCAAAATGTCTCCAGATTAAATATTTTAATTAAAAAACAGTGAGATTTGTTTCTACTGTATTCCATGCAATCCAATCATCCACCACGACCTGACAATGAGTGAAAAGAAATAATCATTTTTTTAATGATTATTTGCGCACACGCGGTACCGCGACTCCAAAACTACGGGCAGCGCAGGCCTGAATGGACTGGCCTATTTCATTACTCATAATGGTTAATCGTCTCGTTATCTCAAGAAATCAATGACTGTTTTCTCATGATTACGAGAAAATGATCACGTTATCTCAAGAAAACATTTAATGGTTTAACCGTGATAACGAGACAGTTATGTCGTTATCTCGAGATGGCAAAAGCAAAAAAAAGAAAGTGGAGTAGGAGCGCACTCTGCTTCCGTAGGACTAGGTGAACTACCTAGGTAGAAGTAGGTGTGAAGAACAGAGTCTGTTTTTTTGGTTCTTTATTCAATAACTAGTCAGGATATACATAGAAAGATAAAAACTGTATATATTGACTGTTTAGATTAATTTCCGTGCTAAAAAAAAAAATAGTTATTGTGCTTTTTGCCACCCAATCACAGTCCATCCTCAGCTTCTGTTTCCCTCCACATTCTCCCAGCCACCATATTGGCCTTTGAAAATAATTGATATTAATGAAGAGTTGAATTTTTTTAAGGAACGGTTAGCGAAGCCATTTATGCCCCTTTTGCAGAGGCTTCAAACTTTAACGTGCAGCTGGACTTCCATGCAGGGTAGAGAAACACGTTGATTTGAATATGAACATTTAGCAGTCATTCTTCTAAACCTGAAGGAGAGAACTCTGTCTTTAGCCCTTAGATGTTCATGGAGTTTGTGAAGTGCTCTTTAGAAAAACGGAGATGGAGCCACTTGAGAAAATAATCATCAAAAAACTGCATTACTGGGAACCGGATATTCAAGTACAGCTGAAGCCTTTGTTGGCAAAATGCTTTACAAAACTTTCAAATCAGTTTTCCTATTTTGAAGCTCTCTGTATGTTTTGAAGAAGATGTGTGGTTGTAAAAGCTTTTCTGAGACTTTGAGCCTCACTTTGTATGTAATTACTGTAAGAACTTTATAAAAACCCACATTTAGGAGTTTCACGTCTGATGGAGAAGTTTGTTTTTCAAAGTGGAAGAATTTAAATAGCTTTTTTAGACCCAATTATTGGTGGGGCTGCACAGTGGCAAAGTCTCTAGCATTATTACTGTGCAGTAAGGAGGTTCTGGGTTTGATTCCGAGCCCAGGGGCTTTCTTTATGGAGTTGGCATTTCATGTTCATTAGGGTGATGACTTTTTGACTTTTTTTCTTAAAAATTATTTCCTGAAGCATGAAAGAACTTTTGCCTATTAATGACTACAATGATGCTTATTCTATTGAAATATACAAAAGGGTCACGCAAAAACCCCTTTGAAAAAAAATCACTATTACTGTCAGTAGGATTAAATTCGTCCCGCCTTTTCTGACATGGAGCTCAGAAGTCTTTTGCAGTTTCCACCTTTTGCAGCTGTCAGGAAGTGTCTTTATATGTCTTTATATTATTATACGAGAAACAATTAAGGAGCCAATTAAACCAGATAATCCAGCCAAATTGATTCAGTTTTCAATTTAAGGAAAACCAGCTGATTGCTTCCAGTCATTGGTTTGCAGGATTTACTCCGTAACATACAGTTAGTCACAGTAAAAGCTGAGCCTTTGGCTAAGTCTAGGAGAGAGACATGACTTAACAATGGAAAAACGGCCCAACTCTATCATCTGTAATCTAAGGCGTTGATGGCAGCTGATATTTCTCTCCAGGATGGAGTCACAGACAAACAGGCACAGACCAGATGAAGCTACTATGAGAAAAAGCAGAGAGAGCAGAACATTAAAGATTGAACTAATAGATTCTGCAGAGTGGGAGAATAGAGATAGAATGAAGCAGAATGATGAAAAAGTGGTCCCTATGTCCTCCAGCAGTCTAAGCCTATATCAGCAAAACTATAGAGATAGCTCAGGATAACATGAGCCACTCTAACTAGAAGCTTTATCAAAAAATAAAGATTTAGGCCTTTAATTAAAAGTATACGGAATGTCTTAACTCAACTATTAAAAAAAATGCAGAGCTTAAAGGTGTGAATTTTGGAGTGGGTGTTTTTTTCTTGTTTTGCTTCACTGTGGACAGTGGCCCTGCTGTTCCAGGGCTTAGCATGATCCAGTATGAATCGTTTTTATCATGTGTGGATTAGACCAGCGGTCCTTAACCACCTGGCTGTGGACCGGTACCGATCTTACGGTCATTTGGTACCGGGCCGCACAGAAAAAAGTAAATATATATATATATATATATATATATATATATATATATATATATATATAATTTATCGACGATCAGAGTCTGAGTGCTGTTTTATTTTGAAAAATATAAAAAATTGCGGTATTCTCTCCCAATTACATCAGTCGGTGCATTTGTGCCTCTTGACAGTTTAATTCAGTTTAAGACTCATCCTATATATAACATCCTATCTTTGTGAAGCGGGATTTTCTGCGGACTGGACATCAGGAGCACACTTCGTCTGTCATTTTCTCCGATTACGCCTAGATGGGACCGGCTTGTTTTATTTTTATGCTGTTAGTATTTGATTTTATGCTGGTCGTATCATTTTACTTGCAAGTAAAAAACGGTTGGTCCATCCGCCACCCAACCCCACCACCCTCAACCCGGTCCGTAAAAATATTGTCTGACATATAGCGGTCCGTGGTGCAAAAAAGGTTGGAGACTGCTGAATTAGACAATTAATTTAAACTTCTGCCCCTGATGCTTTCGTTTTAAGAATCCTTGAAGATTTACAATCATTTGATGCAAATATTTGCTCAAACATTCCTGCCAATGTTGGTAAGGTAACTCCTGATTGAAGCAGTTGATAAAAAGATTCCTGATGTCTGGTGTCATGGCAGCACGCACAGTGTGCTTCTATATAGTTGAGATGTATGACTGTACACCGACTGACAGGTGATTCATCTGTCCTGCGGCCATCATGCATATGCTAATGCAGCCTTGAGGGAAGGGGAAAAACATTCAGAGTTAAATCAGAACTTTGTTTTCAAACCACAGCAGGGGAAGGAACATTATTCTTTGCAGGTGTAATGTAGCTGTCAAGTAACAAAGCACCTGTCACTGAAGAAACATAAAAAGGTCCGTATTAAGAGTCACAAGCTAATATTTAAATAAAGGATTTGATACAGTTGTTTAAGAGTTTCCTGGAGAAAATGTTAAAGGTGAAAAGATTTTATCCATAGATATACTGTTTCAGCAGAGAACTGATAAGGAAACCTAAAGCCTGCAGCATCATAAAATCCTGAGCATTAAAATCTGTGAAGGGGATTTCCATAAAAATGTGGTGCTCCTTTGTGTCCACAATATATGTAGGCAGATCTTGGATGTGATCGCTGTCCAAGGTGCTGGTCTAGGGGCCGTCAGACAAGCGGGAGCTGTCCATGGTAATTACCATAGATCATGCTGATGAGCGCGTTGTTTCACAGGCGCAGGCAGTCTGATGACTAGCGGGAAAAGTCCAATTAATTTCCCTGTCATTGTTTCCATCTGCTCCCGCTGCTCTTTAACGGAGTCGCTTTCAGATTTATGTCAGTATGCAGTGGCAGCTTTGCTTGTTTGTTGGAGTTAATGTTACTGCTTGGCTTGTAAACATTTTCTGCATCTCGTCTTTTGCTCATCAACGCTTAAACTTCGCACACTTACATTATATCTTTTTATAATTGGGCCTTGGGGTTGCGGCCGGTCGCCGAGGCGTGGTGCTGGGGGGCGGGGCGCCGGGGGGCGGGGTGTGTTTCGGGGGGGGGGTTCGGTGCCCAGCCCTACTTCAGGGTGGCAGGCTGCCGGTGGAGCCCGCGGACTCGTCCCCGCGGCTCCCCGGGGCGCCGGCATGGCGGTGGCTGGGGGGCTTCCTCGGGGCTGTCTCTCCTTGGTGCCTTCGCTCTTGGTTTCCCTTTGGGCGTCTGGGACTTTGGGTCTCCCGGCGCTGGACTCAGTGCTCTGGGGGGTGCGCCTCTTCAGCTCTCTACAACCACTGTTGAGCATTTTTTCTATGGATAAACTTTACATGCACAAGTGCAGTCTCAAAAACAATTACAGGTGCTCGGCTCCAGGTACTCAGAGATTCACTTCCAAACAGAAAGCCCACATTCATATCTTCAGGGAACACAGAGTCAACATATTAGATTTAATAATATTACTTTAGCGATAGTTTCAAGGTGTTGCTTTATTGTATATCTCGTACCATGTCTTTCGGTTGTGCTGTTCTTTTTTCATCTCGTTACAGTTGATGAAGCAGACTGAAAATGTTTTGTCATTATCTCTTCTTTCTTTCATCTTTTCTCTTTTTTTCTTTTTTCCTTTTCTTCTTCTGTTTTTCAGCTCTATTTACATTGCAGTGTCCATATAAACTGTAAAACTCCCTGCATAATTATAATAAAGCAAATTATATGCATGAAACAAGTGCAGCAATATGACAATTGCCATACTGCTACACTTGTGAAAGTAAAATCTGTTGGGCTCTTTTTGGCATCAAGACAATTATTCTTATTGCCACATTGCCAAACAGGACAAAAAAAATAAATAAAATAAATAAATCTTTTTATAATTGTCACTAAGCTCTTTTGAAGTCTTAGATTACATGATCAAGGAAATAACAAAGCCACACCCTCTGCTGCATGCTGCTTTTCTAAGGCTATTGTTATGTATTTATGTTGGTTTAAAGTTGACCTATAGGTTACTTTGCATACCTTCACAACTTTCAATCAACATATGATATTTTTTTTTATAATAATAATAATAATAATAAAAAATAACTTAATTCTGGGTTAAACATATTTCTTTAAAATAAACTCTTAACTTATCTAGTAAATACACAACTAACCTAGAAGAAATAAGAAGGCAAAAATGGGTGAAAACCATTATAAATGCGATGATGCAATGATATCACTGTTCAGTCTGGATTTTCTTCTGTCTCCTTGAACCCCAGACGACCTCATCAGATGACTGCTTACACTCAGCCTGGTTCTGATACCTCTGGAGGTTTCTCTTTTATATATTATCAAAAAACAACAACAATATTTGTTAAAATAATATTTTAAAGACTGATCAATAACCAGATAATTAGTTCTTAATAATAACAACAGATTGGAGCTTTATTGTTGCCCTGCGATGGACTGGCGACTGTACTCTACTCTGCCTCTCACCCGTAGACAGGTGGAGATAGGCACCAGCACACCTCACGACCCCACTTGGGAGTAAGTGTGAATATATCTATATATATATCTATATATATATAGACATATATATATATATATATATGTATAAATATACATCTATATAAATACCCATGTAAACACACAAGCAAAAATCTGTCATATGTGGACTCACTCTATATACTGTATATATCCAATGCACCTTTTTCTTCCTTTGGCATATTCTTCTTCTCTTTTTCACTATTTAATCTGATGTAATGAGTAAATTCCTTCATTGTGAGATGAATAAAGTCAATCAATCAATCAAAACCCAAATTGTTCAACTAAAAAAAACTGTCTTTGTCCCTTCCAGACCTTCTACCATTTTAAACTATGTTTTGAGCTGAGTCTTTTCCAGTTTTCAGAAAAAGCTAAGCATGACCATGCTGTGAGATTCTGAGGATGGTTGTATTGCTCTCGGCTTTCGGAGGTCATGAAGGAAGGAGCTGCTCCATCCAGTTTATAGTAGCCTCTGGTTGCAGGCTTCTACTCCAAAACTCACAGGAAAGATAGTCTTCCTTGAGCTATCTGAAAAATAGCTTAAAAAAAGAAACAGGTTTGACTCAGACCATTTAAATGTCAATCTTTGTGTATCATACAGGTATCAGATTTAACGCTGGAAGTAGATTCAGTTGTTGTGTGGCCCGCTGGGTCGACGGTGGTAGCAGATCAAGGTTTTGTAGAGTGGTAGGTGTACGGATCTAAAAGGCTGAATCTAGCCAGTTGTTAAGCTACTTCTATAAAATACTGTGATATGGATGGTGAATTTGGCAATGTTTTGGTTCGACGGATGGACGGATGGATGGATGGATGGATGGATGGATGGATGGATGGATGGATGGATGGATGGATGGATGGACGGATGGACATCGCTGTAGGTTTGTTTATTTGTAACAAATTGTTTATGTATTGTGATTCTTTGATTTGCTAAATGAAATGCATTTTTGGATATTTTTGGGAGGATAAAGGTAAAATCACTGGAGAGATTTTGGTCATAAATTGATTTGAAATGAAAAGGCTTAATGATTCAGAGCATGTTTAAAACCTGAGTAGGTTTTTAAATATTACTCTGAACAAACTAAAAGTAAATTGACATGACAAGCAGGAGGGTTTTACAAAGTTAATTCATTAGTTTTAGTATTGCATAACTCAGCAGCAATGAGTAGGCCTAAATATTCATTAAAAGGACTTAATAACTTAAGATGGTGAGGCCAAACCAAAAAAAACTCCAGTACAACATGGACATATATATATAGATAGATAGATAGATAGATAGATAGATAGATAGATAGATAGATAGATAGATAGATAGATAGATATAGATATATCTATATATACAGTATATATATATATATATATATTTTTTATCTGTAAAATAACTTACGTTTTTCTTTTGATTGTATTTTCCAGCCCCACCGACTCCCATCGCTCCCCCAGAGCTCCTTGCTGTTGGCGCCACCTACCTATGGATCAAACCCAATGCCAACAGCATCATTGGAGATGGTCCTATCATCCTAAAGGAGGTGGAGTACCGCACCACTACCGGAAACTGGGCAGAGACTCATGTGGTTGACGCCCCGACCTATAAGTTATGGCATCTGGACCCAGATGTGGAGTATGAGATCAAGGTCCTGCTGTCCAGGCCAGGAGGAGGAGGAACGGGGCCGCCGGGGCCTCCTCTGATTACCAGAACCAAATGTGCAGGTGAGTGGTAATGACTGGCCGGCCTTTTCCCTGTTTTAGTTTGTAAAAGTAGGACAGATTATGTCTAGGCAGCAGATAAAAGGGAAATCTTAGAAGTCTGACAGATTGATTGAGAAGAAGAAAAAGAAGGATGAAGATTTCCTCCAGGGAGCAGCAGCGTGAATCACAGATGATGATAATTGTGGTGCCGCTGAGATGAAGGAGCCTGAGTGCTTGGGCTGGAGGAGGAGAAGTAGTCAGAGGTTAGTTGGGGGCAATCATGGCTGATAATGAGTGTCCCAGTGGGGGTGTAAGGACACTACAAGTGACAGTTCATTTGATGAAATGACAGCCAATCAGGTCCGTGACGGTCTGTCAGGCCACTCATTTGTGTGTTGGGGGCCTCGGCGGGGTGCCGCGTTACCCAGCGGTTGGCTGCCATCAGCAATCATAGCTGCTGCCGCTAGCACGCAGTTAGCTTCTCCTCCTGTTTCTCACACATTTAAAATGTAACGCAATCGATGACCTGCAAGAATATGTAAATGTACTTTTTATGAATAAGGGTCTGTTTTAGGAAAAGTATTTCCCTGTTCGGATTGAAATCATGAGGAGGTAAAATATTACATCTGGAGAATCCAATCTCTCTTCTTTTGACTCATGATAAATTTCCACCCATATCAGTTTTTTTCTTTACATCTAAACTTCCTACAAGTTGCAGAGCGTCAGCATCTTATGTCTTTCCATTCTTTTTTAATACATTTGAAGAAAATAAATATTAACTGATTTGCACCAAGAGGAGCCTATAGTTTGTAATCTCACAGAATTTGAGGAGTTTAATGATGGCGCTGTTGTTTTTTCTCAAGTTCTTTTTGTTATTTTATTTTTTTGTTTAATATTTAATCCTTCGTCTAATCTCCAGCTGTAATGAAAAACAAACAAACCTCCCTTTTGTTCTGATAAACTTAGCTTTAAAATTTGAATTTTTTTTTTATCTCTAAACAAAGACAATAAGGTGCATTTCTACATAATACCTGCAGCACATCCACTACATACACGTGTTTTGCATAGAAGCAGACGTCTTCTTCAGATTCAACCAACAAATTCTAACCTTAAGTGAAGTTAAAGCCAGAAATCTGAACTGTAAAAGACAATATACAATATTTTAAAGGAAAAAGGACTGAGAAAAGGATCTGGGAAAACAAAAAGATTCTTAAGATAAAGAAAGAAAAGGGAAGGATTAAACCTGGAGAGGAGAAGGAGGAGAAAGATGCGTTTGATGTGAAGTGAAATGGAACAGAGATGGTGGTCACTTCTGTTTGTGTGGAAAGCGTACCAGAAAGGAACATGTCTTTCTCCGCTTGTGGTTCGCTGTTCAGCTGTCACAACCCTTCACAGGGTGTTAGTGTGTGTGTGTTTGAGTGTGTGTGGGGGGTTTGATGGGATTGAAGCAGGCAGGTATGACAGATGTTCAAGAGCCTGCTGGCTACTGCTGCAGCCCCTGTGTGTGGGCTGCTGTGCACTTCTCTCCACACCTTCTGTGTTCACCTCGCTGTTCGAGTTAACGTCTGCGAGTCTGCTCACATCAAGACCAGCAATCAGTTCAAATTGGACTAGTTCTTCATTTTAATGTCTCATCATTCCCATGCTACAGTTTCCAGATTATCAATAGAACAGTTTCCTGTCCGTTTCTCAGTTTTGTTGTAATTTCTGTTGATCTAATTTTGATGCAGCTTTAATGAGTCCACATGATTAATTAGCTCTAACAGTGCATTAAAAATCCTATTATTCACATAGTATTGGAATAATAAACATCATATTTCCACAATGAAATGTCTGAATTGAGATCAGGGTTTCCGCAGGTCATTAAAAATCATAAAATTATTATTTTTTTAAATTAAGGCCTTAATTGGCATTAAAATTCATTAAATGTGATTATTGTGGCATTTAAAATGCTTTATTTAAAACAAAACAAAAAAAAAAAAAAACATTCACTGTTCTCCTACAGTAAGGAGTTAAAAATTGATCAAGGGAATTCGTCATTAAATTAAATGCTCTAAAATGGTTCATGTTACATTTGGAACTCCGTCTGAGTGTAGCTAATGTTAGCTTCCCTGTTTATACAGAGAAAAGGGAGGCTTGAATGAAATCCTGTTTCTAGCTAAACACAGAAGAAGTACCGTCTAAATAGGTGGCATTTTCTGAATCACAGGCAGTTTCATCTCTTCAGCCTTAAAGGGACAGAAGATGACATGATTGTGGAGAACTAGTGACTTGTTGGGGTCTCATGGTCTAAATCTGCAGGCGCAAAGACACGCTTGGAGGGTGTTTTATCTGCTTCTGTTTGAAATAAATCTACTTGAATGACTATTTGTGCCATTTTGGCAAAATTCTGACTTTGTACTTGATGCAGTCAGTTGGGTTTCCTTAGGGCCATTTTAAATAGCTGCTGTTGTAAACTGAACTGAATCAGAATATTCTGTAATGGACATAACAAGAAGGGAAACTGAAGTAAAATGGAAAAAAGAAATGCAGTTTTTGTTGTGCAGAGCTACAACTTTAAAGGTTTCAGTGTTTGATTTTATTTAACTCCCTCTCCTATGATAAATCTGTTGGTTTTTTTTTTCACAGCTCTAAAGGGAACAGAATACTTTTGCTAAACATCATCAACATTTTTCAGCCATGTCTCCATAACTATCCAACATCAGAGTGACGTATTGCCAGACACATGCTGAGAAGCTTCATATCGCCGTGGTGATATTCTTGCAGAAATGAATACAGATTTGGTCTTGGCTGTGTGATTCTGCAGCTGTTGTTCAGAATAGGATTCAGGTCATTTCATCAGAAAGCGGATGCTCCGGAGAACCCGCCGCCGTCGTTAACCGTGCGGCTTCTCTTTCTGGCTGTGGGGCTGCACATACGCGGCCTTGTTGGTGATGATCTTATCAGGCTCCCAGCCTCCTCCTCACATTCTGCTGCTCCTCCTTCTCATCACTCTTTTCTTGCCTTCCAATGCTTTCCAGCAGTTTGTCCCCCTGCTTCCATTTTGATAATCCCCTTCTTTCTGTAAATGACCCTTGGAGGGCCAGTGTATCTGCCAGATCTGCTCAGGGCCCTGGCTCTTATGACGTCAATATATGACAACTCCACTCAAACAAATTAATTGCAACTGTTTGTTAAGGATCAAATCTCTGTCTGAGTCTCAACATATTATTACCTATATTTGCTATTGTTTTACATTTCATTGTTGACCTAAAGTAGCCAAAAGTAGAAAACAATCATTGTCAGTCTTGAAGGAAAGTACTGCCTTCTAAGACTGGGCTCTGCCATTTACCAAGATGAAGAAAAAGCTTATTTTATTCTTTTTCTTGAGATCTGAGGGCAAGAAGCACAAATGGGACAACTTAAAAAATGAATTTCGTAGAGATTTTAGACAAATAAAAAACTTATTCTTCTTCTAGGAAACGAACGGTTGTTGTTGAAACAAATTCAAAAGTAGTGTAGCTCAATATGGACTTAGACAGACTTTTTATAAAGTATAAACAAAAAGAAATTTCGTTAAGAACAGCTCTCTAGACAATTGCAGCCTTTATAAGTAAGTAGCATTTATAAAAAATGTGATGAAAAACAGTAATGTAAAAATATGACTGTCTAACATTCAGTTGTTGCTTTTTTATAACCCATTCTACACAACATTCAGCAGTCTAATGGCAGTGGGGAAGAAACTGTTTTGGAATCTTCTGGACCTGCATCGGATGCTTCGAAGCATCATCCCAGAGGGCAGCAGGGAGAACAGTCCATGGTGGGGGGGTGAGGGGTTATTTGTAATGTTACAGGCTTGGGACATGCAGTGCGGGGATGAAATGTCTTTAATGGAGGGAAGAGGAGCCCCGATGATCTTCTCTGCTCTTCTCATTTCTCTTCTCACTTTCTTCTAGTCTGAGGTACTGCAGCTTCCACGCCACACAGTGGGACAGCTGGTCAGAACGCTCTCTATAGTGCTTCTGTAGAAGGTGGGGAGGATGGGTGGGGGCAGGTGGGCTCTCATGCTCCGCAAGAAGTACATGAGCATTTGTACCCTTTTGATGAGTGAGGTGGTGTTTACATTTCAGTTGAGCGTGTCTGTGATGTGCACCCCCAGGACTTGTCAGGGTTTGGTTGAGGTTTTGAGGACCCAAATGCATAGGCGAGGAGGCTGAGGGGAGTTCTTGTAGTTTTAATGGAGTTCTTACAGGCAACGGAGGCAGGAATCCAAAAATCCAACATAAAAAACAAACCAGAACCATGGAGGCATCAGGGAAAACATGCACGAGGAGCCAGGGACAGACAAGGAACCAGAAATGAGGAACTACACAGAGAGAGTATATATGGGACACTGAACAAATACAGGACTAATGAGCTGATTGGGAGCAGGTGTGAGAGAGGATGCCAGAAGGGAGCTAGGGAAAAGGAGACCAACACAAGAGGGCAACAGAGGGCAAACAAGAAAAAAATAAGAAGTAAAATATCCAGAAAATACCAGTAAATCTAGAAAACAGAGATAAACATGGATCAACGTGAAACTGAATACTCACAGAAAACTTAACAGAACCAAAAACGTGACAAATATGGCTGAGCCAAAAGAGGCTAACCTGTTAGCTACTGAACACAGCTAGCCACAGCGCTACCTTGCTCTCCCCCTTTATATCATGGTCTAACAGTTGCTTTGTTCACCATAAATAGATTTTTTTCAGTTTTGTTATAATTCAGTCATGGATCATTGATCATCAGACACGCTAACGCTACAGATGCTCCCGACTCGGCACACTGACGCTGCATGATGTTACTATCGTTGTCTGGGAAACCACAATGTTTGACATCATGTGGCAACGTTCAGCCAATCATGTGGCGTAATGTCCCTGGCATGAAGCAGGACACGAGCAGATCTGGTACCTCCACCGGTTCTCTTTCTGTTTCTGACCTTCATCTTTTTCTGCTCTCTGTCTTGCCGTTTAAATGCAGTTCTCTCCTCCCTACGTATCCATCCCTCTTTAATCAACAATCAACACTTTGCATCCCTGCTTATTTTTTCTCCTGATCCATATTTTTTTATTACCTGAGTGAAAAGGTCTCTATAAAATCTCTTCACCTGCTGCATCTTAATCCGCCTTCCTCAGTCGTTCTCCTCCCACCTTCCAGTTCTTCCTTATGTATAAGATATTTCTATGTAAGGGATGATAATGTAAGTTTTGGCTAATACGTTAGCCTTTAAACGAGCTTTAAATTCACCTGCAGTCCGTAAATCTTTCTTTAGTGTCTCCTCTGAATGTTCCTGTCTTGGTTACTGGGAGACGATGCTAATGTGAATGTTGGCTAATGCCCCACGCCGTTAAGACTTAATTCACCTGAGGTTATAAACTACATCCCAGCATCTTTGTCTGGCTCGTTTCTTATAAAATATCTTTATGTGGAGGATGGTAATGCGAGGGTTGGCTAATGCATTACTCCATAAAAATGGATTTTTAATTTACCTGCCGGGCATGTACAGATTTGGCTGACACCACTTCTCCATCATCCCGCCAAGCCGAGCTGCAGAGAAGCACTTAGCAGAGAACATCTTTTCTAACTCCAACTTTTCGGAGCGGTTTTATGAAGGCATCCATTAAATTAGACTGGGTCCATAAAATAACCAAGTCAGTTTGTAGCAACCTGTTGATGATGGGGGAGGGCGTCTGTTTGCTGTCCGCCGTCACCATCGACGCCACGTAGGGGTTATTCTCACCGCTACTTCTCTCTGACCATTTAAATGTGTCTGATTATTTTCTTTTCCTTCTGGATGGTTCTGGAACTTGGAGGACCCCCTTTAGAAACTCTCCCATCTCCTCAAAATCAACGTATCCGATTCCCACCCCTCCCCTCTCCACAGACAGAGTGCCTCAGTATGAGGTCCTCCTCCTGATTCCCTCTGAAGCATCTGACTGTCTTTTCTTCATGAAATCCATCAAATAGATGGACAGATGCTGCTCAGCAGATGTCTTTTTGACATGGACATTGTTTGAAGGTTTCCACGCTTACAAACTAACTTCCTGACATACATTGTTCTCAATTGAAGCTAGAACTAAGAAGAATTCAGCGAATCTTAAACATTGATCTGTCAATATAGCGCCCCGGATGATTGGTGGTCTGCCCCTTTAAAGGTGTAGGGAAATCATATTTAAATGTCAAATCATTCTGGCTTAAACATGCATATACTGTAAATGTGCTCTTTATCAAACCATATTGTCCCAAAAGTTAGAAAATTTCTATTTAAAAAAAATCCTGTCTTAAAATCTGTGTTTTGTTTTTTCGTTATCTTCTGCAGGGCAGTTAGTTATACGTCAGCCTGAACAACTAAATCCAGCCAATCATATATCAACGGCCATCTGGCAATCAAATGTTTTCAAATAGACTGACACAATACTAAAATTTGCTACCGCTAACACAGGTTACATCCATGAAACAATCATCGACCTTAAACCGGACACAATATAACATGAAAAATAATTAGAACAAACCTTGTGCCCTTTATAGCCAGGTGCTAATACCTCTCCTTTTTCTTCTTGTAAGGTTTTATGGCGGTTTGCAAACTAGTTAAAGTGCATTACCGCCCCCAACTGATTAGGAGTTAAACGACGAAACAGGAACCAAGACTCAATCCAGAAAAATAAAATAAAATAAGATAAAATAAAATTGTTTTCCAAAAATAAAAGTCTGGAGGTCTTGCCGAGAGCCTTTTAAAATAAAACGTAAATTAGTCTTTCTAAATATTAAAAAAAAAATACTGAGCTGACTTCAAGTCATTTTTTTAGAACAGCAATTACACAAAATCAACAATTAAATCATATGTTTCATTACATAAAGGTAATTTACTGTCAAAGTGCAGCTTTTTTGGGCAGTTGTTCTCTTAAATTGTTGCTTATAAAGAACAGGAAGGAGAAAAAGTCACTTCTTTAGAATAAACACACAGTTTACACAAAGATAGTTAATTCTGCTGTGCCTCCGATTTTAAATTCCACACATGAACTGATCCAAAAATAGGTAAAAGTTTCATCAAATCAATTTAATTTGAGCATTAAATGCGAGGATCTGCCGGCAGATTGAGGATTTCTGCCCTTCAAATAAGACGGTTATTATAAGAAGCAATATGGGGATTGCTGGCCTAGTGGTTAGAGCAGTGCGCTTGTGCTCTGAGAAGGTTGCAAGTACCCGGTTTGATCCCCACAGACTCCATTCTGGGTCCCTGAACCAGACCCTTAACCCCTGATTGCTGATTAAGTGGTGATTATCAAGAAAATGGGTTTTATTTCCCCAATGTAACAAGAATCCAAACAATAATGAATATTTATTGTACAATGATGCCCTTAAAAAAGGTCAAATGAAGAGACTAAGTTAGGGCAAAAAAAAATCAACAAAACCTCAAACTAAATGCACAAAGAAAACACACCTGACACACAGCAAACAAAGGGGCTTAAATACTGGCTGATCAGACCAGACTGACACACTGAGGATGAGATAGGTAGAACAAAAAATAACTAAACAGTTAGCTTAAGGATTAAACTTAAATTACTATCACTAAACAAAGTTAACAAAATTTGAACATTACAAAAGCAAAATTAGAGATTATGCAGCATATTAAAAATATGGAGGCCATGGTCTTCCCCCACAGTGGAACTCCAGATGGTACCACCCAATCAGACTATTATGGCCCTGTTCGAATTCATGGGTTGCGTCTTCAGATGGCCAGATTTGAAGGCCAATTCCGTCATAGTGCGGCACCGAGGTCTGGTCGGATTCCAAGACTCCTCGTGATGCGGCCTTAAAATGCGTCCTTCTTTTTGCACGATTTTAAGGACGGGTCCGGTGTATCCTCTCTATCCTTAGATATCCCAGGATTCATTGCGAGACCAAGCAAGCTGGCTGCTGCGTGATCAGAGGAAAAAGGTAATTGGAGCCAAACAGCAGTGAATATTGGAAGTTCAGTTTAATATTATATAAGTCTGTGAATAGTTCCATCTGAAATTAATGAAAATAGTTATCTTAATGGTTATTGAGTCAGATATGTGGCGGTAATGTTTGATTTATCTAAAAATTTTTATCTGTTACTGTGTCAATGGGTTTGGCTGTAATTTAAGGACAGATTCTAATATATCTGCAGAGTGGGAACTATAAATCTGATAGGATTTAATTTTTTTATTGCTGTTTTGCACAATTTGCTTTATTGTTCTTGAATATAAGAGATGTTGCAGATATATTTTTTATGTATAATATATACATTGTTTAGATTTACCTATATCTTTCTACCACTTTTATAGAATAGAATAGAACAGAAATTCCCTTTATTATCCCACAATGGGGAAATTCTGGTGTTTACAGCTGCAAGAAGATTATTTGAAAATGGTCAAACAAATGTGGACCTTAGCAAAAATGTATAAGAATAACATAATGGTGACGTGTTATGAGATAAACAATAAAATACTGTACTGTAATGTTTTAACAATATAAAACTGGGCACCTGATAAATAAATTATCCTTATACAGCTATGGACATTTTTACAGTAATCGATATTACAGCATGTTTTTTAACTGACTAAGGTTTCTATTATTTCGCAAGGGATTCGAATGATCCAGTCCAGGTAGAACGGGTCCTTGGAAGACCCAGCCCATGGATTCGAAAGCAGCCTATGTCTGCCAGAGTCCAGAAAAGAAAGCATAAATATTAAGCATTTCACAAAATTAAATATACAAAAGTTACCTAAATGTGTGCTCTACAATTGCAACTAATTTATACTAATATAGTCAAAATAAAAATAAACAAACCAATACATTTATGCTACTGTGTTAAAACTTAAAGTGAAAAAGTGGTTGTGTGGGGTTACTGGCCATGTGACCATTACACAGATCAATAAAGTTCACTTATTATTATGCAGAGAACATTAAACCAAATATACTTTTGTTTAAACCTGATTATTGATCTTTGATGAAATCTCATCAAATGCTAATTTATTCCTTCTGTTTTTTAGGAATGCATTGATAGTTATTGTTGATAATTCTGACTGGGAAAACAAAACCAGCCAACAAACCTTTATGAATAATTAAAACACCTGAATTAATCCAACAATTAGCATAATGATAGAAGTGTAGAAAATCTGAACTCCTCGCTAAAAGGAAAGTTTTAAACTGAAACTCAGAAGAACTCGTCACATTTTGTTTTTAATTGTAACGCCATAAGGCCCATTAGCAGGAGGGAGCTTCCACTCCATGGTTCCCCTTCAGGCATCCATTAGCTTTGCATTAGATGCAGAAAAAATTGTTTTCCTGTAGACATCATTGGCTACTCTAAATCCTGGAACGCCTTTCTGTTTTCCTGAGGTGTTGAATCAGGGCCGATGTGAGTCAACGTGTCTGCACACACGGATGGGGCCACATCAGGTGAATGTAAAGCAATCCTGGAACAGAGTTAGAAAAGCACAGCTGTGCCATGTTCATATATTCCCCCTAAAAAAGGAGAGACTTCCATTGTTAGATTTAGACTCCCTCAACAATATCCCCCATCTGCCGTCTGTCACATCTGATTTCTAATCAGCTGAGAAAACTCAGATCCTCTCAGTTTACTTCTCAACACTTTGCATGGATTCATATTGATCTCCTGGACTTTCTGTGATCTGTTACTGTTAACAGAAATCCACAGTGTTGTCTTGACCTCACTTTTCCATGGATGCTTTCTCTGGTTAGGGCTGGAAGGCCGTACATTTATTGTCGTTTTCAGATGGCCGTCGATGTTGAACAGCAGAAGCCTGTTAATATTTTAAAGGTCAAATAGTAAGGAGTGCGTCTAGAGCAGTTGTATGGTGTTTGACGGTAAATTATCCTTGCTTTTCTCTATGTAGCTCATCTAAATCGCGCTAAAAATGCTGCTAGTAATAAAAATTGAGATACTTTTACAGTATGCTGGGCACCTCTAGTGATCCCCAGCTGTGACGTCAGTGTAGTTAAACTTCCTCTAACAGCATCAGTTGGATTCAATATGCCAATGTATCAACGGCTTGTTTTCTCTGTTGTATAGTTTAAAGTCGTTGGGAAGCGGCTGTTCAAAATGTTGCATTTCAGAATTCTCCCGAGTGGTGCCCGACTTTACACAAGTGAATGAAGTGAATTTGATTGCTTGTTTATCAAGGGGGCAGGATTGTTGTGGTGGAAGGTTCACAAGCAAGTTTGATTGTGGCTGGTTTCTTGGAAGCATCTTGCTAACCAGTTATCCACTTAGTGCTAGTAGGTTCCCAATAGGAAATTCCATTGGGACCAAGTAGCACTAAATTGGTGACTTAGAAACGACACTGTCAAGGAACGCTATGGACAGAGGAAACATGCAAGAGGAGGAGAGTTTAGTGTCGGAGGTCGTGGATGAGTCTCCTCCGTCATCCATTTTTTATTTAGAGGAGGAAAGCGGGGACGAAGATGTTGTGGAAGAGGACGCCAGGGCGGCAGAAGCTTGGTTTGGTGTAGAAGGCTTCCAGCCGTACATGTTTGAGCCCTTGCCTCGCAACGCTTGATATATGATTGACCGAATTTAGGTGTTCAGGCTGACGTATAACTAACTGGCCTCCATAAGATAACGAAAAGAAACCACAGATTTTAAGACAGGATTGTTTTTTTTTTTAATAGAAATTTTCAAAATTTTGGGACAATTTCTGATAACGAGTACATTTATATACATGTTTAAGCCAGAATTATTTGAAATTTACATATCATTATGGTCCGGGCTCCAGAATAACAAAAACCGCGATCAATAACAGTCAGTTACAGCTTGAGCCCCGTGGCCCGGAGCCATGAGCCGAACCGGGTAAAAAAACCACATCAGAGGGCAATGTTCCTCACCCGGGCAGCAAAAAGGATCTGGTTCTTGGACCGCTAGCTGCGATCGGGTTACTAAGGGACTGCCTTCCCTGTCCAGGCACAGCAGCGCAGCACAGCCTGCTATCCAGAACCGCCAGCACCACACACGGGGCTCTAACACTAACCGCCAGCCTTCAAGCCCGACCGCAGCAGCACGCTGCCAACCGACCCAAACCCAGCCACCACAGAACCAATACAAATCCGTGATCCTCTCTTCGAACAAAAGGTTAGACTCTGGTTTAAAACACAGAACCATATGGAAAATGTTCTAAAAGATAATGAACTTCCACCAGCTCTGCAAAAGATCAAAGAACCTTTAGCAGCAGTGATTAAACCAACAAGCACTAAAACCACCAAGACTCTGATTGCTTCCTAATCGTCCTCGTTAAAGGATAATAACTCCGGCACAAAGGTGGATAAATATTGACTCGCTGTGTAGAATGAATTACTTCCTGACTAAACTGACGTCATGGCATCGCTCAGTGGGTCACGTGTCTGAATGAGGAATTTTTGGTCGTCTGCTATCTTTATGAATTATTTTATGCTATAAACAACAAAATGCTGGACATTTTTTCACTTGTGATGTATTTAATTTTGTACATACTATCAAATTAAAAACTATAAGGATGTGTTTTCAATTTGAACTTTAAAAGTAAAAGCCAACTAGAAGAGGCTTTTTTTTTTTTAAGATCAAACAGAGACAGCCAAGTATCTCAGGGAAAATAACACTATTTCTTCACACTCGATGTAAATATTCTTTCAGAAACAGATGCATTTTTTTCAGCTTTTACTAGTCTTATCTTTGGTTAATAACTCCAAGCTGTCATCAGCAGCTAGAAGATATTTTTTCCTGCTCTCTTCATCGATTCAGCTGCTTTGCTGACGCGGGTGACGTTCAGACTCTGTGGAAAAAAAAGGCAAAAAGTAAAGAATGATCTGTCTGAACCTCTGCTGATTCATTGCTGATTAGGCCAGCTATCATGGCAGCAAACATGACACTTCTAGTAGCTGCTACAGACTGCGGAGATCCCCAGTGGTGGTTCTAGACCAAATGTACCAGGGGGCCAGGAGGGGGCCGGCGTGTTTTCATGGGGGCACAGAAAAACATGATATAAAAAACAGAGCAAGGGATTCAAATATATTAGTAAAAAAAATTATATTCAATAACATTTCATTGAAATTCTATGTCTGATTAGGTCAATATACATACAGAATTTAGGAATTTTACATATTTTTGACTAAATTTAAGTTTAAATTGCTGTTTTCTATAAATCAGAATAAGAACTCAAGAAAAACCGACCAATTCAGCTGTAAAAATGTAAATATATTTTGTTTAAAAAAATGATTTAGTAAATGAAAACTGGGAAGGCTATCTCAATACCACTCAAGCTATCACGAACATGTTTTTTAAAAATTTGCAAAACAGAATTTGTAAAAAATAAAATGAGATAGATCCAAAGGACCAGGATCAGTAACCATGTCTGTTCCAGCAAAGATCACCATTAGAATTTCTGTGAGTATTATGTCTTCAGTACAGGGGCCGTAACAGGGGCAAGGACATGATCTGCAGCTTCCTGCTGCTCCTTCCTAACTGCAGCACTATTCGGAGACCCACCTATTAGGTACCTGCAGATGCAGTTCCACCGATCTGAGGAGGGACCTGTTTATATGCTCCCTGTTCTTCTTGAATGCGGTGATGAAGGTCTTCCCGACTTAAAGCTCAAATTAAAAACGTGATTTCTTGCAAACATGCAAGTATGCAGAAATCCTGTTCCCATTTTAAAGTTCCTTTGTTAACACTTGTGTAGGTTGAACAGCAGTCAAGCTGCAGCCAAATGATTTGATCTTTTCCTTCACTCATTTTAACAAAAATACATTAAAAGTTTTATGTTTTCTTCCAGTAAGTGAAAATGTCTTATATTAAGTGTATATATCCTTAATTTGAGGGGATGAATAAGATAATTTGCCAATGCAATGATAATTTTTACTCTTAGAATAAGGTAATTAGATAATATACACTTGATATTACACAATGATTTTTTTTTTCTTATTTTAAAGGTAAATTGTCTCGTTCCATTGGGAAAGTCACTACCTTACCTCCTCAATTCAAGAAAGACTTTTCTACATTTAGATTTTGTTTAATGTGAGTGGATCTTCTCCTCAGGCTCTCTATTAGCCCACGGCTGACCCTACCGGCAGGAAACAAAAAAGACATTTTCCCCTGTCCAGGTTCAGCATCTTGTTTACTTTAATAATCACCCAGATAAATTTCCCAGAATGCCACAGAAGCTAGAAAACCACACAGAGTCTACCCAGATACACCAGCAGCCCCTCTGAAAGTCTTCCTAGTAACAGGCCTCTATTCTGAGGGTGTTACATGCGTGTCATTGTGGAGCGGAGCGGAGTAGAGACGTGTGAAGTTTGTCTAAGATGAGATGAAGTGAGAACTACTTAACAACTAGCGACAGACATTAAAAACTTGGTGAAAACTGCACTTATTTACCACAAAGATACCAACTGGTTTCATAGTGTAAAGGGATGAAGACAGACTGGTTCAACACATCTAGCTCAAGGTCCTGGTCCAGGTGTTATATTTTTATTTGGTAAAGAGATCAATGATAGAGAAACGGCATTTTCACATGCATCCTACATTTTTTTTAGTTTTCACAGCAGTGTAGTAGGTTGTAATCAACACTTTAGAAAACTGTGATCATGCAGGATGAGTAACACTTTGTCTCTCTGTGTGTTTGAGGGTTTAGAAGCTTGTTGGAAAGAGTTTTTGATGCAAGAAGAGGAAGGAGAAAAGCTTTCTTTAAACATGTTCATCAGTAAACAGCTGCAGTTCACTTTGGGTCTGACTGCAGGACCTAAGGCTACGTTCACACAGCAGCCTGAAGTGACAAATCAAATGTTTTTTGTCCATATTAGTCCTGTATTTGATCTTTTCATAACAGTCTGAACAACACAGATCCGATTTTGTACAATGCGACCCAGGACACTTGGCTCTGTGGTCCTGAATCCGATACGAATCAGGATCTTTTCAAAAGCTACCTGCGTCTGAACGGCCAGGTCGCATTCATCTGACCTGAATGACATTAATACCCAACAAAGGTCCCTATTCTGCATCTTGCTACGCTAGAGAAACAACAACCATTGCCAACGATGATGCTGAGAGCGGAATTTATGTTTAACCAGCTTGAAAAGATTGAAATTTTAATGCTACGTTCACACCTAAAGCAGCAGAAGCAGTTTACTCTAACCCTATAATTTATCCAGAATCCTGTCATTAACCCTGGAAATTACCATGAACATAAGGTAAATTCCTAACCTAACACACAACATAATTCAATTCTACTCAGGTCATTTCTATAGTGGCAATTCACATCATATCATCTCAGGTCACTTTGCAGATACAGTTCAATCAGATCATACATTCAGATTTGTTTAAAGTTTTCTATCTAAAGAAAACCGTTGACTCATTCACTGCAAAAAAAAAAAAAAATCCAAATAAGTAATTTTTTCTTAAAATAAGGGAATGTTTTTCTTGAGTTGAGTAGGCAAGTGAGACACTTTGCCAATGGAGCAAGACAATTTACATTTAAAACAATAAGAAAAAAAAAATTACAATGTCTTATTTCAAGTGCATATTATCTAGTTATCTTTTTTTAAGAGAAAAATACTAAATCTATTGGCAAATCATTATTTACCTGCTCAAATTAAGGGTAGAAAAGGGTCAATTTAACAAATTTTTACTTATTTACACTCCAAGCATGCTTGTATCGACAGTGGAGAGGAAAAACTCCCTTTTAACGGGAAGAAACCTCCAGCAGAACCAGGCTCAGTGTGAGCGGCCATCTGCTGAGGCTGACAGAGGTTCAAGAGACAGAAGTAGACATAGCAAAAATAAACAAAAGGACACAAAAGGCATCAATTCACACGATACCTGTAAACCGACCCTTTGAAATAGGGGTCATCCACATTCTGACCAAAGGTTGGTCTCCATAAGGCCTGCTGATGCTCAGAAGCTTAGCAAGTATATAATAAATAAGCCCACATACACAGTGACGCACCCCAGCAGAGATGCAGAGTTTCAGGGGGAAGCCAGCTGAGAACAACAGAAAAAGAGGGTCTCTATTAAGAGAAAATGCTTTCCATTTCCACACACAGAACACCGCAGGGTTGTCCTTTTGCTGTGAAGCCATCAGGATCCAATTTCTCCTTTATTAAGTCTAGGTAGGAGGCACTGTGCAGCCACTAGGTAGCTAGCTACTCTGCTATCTCTGTGCACACACACATTCAGAGTCTAAACGCCTGTTATCTTCCCCCAAAGCACTAACATCAATAAACGCCTTGTAACAACACAGCTGACACACACAAACAACGACGACGCACTCAGGGATAATTTTTTCGATGGGAGATGAGAGGACCACAGCGGCGGGGGACACACACAGCAATCAGAGAGCAGTAATGAAACTCCCAGCTCCCTCTGGGGCAGAAATAACAAGGTCTCAGGCAATGAAAAGAGATCCAAAGTTTGTCTTTAATTGACCGCATCTATTACTGCACATGATGGATGGGTACACAGCAAACACCCTCCTTCCCCACCGTCACCACTGGTTGCCATGAATCAAGCCAATCACTTCGGCGTCTTAGAAGTTTGCCTCTGAGTGGACGGTTCACGTGGAGAAATGTCGACATAATGCAGAAAAACGCTGAGAGCTCAGACGCAGTTTTTCCTTGGTTCAAACCTGCTGCAGTCGGTCAGCGGGGACGGCGCTGTGCGGCCCGCTTGTCCAAATGGCAGGCAGGATGAAGCCCATTAAAGTAAAGAGGTCCGACTTTAATTCCTGCTCTTTGGTAATTGGCCCACGGGGGCTGATTTGCATTGTTTCCAGGGCAACAAGCTTGTTTCTCTGTAACTAAACGCAGCAGGAGGTCAGGAAGGGGGGGAGGAGATGGAGTGCAGTCGGTGAGAGGTGGTGCATCGGGCGAAGGGGAAAGAAGGCGAGAGGGAAGCAAAAGTTCTGCTAGAAATTACAGCATATTTCAGAGTTATTTCTCTGGAGGGTGAGATGGTGGACCATCGGCTCAGGCTTGCTTTTTCATGAGCGTCGAGTCGAAGGGAGGATGGGATATTAGATCCGATAGATGGATCTCTGCTCTGATCAGAAACATGTGGAAACTGCATCATTACCAACCTGACCAGCCCTGAACTGAGCCCCGTCTGCTGATTTTACGGACTCATCGGCATATGGGCCTTTTTAATAAAATTAGTCTGATTCTGTGTTTATTTGTTATGGTGTATTTAAGATAAACTGTGGAAAAAAAATTGGATTTTATTTGAAGGAGCTTCAAAAAACATTCCATCATGGCAACCTGAACTTCAGGGTTGAACATGGGCGGTAGTCAGTTGTTTAGTTTAAATGGCCGCTCACACTGAGCCTGGTTCTGCTTGAGGTTTATTCCTGTTAAAAATGAGTTTTTCCTCTCCACTGTCGCTACAAGCATGCTTGGTGTGTAAATAACTAAAAAATGTCGTAAATGTACCCTTTTTTACCCTTAATTTGAGCAGGTAAATGAGATGATTGCCTTCGAGTTGATGCAGAGATTTAACATGAATGCATTCATATTTCCAGTTGTTGATAGTTGGAGATCGGCCTGTTTTTCAGTGTAGTCCTGTTTGTCTGACTGTGACTGGCTGGATGTGCTCTCTTCATTCTCTGACATGGCTCTGAGTTCGTCTGCCTGGCTGTGTGTTTCCTGGACGGGACCGCCTTTTACAGTTGCATTCTGTATCTTTGCTTCTGTCTCCTTGAACCCCAGTCGTCCTCGGCAGATGGCCACTCATACTGAACCTGGTTCTGCTGGAGGTTTCTTCCTGTTAAAAGGGAGTTTTTCCTCTCCACTGTCGCTACAAGCATGCTTAGTGTGAGGGGTTTGGCTTTGAGTCAATGAGTCGATGCAATCAACTGGTTTTCCTTAGATAGAAAGCTTTGAATCAATTTGACTGGATGATCTGGTGAACTGTAAAGTGCCTTGATATGACGTGTTGTGAATTGGGGCTATAAAAATAAACTAAATTGAATTTAATTTAATAGTTTAAGTGGATCCTTGTCATAAAGATAAGGATTAAATCTTTTTGTTGATTCTCCCTCTGATAAATTGTTCCACTAAGATGTACGTAAAGCGGAGCTGGAGGCAGAGAAACAGACAGAGGACAGGACTGGGTGTGAGGATTGTTATTTTAAGAGCTTTCACTTCCCAGAGAGTCGACAGGGTGAAGACGACGAGGTGCTGGAGGGCAGATAAAAGCTCCGATAAATGGAAGACAGTTTCACTCGTTTAGTGACCAAGGAAACTCAGAACAACCTTGATTTCTCTGAGACTCGTTAAAAGCAGCAGAGGTGAACAGAGTGGACTTGATTCTGGAAGCGGCGTTTTCTGACAGGAACTCAACAGAGACGTATGGCGACTTGGACAAGTGATTTAAAAAAAAAAACGGTTTCCATCATCGTCTCTCCTAATAAGGTTTCATTTTCTATGTGTCACACTGTGCTTAGAAATAAGGACGATTAAAGGATCAGATCTCAGCTTTAACTTGTTTACTGCTTTTAAAAAGCTCTCTGGAAGTGACAGGACGACTGAGGACATGAAGACATCAGACCTTCTGAAGAGAATCTCTCTTTGGACAGTTTAACAGCTGAAGCTCATTCCCAAACATTCGTCATACAGCAGTAGCTGTTCAAAATGTCCCCACTTTCCTCGATGGGCCCTTGGCTGGCCCTTAGTTGGTCCCCTAAAATTCCCTTTTTAATCATCAATCTTTATACAAAATATTCTTTCTGTCATGACATTAAAATCTAAAGAGCCTTCTCCTGGTCAGACCCTGTAATTCAGTGAAAGGGTGGAGTCGGAGGGGATTTTGCTGGGAGTTGCAGGGAAATGGACTGCCATCTAGCTGCCTTTTGACTGGGAAGGGCTATTTTGAATGGTGGCTAGTGTACATTCATAATGGTACATCCTCTGTTACCTCTGTTTAAAAAAAGAAAGTAACTCCAAGACCATAGATGAAGATGTTATTCTTTCATAAAAAGCATATTATTAGCTTCAGCCTAATTGTTTAACTCAGTTTGACCAACTTTTGTCAAAAAGAGGGAACTAATATCTCAGGAGTCGTCATGTATTTTAGTGCCAAAGCATTAGATAAATGTCCCATATATACTACTCCTCTGAAACCGATCACCTAGGTTGTTCAGTAGGTGGGGGAGGCAAACACCCAAACTGACAAGTAGACAAAGTCACATTCATCCAGTCACATTCACAGAAACACAGCTTATGGGATGTCAATGAAACTCTCCTGGGTGGATACATAAACAACTTGCAATCAGCAGCTTGTGAGTTGTATCATTAACATTAATTAATCAAAAGAAAATGACTGTAACAATTATGGTTGGCAAGATGTGAGAAAAGGGGCTACCTCATATTGCTCTAAAAGGCTTGCATTTGCTGTGAAACATCAAACTGCTGATTGCAAACTTTGATCAAATAATTTCTTTCCAATTTAACTTAATATTGTATATTTTCAGTTACATATGGTACCCAGAAAAAAAGGATGATAACATTTATGGTTGGCCAGATTTCAGAAAAGTGGCTTAAACTACCTCTGATTGATCTGAAAAGTTTGATATTGTTATATACCATCAAGTTGCTGATTGCAAACTTGATGCCTTGCTATGGTTACACATTATAACAAATGTCCAAAACTAAAAAGCAACTAACACCAGAGGTAAAAAAAAAACAAAACAAAAAAACTAACATAAAATAGAAATTTTGATTCACAAACGGAGGAAGTGAAGTTGTTTTATAAAAGAATTTAAGAATCAAGCTAGCAAAGCTTCTCTGACATGCAGCCACCTTGAACAGTATTTTTCTAAAATCAGGATGCCAAACATTTTAGATTGACAGCATTACATTAGACTAGTTGGAGAATATTTTCCAAAGCACAAGCTGTCATCTCACCAAAATAATCTCCACAAATCTGGCCTTTGCTGAAAAGCGGCCAGAAAGGCTGATATTGAGGAAAACTCTTTCCTGCATAAATTTATTTAATTTCTGATCTTGAGACTTTTGTCTCATTTAGTTTAAATGGAAACCATACTTATTTTTTTTTCTAATTCAGGTTTTTGCCCCATTTGTTAGTTTATTACATTAAATCATAAAAATAAAAAAAAACTGTGATTTTAAGTATCAAAATGAAAAGAGTTGGTTAAAGAATGACGGATGAACACATAATACTTCTTCAAATGACGGAATACGATCCGACTTTGACAACATTTGGAATGTAAACTAAGATTAAGCAGATAACTGAAACATATCTGTTAGAAACAGATTACAGTAGAAGCCATTTCCTTGATGGACCCATGGCTGGTCCCCTTCAATTCCTCTTTAAATATCAATCTTTGGGCTAAAATATTCTTTCTGTCATGATTTGTGGACTTTAAGATCTAAAGAAAAGCGCCATCTCCTGGTCAGACCCTGTAATTCAGTGAAAGTGTCGTGATCTGGCCTGATAGCTTGCCTTAATTGTTAAATTCACTCACCTGCCTAGTTCTGCCAGGTTCATAATTTTTACTCATCTGATCCACCTGTGCTTTATATTCGCTTCAGCTCGAGCAATTGCGGCCAAATAATAGTTTTCTGTTTTGTGGTCTGTTTAGTTAGTTTTAATTTAGTTCCAAGGTTCATGTCCTCGTTCCTGGCAGCCAGTGGATAGAGAGGGTTTTTTGTTTGTTTTGTCTTCTGATCGTGTCCTGATCCTTAACCGCAGAGCCCTCAGGGTTTTTATTCGGAATGCGGAGAAGCTCAGTTTTATTCCCTTAAGCCTGGCTCTTAGGAGGAGACCAGTTTAAAGTCCTGCAGAAATTCTGGTGCAACGTGAGCCTGCCAGTCTGCATCTGAGTGTGTCTGTGTCGGCACTCTTCTGGACCTGTCTGACTCTGGACTCTGAACCTGCTTGAACTCTCTGTGGATTTCTGGAGGTTTGACTTTCTGTTAGCGTAGTAAACTAGCCCCACCCGCCAACGGCCAAAATCATTTTTGCCTGCGAGGGGTCTAGCGTTGATCAATGCCCAGGGCCCTAGAACTGGGAGGTCAATCACACACAGAAATGTTTTGAATTTCTGGATGCAAAGCAGACATAGTTTTGAGGGCATGACAACAAAGCTGTGTCTCCAGTTGCTGGAAGTTAATGGTTGAACCTCCTGAGTTACTGTAGGAAGTCCAAGGTCTCATGGGCCTTCTTCTGAACAGCGTCTGTGTATTGACCACCTTGGTGCCCTGTGTGGGCAGTTCTCATATGAGCTGAAGGGGAACCACAGTTGAATCAAATATGTTCAGGATTGTCGATAAGCCAGTTTTCCAGTAAACCAGTTCATCCACCATCTGCTGATATTCAGACTCTCATAGATGCAGGATGCTCTCCAGTTCTCCCTGCAAACCAGTGCAGCCTGGATCCTGTGAGGCCATGTTCCTCTCAATTCAATTGAATTCAATTCAGTTTATTTATATTGTCATCTCAAGGCATATTACAGTTTACCACATCATCCAGTCAGATTGATTCAAAGTTTTCTATCTAAGGAAAACCAGTTGATTGCATCGACTCATTGATTTGAAGGCAATCCCTCACACCAAGAATGCTTGTAGCGACAGTGGAAGGAAAAACTCCCTTTTAACAGGAAGAAACCTCCAGCAGAATCAGGCTCAGTGTGAGCGGCTGAGGACAACTGGGGTTCAAGGAGACAGACACAGAGATACTAAAGGCAACTGTAAAAGCTGCACCGTTCAGGAAACAGACCGCCAGGCAGATAAGCTCTGAGCAGCTCCCTTGTCAGAGGATGAAGAGAGCACATCCAGTCAGTCAAAGTCAGAGAAACAGGACTACACTGAAAACCAGGCCGATTTCCACAGGGTGAATTCGCCCCCCTAAATATCAACATCTATAAATATTTATTTTTCTTTTTGAAACAGCTTTGTAAACACAGTTATCAACATTTCTGGAAGCATTAAATGTAATTTAATGTAATAAAATAAAATAATGTAATAATTTAAAAACAAACAACACTGATGCGTTTTATATCAGTTGGAATGATTATTTTCTTCACCTCCTTTATGTCAGTCATCTTTGTAATGTATGACAGGCTGATTTCATTGACTTCAGGCTGATTCTGCCAGGAAAGCTGGACTTTATTTAGGATGATTGATGACTCTGGGTCCCTGAGCAAGACCCTTAACCCATCACTGCTCCCCGGGTGCCGCACAATGGCAGCCCACTGCTCCTAAAGGGGATGGGTTAAATGCAAATTGGCACGGATTAGCGGACCGCGGTCCGGATCCAGACCCACCTGCTGGCTAACTTGGACCCAACCTGATTTAAAACATTTATAAATTACTGCATGTTGTCCAACGGCAGTGTCTAACTTCACTTGTGCCGCTTCTCCTGTTAATACGGTAAAGCCCTCCAGAGCGTCCGGCACCAGGCTACATGTGATATAAAATTAGCCAATGAGCTGCTGTCAGTCTCGGTTGCTGCTGCTGCTGCTACTTTTAGACACAGCAGGCAAACCTGTGGCAAGCCGGGCGATGGGAAAGATGGAGAAGATGATGAGAAAAAGAGAGCAGAGAAAGTGGACTGCTGGAAGAACTGCAGTGAATTGGTGAAAGAAAAGTGAAATGGTGCTCAAAGATGACCCTGAACATTTAGAGTATGTTTGGCTCAACCTGCTGCTGTGAAGCAGGATCCTCCACCATGAACAGAATCAACAATAAATATGGATCCAGGCTCAAAAAGAGCAACTTGATATGTGCTTTAGAATGGCTTAGTCTCCATTCAAACCAGGTTTAAAGCCTTGCAGGGCAGCCGAAAGCCCACTGCTCTCTTTAAGACAGAAAAAAGAAAGAAAAACAAAAAAAGTCAGTTCAGGAGTTTTATAAAATATGTGAATCAGGAAACTGTCTATATACAAAACTGAATGCTTGTTCGCTACTTCAAAGAAACACTAGATTTGATAATAGAAAAATTTTCAGTTTTTTTAAAATATTTTTTTATTTAAAAAGTCAAAGTATAACATGGACACATAAATATCTGCATTTTATTTCAGTGTTATATTCTGTTTAAAGTAACAGATTAGAATTTAAAAATTTTCCAGACCTTTACTGGTTGAAGATTTTCTTTAGGCTTTAAGCTCTAGGCTTTCTCTGGTCTAATGGTTAGAGCAGTGCACTTGTGCTCTGAGAAGGTTACACGTACCCAGTTTGATCCCCAGAGCCTCCACTCTGGGTCTCCGGGCAAAATGACCCTTAACCCCCACTCTGCTCCCTGGGCGACACAATATGGCAGCCCACTGCCCCCCCAAGGGGAGGGGTTAAATGCAAAGAGTTAAATTAGCAGCTGGCGAGCTCAAGTGGTAAATCACCCATCTTGCAAACAGGAAACCTGGGTTTGTATCACAGCTGGGTTAAATGCAGAGAGTTAGTTTCGTTCCTCTGTACCCGTGACAGTGCAATGACAATAAAATGCTGGGAAAAAATAGAGTTAAGGGAATGTTTAATTTGCGTTACTTTCTCAGTCATCCTAAGGGGGGGGGTAGTTTGGAATTATGCCTCCAGGGAATGGCTGTTAAATGTTGAAACTGTTCAGGCACTTCATGTTTCCCCTGCTGATGATGAAGACATCAGCCGTGAAGCTCGGAACAGACAGGATTGATCGTTGTGATGAGGAGCAGGAGAAGCTGATGTGAAGTATGGCTGGAAGGCCACATCTATAAACCCAGTGATTTAGGCCCAGCAGCTCTGCTGGGTGATTTCTGATCTCACAGCTCAAATACATCAAACTGTGACCCTGTGTTCATCACTTTCCGTCAAAGAGCAGAGGCGATGCAGTGCATCAAATCAGTCGTTCTGAGGGGGAGGTGTATTTGTGGACTTATCTGCGGCGCAGAGATACAATCTCTTGTACTAACTAGCTGCTCTCCATCTGTTCCCTGTCTTCGTCTGCCCTGTGAAGTCTTCCTCTCTGTTTATCTCTGCAGACTTGTCATCACTTACTCTACTTATCACTCTCGACAAACTGTCCTCAAACTTCTCTCGCTCATTGACACAATTAAGGAGACTCTCGTTAGGCTCCAATCAACAACGCTGAGAACTCCTCCGATCTCAGAAGTAACTCATTATCACCTTGACCTGCCACCGCTGGAAACAAACCTTCCAGCCTCTGTTCTCATTACTGTCTGCAACATCATCAACCCCCCCGCCAAAAAGAATGCTATTTCTGGAGTCTCTGTGCTAATGAGAGCTCTGTTTACGTGTCAGAAAGCCAACAATCAGCTTGCTTTGAAGAAAGGTCACAGGATGGATGGAAAAACAGTCTCCATCATCCTTCATCGGCTCCTTTCTTCATTAGTTTTCTTTGTTGTTAGTTTATGAGTTTAAGGCAAGTTATAAAACAATCCACTGGCCTTGAGTTTAAAGGCGTTTAGCTTCCCATCCAGGAAGCTTTTTCAATTCAAAATGCCAGAAATAGCCTTGAGTTCGAGGTTTTATACTGTAGCCCATCAAAAACCTTGTTTTTGTTTAGAAAACATGCAAAAGGAAACAGACTAATGGGTCCTACCCGTTAGAATGGGGGTCGTTTGGCTCCTTTGTTAGCCTGCAATGCCCCATACCCATCTAAAGGGCTGGTTATCCTCCCGCAGCAGTGCGTCGCACTGAGCTTGATGCAGATATTTTTGATTTATGCCCAATATTGAAGCGTGGTAATTAGTATGTTAGAAGTATTTTCAATTTTTCTACTAGATATTGTCATTAATAAAACCATCTATAAGTGAAAATGTGAAAAAGAGGAACTCCAGAATAGAGTAACATTTTAGATTTTAGATATCGGTGAGTTTTGCTGTTTTACAGAATGGGCTCTATAGTGCCTCATGTGGTCATTGAAGGGACCCTCGCGCATAGATCCATGTTGTATTCCTCTACAAAAAAGACCAAAAAACATTTAATCCTGATAAAAGGAGGTGTGACTGTTTGCGCTCCTTCATTATTTAGGTTTAAACTGAGGAAAGCGAACAAATCAAACACTCTGCGAATACTTGGCTTTCACGAAATGGAAACAAACTGCTCAGTTTTCCAGATATGTTTCTTAATCCCATAGTTTAACAGAAGCTGTTTGGTCTCCATGATTTAAAACAACAACAATAAATTACTGTGAGAGTGAAGTTATCAACAGATTCAAAACGGGATGCAAATAATTCATGAAGCACAACTAAATTTTCATACATTGGTTCATCTTGTTTTCATAAATTCTTCATTTCATTGATTTCTGGGTAAATCGTTGTGCTTCTCATTTCTGACCATTTGATTTAGGTCCAAATGTTGGAGGTGTTGCCAGCTGATGCTGGTAGCTCCATATTTAAAGTAAAGAAACATAACGAGGAAAACTTGAAGAGAATCAATGTCCTTCTAAACCCACTGAAAGCTTGTTTTATTTATCTTTATTCATCTTAACAGTAGATTTTTTCTATATTAGTTATTATTAGTGAGCTGGAACAGGAAAAACTTTCCTTGTTTCTCTTCTTTCTCTCAACCAGCCAAGCGATTGATCTATGGACCACCGTGAGGCATCCTTCCATCTTTCAGAACCTATTATAGATTCTCCCTCAGGCCTCACATTTAATGAAAAAGGAATGAAAGCAATCCAGGGTCCCTAAACCCGGTGTATCCAGTTAACCTATTATTTGCCACTTCAAGCTGCTCTGATTCTGCTGGCCCAGCATTACCAGGCTGTGTACAACATGTGTGTCAAACTCAAGGCCCGCAGGCCAAACCTGGCCCCCCACCACGATTAATCTGGCCTTCACCTGCAAAAGAATGAGACATAATTAAATATTTTGTTCTTAAAAATAAATGTTTTTTCCTTTAGCCAGTTCATGTACTGGGATACTGGGTACAAACCATTCTCTCTCTCAAGTTTTTCAATTAGTTTTTTTTTTTTTTTTTACTACATATCATGGCTTAACATTTCCTATTTATGTGCACTTTCTTCGTGTTTGCATCTTTATTTCCCACCTTCACTAATGCTACAAATACTAATTATATAAATGGTAAAAAAAAAAAAAAAATGCATCCTAAAAGTAGATCTGTTTCTCCTATGTTTATTCAAACATAAATCTTTAATCAAAATATGTATTTAAATTTAACGTGAATATACTTAGATTTACAGATATATATATATATATATATATATATATATATATATATATATATATATATGTATGTATATACGTACAGATATATATATATATATATATATATATATATATATAAATATATGTATGTATATACGTACAGATATATATATATATATATATATATATATATATATATATATATATATATATATATATATATATATATATATGTACAGATATATATGGTGTATGTACAAGGTGTAAGATACATACTTAGATTTATAATTAAGATATAGCAATGATATATATATATATATATAATATAGAAAAGCATTCAAGATGTAAGTAGAGATGCAATATTCTGAGATTTATCAACACATTATAATACAGGACTGATAACAGCTGAGGGGAGGAACAGCAACTGGATGGAGCTTTGATTTATTATTCGATTTGTCAATAAGTTATGCATTCATATATAGAGCAGTAATCCCAGTTTCTCGCATTCTTTAGTTTGTTTTCTTTAATATAGACTGTATTTTCTGAACAACTGACGATGACAGTTATTTAATTTTGGTGTAGAATTGATGAATTTGATTTGGAACCAACTGGCCCTTTAAAAATGTGCTTTAGATTTTAAGAGGAATATCCAAAATGCTATGCTTAACTACTCATTTTTTATAAATGTATTACATCCCTATTCAAAGTTTTGTTCAAACAGATTTGTTTGAGTTGTTTTGTCTGACTCCTAAGATCTGATATTAAACCCGAATCAATGAAATAAAGCTTGAAACTCGTCTGCTTCGATCCCCGCGCCGCCGAGAACACTTTTCCACCCAGTGATTTATCTACATCACTGTCCAACAAATTAACTATATTGCCGGAGTCGTTTGCAGTTTATTAGAGCAGCTATAAGAAACACATCATAATAATGGAGAAAAATGATTTGGTCGCTGTAGCTTTCTTCCCCTCCGTCCTCCAACGCCTACAGCTTCAATCTCTGGGTTCATAACTGTGTGCACAGCAGGGGTTAGCCAGCACACACGCACATGTGCAAACACTGAGGTGGTTTCATCCCACTTTCGCTGGAGATCCTAAAAGTTGCACGGCTCCAGTTTTTGTGTGTTTCTGATTCCTTCTAGGGCTAAGGGTTGATTGCTTTCTCCCCACCCATGTAGCATCAGAAGGGTTGATAATAACAGCCTGGAAATCTACATGGAGAAATGTTTGTTGTTTTTGAAGTCGTGTTGATTGCTGGTGATTTACTGCCTGCTTGTGTGTTTGTTTGATTGTCATCCCACCCTCCTTGATCCTCCATTCCCCACTTTCACACCAAACCTTGTTCTTTGTCTGTGTTTTCGAGCTTAGCTGTGCTTTGCTCTCTTGAAAAATGTCAAACTGAGTTTGGCTAGATGAAAATCCTTTAAGTTTCTTTGCCAAACGGTGTGAGTTGTCAATCTTTTTTTTTTTTACCTCCCAGTTTTTCTGAGAAACTAAAAATATAAAGAGATAACATAAAGAGATTAGGAAGCTTTATCTTCCAAAACTTCTGAAACAATTTTGGCCTCATGGACAGTGATTTCTGTCCTGAGCACGAGCCGCTTGGCTTCCTGCTTTTCCTCCAGTAGATACATGCAATCTCACAATGAATCGGCCAGTCCTCTGCTTCAGACTTTATTAAAGTTGTAGGGAAATCATATTTAAATGTCAAATCATTCTGGCTTAAACATGTATATAAATGTACTCTTTATCAGAAAATTTCTATTGTTAAATAGTGTTATTTTATGCAGGCCAGTTAGTTATACGTCAGCCTGAACACCTAAATTCGGCCAATTATATATCAACGGTCATCTGTCAATCAATTAAGAAATAAGAATAATTTCCTTTCCCATTGTTCTGTCCCAGTGTTCACGGGGATGGATGTCTGTGTCTTCAGCAGGCATAGAGCTAACAGAACTGGCAGCATTGCGAGGCAAGGGCTCAAACATGTACGGCTGGAAGCCTTCTACACCAAACCAAGCTTCTGCCGCCCTGGCGTCCTCTTCCACAACATCTTCATCCCTGCTTTCCTCCTCTAAATAAAAAATGTATGACAGAGGAGACTCATCCACGACCTCCGACACTAAACTCTCCTCCTCTTGCATGTTTCCTCTGTCCATAGCGTTCCTTGACAGCGTCGTTTCTAAGTCACAGATTTAGTGCTATTCACTCATTTAAAGTCGGCACCACTTGGGAGAATTAGGAAATGCAACGGTTGGAACAGCTGCTTCCCTACGCCTTTAAATGTCTTTACAGATAGCCTTTGGTAGCCACAGGGACGCCTCATTGTTATAAAGCTGAAGATGATGCTGAAGCTTCCGGTTGAGGAGGAATGCATTTGTTTATTTTCCTCTTAAAATAAAAAGGACAGTACAATGGAAAAAAAAAAAATCTAGATAAGTCATTTTTTGCTTAAAATAAGTGCATTTGTTCTTGAATTGAGGAGATAAAAGAGAAATTTTGCCAATGGAACAAGATAGTTTAGATTTTAAAATAGGAAAACACAATTATATTGTCTTATTTCAAGTGTATATTATCTAGTTAGTACAAATACTCAGTAGCAGTACATGCGATATGTAACCTGTGAAAAAAACTGCTTCAATTGGTCCCGCCTACTGCCTGTATTGCAATCTGGAAAGAATATTTCGGGACGAGACAAAACAACCAATCACAGCCAGAGGAGCGTCTGATGGAGTGTCAATCACAGCTCACACACGCTGAATCCCGCCCCCTTCCTCTCACCGCTGAACCTGCCGCTGCCGCCCGGCTGCCGCAGTCAGGAGGACGCGCGTGGAAGTCATGGCGGAGCGACAGCCACCAGCGAAAGAGAAACTGCCCTTACTGCCCCTGCCGACAACTGCTTACACGGCAAAGACTTCAAAAAAGAAGATGTCAATGGTACGCGTACGCTGCTTGGACGCTTCTGGTCGCATGCGGTAGCCGCGCAGATGCTGTGAGAGGGGTGGAGCTTGGAGGTGGGGCATGAGTGAAGCAGAGAGGGTGGGGGAGTGGCGTGAAACCTGTTTTTCTTCAAATTTTCAGTCGAAGTCTGCTCTCTTCTCAATGTAACAGACTGCAGCTTTAAGGGTTCCAGGCACGTCCCACCAGGAGATCTGATTGTTCCTTATGTTCCTAACAGAGCACTTCGCTCTCAATCTGCAGGTTTACTAGTGGTTCCTAGAATTTCTAAAAGTAGAATGGGAGGCAGATCTTTTAGTTATCAGGCTCCTCTCCTGTGGAACCAACTACCAGTTTTAGTCCGTGAGGCAGACACTCTGTCTACTTTTAAGACTAGGCTTAAAACTTTCCTTTTTGATAAAGCTTATAGTTAGGGTGGCTCAGGTTATCCTGAGCTCTCTCTCTATAGTTATGCTGCTATAGGCTTAGACTTTTGGAGGACATAGGGACCCCCATTTCATCATTCTGCTTCATTCTCTCTCTGTTCTCCTATTCTGCAGAATCTGTTTGTTCAATCTCTAACCTTCTGCTCTCTCTGCTTTTCCTCAGAGTAGCTTTGCCTCGTCTGTTCCTGTTTGGCTGTGACGTCATCCAGGAAAGAAACATCAGCTGTGCTGCTTCCATCAACACCCTTGTTTGTAGATGTTGGAGATCGGCCTGTCTTCCAGTGTGGTCCTGTTTCTCTGGCCGTGGCTGGGTGGATGTGCTCTCTTCATCCTCTGGCATGGGAGCTGCCTTGGAGCTCGTCTGCCTGGCTGTGTGTTTCCTGGACGGGGCCGCCTTTTACAGCTGCTTTTTGTATCTCTGCTTCTTGTATCTCTGCTTCTGTCTCCTTGAACCCCAGTCGGCCTTGGCAGATGGCCACTCACACTGAGCCTGGTTCTGCTGGAGGTTTCTTCCTGTTAAAAGGGAGTTTTTCCTCTCCACTGTCGCTACAAGCATGCTTAGTGTGAGGGATTGTATTTGAGTCAATGAGTCAATGCAATCAACTGGTTTTCCTTAGATAGAAAACTTTGTATCAATTTGACTGTATGATCTGGTTGAACTGTAAAGTGCCTTGAGATGACATGTGTTGTGAATTTGGCGCTATATAAATAAACTGAATTGAAATTGAAACCAGGAGGAGGACCAGGGGACAACCCAGTAAGCTATCTCTGCTGGCCTGGGAGCGCCTCAGGCTGCCCCCCGTAGAGCTGCATGAGGATCCTGGATGCTGCCCCGGCGACCTTGATGAAGCGAGTACGAGAAACATCCTGTGTTATCTCCCTGTTGGGAAATTGTTTCAGTGGAAAAGTTAATAATACAGGAACATGCAACAAATAAGAAAAAATGAAAAGAGACTGTACAGCAAAAGGGAAAAAAGTAATCGAGAAAAGAAAAAGCAATGAAGTTATTTAATAATAATAACCTGAAAATTAACACCTTTTGATAGTATGTATTTAATTAGGATTCCCAATGAGGGACGGTCACTAAGATCTAAATCAGTTTCAATCAGCAGTCAAAGAGGAAATGCTCTTTGCTCATCAGGATGTTGTGCTTTCGGTAATCTTATGCCCTCTGTCCCTTTAATTACTCTCAAACACACAGACTCTTCCTTTTGTCGCCTTGTTTACATGGTGAGGTTGAAATGAATGGATTTATCCTACAGGAGCAGGTAATGAGCACCAATAGAGGACAGAATGCAGCTCATATTTTCTCTGAAAATGGCTTTTAAATCAGTGCATAAATGTTTCTGTCGTGGGTCGAGTGTAGATTTTGAGCTCATTAGGAGGAGCCCTCAGACTTCAGGGACCTCTGTTCTTTGTGCTGTTCCGAAGTATTGATGAACGGCAAAGGGGTGGGGGGTGCAGAGGTGCATGTAAATGAGCTGGCGAAGGGAAGCAGGGTCTGACTGGGGAAGAAAACAAGGAAAATGAAACAGTTTTACTTCACAGAGGGAGAGGGATAAAAAGGAGCAAATCTGTAACAATAAATAATGTGACAAAAGACGTGAACGGAAACAAGGAATGTGACTTTCACCAACTGAGACAGGAGGAGGAGAAACGCAGGACTGAAGATTAGAAGAAATGCAGGAAGATAAGTGGAATAATACATGAGACAGAGGGAGCGATTGACATTATGACTGCCTCGCTGCAGCCACTGCTATCTGCATCTGCTCACATTGTGTTTGCTTTGGCAGTAAGGACCTCTTTATACCTCGCCAGTAAAGCACCTTTTGAAATGAACTGGAAGAAATGAATGCACAAATTTCAAATCTGCCAGCTGAGTTCTTTCCTAGATCAAAACTCAGTCCTTTTCTTTGCTCCTATAGAGATTGGTGGCGGATAAATGGAGTCTGTGCTGTTCGTTTTAAGGCCGCGGCGATGGATGGGGGCCCGACTTCTCCTCTGGGATAAAAGCCCTGCTGATGGAAGCTTTTATGAAAACTCACCCGCTGCCTCCAGAAGCCGTTTTAATAACATAAACAAGCCATATTCATTTATCAGCCAGAGACCGTAGAAAGTGTGAATGGTGACTGCTTCAACGTCTTTAAAGTGTCAGATGGATGGAGATGTTTTTTACGGCTCTTTCTCATCAAGCCGGTGTTTGATGCGGGTCTGGTTCATACAACAGATACCTGCTATCTTCTCACGCTGGTTCAGATGTGAGATAAACTAGTGTAAACAGAAATGACCATCCCTGAAGTGGTGCTGATTTTTAAGATGTTTCGTCACCTATTCAGGCGTCTTTGTCAATTCTGTGGGTTCCCCCACAGAGCAGTCCCTAGTTGGAGCGCTGATGTTTTTAATCTGCTTGGAGGTCCAACCTCCTGCTTATATTCTATGTTGTGATGGCAATCAAATAGCCACACATTGTTCTGGATTGTCCACTGAATCATAATGGTATTACTTGTGTAGGATAGCTTCCTTGACACCTTTTTCAAACCATCTGACCTCTCTGTCCAAAATCTGAACACTTTGGTCTTCAAGGGTGTGTCCTTTGTTTTTGAGGTGCAAGATTTCAGCTGAATGTCTCCCAGAGCTGCTGGCTCTCCTATGCTGCTCCATGCTTTTGTTTCTTCCATATAGGAGGTTGTACAGCACAGGATCGCATACACAACGCCACTCAAATTAGTTGGGTTTGGCTGTTCTGTCTTTTGGATGAACCAGCTTTTGTCTGAGTGTGTTGTTTGGGTTGAAATGCACTGCTATGGTGTGTTTGGAGAAAATCCTGAGTTCCTTAGCCTATAATCCAGCCTTTCATTCATCCTGTAATCCAGCCTTTCACTCATCCTGTTATCCAGCCTGTAACTCAGCCTGTAATCAAGCCTGTAACTCAGCCTGTAATCCAGCCAGTAACTCAGCCTGTAATCCAGCCTGTAACTCAGCCTGTAATCCAGCCTGTAACTCAGCCTGTAATCCAGCCTGCGACTTGGCCTGTAACTCACACTGTAATCTAGCCTGTGACCTAGCCTTTGACTTAGCCTGTAACAGCCTGGAACTCGGCCTGTAATCCAAACCGTAATGCAGCCTGTAACTCAGCCTGCAATCAAGCCTGTAACCCAGCCTGGAACTCGGCCAGTATCTCAGTCTGTAATCCAGCCAGTAACTTAGCCTGTAACTCAGCCTGTAATGCAGCCTGTAATCCAGCCTGTAACTCAGCCTTTAATCCAGCCAGTAACTCAGCCTGTAATATAGCCTATAACTCAGCCTGTAATCCGGCCTGTAACTCAGCCTTTAATCCAGCCAGTAACTCAGCCTGTAATATAGCCTATAACTCAGCCTGTAATCCGGCCTGTAACTCAGCCTTTAATCCAGCCAGTAACTCAGCCTGTAATCTAGCCTATAACTCAGCCTGTAATCTAGCCTATAACTCAGCCTGTAATCCAGCCTGCGACTTGACCTGTTACTCACACTGTAATCTAGCCTGTGACCCAGCCTTTGACTCAGCCTGTAAAAGCCTGGAACTCGGCCTGTAACTCAGCCTGTAATCTAAACTGTAATGCAGCCAGTAACTCAGTCTGTAATTCAGCCTGTAAATCAGCCTTTAACTCAGCCTGTAACTCAGTCTGTAATGCAGCCTGTAACTCAGCCTTTAATCCAGCCAGTAACTCAGCCTGTAATCTAGCCTATAACTCAGCCTGTAATCCAGCCTGCGACTTGACCTGTTACTTACACTGTAATCTAGCCTGTGACCCAGCCTTCGACTCAGCCTGTAACAGCCTGGAACTCGGCCTGTAACTCAGCCTGTAATCTAAACTGTAATGCAGCCAGTAACTCAGTCTGTAACTCAGCCTGTAATCCATACTGTAATCCAGCCTGTAACTCAGCCTGTAATCCAAAATACAAAATAAAAACAGAGCATAAACAAACATACTAATTCAATCAGATGCTTCTGGAGCAGGTCTGAATGGGGCCCAAACGCTACCAGCAGAGCAGCCTAATTGAGGTCCATTTCTCACATATTACACAATAGTGTCTCTAGGAGCAACCTTTTTGAGAAATTGATCTGCTGAGGAAAAACAGTTTGATAAAAACAGGGTTTCCATGATGACTTTCATCATTTTGTAGATAAAGAACATTTAGATGATGTGACTGGGAGCTTATTGGAAAGTAAAGCTCCTGTAGAGAGACAGAACAAATGATCATCGGGGGACTCTGATAAGGTTTGTCTTTATGAAGGAAAATGTGGAGCAGAATATTAAAAGAAGAATCCCTGTGAGGGATCCATCTTTGATTGATCAATGAAAAGGGTTTGAAATACATATCTGCCTTCAAAGATGAGTTAAAACACCTGAGGTGTCATCATGCGGCGTGTCAAACTCTCTGGAGTTCATGTAGAAGATGGTTTCCTTTGTAATCCATCCTGGCTGTTGGAGATATCATTGAGTGACATTATTGTAACGAGCAGCCGTTTTCTCTCGCTAACGCCGGGCCCTGCAGCTTATCCCAGCTTTTTTTTCCCAGCCACTGACTTTTCCTTCCTGATGTTATGAAGAGGAATTGATGAGGCGCCTCCCTGCTCTGTCTCCAGCTCATCCTTCTCCTTCCAGGTCACACCCTGAATCCCTCCGTCATTCTCCGCCAATTAGTGGATTTCTTCGGGTGTTTAACCCCAGGCTTCGCTATCGACTTCCTCCTTATGTTTATGCTCTTTCCCAGCATCCCCCTCATTCTGCCTGCTCCTCTGAACCTCATTTTATCGCCTCCATCTTTGACTAAACATTGAACTCAGATCTTAATTTGTGTTTCCTATGATAATTTATTTTCTTTCTTCTAAATTGTATTTTTGCTCCTTTCTTTCTCATTTCTTGCTCTTTCCCAGCCTCTTTAATTCACCATCTCTGAGTTCCCTATTTCTGCAGATTTCCAAAACTCAATTGTCCTTTTCCCTGCCTGTAGGCAGCAATGGTATTAATAAAGCTGGATTCGAAATAGATTTCCTTTCTGCTCCATTTTGAATTACATTACAGCGCAGTTCTGGCTCTGAGCATTCTTCTTCCTGTGGCTTGATAGCACAATATACATTCATCCTGTCTCTGTCCTGCTGACGGATTCAGTGGCAACAACATTAGATGCTGCAGTCCTCTAATCTGTCCGCAGCTGCCGTAGAAAAGATGCTTCTTGATTTGCTCCCGATCAATAAAACGGTCTATGAAGTCCAGATTGAGACGGAGTTTTAGGGCAGATTAAGCTTCAGCCTCCTGCTCAGCAGAACAAGTGATGATTGTTCTACAAATCTTCATCATATACCCGGCACCAGTTAGGTCGATTTTATGCTTATCCATTTATTTATTAATTGTTTCACGCTCTGGGCTGATAAACTCCTTAACTGTCACCTCAGGAGTGCTTAAAATGACTAACCAAAAGCAAACGCAAACATAATCAGTGGGTGTTCTTTAACCATTTGGAGTTTATGCAAGAGGTCCATTTTTGTACTGGGAACTTGTTTTTAGTTCCTGAAAGTGGAACTAGGTCAGAAAGTTTTAAATGGTGAAAGAACTGAGGGCTAGAAATCACCCAAACGGAAGGTTGTGCAAAAAGACAAGTTTTCAATGGATTTTTAGGAGGGATTCCTCATTTAGGAGCCACAGTTGCAGAAAACTGATCTAAAAATAAGTTGACACGTTTTCAAATATTTATTTTTCCCCTAATTTGAAAAGCTAAATAAGATAATGAGACAGTGGAATAAGGACATTTGCCCTTATAACAGATAAATAGATATTATGCACTTGAAATAAGATGATTTTGAGTTTGTTTTTAATTGAATTCGTAAATCATCTTATTACATTGGCAAATGGTCTAATCTACAAGGGAAAAACCTCATGTTTTAAGACAATATTCTTACCTAGATTTCAATTTTTGTAATACGTAAGGATTTATTTTGCTGGTTATTTTGATAGCAGCAAAGTGACGGAGAGTGTTTACGATTAGAAAAAACAAATGTTTTTATGTATATACACTTTGGCCTCCTAGTCAGGAGATTATTTTGACATTATGAAACATGAAAAAGAAGAGCCTAAAGGAGAGAAAATGACTCATCCTTTAAGACCTTTGTGCTTGTTTTTTACATCATATGACAGAAATATGTGGCTCCCTTCTAGATCCTTCAGTCCACACCTGCTCCCAATCAGTTGATTAGTCCATTCATTGTTCTCTTTGCCATATATATTCCTACTCTGAAGTTACGGTTTGCTGGATTTACCTCATTCATTGTTTCCTTCGGTTAATTCCTCCCCCGTGTCTCCTAGTTTTTGTTTCCTGAATTTCTTGTTGACAACTTCAAAGTGCTCTGGTTCAAAATGAAAAGTTTTTCATTATGTTTAAATTTATTAAACTGAACAGCTTGCCGCTTCTTTACTGCATTGTTTTTACTTTGAAAAATAAACATTGTAGTTTATATCTGCATCTAATTGTGGATCCGTTTAATAGTGTTTTACCTATTTAGATCTTTTTTTTCTCAGTACAGCAGATCAGTAGTTCTATGTCCCTCAGTTTGACCTCATAAATTAAAACTGAAATATTTTTATATTAATGTTAAAATAGAACACCTAAACAAACCAAAGTGAATTCTGGGTTTAAAATATCTCTAAAATTTTTATTTTTTCGCAGAATATTAAATTCTTTTAATTTGAGTTCTTTTTTTAATTTTCTTTTAAATATTTCTAACTCCCGATCTTCTCCCTGCGTTCTTAGCTGTCACTTTAATGGTTATAGGAAACCTGTTTATCAATAAAAACTCTGACATTATTAGCTTGGTTGCCTTTAGGGATCAGAGGAACCTTTATCACTGAGTCGTTTTCAAAACAAGCTCCTCGGCTCCAAAGTTGAATTCAGACGCTCCAAGTAATGGTTTAACTATCAGTCGTTGACTCCATGCTGGGAGGTGTAATTAAAATCCACTAAAAGGCATCTGTTCCGACTCGATTTAATCCAATTTATCCGAGACGCGGCGCTGCGGGGTGTCGCTTTGTCTGCTGCTGCTGTTCTGGGCAGCTCTTATTGTATTGCTGCTCCTGTTTTCTGTCTAAAATCTCTACATCTGACGTTACACGTGTAGAGATACGTATCTGAGAGAACTCGTCTGTGATGGGAGGGAGCTTTAAAGGGTGATGAGCTACTTTACTGACTCTTAAATCTGTCATGATTAGGAGGCTGATGACTGTTTAGGTTCTCTGCTACTTATTGTTAATGAGGATTTGCTTTGACTATGAAAGAGTAAACTTTTCATTTTGAAAGAAAATCTGTCTAAAGAGAACTTTTGTAGTAAAATAAAAGATTTGAAGATTTTGTGTTATTTTCTAATAACTATACAATTCAATTCAGTTCAGTTTATTTCTATAGCACCAATTCACAACAAATGTCATCTCAAGGCACTTTACAGTTCAATCGGATCATTGACTCTTCAGCAATCCCTCACACTAAGCATGCTTGTAGCGACAGTGGAGAGGAAAAACTCCCTTTTAACAGGAAGAAACCTCCAGCAGAACCAGGCTCAGTGTGAGCGGCCATCTGCTGAGGTCGACTGGGGTTCAGGGAGACAGAAGCAGACATAGAAAAAGAAGCAGAGATACAAAAGGCAACTTTAAACCAGCTCCACAATCGGTCCCGTCCAGGAAACACACAGCCAGGCAGACGAGCTCCGAGCCAGCTCCCATGTCAGAGGATGAAGAGGATGATGAAAACCAGCTGGGATCCCAGGAATTATTATGTAATAGAAGTGTTTTAATGACTGTGGATCCTGAAACAGATTCATTATCATTAAAACAGGGTTCGTTTTTTTTATCTTTAAAAAACGTGGAAATCAAGCTAACCAAGTTTTCAGCATTCCCATTACCTGGACAAACCTGTCTCATTTTTAGGGATAGGTGACACAAAAACACATGAAGGGAGGTATTATGGTCAGATTAGAGCCATGAAGAGGACGCAGAACCCAATCTGTGCCCAAAAGCATCACCTTAGAGATGCCATCCTTAATGGGGTGAGCAGCATCATGCCGTAAGGAGGCTTTTCTTCAGCTGGTCCACACTGACTGGAAGGAAAACGTGTCCGAAGCAGCAAACGACTCGAGGCTGGTGGTGAGCTTCGACTTTTTGCAGCCTGAGCTACAGTGCAGTAAATGATGGAAAGGTCAGAATGACGCTCAAATTTTAAATCCAAATTAGAATCTGTGGCAGAATTTAAAAACTGATGCTGCTGGATGCTCTCCATCCTAGTCTAACTAAACCCAGCTCACACTTGGACTAGTTGAACACATCAAATTCTGGGGACCTGAGGGGAGTTTGCAACTCAATCAGCTGCTTTTCCTTCAATAGAAAACTTTGAACCGTCTGACTGGATAGTCTCTGTAAGGAGCCTTGAGATGAAGAGTTTTTGAACTGGGACTATAGAAATACACTGAATAGAATTTATTTTTTAGCAATGATTTTTATATTGTTCAACTATTTTAATTCTTTATCTTTTATGATCTTTTCTTAACAGTGACTGTGGTCTGTACGTCAGCGAGCAGTTGAAGAAATTCAATTTCCCTTTGCAGAGATTAAAATATATCTATGGTTGAATTGAACTAAACTGATTTTAATTTAATCTAACTAAATTGATTGATTTGATTTTTATCGATTTGATTAGGATTGAATTGAATCAAACGGAATTGAATTAATTTGAATTAATTTTAACTGAATTCATTGATTTGAATTTCTTTGGATTGAATTGAATCAAATCAAACTGAACTTATTTTATTTTAATCTGACTGAATTGATATGAGTTGATTTGATTCAAATCGAACAGAATTGATTTGAATTGATTTAATTTAAAGTAAATTGAAAACTCGGATTATCCATCCCTCATCTGCATGGGAAACATGTAAAAACTCTGGTATCCGTTTGTTCCTCGTTGAGTCAGAGGGGAAATAAAAATCACCAGAGCTCCTAAAAAAGCCCATAAAATCCTATTTGATGATAAAACTAAAGCAATTATGGACACTGGTCCATAATGTTAGGAAAGGTATCAAAAACAGGACACTTGCCTGCCCCCCCACCCATCCCCACCACACACACATAAAAGCATCCCGGCACACAAACACACCCCCACAGACAAAAACACACACTAACACACTGGGTAAATCCTGCAAGTTGAGAAAAAACCCGCGAGGAGTTCCTGTGATGTTGCTATTTTGCTCTAAGGTTAATCTTAATGGGAGAGCTCCCATCTGTGTGTGTGTGTGTGTGTGTGTGTGTGTGTGTGTGTGTGTGTGTGTGTTTATATAGAGGTTACGCTGCTATGTGTTTGCAGGGAGGATGCAGATAAAAAGTGCAGCCTCTGCAACATATCAACAGTCACACAGCTAATGCTGAAGATGCAGCATTAAAGCCGCAGGTAAAGTGTGTGTTGGTGGAAGTTTGCTTGGATCTCCAGAATTTATTAGATTTCTAGCCATTGGCCAGAGTAGTTCCAATAATAAGTCATTTCCCCTTCGCGTTCTGCCACGGACCAACATGAAATATCCCACATCCAAACACAAGCAAACGCAGGCAGGGATGAAAACTTGTCCCTGCTGTGTTTCTCCCAGAGGGGAGCTCTCTGTGTTCTCTCTCCGTGTTTTTCCCTGACACTGCCTCTGCTTTTTGTCTACTGTCATTTTTTTCATCCTCTTGCCTGTTGGGTCTCCTTTGATAGAAGAAAAGTGAATAAAATGCTACAAAAAAGAAGAGTGAGAGAACAAAAAAGAAGAAAGTATAGTGCGGCCCTGGTATGAGAGGCCATCGACTGAGAACCAAGGTAAAGCATCATTTAGACGTCAGCTTTCAAATAATTAAGCAGGAACTAAAACTGAGTTCTATGTGAACTGAAAGTATAACTGGAGTATATTTTGACAAATTATTCAATTTTTAATCTCTTCTACAAAAGTCTAACAGCCTCAGTAATGATGGGTTTTTACTCTATTTTCGATTGATTGACTTTATTGATCTCACAGTATAGAAATGTACTTTTTGCATCAGCTAAAATAGTCAAAGAAGAAGACTGTGCCAAATAATGAAAAATGTGCATGGGATATAGATAGATAGAAAAAACTGAGAACCAGGAACACTCACAAATAGGAGGCAGCAACAGTGACTGAGCAGGAGGAGCATATATGGGAGAGAGAAACACAGATAAGGCTAATCAGCAGATTGGGAGCAGGTGTGAACAGATTAATCTAGAAGGGAGATAAGTAAAAAGGAGACTGACAAAAGAGGGCAACAAAGGGCAAACAAGAAATACCTTAGAACTCAAATATATCCTGAAATCACCAAAAAATAGGAATTAAACCAATAAAACTAGAAGGAAAAATGTGGATCAAAGTGAAACTGAAAACTTAAAAAGAAAACTTGAACCAAAACCGTGACAATACTGGGTTATTGCACGGGGTGTTTACATGGGTATGGATATAGATTAATTTGTCCAAAACATGAATGAATTTGACTAAATAACATAAAGGACACACATACAAACGTCATCATTTCCCCTGATTGGGGTAAAACTCCAAGCGGACAGAAGAGAGACCAGAGTTTTCACATTTCTTTGCCTTCTATGCAGGTGACTGTCTGGGAAGCCAAGTCTGCACTAACTTCCAAAGTACCAATTTCATTCTTTCGATTTTTTTTTTTTTTTTGGGACCGATAAAATATAATTCAATTTCAATTCAGTTCAGTTTATTTCTATAGCGCCAATTCTCAACACATGTCATCTCAAGGCGTTTTACATTTCACCAGATCATCCAGTCAAACTGATTCAAAGTTTTCTATCTAAGGAAAACCAGATGATTGCATCGACTCATTGACTCGAAGGCAATCCCTCACACTAAGCATGCTTGTAGTGACAGTGGAGAGGAAAAACTGCCTTTTAACAGGAAGAAACCTCCAGCAGAACCAGGCTCAGTGTGAGCAGCCATCTGCTGAGGCCGACTGGGGTTCAAGGAGACAGAAGCAGAGATACAAAAAGCAGCTTTAAAAGGCGGCCCCGTCCAGGAAACACACAGCCAGGCAGATGAGCTCCGAGCCAGCTCCCATGTCAGAGAATTAAGAGAGCACATCCAGCCAGTCACAGTCAGAGAAACAGGACTACACTGGAAAAACAGGCTGATCTCCAACATCTAGAAACAAAGGTGTTGATGTTTCTCTCCAGGATGGAGTCACAGCCAAACAGGAAGCAGCTATTTAACAGCAACTGTCAGAGAGATACAGGCTAAATATGCTGTATCCTAGAGATGATGATTCTCTCTCCTCTCTCATCAAAACCAAACGTTTAGGATCTGTTTATCTGCTGGATCACTTTGAGAAGATCTGCTCATTGTGCTGTCAGGGCTGGACCAGAACCATAAGCAGCCAGAGTTGTTGAAAATGAATGAAGGTGCAATGAATGTTAAACAGAACAAGAAGCGCCAAACATTGAAAAACATTACAGAAAGGATAAAAACTGAAAAAGACAAAGAAAGAAAACAGGGCACAGGGAAGGTTGTAAGATTAAAAGGGAAATAAAAGGAGAAGCACATGGCAGAAGATGAGGAGCATAAAGATTGATTTCAGCTCATCCTCTTCCTCTCATTGTCTTCTCACTGGAACGGCTCCCTAAAGTCTTTGGATTAATGGCTCCATTTCTGCTGCTCATTCATCAGATTCAGGAGAGTCTCCCAAAACACAATCCCTCGCTCGGCCCTGTCCTGAACTAGATACCTACCTGCCAACACATCCCGTGGTTCTTTATAAGACAGCCACAGCAACTTAGTCAGCTTCAGGTCAGAGCGACCTGGAAGCATCTGTAAGAAAATGTGTTTTTTATCACTTTAAACGCAGGTCAGACTTCCTGTATCTAACCCAGATATCCATCGATCTGTGGCTGAAACATCCTTCTTTGTTAAAGCCGGGCATACATTGTACGGCGAAACCGTAGAATTTAAAGGTCACAGCTTACAATGTCTGTTCAATCTGAAAAAACTCACACGAAGAGAAAAAAAGACAATCAGAAGAAATTTATTGATACAATTACTTTGTCTTTGCTAAAGACCTCGGCAGGAAACATAGCGCTTAATTCTGATAGATATGCATGAACAGGAGTAAAGAACAGGGCTGTATCCCCCCAGGCTTGAAACTGGTGCTGGAGTGGAGATAGATGAAGTTGGTCAGTCTGTAGACTGCTGGTTGGAGAGACGGTCTGCTGAGCTATATTGGGAGATCCAGTGGACTGCGTGAGCTGATACTAAAGCTTCACTCAGGGACCTGGAAGATGGAAGTCCAGTTGGATAACACAGGTTGAGAGAACCTGTCATTGATGAGCAAGCATGAAGCGACAGTGGAGAGGAAAAACTCCCCGTTGGGAAGAAACGTCTGGCAGAACCAGGCTCAACATGGCGGTCTTCTGCCGGACCGGTTGAAATGAGACGTGAAACGCAGTAAGAGTCCGGGAAGAATTACACTCTGATGAAGCTTTAGCTATGATGGTGGAGGAGGGGCCAGATATGGGTTGAAACACAGTCATCTGAATGAAGTCACAGCGCATCCACTGCCTGCGCACTAGGCAGCAGACAAGGTGCGGATCTGAGGCCTTTTAAGATAAACTTGGATGATGATTGATTTTCGTGGAGGTGTGGTTCAAAGCTGATTGGCTTTGTCACAGGTGGATGTAGGAGAGCGATCAGTTTCTTCAGTTGAGCTTCCGCCTAGGTTCTATTTCTCACAGTGAGACCCGATGCTCTGATGCGATCTACCTGCTCACACTGTACGACTAAAAACCAAGTTGGACTCACCTCCGCAGTGAGATGGCCCTACTCGGACTTGTCTATTTGGAAGTAGAAGGGGAATATGAAGATTACAAGAGTGAAACGTGCTGCCTTGGTAATTTGTGCAATTTTGTGCTAAAACCCCAAAAAATTTAATTCGACAACGTATTTGGACAAAGACATGGCTGAGCAAAAATTACTACTACAGTCAATTTTAAAGAAAGAACTCAATTTCGCTCATTGCATCCCTGCCATGCTTCTGTGTTTTCATCTGAGAGGAAGAAAAAGAAGAATCCTTGTTTGCAGAATGTAACTTTTAGGTTTTGGGTCATTGAACTTTGTCTCAGACAGTAAAACTACATGCTGTTCTGCCTCTTGATGAAATCATCCTGTTAGTTTAATGAACAATTTTACACATTCCCAAAAAAACGAAACAGATTCTGATGTTAATATCAACTGCAGGTTACTGTGCATATACCTGACTCTCTCAGTAAGTACACCGTCAGGTTTATGTGACAGAAGACCCCTGGTTTAAACCACAGGGTGCTCCGTAGGCCCCTGCCCCGGGGGTCCTGCAACAGGCGGCGCTGCTCAGTGGGTTCAACCCAGAAAACTAATTCTCATGGAGAGGGTACAGCCATGACAAACAGCAATTATTATTTTTATTATAATTTTTATTATTACAGTTTAAATATCCATTCCTCCAAATTAGGCTGAAGTTACAGACTGCTATTGGGAATTCTGGGAAGGAAACCTGGACATTCCAGGATGAGCTGGAATGCTTTGCCTCATGGCGACTAATGCACAGTCCATAATCTCTGTGCTGCATGCGCTGCTGCAAAGCTTGGTCGCATGGTGCTGTAGCTGTGCCATCTCCGCTGCCCTTTCACAGCGGCCGATCGCTAACATGCCAACCCCAGACCGTTCCTGATTAATGAGGCCAGCAGCCGCGGCTGGGACCGCATCCCTGTGGAGCCGTACCATTGTTCCTCCTCTACGCGTACATATTTCACCCCATCTGTCAGTTGGCACCTTCTCACTCTTCCAAAGAGTACTCCACACCCAGCTTACCCAAACTCATTATTGAAGTCCGGTTTTAGAGACTTTAGGACCCTACATTCCTTGTTTGTAATTCTGTTGATCTGGATATGAATTGTTGGAGGTGAAGGCGGTTCAGGGTGGGTGTGAAGAACCGACTTTAATGGATGTGGAGAAGAATAATTAAGGCGGCACAGAGGAGGAAATGAATGATATAGAAAATATGGCATTTGTCATTGCCAAGGTCATCTGGGGAGGTCTCATCCCTGTAACGATGTAAACAAAGTTATAATTCAAAATAAGCTCTCCATACAGCTCCATCTCCCCGCTGCTGCTTTATTCAGCAGCTCCTCTCCTCTGCTCCTGTTCTTAGCAATAATAGATGACCTTTGACTCTATGGAAAATAAGATGGGAATTAACTCCAAAAAGAAATGATCCAAACTTTATTGATCCCAGCAAATCTACCTCCGTCTCTGATTAGGAAGAGCTCATGTTGGTATTAGGCAGATTTACAGGGGATCAGGCTGCTTTAGACCCAAACCTAAAAGCTACGGGATTAAGAAAATGTTCAGTTGTTGTAGTGGAGCTGAAGCCATTTATGCTTCAGTGACTTTAGGTCAGAGTACGGAGGGAAATTTGTTCCATTATTGTTACAGAGAACAGGTTTGGTAAATGGAAACCAACAACAAAAAATGCAATCCAGAAACTTTGAAAAATAAATAAAACAGTTTTGGAGAATAACTTAGCTGTTTTCTCAGATGTATGCTCTTCAAATTGCCTTTTTTTTTGTTTGTTTTAGAAACCCAGTTCTCTTCTCAGTGTGATATAAACTCATTTTTAGCCAATAAAATGTTGTTGCTAACGTCCAGCAGATCAATAGAAATGCATCTTGTTTTGGGGGTGGCGTCCCAAGCAGCATAATCCAGGTTAAGGACTGAAATCCAGGTTAAAATTCTCTCACCTGACAAATAAAGCGTACGTTTGCATGGCAGACGAGGGAAGATTCCTGATCTGGTTCCATTACTGACTTGATTACATGTTACTAACATCAGATTTTTTCTCCTTTCTGCTCCATTGCTTTCAACAGCTTTTAATGTTTGCATTTGTTTTTTGTTTTTGTTGAATCAAAATGAATTTAATACAAATTTAACCTTAAAAATAATAATTATAGAAACTCAAATTTTTTAAATTTTTATTGTAAGAGCACTTCTTCTAAGAAATAAAGAAGAAACCAGACCGAATGGAAAGCTTTATGAGGATGTTTCTTCAGAATACTGGGTTGGTATCTGAGGACCTGCTGGTTCCATAACACCAAATTAAATGAAACAAAACTTCTTCCCAATCTTCCTCTTTACGAATCTGAATTTTACATTTTTTTTTTGTTCAAAAAACACCTAAAACTGTTTTAATAATAATAAAACGCATGATCAAGATGCATTTCATATGCAGCTCATAACAAAGTTGGGAGATTTACACTTTAATTTCTCAAAAGTTGCTTTGCTCTTCAGTTTTTGCATCTAATAAAATTAAGATCAAAATAACTGTATTTTATTTGAACAGAATAGTTTTAACTTCATGAAAGATCATTGCATGTAGACAACAGATCCTGTCTGTGTCCACCAAAGGCTGTGAATCTTCCCCTCCCCGCAGAGGATTAAGGAATAAGAGGACAAAGCAACAGCTTAAAGGGATATTTAATAGTAAAAACATGAGCTGAATGAACTAAATGTGAACGTTTGCTATGAAGATGCAGCAGAAACATTCAGCTCAGATGGTCTGGAAGCTGCTCATCCAGGACGACTAATCTTTGTCTCAGTCGGCTCGTCCCATGCTGATTTAAGTAGCTTGTGGGAATAATCTAGTTAATACACTGGACTGCATTCATATAAGTCCTGATGATATGGTTTTAGGAAGGCCAAAGCTTGGGATGTAAATTTAATGCTTTCCTGTAGTTCAGACAGGAATTCTGCTCTTAGACACTAAAACTAGCGACGTCTGCCTTGATGAACAATAAAACATTTTTCTCTTATCTTCTGTTTCATAAATAATCCTCCTGCTGACCAGTTGCTCGTCTTGCTGCAGTTTGAACGTCTATTTTTTGTGCAGCAGTTTATTCCATGTATTCTCCGAGGTCTTGACTTCCTGAGCCTGGTTCTACTGGAGGTTTCTTCCTGTTAAAAGGGAGTTTTTCCTCTCCACTGTCGCTGCAAGCATGCTTAGTGTGAGGGATTGCTGTAGAGTCAATGAGTCGATGCAATCAGCTGGTTTTCCTAAGATAGAAAACTTTGAATCAATCTGACTGGATGATCTGGTGAACTGTAAAGTGCCTTGAGATGACATGTGTTGTGAATTAGCGCTTTAGAAATAAACTGAATTAAATTGTTTCCTGTCTGAACTGTGAGGACTCACATCTCTCCTGCTCAGAGGGAAGCGTTTTTCTGCTTTTATTTGCAACGCTCGCCTCCTGTTTTGCCTCCGCTCCGTTTCAGCTCTACTCTTTGATTCTACAGATTCATATTTTTTGCATATTAGATGCTTTTTTTCAAACCCCTCTACACCCAACATGCATTCCTCACTGTTTTATTTTCCATACAGATCATGAAAACATGGATTATTTGTGGGGTATGGTTTCTCACAGTAGTTTCCTCCGTTTAAAAGTCTGTTTTTTTACTCCAAAGCTTCTCAGTCGATATCGTTGGTTCTTCAGATTAAAGTAGGAGACTAACTTGAATATCAGACATTTAAGCCAACAGAATCGCCCTCTGATCCCAGATTAGCCACTTGTTTAAGAGTCTAACCAGATTAAAGGGATGCATTTTTTTTTTCAAGGAATCAGTGGATCAGGTCCTGTTCCCCTCTGACTGTCTGTTTCTCCATCTGCTGTTAATCCAGATCCCGTCCATGGGCCCCAGAATGTCAACGTGGTGGATGTCCGCGCCCGCCAGCTGACCGTCCAGTGGGAGACGTTTGGCTACGCCGTGACGCGGTGCCACAGCTACAATCTGACGGTAAACCGTCCTAAGCATTAAACCTCATAATGGGCGTAGGTTTGCATAGGGACAATAGGGACCTGTCCCTATGTGATTCGATGTGAATAACATGATTATATTTTACACTACAGCCTTGTTGCAGCAGTCGCTTCTTTTCCTTATGCAGGCCAGTTAGTTAGGAGTAAGAATAATTTCCTTTCCCATTGAGTTCCGTCCCAGTGTTTTCAGGGATGGACGTCTGTGTCTTCGGCAGGCGTAGAGCTAACAGAACTGGCAGTGTTGCGAGGCAAGGGCTCAAACATGTACGGTTGGAAGCCTTCTACACTGTTTTATACAGTAGAGTTTTATACAGTTCTTGTTTAAAAAAAAAAACATGCAAATTAATATTGACAAACAGGTCCAACCCTTTGGAATGGGGTTCATTTGGCTTCTTTTGTTAGCCTGCAATGCCCGATACCTGTCTATGTCTCTGAAGAGGGGTCGTTAAAGGGAATTGTTGGTCTGGCCAAAGAAACGAGGTCTTCTGCTCTCCTGTACAGGGGCTGGGATTACGATGGTAGTGGGAAAGGATCAACTCAATTGCTGCATAGTAGGGTTTTTTTTTTTTTTTTATCAGCAGACTAAAAACTTGGCTGATAAACACAAACTACTTCCTGGAAGTCATGGATTTAAATCACAGCGATCCTCCACTTTGGTAGTTCTTGATTTAATAGGTAAAAATAAGTTTTAATTGGTCTGTTTGGTGATCTAAAAAAAAAAGAAAATCAAGAATCACAATGCATGAATCAGGAAATGAGAGCGTTATGATGTACAGCACTTGGACATTGCTTGCGACGTTCCCCAGGGGTCAGTATTGGAACCAATGCTATTTATTCTCTACAAAAGCAATGTATGTGAGGTTTTACAGGTATTCAGGTTCATTTTGTTTGCTGAAGATAGGCCGGCCGTGGGACCGGCAGCGGGGCAGAGTCTCAGGTGGCCGGCCGTGGGGCCGGCAGCGGGGCAGAGTCTCAGGCGGCCGGCCGAGGGATCGGCAGCGTGGCAGAGTCTTAGGTGGCCAGCTGAGGGACCGAAGACGTGGCAGAGGTTCTGGGGGCCGGCCGAGGGTCCGGCAGTGGAACAGAGTTTTAGGTGGCCGGCTGAGGGGCCGAGGACGTGGCAGAGGTTCTGGGGGCCGGCCGAAGGGCCGGTAGCGGAGCAGAATCTTAGGTGGCCGGCTGCGGGGTCGGAGGCGAAGCCGACGCTCTGGAGGTCGACCGCGGGGCCAGAGGTGAAGCTGACGCTCTGGAGGTCTGCCGCGGGGCCGGAGGCGAAGCTGATGCTCTGGAGGTCTGCCGCGGGACAGAAGGCGAAGCTGTTGCTCTGGGGGCCGGCCGTGGGGCCGGGGGCGAAGCAGCTTCCCAGGAGGACGACGCCCCAATTTCAGTAGGTAGCCCCATGGGGTACCCCGTCCCCTCCTCAGCGGCTCTGGAACAGGCTCAGAGGTGACCGCAGACTGCGGCTCTGGAACAGGCTCTGTGGAGACCGCTGACTGCGGCTCCTGGACTGGAACAGGCTCTGAGGAGACAGATTTACTAGAAAATTTTGAAACTTGAAACCCAAAATAAATTCATGTTATTTGGGAACAATAATGGAAACAAAGATGTGAAAATTAAACTAGATGCAGTAGAGGTGAAACAAGTAATTTACCTTAGAGTCCGAGGTGTGATTATTGACTGGATTCTTAGTAAAGCTACAACATTTTTTGAACTGTTAATCTTTACACATTCTGTTACTGTTCACTGACTTTCCCACAGCTGAGCTATTGTGTAGAAGTCAATGCTAACACCTACAGGACGTCAGTAAAACCACTATGAAAGCTGCAGAAAAGAGCCATCAGGGTAATCCATAAGGCTGGATACCATGAACACACTGATTCATTATTCATTCATTCCTGCTGCTTAAATCCTCTGAACTGGTAGAGTTTCAAACCTCACAACTAATGTGTTAAGCTAAAAATGAAAAAAGTATACAAAATATTTCATTGTTTATGGTACCTCCTTTTACTTTAATGGCTTTATTTAACTAAAAATAGAGCAAAGACAAAACATAAAACACAACAATATTTCAGAAAAACTTTGTGAGCTATTGGAGTATAGATTTCTAAAGTCATATTACGAGAGTTTTCTACTTTAAAGTCATAGGGAGATCATATTTAAATGACAAATATTATGGCCTGAACATGTATATAAATTCACTCTTTATCAGACGATATTGTCCCAAAATTTAGAAAATGTGTATTTTTAAATGGTGTGGGTTTTTTTCTTTATCTTGTGCAGGCCAGTTAGTTACACGTCAGCCTGAACACCTAAATTCGGCCAATCATATATCAACAGTAATCTGTCAATCAATTTTTTTCAGTCATAGCATCTCGATTCACATGTTGCAGCTAATATACGCAACGGGAGAATTCAGGAGAAAAGGATAGCCATTTCCCTACGACTTCAAACAATTACAAAAACTCAATGTCTTATTAGCGTTTACTAGGTCTGAGGAAAGGATGTTATAAGATTAAAGATGTTATAAGAGTAAAGGATATAGAATTAGTGACTGTTAACAGCGTCATACAGTCCGCATCATTTCTCTAAACTTTTTTTTTAACTGTTTTATGTTTTGACTTTTTAATTCCCACCCAAAATTGTTTTTCTTTGAATTCAAACTCAGACATTTTTTATTTATGGACTCTCTTGCAGCCCATCGCCTAAAACTGAAACTAAAAGCTTTCTAAACCAGTTATTGTTCCACCAGGATCACTAGCATTGTTCTTGTCTGCGTAAAACTGACTAAATGCCCGTTTTCTTTTGCAGGTTCAGTACCAGTACGTGTTCAACCAACAAGAGTTTGCAGCAGAGGAGTTGATCCAGACGTCGTCTCATTACACGCTGAGGGGACTCAGGCCCTTTGTCACAGTCAGGCTGCGCCTGGTTCTGGCCAACCCTGAGGGAAGCAAGGAGAGCGAGGAGATAGTCAAGCAGACAGAGGAGGATGGTGAGAAGCGCTTTCGACACGTGTTGCATCAAATTTCACAATGAGCTATTGATCCAAAATAGAAGCAGGTTAGTTGAGTCTGGAGGCAACGAGGTATATGATTGGGCTCTCCCCAGAGAAAGCCTGCAGCTCCCCAAAAAATGAGTCATTATAAACATCTCACAACAGCCACCGGCAGTTCGGTGAAAACAAACAGCTGAACCAGCCGCCTACCTGCTCCGAACGCAGACTCCTCCAACAGAAGGGAGCTAAAAACATGAAAGCTAGAAGTGCTTGATATGTTATGGTAGAAGAAAACAGAAATGTCTCCAACAGCTTAGGCCTTTAACTGTAGTCTCAGCAACTTGTTTTTTTACTTTGTAATTGAGGGTGGCTCAATTACAGTTTTGTCCAAGTTGTTATCTGAGGTATTCTGTGGAAAAATATTTTGCTTGGTGCTGCTTAAAAGTGTATGGCAGCAAAGTTTGCAGCACTGCTGCCTTATAGCAAGACCTTCCTGGGTTTAATTTACAGCATATTTCTATGTATCCATAGTTTCTCTCCCGATATTCAGGCTTCTTCCCACAGTCTAAAAACATGACTGCTAGGATGGTTGTGTCTTTCTGTTGCCTTGGGATAGACATGCAACCTTTCCAGGTTGAACCCCGGCTTTCACCTATTGACTGCTGGAGATGGGCACCACTTGTTAGAAATGTAATTTTGTCATGTTGAAACCAAACTGTTTAACGGAATTGTTTATCATTTAATGTGAAAAAAGACCTAGTTCTTGACATGGGCGACCCGGGTTCAAATCTGACCTGTGGTCTCTCCCACTCTCTCATACCCCCTTCCCTGTCAGCTTCTTGTCAAAAAAAACAACTAAATTCCTCAAAAAGAAAAAAAAGACAATAATAAATTGTTCATAGTTGTGGTATGTCTGTTTGCATTACTCCTTTCTGCCCTAAAGCTAATTGATCCATTGTTTCCATCTGTATCTCTACTTCCTGCATCCTCATGCATTCCATCCTGTCTTAATAAAAAATAGTGCCAGATTATTGAAAGCCATCATCTGAATAAATGTCCAGCGTTATTTCCCATCCTTTTTTCCTGCTTTTGATCTATTTTTTGCTTTCTGGATTTCCCTGCTCTGCCCTGCCCACGTCTAATATCCTTTTGGGTTTGGATCTCTTGACGTCAACCTAGCCTCTGCTCTGCCTCCAAACCACAGCCTTGTGCCTTTTTCTTGGATTTGTCAGTCTTAATCTGTCTCCCTGTGCTCGAATTTGTTTTTGTGCATGTCTGAAAATTCAAACCTGTACCCCAACTGTGACCTGTTTTTGGTCCCACAACTTAACCAAGTTTCTGTTCCTCGATCAAACAGTTTTGTTTTCTTTTTACTGGAACTAAATTATTCCTGCATGAGTTCTTACTGGAGTTTATGGATATGGCTCTTTCTTTAAACCATGGAGACCCCTTCACAACCTGTCAAGTTCTCAGTCACACCATCTTGCTGTCATCAGACTAATGGACTGAGGGAGCCATAACTGTTCTTCCCTGCTTTTCTTTGGATTCAGGTACCTGACTCCTCAGCTCTTGGTGGCTTCCTGTCAAACTCCAAATTTTTATTCTAAATAGATTTCTTACAAGTTTCAAGTTGTTTTGTCTGGTTGAACTTTCGACTCCCCACAACACATCTTTATAAAGGTAGTGCTTAATGGTCAAAGGACAGTAAGAAATGAGTTAAAGGTCTTCCTTAAAAGTAAATATATTAAAGTTAGGAGGAGTTAGTAGAACCATGTTTCCCTATAGTTAGATCTAAATTTTTTTTTTTCACTATGTAGGCAGTTTTGTACATCCAAACTCTGAAACGTTTATCTGTTTTTCTGGGCATGATAAGTTCTGTCCAAACAGAAGGTCATTAGTTTGATCTTAATTTCCCAGTTTTTAGCGACAGCCATCCTTCCTTTTCCTCCCCCCCTGCTGGAAAGAGCAGCTCGGCTATGCCAGTTCTGTGTGTTACCAAAGATATAGTAGTACTGTCACAATATAATATCAATTACTGTGGAGGAAATTTCGTTCTGACATACTGTCAGACTATTTGCCACTTTCTTTTACTGATGTTACAGTTCATTGATACAAAGTGTAACCGAAATGTTTTGCATGATTCCTTACAATTTTCTATCATGACATCCTTCTTAAATCAAAATCGGATGCTGGTTCGCCATGCAGCATGACTATACGGTCACTATTTAGCCGATAACTTCAGGAGTTCATAAACTGTTTGTTGATCAAGTCCCAGTGCTGTATCTGGTGTTTGTCACAACGCGCTATTATCCAAGTCATCTTGAAAACATTCTTCTTCCAAATGTTGGCTACATATTACGTGTTTTTTCTCTGGCCAGAAGTTCGATGGTAAATCCTCCCTCTTCAAGTTGGCAATCCAACGACGAACCCGTCCGTGGAGGATCAGGAATCAGAAAGGTGTAATTTTTTTTTCCACTTTTACCCGATGTATTACACCATCCAGCTGCCATGCACGTGGGCATTGTTTAACTATAGCTGTGGTGAATTTCAATGGTGAAGTCCTCTGGAAATCTTCAATAATTGTTGTTGATTGCAGATGTGTCGCAATCAGCAACCCATTGATTTTTCATGTAAAGTGGGGAGAACTGTGTTAGGCTTACCGCACCATGACGTCACTGCTGGAAGATGTCGGAGTGAGGTGTTACTATATTTGGGCAAAAATGGCCGCTCCCAGACTCAGTGATCACAACGAAATTTATTGTTTTGTTGTTTTTTTACTGATTAACAGTAAATTCATTAAATCACCATGAACATATTAGTTTTATGTATAAAAAAATTATCCATTGATATTCCTTGCTGACCAGACTTTTCCTTTGAGCTATAACAGTTGATTTTAAGTAGATTATTTTTTTAACAACCCTAGTAGGAACTTTAATGTTTTTGGGTTTGTTAAAGCGGGTCTGTAAAACTTAGAGGTTTTATAGTTATTTTACACGTCTGAACAGCTGTTAGCTCTTGGCTTGACTCCTCCATGAGAGTGTTTTCCAAACTGATCTCCCTTCCTATGCATGTCTACTGCAGGGAATAAACTGATCCTCGTTGTTACAGCATGGAGCTGGCTCTGTGTGGCTCATTTAATGGCAGCTTTTCACCTCTCTGGAGCTGCTAAAGCGACATAACATTCTCAGTGCAACCTTCAAAAAATCGCTCTAATCAACATTTCTGTGTTATTCCTGCACCCCTCAGCAGGACAACTTACTGGCATGAATTATTAGAGCCCCGGGTGTCAATGTTGTCCAGCAATTCAGAACATATCCAGACACACTGTTTTAAAGCTGCTGCTGTCTTTCTAGAGGCATCATGTTGCCCTGATTCAGAGCAGAGCCCGGGCCCCTCCACAGCTGCTAATAATTCATTTATGCCTCAGATCCTCTCAGCACCATTCCTGTGATAAACTGGAATAGTTTAGCGCCTGATAAGCAGGGCTCCCTGTTCTTGTGCTGTTCTCAATGCTAATATATTTTGGATTTAGCTTCTGGGGAACATCACGTGTCAGCCTGAATATCCCACCTTCACCAACCGAGCATGCACTAACTGCATGATGCCTACAGGCAAAGCAAACACATCTGTGGAGAAGAAATTGCTTTAAGGGTTAAAAAAAAAAAAAGTCATAATTGTTTTCTTCTTAATTGCTTTTTGTTTAAGCGTTGTTAATCTCCTGGTTGTAAGTCAGTAATTAGGGAACAGAAGAGCAATTGTTCACACGCAGGCTAATTATTGTTTGTACGGTAATGGCTCCTGCAAATCAATCGGCTTCCCTCTCTTTCACAAACAGACGTGTACGATTTTTTTCTATTACTTTCCAATCTTGCTGAATACACAGAATTTATCTTAACCCATGTTTAGGGGCTAAATGAAGGATTTCCAATTAAGAAATTAAATTAGTTTGTTTTTCTTGCTGTCCCTTGATTCATCGTCCTTCTTCTATGATACTAACATCTGCCTTTTAGGTTTTAATAATTCCCTCATCATCCAGATTTACAACTGCAGTGGGAGGTTTACATAGACTTATGATCATGAATAGTATAACCAAACTGGATGTTTAAATAAGTTGTGACCTGGTATTTAACTAATACACTGTAAAATTGTCTTTAAAATGGAGCCTAGGCGGAAGGTCAACTGAATAAAGTGCTTACTCTCCTTTTTTTCAGGTCTTTTACCAAAAAGGTACCAACTGCTGGTTGGAAGAATAGAGTTGGAAGTGGAGCTGAAGTTAGCTAATGTTAGCATCCTTGCACAAAAGATCCCCATCAAGGATCAACAAAAGCCTAAAAACAAAAAAACAAACAAAAAAATAAAGAACTTTCACACTCCATTTATTGTTTAAAAGAAAACTGGTTTTATACCTTTTAATATTTTGTTGATTTTTTATCGTTTAGTTAAATTCAACCAGGCAAAGTTTTAAATCCAGGGATACACGTTTATGTCAACTTTTGATGTTTGTTTCAGAATATTTATCCTCCTGCTGATTAACAAGGTTTTAGCCAATTTCTTTAAACTGAAAGCTATTACTTATTATTCCGTTCACTTTGTGAAATCCACCATTGGCAGTGAAAAACCCCCCAGTATGACACTGCCACCTCCATGTTTGACAGCTACAGAAAGTGGTTTGCTCAGAAATCCTCATCAGGACACCTCCAAACATCCAGTCTCTCTTTGTCTGAACTGAACAGCTAAATCTTTGTCTTCCAGCTGCAGCTCTTTTCATGTGCTTCAGCTGCACATTTCAGTCCAGCTAGGAGGTGTTAATTTATGAGTAGGCAGCCTGCACCTTGTTAATCCACGCTGGTGCTAAACTGGCCTTACTGTTGATGGTGACACTGACATTGGTGTTCCAGGACTGTCTGATTTGTAAAAAGCTTCATAATAATTTGGCTCCTCAGTGTTGCAGTAGATGGCACTGGTGCCTTGCAGCCAGAAGGTTCTGGGTTCAGCCTGGGGTCTTTCTGCACAGAGTTTGCATGTTCTCCTTGAGCATGCTTGTTGTGCAGTTAGGAAGCTGACGCAGAAACATTTCTTAAGAGAAATAATGTTAAATTATTTAATGTCCTTGGACGGAGAGATAGAGCTCTCTGACTGAGGCATTTATCTACATACATTTATACCTTACAAAATAACACACATTCCACATAGGGGAAAGGACCTACCACCTGCATAAATATCTTTCTCACACTTAAACATTTGGTTCTTCCCAATTAAAAACACTTCAGTTCATAAGGACAAACATTTTACGCTGATGAAGGTTATCAGTCATCCAGGTCATAGTCATTCCGTAAAAATTCAAAAAATATCCACTGGACTTGGTTTTCAAGATTTGAAGACGTTTCGCCACCTCTCCAGAAAGCTTTCTCAATTCTGCTTTCCAGGAAGCTTTCTCAATTTGAATTGAGAAAGCTTCCTGGAGAGGTGGCGAAACGTCTTCAAATCTTGAAAACCAAGTCCAGTGGATATTTTTTGAATTTTTACGGAACAAACATTTTACCAGATAAACATGGCATTAAGGAGGCTGTGTGAACTTACTCTTATCTCTCATGACCCTCCCTTTACCCTTGTCTAGAGTTCAGAGGCATCTGCTTTCTGTCCCCCCTACCTTAAACATTACAACATAGAGGCTGGTGCAAGATTTCTCTTAACTCACTCCTTTTCAGGCAGGCACACTCAAAACATTTTATTTCACAAATAGGCCAAAGAAAAATATGGTTCCACTGTGGGTTCTCCGGCTTCCTCCCACTGTCCAGAAACATGACTGTTAGGTTAATTGGCTTCTCCAAATTCTTCTTAGGTGTGAATGAGTGTCCTGTTTGTCTCTGTTTTGCCCTGTGATGGACTGGCAACCTCTTCAGGGTGTACCCCCTCCTTTCACCGGTAGATAGCTGGAGATAGGCATCATCATCTTGTGACCCCGGTAGGAATAAGTGTGATGGAAAATGGAAGGATAAATGAACTTGATTGAACTGACATTGGAGAAATATACCTCTGCATTTAACCCATCCCCTTGTTGAGCAGTGGGCTGCCATCGTGGGGCACCCAGGGAGCAATCGGGGGTTAAGGGTCTTGCTCAGAGACCCAGAGTGGCAGTCTGGGGAGAGGGACTCAAACTCAGAACCTCAGGATTCCAAGCTTAACCACTAGGCCGCATGCTAACCAAGAACCGGTTAATGATGGGTGTTATCATCGCATTGAGGCTCTGATCTCATGTTAAGTCTTTTGTTTGTTGGTAAAGAATAAATAAGGCCTTCAGATTCCAGAGGCTTAGATTGTTTTTCTATGTAGATATCGGATAGCATGCTTAAATACCTCTGAATAACAAAAAGCAGATATTAAAAACTCTGATCTCCAATCTTTATTCCTTCATATTTTACTCCTACAGCAGAGAGAGATTAAAGCAATGACTGAGATTGTATAATCCTTTTATCGTAGAAGTCCCAGTTCTGATCCCAGTATAATAGAAACCACTGGATTTATTTTTCAGTGCCAGTTTGACTCTGAAATGTTTTTATCAACTCCTGCTGCTGTGTTCTGATCAGAGCCAACTAATGGGTTTAAAGGTCTAAAAAGCAGGATTGGCATCCTGTCTACTCCTCATACGTCTGACTTCTCTTGGACTCATGAAAACATGGAAACAGTAGAACCAGTATGTTTTGTAATCCCGTATTATAGTGTGAGATGTAATCCAGACCCCCTCTGCCTGTGTTCATATTTTCCTCAGAGGATTAAACTCTGATTCTTGTGACATGGTGAAAAACACCACAGGATTGATCAGGAAAACATAATGTGGCTCTGATGAGCTGTCCAAAAATGTGCTCCCTTTAAATTAGCATTGAATGCTTTATCTTTATTTAGAAGGCTGTTAAAGGCAGTAGAACTGATGTTTACTTTTGTTAGTTAAACTAATGTGCATCACAGGGGGAAATAAGTTGTCCCTTTTATACTTTCTGAGCATAATTTCCAGTTACAAAGCTCTTTGTTCAGGAATGAGTCAGAAGGAGAAAACATCCGACATGCAAGCGCGACAATGCAAGCAGCAGACATTAGCTCTGATCATTATTACTGCACTAAAACATTTTTTTATGAACAACACTATGGAGAAAAAGTTTATAAATAACAAAATAAACTAAAAAAAGTCGAAAAATTATTAACTGTATTTTCTGGTACTTGCAGTTTTTACCTCAAACCTTAAAGGAGAAGTCAGGTCAGCAAGGAATAATCAATGGGTCATTATTGATATCTAAAACTAATATGTGTGCATTTAATGAATTTAGCATTAATCAGTAAACAAATAAAAACAATATTTTTTGTCGCGATCACCGAGTCTGGGAGCGGCCATTTTTGTCCCAACATAGTAACCCCTCCCTCCTGCACTCTTCCAGCAGTGACGTCACGGTGCGGTAAGCCTAGCGCCATTCTCCCCTCTTTACAAGCAAAATCAATGGGAACTACTAGACACATCTGCAATCAACAACAATTATTGAAGATTTCCAGAGGACTTCACCATTGAAATTCACCACAGCTATAGTGAAACTGACAATGCCCACGTGCATGGCAGTTGGATGTTATAATATATCGGGTAAAAGTAAAAAAATAATGAGTTATTTCACTTTTCCGATTCCTGATCCTCCACGGACGGATTCATCGTTGGATTGCCAACTAGAAGAGGGAGGATTTGACATTGAACTTCTGAAAATAGAAAAAAAAACATAATATGTAGCCAACATTTGGAAGAAGAATGTTTTCAAGATGACTTGGATAATAGCGCGTTGTGACAAACACCAGATACAGCACTGGGACTTGATCAACAGCCGATACCGCACTGTGACGTCACAAACCAGTAGGTGGCAGTAGAGTTCTCTGACAAACATGGACATCTCCAGTAAAGCACATTCACATGAAAATTACTCTTAATTAAAAACACTTATCATTTATAGAACAGTATGGAATAATTTCATATTTAACGTACTTTCAGAAGTTTGAGTTATGAATATGCCCAGAATTTTCCTTTCCACTACGAACGGCAGCAGGAAATCACCCACAGGCTGGATGCAGCAGAGAGCTTTCAGTTGGGATTTTCAGTGCTGCCTTTTGGCGACATGCTGAAGGTCTGGCGCTCTGACCAAGAATTCCATATTTTACAATCCTAATGAACTGACTGCACTATGTTTTTAGTTGGACTTTCTCGCTTACAAAAATGTGAAAGTTATTTTTCCAACTTATCAAAGCAAATAAAGCCAAGCTGCTCTCTAGCTTGAAGCTACAGAACAGAGAAGATAAACAGTCAGAGAGCAGAGCATCCAGGGCGCCAATGCAACTTTCAACCAGTTTCCACATGTCAGTGTTTAATCATTTTTCACACCCAAAACATTTTTTGTGTGAACCCAGCATCAGAGTGACTAAATTTGGGACAAACGTGTGAAAATAGAGTAGAAGTACAGTAGTATCCATTCAAAATTTTCCCACTTTCTTTGATGGGTCCTTGGCTGGTCTTCGGCTGGTCCCCTACAATTCCTTTTTAAACATTTGAACTAAAATAGTCTTTCTGTCATGATTTGTGGACATTAAGATCTAAAGAGAGGTGTCATTTCCTGGTCAGACCCTGTAATTCAGTGAAAGGGTGGAGTCAGAGTAAAAAAAAATATGCAAAAGGGGTCATTCCAGTGGCTGGAAGTTGGAGGGGATATTGCTGTGGCTTGCAGGGGAGTGGACTGCCATTCAGCTGCCATTCAAAGCTCCTGTAGGCGTGTGGAGAGGAAGGTGCGCAGAGAAGGAGCAGGACCTCTTGCTTTCAGCATCGTCGTATTGATCGGAACACAGAAAGATCAAAAGTTTCACAGAGAAAAGTTTGTGTTCGTTTATTAACTGAAACTGCTCTTATTAGTGATTAATGCGTGTATTGCCATTTAGCCCAGTTCTGTAACCGACTCCAAATGTTGACCAATGTTTTCCCTCTTTTTCTTTCTTTCTTTATTGAATCTGAGACTCTTTATCACGAAGCTACAAGGATCTGAAAATGCGTGAGCGCTGTCTCATCATGACATCGCCCTGCTATAACTGTTGGTGAATCCTTTCGTGTTGTTCAGCTTCTTGGAGATGTCAAAATTATTAAAAAATAATTGATATACTCCATATTTTTACTCAGTTAAATCTGTTCTTTGATTTCAGCACCACTCCAGAGGTCCTTTAGATGTGTATTCTTTAAAAAAAATCCTGGTTTTTAATGAAAAACTTGTATCTATGACCTTTAAATGTTGATGTAGTTCCTGTTCAACAAACTGCTGAATATTGATGATGATCGTGTTTTAATCAGTGCTCCATGACCTAAGAGCCATGAATAGAGATACGGATAAACCTTTAAAATGGGATTCAAGCAAAGAGAAAAAACAATTCATTACATGCCGGTTATGATCCTTTCAGTTCAGCTCAGGATGCAGGAAAGGATTAAAAGACAAATAAAGAGAATCAGAGAGGAGAGCTGCCAGCATAAAGCATGGAGTTCATCAGGTTATGATTAGCGCTGCTGTTATCGTTTCAGTGAAGACTGTTTTCTCTGCCTCCGAGGAAAACAGCAACGCTCACAGAGAAAACAGAGGGAGACAACAGCCAGCAGATAAGGCCGAGTCAAAAAGTGACACAAAGCGGTCTCAAGGGCGGCTCACGCTTCACACAAACACCAGATATTCGCACAAATTAAGGAAGACATTGTTTCATGAAAGATAAGGCCATGTGCAGACGTCTCACACACACACACATCAACTAATCCGGCGCTGAGTGATAAGGTGTTGAATGAAATAGCAGTTTGTAATTGCATTTCTTTGTGAGGATAATTTGGTGCACTCCACAGACCAGGCCCTTAATCAACACCTTGGAATTACTTATCCAAATCTTCTGACAGTTCCCTAAAATGTTTTTTTTCCTGTGTGCTTCACCTCATCTGACAGTCCTTTTGTTTCTTATTTAGTGCAAACAGATATGCGTTCCTTCCTCAGGAGCCAGGATTGTTTTTAGGGTGTTTTTCTGGTCAGTGGTGGCTCATAAAAACAAAGTAAATGGTATCAGAGACTGTTTTAATTCTAAAAAGACATCTGGAGATTCTTATTTGTGTGGCATTATCAGCCCTCTGTCTCTCATGGAGTCCACCAGGGAAGAATTATGGGGTCCTCGTCTTTTCGGCTAGGAAAAGGACAGATTGTAGAAATCTGAACAATGTTGTCAACCTTTTCTATCGTAGTTGTGTCCAAACAGTGCATAAACGTCTTACAGTCATAACATCCTGCTGATTACTTATAAATGTTTATGTAAAATATGCTGCAAATCTCTAAGGTTTGCTGTAAAGCCTCCTGACCTTTTCCAACAATGTTTTTCAGTTTTATTGGCTTTATTTTGTTGCTTACTGCAGCCCTGGTAGTGTTTACCAGCTTATTAAAACATTTGATTGCAGTAAAATAAGAATAGAAATCTCTAAAAATGAAATAGCCTTTAAGTCAGTTCCCTTTTAAACTGAGGAACGACGCCCAAATGTTTTTCAGTAACTTCATATTTTTTTAGGTGGAAAATAAATAGGCATGGTCATATTTATCTGCCTCTATGAAAAGACTAAAAAACATCTGATTCTTAGCAAATAAGGTTATAAACACCAAAAGGCTGTCCTGATAGCGTTTAGTCCTTTTTGAGCCTAAATAGCCTTTCAGCACTGGGAACCATGAACAGGCATGGCTCCATCTGCTGGCAAAACCACAGAACTACCAGAAAAACACATGTGGACCAATAAATAGAGCCCGTCCATTTAGTCATGCCTCACGCTAAAGCAACAGCTCAACATTTTCAAAGACCAACCAATATGAATTAAACCAACTGCTCTACAGAAACTCTGAGATTTATTGAACCCTCTTTAGAAAATCTTATAGGAATTTTAAAGGGAAATTAAAATCCTGTTCCTAACAAACATAGCATCAAAGTCAGAACCAGGCAGTCAATTCTTCTTTCTTTTTACAAAGCTGTTTGTGCAGTAGAGAACAATATTATCATTTCTATCACTGGTATCAGTATTAATCAGGATGTTTCCTCAGCATCTATTAGCTTAGCAGCTACATCTGAACCAGGGGGGGATTTATCCTTACATAAAACTAGGCAGTTGCCTCGGGTCTGGGGGCCCCATAAAACTATTTACATGTATAGTTAATACAACTATTCCTTATTTGTGCACATTAATTATTTTTGTGATAAATATCCTTTTCACCAAATCTAGCAATTTCCTAAATCCGCCCCTGATCTGAACGCCTCAGCAGCTTTAGCTCCTCTTCAGTGAAACACAACGATCAGACTGGATCCCAGCTTTATTGAAAATCATGTTGTTTCTTTGTGCTTCTTTCAACCTGAATCTTAAACTTTTCTTCCTCATTCACACTTTGCTTTGAGGTGCTAACTGGCTTAGCCACACTAGGCTAATTAATGTAGATAAACATGAAGGTCTTTATTTACTAACAAACTGAGGAAAAAGAAAGCCCAGAAGGTCAGTCTGGAAAAATAGAGATCTCAACAAAGTTTAAAAAAAAAAAAACATAAACAACAAAATAAGAAGATAAATTTGAAAAAAATAAAATAAGAGAAAGCTGCAAGGTTACACTCAAACCTTTTTTTTTTTTCATTAAAAAGTCTAATTATAATTTTGCGATTTCCATTTACAGAATATATTTTGTTTTCTTTTTATTCCATTTATAATTTTTTTTTTCATAATTTTCAATGAAACCCAGTTCTTTCTTTAGTAGAAGAGCTAAAAATGAGATGCAGTCTTTCAACCTTAGCAGAACCTTTAGGGAAACAGCGAATCTGAACAAGAGTCTGTGCAGCTCACACCCGTAGGTGTGCTTTTGTCTTACTTTTTTTGGGTGTGTGTGTTTAACATGCTGTTACTTCTAGACAAGATGTCTGACACCCCCGCCCCATTTCTACTCCTTTCTTCAGTGTGAAATAAGCTTTTTTTCTGAAAACACAACCATAAAAACACACACTGCTCTGTTGCTAGGCAGAGTTTACTATCTAATACTCTGAGCCTGTTTATACGGCAAAAAATTATTTCAGTTATTTTATTGTGTATGTCAGTCGAACTCTTTTCTATTTGGTAAAGCTGGCTGGATTTCTCTTTCCCTCAAGTACTTAATGCTTGTTAAACCAAAGTATTTCATTCACCCAAAATTAATAAAATATATTAAATATACCTATCCGTTTTTTATAATCTTAATATCAATTGTTCACGCACTGTCAGCAGTTTTTTTCATGTCACAACAACAATATTTTACAGTGTGTCACCACTATTACTAGTGTTGCACCGATACCAGTATCAGGCGGGGCCCCAGTCCTGCACTAAAATGGTTGTATTGATATCGGCGAGTACCAACAAATAGTGCACTGATACCATTTTGAGAGCCAAAATACTGGATTCACTTTGTATTAGTCTTTTCCCTGCTTCACAAAGGTAGGCAGCAGCTTGATAATGCCATGATGGCAATTATCTTACATCCAAGTAGTATGCAGTTCTTCATATATACACACATATCAAACAGATGACACAACATGACATCAGTGCAACACTATTACCTGTTAAGCAAAGCAAAGGCAATGCAGTCAACAACAATCCACTGGACTTTTTTTCCAAGTTTAAAGGCGTTTCACTTCCTATCAAGGAAGTTTTTTCAATTCAAAATATCAGAAATAGCGTACAGTCCGAGGCTCGTATACAGTACTGTGCTGTATAAGAGCTATGTAAGAGCCTAATAAGAATCTTGTCCTGACACTGGAGACGGGTGAGACCATGGTCTCCTATGATGTCCCATCTCTTTTCACTTTCATCCCCACCAAAGAAGCAATCTTCACAGCAAAGATACGTTTACCTCAAGACCAAACTCTGCCAGGTAGGGCCAACCTGACCACACCTTTTCTCTTCTGAACTTGTGCCTCACCACCACTTTCTTCCAATTCAACCAAGATTTCTACAAGCTGAGGCATGGATGCGTAATGGGCTCTTCTCTGTCTCCCGTAAATGTGAAGTGATACATGGAATAAGTGGAAAGTAAAACTCTACACTCATACACGGCAACAAAACTCAGAGTGGATGACACATGGATCGAAATAAAGATCAACTATATCAACATGTTCAAAGACCACATCAAGGCAGTGGAAAGAATCATCAACTTCAACTGGGAACATGGGAAAGAGGCCTCGCCTTCCTGGATTCCATAGTTCACATCATGGAAGACAGACAACTCAACCCACACACACTGAACAGTACTTCTGTTTTGACTTACACCTCCCACTGGAACACAAATTCTTCAACAAAACCCTCCAGACACAAGCAGAAATCATTCCCACCACCAACAGAGGGAGGATGAGAGAACAGGGACATCCAGGGACATTAGGACATCCCAGAAGAACTGTGGTTATCCCAGACGGGCTTTTTAAAAAAAAAAAACAAGAAGAGGGCTGCTGAGAAGGAGAAAGATATGTTGCTGGAGAAAAACTCAAGAGGACTGTAAACCAGCACCAGATCCCTGTGCACTTTAAGCCCAGCAAAACTCTGAGACAAAAACTGATTCCCCTCTACAGTTTAGTGTGAATAGTGCATAGTGCACAGACCTTTACATTGGAGAGACCATGCAACCACTTTACAGGCTCAACAGTAAGGCTATGTTCACACTGCAGCCTGAAGTGACCCAAATCCGATTTTTTTGCCCATATGCGACCTGGATTTGATCTTCTGTGTCTGAACAACACAGATCCGATGTTTTCCAATGCGACCCAGGCCACTCGGCTATGTGGTCCTGAATCCGATACAAATCTGATCTTTTCAAATGCGACCTGTGTCTCAACGGCCAGGTCGGATTCATCCGACCTGAACGTCATTAATACCCGACAACGGTCACTATTATGCGTCTTGCTACGCAGAAGCGGCAAGAAAAACAGATGATGTTTTTATCTCCCAGGCAGATGATGACACAGAGAGCAGTGTTTCTGTTTAAACATATTGAAAAGATTGTGTTTTTATAGTTCGAAAAGACTGCTAGATGGGCGCCGTCAGCACTTACATCCATGTTTACTTCCGTAAAAAACAGCACGCTGTCCTGTGACGTCATTGCGACCACTACTGCGCATGTAGGACACTTGCGTTGTATGACTGCAGTTCACAGAGGAGATCACATACAAGTCGGATATATTTGGAAATATGAACCGCAATGAGAAAAAAATCGGATTTCACAAAAAAATCGGAATTGAGCATCAAGGCCTGCAGTGTGAACGTGGCCAAAAGGGCCAACTCCTGAGGACAACTCCCCCCCGACACACACACACACACATCCAGACGACCTGGTTTCTGAGTATAAATCCACTTTAAAGGGCACTCGTTTGAAGACAACATCATCCATATTCTGGGCAAAGAATACAGATGGTTTGAGAGAGGGGTTAAGGAAGCCATCTCTGTTTACCTAAAAAAAACATCTATCAACAAAGGAAGTGGTCTGAGAAATAAACTGTCACTCACTTGCAAAGCAATTTTAGGAATAATATCCAGAATATTCCCCTCTTACCTGCCCTCACCTGACTCACACTTCAATGAGGGATGATACGGAAACCACCCTGAGTTAACGACCGATCAGAACCCCCTAACAAGCATTAACCCCCAGATGACCTCCATGGCCAATCCAAGAGGAGGGATCAGAGCCACCTTTTAAGACATACAGTATATTCTACTCAGTGCTCCCCACCACTGGTTAGAACTGAAGAAGTCTCCTCCTCGAATTGTCTTCTAGAAAACTTCACGTCAAGTTGCCTAGACTGAACTTTTCAATGTTGTTGCTTTTGATTCATCTCCGAATCTACCGTTAGTAAAATTTGAGCTTTAGACGCATCTGACTACAAAGTGCACAAGGGTCCAAGTTGAGAAGTTGGAGGCCTTTTTGATGCTCAAAAAATACATCCAATGTGAAGGCAACTCACCTGTTGTGGTACTGCAGTTTGTAAAGCATGAAGACCGTGGTTGGATCCCAGCCTGGGATGATCTGATGGTTTGATCCCAGCTTGAGACCTTTTGGTGCTGAGAATGTTTACAGATTTGAAATGTTGAGCAGATGTTACTCAATGTCTCTTATTGTTCTATAGCTTTTTAAATTAGCTCAACTTTTCTAATAAAACAGGTAGATTTACTGAACCAAACCCAGTGCAAATGGTTACCTTCACTTTTTCCTTTAAATTCTGTAGTTTTTTATTTTTTGTTTTACAGTGCATAATGGTGTTTAGGCTGAATGTTAGAAAAACAAAATCCCCCAAATGTTTCTGAATCTGCAATCAAAACACAAAGGTAAAAGTTTTTATCTGATTAGTCATTTAGACTGAATCTGTAATTGTCTTTGTACATTTCCTGTGATTGTTTCTCAGTAGTGAGTGAAAAACCTTCCTGCAGTTGAAGAAAATCAAAGTGCCGTCTGACTTTTTGTCTCAGCGGTTGTTCTGTTATTCAGTCTGCAGGGTTACTTTGGGATTTATCCCACTTCATTACTGCCTGTCTGTCTTCCTTTAGCTTAGACGAAGGCTTCTTTAATTTGTACAAATTATAGCCCATCTCCATGTAAATCTATCCCAACATGTGTCGAGTTTCATCAAAAACCTGATTAAGAACCCAGCAGATGCTCTGAAATTTGTTTTACATTCTGAAGAGATTAATAAAGCAAGAGTAACCTGAATGTTGAAACGAATATTCTGTTTTTTATTCTTTCTTCTCTTTATGACATCACCAAAATCCTCATGCGAGCTCAACCATCTCTGAATTAGATGATATTATATGAAACATGACATTTTTATATTCAAATCGTATGCAGAGAAAGATCTGCAGCTGGAAACAGCAGCTTTGCTCCAAGACAAAAACCAAATATTCTTTTTTTGGGAGTAATATTTGTAAAAATGCTGTTTTAGAATTAATAAAATAAAATACACTGCAGGAAACTGAAATTATACTTAAGTTATCTCATTTTGACAATCTTTTAAACTAAACTTCCTTATTGTTTGAGATTGTTTGAATTTCTTTGTTATGCATCAGTGTCTGTTGAGATAAAATATTGAATAACTTCTTAAATTCTTTTCTACAGTTTTAGATTGACTGCACTTAACTCTATAATTAGAAACTTCAACACATAAAGACTCGATTAAACATGAGTTAGTTTCCATCATTGCCCCCCTTTATGTCACCTCCACTACGTATTGCTGATAGGCATTCGGTTCCACTGCGTTCTGCAGGATTTAACTGTGAGCCAATCGCAAAGAGGTTCTGAAATCGTTGCACAGCGATTGTTGGCCACTTGAGGCCAGGTCTCTGCTTGTTTATTCTCCTTCCTCGTCCACTTTTTAAGCAGCCTGATGGATGCATTTTGAATAAAAAAGCAACCTGAAAAATTCCTTCAGTCGTCAAAATTTATTAAAAGAGTATAACTACAGAATCCATAATCCAAAACCGATCAACAAGTAACTCCAAAAAACGAAAAAACACCAAGGAGGAATAAACCATGGGAATGACAGAATAAAGAGAATTCGGTAAACAGCAACTGCAGAGGAGGAATATATACGGCAAAAAGAACAATGGAGTAATCAACTGGTTGGGAGCAGGTGTGGACAGAAGGATCTAGAAGGGAACTATGGGAAAGGAGACTGGCACAAGGGGGCAACATGGAATAAACAAGAAATACAACAGTGCTTAAATATCACTAGAAGAAAATAGAAATGAAACAAATAATTTAAAAACACATATTGACATAAATCAAAGTGTAACTGAAAATCCAAAGTGAAAAAATAACACGGACAAAGAAATCCTAATCTGGAGATCATTGACAATCAGATCCGGATGCTCTAATTTGTTCCCATTGAAGCTCAGTTTATGAGCACTTCTTTCTGCTCTGTTGCTCTTATATGAGCAGACTAGATTGATCATTCGACTTAAAAAGCCGTTTAGTTAGTTTTGTGGTAAAGGTGTGGCCGTTTTGGCTTGCCATGTCGAGATGAAATGTTGTGAATCCGCACTATAGAAATGAACTGAATTGAAGTTAATATGATGAGCAATCAATAAAGGGAAATGTTCTGGTTTTTTTTGCAGTACCTGGCTCAGTGCCCATGGAATCGCTGCAGAATACTCCATATGAAGAGAAGATCTTCATGCAGTGGAAAGCTCCCAACGAGACAAACGGCGTTATCACTCTCTATGAGGTAAGTCATTCATTGTAATGTCCTGGCATGGAGGGAACTCTCTTCCATTACTTTTGCAAGCAAATAACACATTTTTTAAATGTAAATAAAAATGAGTCGAAGTTGTTGTTTTTTTATTCTTGAAAATAATAGGTATTTTTTGAACAGCAGTAATAAAGACATGCTGGCTTGTTGTGGCTGCTTTGTCATGTTTACATTTTGACATGCTGCTATATCTGTGTTAATTCTGCTCTGGTGCTCGCTGTGTCCATAAAATGAACTTGGTGGTTGAATTGTAGAGAATCTAAGCTTTCTATCTAGCATGTCTATATTGGTAAACATTTTATTGGTGTAATTTTCATGCATTCTGAGTTATTAGTCATAAAGGCTTTACAACAGGTCGGCGTCGACCCAGTGGGTTTTGAGAATTAATTTTTTTTTTTTTTACTCTAAAACATTAAATTTGTAAAAAAAAAAAATTAAAACAAAAAATACGTGCCAAATACATTTGAACTAAATAAAATCTGTGAAACAGCAAAATTCGCAATAAAAGTCGTAGGGAAACGGCTGTTCGAAAGGTTGCGTTTCCGAATTATCTCAAGTGGTGCACGACTTTATTTGAGTGAACAAAGTGAATGTGATTGGTCGTTTATCAAGAGGGTGGGATTGTTGTGGCAGAAGGTTCGCAAGTAAGTTTCATTGTGGCCGGTTTGTCGGAAGCATCTTGGTAACCAGTTAGCAACTTAGTGCTAGTAGGTTCCCAATAGGAAATTCCATTGGGACCAAGTTGCACTAAATTGGTGACTTAGAAATGACACTGTCAAGGAACGCTATGGACAGCAGAAACATGCAAGAGGAGGAGAGTTTAGTGTGGGAGGTCGTGGATGATTCTCCTCCTTCATCCATTTTTTATTTAGAGGAGGAAAGCGGGGATGAAGATGTTGTGGAAGAGGACGCCAGGGCGGCAGAAGCTTGGTTTGGTGTAGAAGGCTTCCAGCCGTACATGTTTGAGCCCTTGCCTCGCAACGCTGCCAGTTCTGTTAGCTCTACGCCTGCCGAAGACACAGACGTCCATCACCTTGAACACTGGGACGGAACTCAATGGGAAAGGAAAAGATTCTTATTTCTTATTTCAACCGTTGCGTATATTAGCTGCGACATATGAATCAAGATGCTATGACTAAAAAAATTGATTGACAGATGACCGTTGATATATGATTGGCCGAATTTAGGTGTTCAGGCTGACGTTTAACTAACTGGCCTGCATAAGATAACAAAAAAAGCACAGATTTTAAGACAGGATTTTTTTCAAACTAGGAATTTTCTAACTTTTGGGACAATATGGTCTGATAAAGAGTATATTTATATACATGTTTAAGCCAAAATGATTTGAAATTTCAATATAACTCTCCTACGACTTTAAAGTTCAAAGATTTTCAAAGTTAATTTCCTTTTACAAAATGTGTTTTTTTCTGAAACATTAACAGGACGAAGTTTACTCCATGGCGACCTTTGTGCCTTAATGATGCTCCGGCTCAAACATGCTGCTGTGAGCAGTTTGTACTGCCGCTGCATCGAGTTGCACTTTCCTCACTCCCCAGTAAAACAGCCTCCACCGGTGGAGAAAAGCTTATCACCAACCACAGGCTGAAGTCTCTGACAAGCTTTCAGATGAATAAAAATCCTCCTGAGGAGCTAGAAACAGGAGGTGTGCTGTGAAAGGAAAGTTGTTTTTGGATTCTGGCACAACTGTCAATTCATGTCTCATCAAGGGTTAGATGTGTTCAGCATGAGTTATTAGACATAAGCAGGAATCCAAGGATGAGTTTAAAGTTTTAACTGTGGGGAAAAACAGAGCCTAGAAGAAAGTTAAAGGCCTTGAAGGAGGCTGAGTGTGAGGATGTGGTTGCAGGGGGGTTTATTCAGGTTGAACTTGAGTTGAGCCCTCTACCTAATGAATTATTGACCGGCACTCTGCCTGCCTGTGATATCACTGCATCGAGAACTCATCTTAGCAGAGATGTTGTTGTGTGTGTGGTCACAATTTCATCCCTTCGGCGTGCCCTGCAAGCAGCAAGACTTCCTCTGATATTTTAAAGTGTTCCTGATCAATACTTCTCCAAGCTCTCTGCACAAGTTTCTTGGTCTGTTTTCCTTTTTTTTTTTCCTGATCAGGAAAAAAAATTTTCAGCCCCATCGATTCATGCGTCTGCGCAATAAGTCAAAGAATCAAAGCTTTGTCCTTAGTATCAAATGCGTGTCTAGCTAACATTAGCTAAATGTCTTTTTTGTTTTACTGTGTATGTCTGGACACATACCTCTGTTTCATTTTTCTTTTTTTTTCATAATTTGGATTTAAATTCTTTTTTTCTTTTTCAGGCTGTTTATGTAGAAAAATGGAATTTGAGAAAAAATTGTGATTATTGAATAAATTGGCGAACACAAATCAAAAACTATTCATAACAATTCTGAAATAATAATAATAATAAAGGTGAAAGTAGAATTAAAATACTCCTGAAGGAGTAATCCAAGGGATAATTAAAGTTGAGTCTAAGTTTAAAAGCAGTTAAAAAAGTAAAAAAAAAAAACAATCCACCGGGCTTTGTTTTCCAAGTTTGAAGACGTTTCGCTTCCCATCCAGGGAGCTTTCTCAATAGAAAATGTCTGGATTAACTTTGCGTTACAGGTTTTAATAGAATAGCCCAACAACAGCCTTGCAATGGCTTAAAAAACTCTCACAATGAAACTGGAAAACCAGCTCCACCCCTTAATAAATGGGAGTCATTAGGGTCGTTATTGGCCTGCAATAGCCGATACTGGCCCAATCCTTTGAAAAGGCGGTCTTTAATTGTCGTTGTTGGCCTGGCTGACCTGACAAGATATTTTGGTACCCTGCATAGCGATTGGGGTTGAGCTGGTATTGGGAAGGAATGAACTCTATTGCTGCATTGTAGGTTTTTGAGAGCTGAAACCTGAGTCCACCTCCTCTGTTTAAGGTTGGTTTTTCTCTCTTAACAAAAATAGCTTCCTTCACACCCCTTTCAAACCACCTCACCTCTTTATCTAAAATTCTTTATCTAAAATGTGAACATTCTGGTCCCTTAAACGAATGTCGTTTTTCCTTAAGGTGTATGTGTACAGGTCGCTCTTCTGTGTTGGGTCATGCGTCTGTGGAGAGGTTGTTTGGTTTAGATCAGAGCATTCTTCACTGCATTGAACTGCATACACCACTCAGCTCGTCTTAGGGCTGGGGGTTTGTCTTTAGGATGCACTAGTCTCTGTTTAAGGGTCTTGTTTGGTTTGAAATGTACTGGGATTTTGTGTTTGATTTTGAGTTTTCCAGAGACTCCAGCAACATGGGATCGAGCTGTTTTTGCATTTAACTTTCTCACCATTATGTTCTGCTGCGTGACTTTTGCAGTAAAAGCAGTTGTATGTGTCTCTATACAATGATCATTATCTGCTTCTTCTACTGTGAATAACGATACGTTCACATTGACAAATTTAAGTATTTCCTCTGTAGATGTGCCCAGCAGAAGTTATTTGATGCTAAGAGATTGGACGGATGCTTTTATAGATATGCCACAAGCAGGATTTCTGGTGGTTCCAGGGATGCAACACCTGCAATGGATGCAAAAAGATCATTGTTGGAGTTGGAAAACCTGAACTTCTTGGTCGTGTTGTAAAAACCAGTGACGGACTGGATGTGGATGACTGCAGCGGAGAAAAAGCTTTTTCAATAAAGATAGGTTGCCAATTGCCGGAGATATATCAGGCCAGGGACGCACCAGTGTTGCCATTGCTACTGAAATATTCTTTATGTCATGATTTGTGGACATTAATGTCTAAAGAGAAGCACCATCTCCTGGTCAGACCCTGTAATTCAGTGAAAGGGTGTTGGGAGTAAAAATAATGCATGACCAGGGGAAGGCCAGTGGATGAAAGCTGAAAGGGGATTTTTCTGGGAGTCACAGGGGAGTAGGCTGCCATTTGGCTGGTGTTTGACTGGGAAGGGCCATTTTAACCATGAAGCACGAGGGTGACAGCTTCATGCTGCCTTCCCCTGCAGTACATTAATGAAGGACCACTTCCAGGGCCTTCAGATTCTGGGAGTCAGAAAAAGGAAGAAAAAATCTCTTTATTAAATCACAGGAACATCTGGCATCTTCTAGCTGCTTCTTCAACATTCATACGGTTCAGAGCCCCACCGGCCGGGGCAGCTTTGCTGTTCTCCAGCTGATCAGCGGGGCCTCCGGCTTGTAGGAGCTGACCGAAAACCACGGCTTCATCATGTAAACAGAACGAAATTATTCATGAGAAAGTATTTAGAGTGCATTTTAAAAGCGGCTCTCTGGGGAGGACTTTAAACAGAGCGGTGGGTTTTGGTGGAGTCGTCTGAAGGTAACGTCCTGCAGGAGCTCAGCGTCTCTGTTCTCCAGGTGGCGCTTCCAACGCATCATTTTTTTTTTCTTCTATCCTCGAAGCTCTTTCTGCCTCTTAACATCAATCTACCTCTCTCCTCATTCAGTGCTGCACAAAGCCTCCTCGCCATCATTTCTGAGACCTCCATTAGACCTCGACCGAGAGCTTGAAAAACACTCTCAGCAGTCTCTAAACCTCCTGGGTCCATCATCAATTTGGTCTTGTTTTCTGTTGATTTCATTAATATCAATCTACGCTCCCTGTGCGGCGAGCGGAGGCGGCACGCCGCTGCATCATCTGTTAAACATATCAGAGGCTGAACACAACGCACTGCTATTAGAGATAATTACTATAATTGCAGCTATTGACAGGATTAAAGGCATCATCTGCAACATCTGAAGGGGCTCTTGTTGTGTCCCAGCCTGCTCTGTTGTCTTTCATTTTCCTTTCCTTTTTTTTTTTTTTTTGGTGCCGCTCTGTGTCCCTCGCTTTTCAGTCTGGGAACCAGATGAATTACAGCGAGGACAAGGAGGTGGGGGGTGGTAGGGTGAGATAAGGGGGAAGGAGGAGAAGTGGGAGATAAAAACAGGCGTGTTGGTGGAAACGTGTCCAAAGGAAGCACGACGTCGCCTGATCAGAGGAATAAATCAGTGTGCAAATATGATCACTTCATCTCATGGATCTGTTACTATAATTGCTGCTAATTACAGGATTAAAGGACACATCTGGGGGCGATCTTCTAATGGAAGAAACATCCCAATAATGGGACATTTTAGAGTTTCTATAGAAAAAAAAAACAACAGGATGTTAGGTGGGTAAATAAAAGACGTCGGTGTTGCTGGTTAAACTGGGTCCTTTCAGCCTTTTTCCCTGCACCTCTCTGACCTTTCAGATGCTACTCAGGCAGCAGAGAAGAGCAGTCGGCAAGGATCAGGATCCTGTCAATCCTTCTCTGATTGCAGCATCAAACCGCTGAAGCGTCCCACCCGCCCCACCCCACCCTGGCTGCTCCCTGCAGAGCTACTCCTGAACCCCTGCTTGCATAACAGACGCTGCTTCCAACATCGATTAGAAAAATGCAGGGAAGCACGTCATTAAATCATGGCTGCGCTGATTTGTTTTGACCAATGAAAGATTTTTTTGCTTATTATTTTTTTTGGCTGTTTTTGTTGTAGTTTGATTTGGAAAGCAGCATTTTTTAGTTTAGCTGCTCTGATGTTTGGACTTTATAGGAAGTCAGAGCTGATGAAATCATCACCAGAACCAAAGTGAACAAAAGTCTTAACTTCCAAATAACAAACTCACCTAATTAAGGCTCCTGCTATGCAATTAATTAATGTTGTAACATGTTTTTTTAATTAAATAAATTTCCAACTGTCATGTTGTTTTGTGAACATAATCTAGTGGTGACTTGTTAGGAAATGCTGGACTGAGCTCTAATCATGGTTAAATACTTTAGTCTGAACATATGTACAATGAGTTTGCATAACTTCCATTCAGTAGTCAAATAAATTAACTTCAGGTCAAATATAAAGTAGTGAAACACAAATTAACTAATTATCTGCTACGAGCACAGAGGAAAAGAAATGAAGATGGTTGAAAACCATAATCAATAAAATGATGCATCTATCCATATACAATTCAATTCAGTTTATTTCTATGACGCCAATTCACAACACATGTCATCTCAAGGCACTTTACAGTTCACCAGATCATACAGTCAAATTGATTGAAAGTTTTCTATCTAAGGAAAACCAATTAATTGCATCAACTCAAATAAAATCCCTCACACTAAGCATGCTTGTAGCGACAGTGGAGGTTGGGGGTTGATTGAAAGAACAAAAGTCTCATCATCGGGATTTGCTCCGTGATCAGAGGAAATGTTACTTGGCGCACAACAGTGGTGAAAATTGGAAGTTAAGTTTAATATAGTACAACTCTGTGAATAGTTCCGTCTGAAATGAATGAAAATAGTTGTTTTAATGGTTATAGAGTCAGATATGTGGCGGTAATGTTTGATTTATCTAAAGGTTTTTATCTGTTACTGTGTAAATGAGTTTGGCTGTAATTTAAGTACAGATTCTAATATATCTGCAGAGTGGGAACTATAAATCTGATAGGAGTTTAATTTTTTTATTGTTGTTTTGCACAATATGCTTAACTAAGTATTTTTTGTTGTTGAATATTAGAGATTTTGCAGATATATTTTGTACATACATTGTTTAGATTTACTTATATATTTCTAACCCTTTTATAGAATAGAATAGAAAATCCCTTTATTGTCCCACAATGGGCAGATTTACAGCAGCAGAAAGATTATTGAAAATGGTCACACAAATGAGGACCTTAGAAAAATGTATAAGAATAACATAATAGGGAAGAGTTAAAATATAAAAAATGCAATTCTGTAAAGTGTTTTAACAATATAAAACCGGATAATTAATAACCAATATGCTGCTATGGACATTTTTACAGTAATGGATATCTGAAAATAGCAGCAACATCAGAGATGTGCAGAATGACAGCAGCAGGTTATTTAACTGACTAAGGTTTCTATCATTACATTTGATTTTATTTGTTCCGGCTCCCGGTGGTTGGAATCTTTATTCCACTCTGGATTCTTGTGAGTGTAGTCTTTGTTCACTTTAACTTTTTTAAAAATAAATAAATAAACAAACAGTTTTGAAAACCTCGGTATTCATTCTTTTCCTGCTTTGTGTGTCAACTTTCACGGTTGCTAAGCAACAGAGCATACGGCGGTAAAACCCGCCGAAGGGTGGACCTGTTCGAATTTACAGCCAAAACTCTTCCGGCCTCCTTATTTTCAAGGACTTCGAAGGATCCAGTCTAGTTAGACCGCGTCCTTGGAGGATGCGTCCTAGGTTTTTGAACAGAGCAAGAGCCTCTGATTAAGAACAGGGCTGCCCGCACTGACGCGGCTCAGGGATTACGTCACACGGAGCGTCGTGCGCAGTGAAATCAGGACATTTCCTCACTTTCTAAAAAAAACCCGGGACGCCCGGGACAGGACGTGAAATACGGATATGTCCCGGAAAATACGGACGTTTGGTCACCCTAGTTCAAGGAGACAGGGCTAACGTTAGCCCGTCTGCAGCAGCCCTCTCTCTGCATAGCTGTGTGTGAAGGACTGCTGGCTATGGTGGCAAGTGTTTTTGTTTTATTTGGCAAAATGTTAATTTGATTTATGTTTATCTGACTGTGTTCATTTTTATTCCACCACTTAATGAAAAAAGGAAGAATTTATTATTATCTAAAGACTATTAAAGCTACAGTGTGTAATTTTCAGCGACATCTAGCGGGCAGACTGCAGACTGCAGCAACAGGAACATCTCCCCCCTACCGCTTCTCCCCCCCAACAGTACGGCGAGCGTTACGGGACAAAATTTTTTCCACGACGTCCGCATCACCTACCTTCTCAAGTGATGAGGTTTGTTTACATAGATAATTTTACAGATAGTATTTCATTAGTCTGTGTGTTCAGTGCCGTCTCAGTTCATCTCTTAACTTGCCGTAGTTACTTTCGAGCGTAATGGGCGATCTCGCAATCGCTAGTTAGTTGGCTCTGCGCTGCCATAGCGCAAAGATGTCTGCCTCCATGGCTGCGAGACCCGCTAATATGTAATTATAAATAACGAATTCTAAGGCAACGCAAATATTAAGGTTAAAAGGCTGAGCTTGTAGATGATGATAAATAACATAGTTATGTATAATATATTACATTTCTGACTGTATATCCCTGTAATTATTACACACTGTAGCTTTAATAACAGCAGGTGAAATGCAGCTCCAGATGAGCAGAGCGTGTGGTGATGTCATCAGTACACTTCTGTTCCAAATCACCCAGATTTATACTGCGTTCTCCCAGAGTCCACACTTGACTGCGTTCTTCTCAAGAATAGACTTGGCGAGGACACGAGAACGTACTCGCGTTCTAGGGAATTCATAAACGGCCCAAATTGTTTAGCATGAAGGCCTTTCCCTATCTTTGTCATGATCTGGCCTGTTTGCTCTCCCCTAATTAGTAATTAGGGGAGAGCAAACAGGCCAGATCATGGCAGAGAGGGCAGGTTAGAGGAATTACTAATTAGGGGAGAGCAAACAGGCCAGATCATGACAATCTTGCCAGACATGCAACCTCTGTTAATCTCTGGGTTAGGGTTAGGTTTTCAACGTTCAGAAGAGGTCAGGCAGGCCCAGAATGTGTTCTCACTGGTGTCTGATGGCTGGAAAGTCCATTTTGTCCTTTCTTGGTCTCCTGGTTTAATTAGTCTTGGACCTCTGGCTCCAAATTATTCCTGTAACTCAGAGGAAGTTGCAGACAGTCTATTATGGAGATTCTGGTTCTGGACGCAGCCTTAACCCCCACTTAGCCTTTGAGAAGTCAATAGAGCCTGATTCTGCTGGAGGTTTCTTGCTGTTCAAAGGGAGTTTTTCCTCTCCACTCTCGCTACAAGCATGGTTAGTGTGAGAGATTGCCCTCGAGTAAATGAGTCGATGCAATCAACTGGTTTTCCTTAGATTAAAAAACTTTAAAAAACTTTTATTCAATCTGACTGGATGATCTGGTGAGCTGTAATGTGCCTTGAGATGACATGTGTGGTGGGGCTGACCTAAAGAAGTGTTGAAGGAAATGCACTTTTTTAATAATATTTAACTTGTTTAAAGCAGATTGGCCACTTGGCTGTAAAAGCAGGCAACATATTCTACTTATTGCTGAGGTAAAACTGGTTTTGCTATTTTTACTGATAGAGAAACCAGAAACATCTGTTGCTTCTGTCTAAACAACAAGTAATTAAACACAATGAGCTCAGTCATTCTGAGACGACAGTGACTGATTGATTAGTTGGACCTTTGAACCCCTTCAGGTCTTTTTGTTGCTCCAAATTAAGTCCGAAGACATGGATGGAAGGGAAAAACGGGACCATTTAGCTGACAAAGCCCTAAATGGTTTAATCCACCACTCTTAAGCAACAGGCAGCTCGTAGGACGAGGAGTAGCTGCTGCTGATCCTGTGTGTGAATAACTTTGCTCTCCCATTCCTCCCTCCTCAAGCAGGCTTTAATCAATCACACAGATCGATACCGGCAGCCAGTCTGACATTTATTTCTGTGTTTCTCTCTTCTGAGCTGTTGATTTCTGTAGCAGCTGCAGACATTTAGTGAAGCCGCTTTCTCCCTCATTATTGCTTGTTCCTGGAGAAACAAACAATGACAGGTTTTCGTCAGAAGAGCAGCGTTCATGAGACCATCTCACTGTCGACTTTAGCAAATAACAGGAAACACTGAAAAGTCTGGCAAAAAGAAAATAAAGACGCTTTATTAGATGAATCAATGGCTTAAAAAGGGGAAATAAACCAACTTTATTCACTTATCCTCAGATAACAAAGCATTTATTAAAAGGAGGACGATCAGACTTCTTAGTCAGCCAGAAGTAGACTAATTTCTATTGGAGTAACTCTTAAAATAAAGTAAAATCAGTACTCAAGTTGAGGGAGGATGGCAAAAATCATCCCTCTTCTTAAATGTGTCACGGTGGGGTGGAGGTTTGACCGGACCCAAACGCAGAAACTTAAGCTGAAGTGGTTTCTTGAGGGTTTAATAATAAAAAGGGTAACAGAAGCAAAAATCCAAAAACATAAATCCACAAAAACTGAGAACCAGGAATACTCACAACAAGGGGGCAAAGAAATAACGACGAACCAGTAACAGTGACTGAGCGGTAGGAGCATATATGGGAGGGAGAAACAAAGACCAGGCTAATCTGCTGTGATTGGGAGCAGGTGTGAACAGAGGATTCTAGAAGGGAGCTAGGAGAAGGAGACTGACACAAGAGGGCAAAAAAGAAATACCCAAGAATTAAAATGCATCCAGAAAACACGACAAAATATGAATTGAACCAATAAAACTAGAAAACAAAGGAAAGCATGGATCAAAGTGAAACTGAAAACTCAAAAAGAAAACTTAAACAGGACCAAAACCATTACAAAATGGCCATCCCCCATACCCATACTGTATTGCCCTTTCAACATTTGGTGGGCTGTGGGCTTACGAGTGGCCTGAGCAAAATAAATAAAACCAAAGAAGTGTCCTACCATGACTATGAAGCTGATCCCAGTGGGAAATTATTCCCTAAATATGTAGGGGCAGTGATAGCCATGCTAACTATGTAGGGGCAGTGATAGCCATGCTAACTATGTAGGGGCAGTGATAGCCATGCTAACTATGTAGGGGCAGTGATAGCCATGCCAGTCCAGGGACTGATTGCAGTTCTACTGTAAGGTGCCTTGGTCAGGGTCAATGACCGGCGTACCTCACATGTAACAGCTATACTATGCATACTGCTTTAGGTCAATAGACTGTGTATTAGGCTATGTAAACATCTAATTCACCATCCCCCTTCTTTTATATACAACTAGACTACTGAACAACAGTAAAGCTACTTGTGTAAAGAAGAGAAATATCAGCTGTCCTGCTGCCATCGACACCTTTGTTTATAGATGTTGGTGATCCGCCTGGTTTTCAGTGTAGTCCTGTTTCTCTGACTGTGGCTAACTGGATGTGCTCTCCTCATCCTCTGACATGGGAGCTGGCTCGGAGCTTGTCTGCCTGGCTGTCTGTTTCCTGGATGGGGGCCGCCTTCTACAGTTGCCTATTGTACCTCAGCTTCTGTCTCCTTGAACCCATGTCAGATGGCCGCTCACACTGAGCCTGGTTCTCCTGGAGTTTTTCCTCTCCACAGTCGCTACAAGCATACTTACTCTGACTGGATGATCTGGTGAACTGTAAAGTGCATTGAGATGACATGTTGTAAACTGGTGCTATATAAATAAACTGAATTGAATTTAATTGAAATTAATTAGGTGAAAGTAAATTTACTGATTGAACTCCACTAAAGCAACTCTGTGTAACTTCTGACTCTAGTTAGAGCTTAATCTGAGATATTAACTCCTTTCCCCAGGATCTGTTTTCCCAAAAACAATCCATACTCATATTTTCTAAGGTTTTTCTCGGCTTGTACGAGTGCCTAATTTGCTAATCTCCAGGCAGGTCCTGGAGGATGACATGGATTCAGGGCCTTAGAGTGGATGGAAACCTGGAGAATAATATCTTAGCCCCATGTTTTGTTAACCGATCATAAAAACTTGGCTCATTAGTAAAAAGAAGAAGAACGAGCAATGAATGATGCCCCCCACAGTGACTGCTAACAGGTTGTAGAGGAAATGTGGATCTCAGCTGAGGAGTTTGTGAGCAGCTCTATAATGCAGGGATGAGAACAGAAAGCAGCAGACGCCGCTTCTCCTGCAGCTTGTCTTACCTCAGTCGGCAGGAAGTTGCAGCATAAGACAAGCGTTCAGACTGATTCCTGTCAGCGGCTGCTGGGTTTAGTGCCACGGCTCTGATCGCCTCCTCCAGGTGAGCTCACCTCGTGGTCTTTGAGGTTGGGTTGGTATTGAGATGGTTCAAAGCGCTTCCGTTTAAAGTGACAGAAATACGGGAGTCTCTCAGGGCTGCTGTAGGTCATTGTTTGGTGAATGATATCTCTTCACTGAGCCGTTGGACTCTTACAGCTCTAGTGTTTATTGTTAACCTGAAACTCGTCTGTTGGAATAAAATGTATTTTTTTTCACTTATTCTTATTGCACCCTGGAAATGCTCCTCCTTTTCACCATAACGCGACAGAAGTTGGGGATCTAGGGAACAGCCTGTCCTGAATGCAAAAGTCAGAAAGCAGCAACAACAGGTTCCTGCAGCTTCACGAAGCTAGGAAGGAGCTGTCAGCCTACAAACGGGCCGAGGACAGGAAGACTGACATGACCTTCTGGAAGGTTGAGTTTACCTCAACTGAGTCCTGACTGGATTTCTGTGCTGAGTGTTGGTGCAGCGTTGAGGCTAAGCACAGTCTGCTAATGGTAGCTGAGACAAACCCAGAAAGTGGCATCTTTGGCACTTGGTTGATGGAACTATTGTATTCAAAGAGTCTTGATGCTGGTTAATTTCAAACTATTAGAACTTGACTTATTTTTGACAAATGAAAAAAAAAAACAAAAAAAAAACAACATCTCCAACTTTCATGAAACATCTCCAACCTTCACAAACATCTCCAGTCTACAGGAAACATCTCCAACCTACAGGAAACGTATACAACCTTTAGAAACATCTTGAACCTTCAGAAACATCCCCAACCTTCAGGAAACATCCCCAACCTTCAGGAAACATCTCCGACCTCCAGAAACATAATATCTAGAAAACATGTCCCAGTGTATAAAATGTGAGGGGCTTTGTTGTGAATTTGTTACTGTTCACAAGGGTGTGCCTCAAGGATCTGTTTTGGGCCCCTTTTATTTATCTTGTACCTCAACAATGTTTAACAAAATATCTCTGATGTTAATATGCATTTTTATGCTAATGATACCATTATTTATTGCTGTGGGTCATCTCTTGAACAGGCTATTTATTCCCTACAGAAAGCCTTTGTTGCTGTACAGTATCCATTTATTAATCTTAAATTATTTCTTAATGCTGATAAAACAAAGTTAATGTTGTTTTCAAACCCTTCCAGTAGTGTCCACTCTGGAGGGGGATGATATTGAGGTAGTACATGAATATAAATACCTTGGAATAGTATTTGATGACTCCCTCACCTTCAAACCTTGTATTGATAAACTTGGGAAGAAATTAAAAGTTAAACTGGGCTCCTTTCATAATAAGACATGTTTTTCTTTTGGACTAAAAAATCGCCTTGTCTCTGCCATGTTTTTCTGGTCTTAGATTATGGTTACCTTTTTTATAGGAATGCCATTTCTTCATGTCTTGTTGGACACTGTCTACCATGCTTCATTAAGGTTCATCACTAACTGTAGAGCCATGACATCACTGTGACCTGTACTCTCAGGTGGGATGGCCTTCCCTCTCTAATAGAAGGCAGTGTCATTGGTAGACTTTTATTTCCAAGGCCCTTCTTGGATTACTGCCCTCTTCCATTTGTACCTTACTTACAAAGAAAAGCATGGCTTCTTATGCCCTGAAATCCAACGATCAGCTGTTGCTCACTGTTCCCTTTGCCCACACAGAACTGGGGAAGAAAGCCTTTAGCTACGCAGCTCCTTGTGCGTGGAAGTCTTTATAAAGAAACTGGAAGTTGACTGAGTTATTATCTTTAAATGCTTTAAATTTGAGAGTGAAATAATTTGAAGCAGCCTCAATTATTTTAAAATGTTTTACTTGATATGTTTTATTATGTACTTGTCATTTAATTGAATGTATCTCTGTTTATTATGTAACTTTGCTGCCTCTTGGCCAGGACTCCCTTGAAAAAGAGGTTTTTAATCTCAATGGGATTTTTTTTCCCTGGTTAAGTAAAGGTAAAAAAAAAAAAACATCTCCTATCTACAGGAAACATCTCTAACCTTCAGAGCCTAAATTTGAATATTTTATGTGCCACATTTCTTGCATCCACATTTTGCGAATCAGATGAATTTGAAAACTTTGGTATTCTCTGGTTTAAATCTGATCAGCAATTTAAAGTCCAAGTTGTTGGAATAATTGAGGACAATTAAAAACAAACTCTTGTAAGAAACAGAAAGTTTTTTTTGTGATGATGACACCAAACCTTTGGTCATTTCCAGCTAACTTCTCCAATCAGATGCCATTTACACTAGGAAGTTCTGTGCATAAAACACACATAAAGGGCAAAGAAATGATGAGGAACCAGCAAAGAGTGACTTGTGCCCCTGTCACACCTTGACAATTAAGCCTGAATTACGGGAAATATGGCAAAAATGCTGGCATACATTTTGTATCAGTTATGAGTATGCTGAAAAACGTTGACATATGGCAAATACCTCATGCAAGCATATATCATATGTGGGCCATGAGTTACAGGTAAGTTATCTGATCTGAGGGGAGTGGTGGCCTATAGTTTAGGTTAGTTCGAAACCCACTCCCACAGACTGCCTCTCTGGGTCCCTGAGCAAGACCCTTAACTCCTTAGCCCTTAACCATTGCTCCCCAGCTCACTCCTCCCCAAGGGGACGGGTTAAATGCAGAGAGCAAATTTCTCCATTGTGAGATCAATAAAGTCCAATTATTACTGCCGTTGACATAAGTTAAGTGTAAGTTACTCATAAGTCGGCGCTTGTAGCTTATCCAAAACCTATTAGTAACCTGTTCATAACTTATGGGTAACTTATCAAGAACTTATATCCAACGCACATCAATGTATCTCACCTGTTCCAGACGACAGCTGAGCATGTTTCTAACAGCTACTGTATTATGGCGTATTGGCAGCGTTTTGGTACAAAGGGGTTCACGGGAGGAAACAGTCAGTTCTCCTCCAGACTTCATCCCCATCATAGGGTGAGCCAGAAGGTGAGTGTGATGGATCCTCCCTACGTTCACGCCCACCACCAACAATCTTCCAATCAGACATGATGCTAAATCTACTGCGACTACAAACCTACTTTCTTTCTTTCTTTTCTTTATTTATTTATTTATTTTTTGGTTGCTGGTAAACAGCAGCTCAAAGACTTTTTATGCAGGCCGGGCGCCTCCGGATCATCACTGCCCCCCTTGGGACACTGGCTTGTGCATCATTTCATGGGCATTACGCTGCTGTGCATTACGCATAAGTTAGGCTGTCGTTGGACATAAGTTCTGGACTCATCATGAATAGGCTATGTATACACCCAGCATTGAAAAAATAAATAGAAAGTTCAGCGTATGCCAGCGTTTTAGGAAATTGTGGGACTTGAGAAATACGCTGGCTAAATCGGTAAGGTGTGACAGGACCCTGAACAGGTGGACCATAAATGGGAGACAGAAACAATGGGTGGACTAATTAAAAAAAGAGGAGCAGGTGTGAACAGAGGAAACTAGAAGGGAGCTAGGAGAAGGAGAGTGAGACAACAGAGGGTAAAGAATAAAACAACCAGAACACAACTCAAAATGGAAATGAAACCAATAAATCTCAAAAAGAAACTTTAAACAGACCAAAACCATGACAGAAACAGTCCAACTTATCTCTGTGAATCTGTCTTATGTTGCCTCCAATGTTTTTTTTTACCTTCTTTGATTCTAACGTTGCTGATTAAAGCATTCAGTTTGTTCAAATGTTTTTGTTTTTTATTCTCAATCTGCTAAAGTATCTCCACCTTTTTCCTTTTCTTCTACATATTCTCTATTTATGTTCCCCTCCTCCCTCCTTTCTGCCCACTAATTCAATCACACACACCCACACATAAGCTCACCGTCCCTCGGGTGAGTTATCCCCCACAGACGCACACTCTATTACCCAAGATGCACTATCCCATTGCGCGCCGGCCTTTTCATTGGCCAATAAAACAACCTGAGCTTTACGGCTCTGCCGATTCCAAGTACATGAACCACAGGGAGGCAGAGAGCGGGAGGGAGGAGGAGAAAAATGGAGGAAAGATGGAGAGATAGCAGAGAATAGGCAGGAGGAGGAATTTGAAATGGTGTGAGAAAAGACATGGGAAGAGAAAATGCCATTAGGAGTAATAAAATGAAGAAAGATTGTCCTCTCACCGAGCCTGGGAAAAGAAGATGGAAAAAGTGAGCCGGCTAAGAGCAAACTGTGGATAGAGGGAGAGAGCAAAGCCCATAAAAACATGGAGCCATTCATGACTTATAAAATAAGAGCCATTGATGTGCAAAGCAAAACTGCAGCATAGATGAAATAGATGATATTTTATTGTTCCAGCCCCCAAAGTCCCACCCTGTATAAATAGCTATTGATCCAACATGTATTATTCAGCCAGCGAACTTTAAAGCCAGAGAGGCGTCACACACTGACTGCCGTCTCTCTGCTGCATTTTCCAATCTGGTCATCCACTGGTTAAAGGCTTATTCCCACTTTGGTTTTTGTTGTTTTTAAAGATGAGTTTCACTCAAATGTTTTAATCCTTTTACTCCATCAACCCTGTAATTGCAGCTGGTCTTAATGGACTGGGAAGATATTTATTAACTCAGATGCTGATAAAGGGCTTTAATTCAGTGGCTGAAACAAGAAGATGCTGTAAAACTTTGAGCAACTAAAACATATTTTAACTCCTTGTAAAGTAAAGAGACCAACGGATTTATTGAAAATGTATTCATTCATTTATTCCTCATACTTTGTTCAAAAAACTTTGCTGCCAATGACCTGAAATCTCCACATACAGTTTGATTCAACCATCATCAACCAACCATATATATATATATATATATATATATATATATATATATATATGTAATTATAGTAGATGGATTGTATGTCTTGTTGAGCAAATGTTTTGCTCTTTAAGCACCGCTCTGCTGTCGTAGTTCCTTTAAAGGTCTTAAAATCTTAAATTATTACATACTGTTCAATAAATGATAAGTGTTTTTAATTAAGAGTAATTTTCATTTGAATGTGCTTTACTGGAGGCATCCATGTTTGTCAAAGAACACTACTGCCACCTACTGGTTTGTGACGTCACAGTGCGGTATCGGCTGTTGATCAAGTCCCAGTGCTGTATCTGGTGTTTGTCACAACGCGCTATTATCCAAGTCATCTTGAAAACATTCGTCTTCCAAATGTTGGCTACATATTACCTGTTTTTTTCTCTTTTTTTACTTTTACCCGTTGTATTCCAGCATCCAGCTGCCATGCACGTGGGCATTGTCAGTTTCACTATAGCTCTGATGAATTTCAATGGTGAAGTCCTCTGGAAATCTTAAACAATTATTGTTGATTGCAGATGTGTCTAGTAGTTCCTACTGATGTTGCTTGTAAAGTGGTGAGAAGAATTATCTCAAATTTTTTACTGATTAACGCAAAATTCATTAAATCACCACAAACGTATCAGTTTTAGGTATAGATAATGATCCATTGATTAATCCTTGCTGACCGGACTTCTTCTTTAATTGTTTCAGACCTAGTTTGGTAAAATGCACTCTACCATTTGTAGGTCAAGGTAACAAACAGTAAGGAGCAGAGGTGGGAGTCAACAAGTTATCTCTATACCTTGTGTTTGTTCTGCCCAGCCACTGAACCAGTGCACTGGTTAAACCAGATTTAACTCATCTGGTTCAATATCATTTCATAGCTTTAATGTTAAAAATAAACACATTTTTAACGTCTTTCTTCTGCCTCAAATTAGGATTTTTTTTTTTTAATTCTTTGCTTGTTTTAATTATTTCTTTGTAATATTTAAAATAACAGCATTTGCACATAATTTCTACATTAGTAGCCATTCAAAATTTCTCCAATTTCCTTGATGAGTCCTTGGCTGGTCTCCCACAATTCCTTTTAAACATCAATCTTTGTACTAAATTAGTCTTTACATTGCGTGCGGCCTGAACATTATTTTTAAATCACGTTTTGATCAGTTACTCCGTTTTCTGAAAAGCCTTTTTCCCCAAATACGTTTTTTCAGGGATGGTTGCTTTATACTTCCACCCACTTCTGGTTATTAATTCAGTCCTGAAAGACAATAGAAGCGAACCAACAAATATTTATGAAAGCTCTATAGAAACCACAATCATGCTTTATAAATGTGTTGCTTGCTCAGTTTGAATAAATTTTGCATCTTTTTGGTGCATTTTGTGAAACTTCTGACATTCCACAAACCTAAACTTCAGTTGCAGATGCTGTTTGGTGGTTTTTTTATGCTTAGTAGGAATTGTTAACTAAACAAAAACCAACTGGAAACATGTTAAATGTGTAAACATTACATAGGTTTATCATTTAAAGAAATGTAGAAAAAAAAGGTGAAATCTCTGTGAACTGCTCCGTTTTTCCAATCCTTTAGACCCCTAGGGACTGCGACGTACAACCCTCTTATTCAGTGTTTGTAGCTTGTCTTTCCAGCAGCTCTCCTGTCCGGGTCTTTCTGTTCTGCCTCACATTCATGCAAACAGTCACACGTTCACACGTCGCTCTCTCAGCCTGCAGGCTCGGCTTAAGCGAGGTAGCCAGCTGTCGCAGCTTTGGACCGGGCTCTGTTAACGCAGTGACAAGGGGCCCGTCAGACGTCCCAGAGTGTGAAGAGACGGCCGTCCTGCTGCCTCCCTCCACCAAACACCCACACACATATTTCCAGCCTGGAGCTGTAGGCGTCCTGCACATCCTTCGACACTTTTCCTTTTGCTCTTTCAAGCTTTCTCTGCATCATCCTGTCTTTCTCTTAACCTTTTGCAACAATAATGGAGTTAGATCATATATGTAATCCTCATTCAATGTACACTAAATTACATTAAAAAAACAACAGTAGATTATCTGAATTGTATGGAGCTAAAGCAGTGACAGCTTGCATTGACATAAAAAAATAGCACAAAAAGGTAAAACACTAAAAAGGTGAATATGTCATGAACTCCAGAATGTAGTACCCAGTATTGAGGCGAGACAGACAGTGAGAAGTTTCAAAATGTTTAATGAAAATAAACAGAACAAATGCACAGAGCTTTAGATGTGCAGATGCACAGCGGCTGAGGGGGGAGGCAGGGTACCACCCATCTCTGGCACTCTGGTTGAAAGAGAAACACAGGTAAGTAACCACAATAATCAGGTGGAAGATGATTATCCCTGTGAGCTTACCTGGTTTAAAAGTTCCGTCCATTCTCAAGGGTGAGGCAGGATCTAGCTGATGGACTGACAACGAGATGCAGAGCCGCCCACAGTGGCCCCGATGCAGCAACCCCAGTGAGCAGGCAGGAGTCCGTAGCCTGGTCAGGGTTTCCGATCAGAACCAGAAAAGGCAAATTCGTTCGAGTCCACAGAGAGTTTTGGCAGGTTCAGGATTCCAAGACTCAAACAGGAAGTTGAAGCAGACACGTTCGGATGCAGACAGGGGCAGAACAAGACGTATGAGGAAAACCATGGAACTTTAAACTGCCTCCCCCACTGAGCCAAAACAGGATCAGGGTGCACTCAGAGGATAAGAGACAAGACTACAAAGCTTTAAACTAGCTCCCCCCTGCCAAGTCAAAACAGAAACAGGGCACACTCAGCAGAGAAGAGCCAGGACACACACCCAGACACACACCAAGAGAAAACAAATAACCCCCTCTAACCACTGGCCTCCGAGAAAAGGAACATGAACCTTGGAAAACACTAAAACTAATGAACGAACATACATCAATGATCTGGCTCCGATAGCTAGGCTGAACCGTATATCAAGCAGAAGAAGCAGGTGGATGAGATGATGATAATTAGTGACTGGGGAAGGTTTGACAGGTGAGTGACGTGAGCTATTAGATCAACTATCAGGGCTGTGATCAAGACAGAATATTGAAAATTCAAACATAGCCACTGAAAAAAGGACAAACAGGATGGTTTTCTCGTATTCTGCTGCATTTTCTTTTCCACTTAGAGCCTTCAGTTAAGCCGCGCCCCCTGACACCAGAACAGTGCTAGCTTTTAGAGGGATGTTGACGGAAGGAACTCTGCAGAAACACTGAAACCATCCCACTCTGGGGAAAAAAAGATTTACAAAAAACTACAGCATTATACAAATATTTTATGATGTTTGCAGTTTCAGTTCCAAATCTCTTTGCCAATGCTAGCTGTCGCTGATTTAGCTTCCTAGCATTGCTGTTCTCTAATCTCTCCTCAGTCAGTGACGTCTTTCTATCCTATCTATAACTGACAAACCTTTGCCTTTTCTCTTCCAGTTTTATTTGTTTTACTAGCATCTAGCTTCTTTTATCATGTTCTATTTTATTGTTTAATTTACATAAAGCGATTTGAATTGTCTTTGTACTGAATTGTGCTATACAAAATACTCTGACTGGGTATCATGTAGGGTGAGCCGATTCAATTGTTGAAACATAGCTCACGATACAAATCGATTCTCAAAATAGCTGACATTGATTTGATTTGACTCCTATATCGATATTTATTACTTTCAAATTAACACTAAGTGATTCAATCAACAAAACCAGCAAAATATTATATTCATATATATTTTATATATATATTTTTTATATTTATATATATATTTAATTTATTGAAGACTGATGTCAGGTTAAGTTTTTGGGCAAAGCACTTGAAATGCAACAAACCAGTTTGCTAAGCTGGGATGGTCATGTTAGCTGCATTGTCTCTGACAATGGCCGGCGTTCTGTCAGATCAGCATACCCATAGTCAATATGCATAGACGTCAGATTTGCGCTTATCCCTTTAATTTTGTATGAAAAATAGACTTTAAACTACCTCAACCGGCGTGTATCCCTTTAGTCATGTACAAAAAAAACTATTTAAGGTCATACGCTTCAAAAAACACCAAAAAGTAAGTAATTAGACCCTGTGCTCCCTTAGCTTAATATTAAGTTAAAGGAAACGTAATAATTGTCCCGATCTGCTCCATGAGTTTAAACATTTTTTTAGATTAACCTGTTGAAGTCTGGGTGAAAAACAATGTCTGACTTCATTCGTTCAAGTTCGTAGAATTTTCATACATTACTTTTGTCAGATTCAAGGTATTTCTATGACCATTTTGGTTTGTTTTTTTTGTTTTTTCTAGAAAATTATAAACACAGTTTTTCTTTGTGTGCAATACCAAGTGCAGTTCTAATCCGGTAGAAGTTTTCCATTTACCAACTCAAATATTCCAGAATTAAGTTATAGTTTTAGAGAAGTCTTAACAATTAAAGTATAGGAGGTAGAGTTATGTTGGTTATTAAATTTAGAGTAAAAACTCTGTTTTGAGGAAATATTGCACTGTAGCTCTTAGACCAGACAGGATAGTGTAAAGGTGAAGCACGGATCAGATCCTGATAGAGATTGTTTCGACATCCTCAATGAGGTTCAACTATGAGGTTCATTTAGGACACTCTGATAAATGTCTGAATGCAGCTTTAGCGTAACAGCCCCCTAATGGCGTAAGGACACAACAATACAACCGGGAAGCATCTGCTGTCTCTGCTTACCGGTATTTACGCCATTGCATCCCCTCATATCCCACTTTAATAGTAATTATTTCAGGCTTCTTCAGTGGATTTAAAAAAAATAGTTGTCCATCTGAGCGGCGTTCCCCCTCCTCCCACCTAGTCGCTCGGTTTATACCGAGACGTTTCCAAACAGCCAGAGGCCCACTGCAGAAATGTGTTGAATGGCTCTCAGTCAATAGCCGCGGCGTTGAGCAGCTGTCCTCTGCCCGTCACGCACGCATGTCTGAGCTGATGTGTGGAGTCATTGATGTGTGGAAACTGGCCGAAAGCGTCGCTGCCACAGACATCGACGGCTCTTTAAAAAACTCCTGCTGAAAGCATTTGTGACGGTTTGGCCGACGGGGTCAATGTTTTCAATCTGCTTTATGTTTTCAGAGTGGAGATCACAATGAGACACACTGACCTGCTGTAAATAGCCGTCGCCACCAAATTGATCCCTGCGACATTTAACGGACGATTTAATACCTCAGGATTGATTCTCTGGGCGGCTGTGATGTGACAGCTGAGGGGGGCGGGTTGTCAATGAACCGTGATTGTGGCCGTTTGTTTTCAGCATGGATTTCAACTTCAGAGAAAAATAATCCGAATTATATCCAAGGTCAAGTTATGTTGGATGCTTAAGCTACATATTGTGTGGTTGACCAAATAAAGTGACGATTTAACAAATCGTACCATAGCTGTAGCTTCTTCTTCTTCTTGTTTTGAGATTGATGCCATCTTCAAAAACAAGTTCTCATAGAGAAATAATCTGAGAAATAATCTGCCAGCGCAGGAAGACATTTCCACCAGGAAATTTTATATAAGGATAAATATTCTTAAATGGAGAGTTTGGTTCCCACACAAAGTGTAAAAAGGATATTAATAATGCTTTAGAATAAGACAATCCTTCTGTCTGTCTCCAGATCACCTACAAGGCCCTGAGTTCCCTGGATCCCAGCGCCGACCTGACCACCCAGAGGGGACGAGTTTTCAAGCTGAGGAACGAGACCCATCACCTGTTCGTCAGCCTCTACCCTGGAACCACCTACTTCTTCACCCTGAAGGCGTCCACCAACAAGGGCTTCGGGCCGCCGGTCACCACCCGCATAACCACCAAGATAGCAGGTAAAGGACACTGGTTTTGGACTCAGCTGGGCTCTGACCGGGTTTGTTTTACCTTTTCTCATCGACACTTTGAGGTTACAAGAGCAATTAGAGGGATATTTATTTTCTAAGAAAGAAACAGTTAAAAAGATAAGCTTTGAGTCAGTGTCCGTGTCAAAGAATGAAAGAGAGAACATCCAGTTAGTCAAGGCCAGATTAAGCTACTGTGATGAGAAAAAGCACAGAGAACATAACATAACGTACGTACGTTAGTTAGTTAGTTAGTTAGTTAGTTAGTTAGTTAGTTAGTTTATTATATACATTATATAAACAGAAAATAAAACAGAATGATGAAAAGGGATCCCTATGTCCTCCAGCAGTCTAAACCTATAGCAGCATTAAAACTGAAAGTACAACTAAATATAGAAATTTAAACATCGTCAACATGTACATTAAAGGTTAAGGGAGGTGAAATGTCTTCATCTGATCCATCATGTGCAAATTTACCCAGCCTCCCTGTCTTCATTAAGCTATTACTTTATGAGCAGTGAGTAGCAGAAAGTGCAAATAGTTGTGTTTAAATGTAGGGAGCAAAACAAAAAAAGTCCCCAGAAAAATCTATATTTCAGTACAGAGATTGGAAAATTCTACATAAGTTCTGGTCCTCTGTTACTGTTGGGTTCCATAAAATCTACAGATAAATCTTTTGATTTCTGCCCTGATTCAATGAGCTGATTCTGGCTGCTGTCCCTCTCTGCTCCTGGTAACTTTTGAATCCTGGATGTCCTCCTGTAGGCCGGATTGGTTTGATCTTATCCAGGACAGAGCCGTGCTTCTCATGGCAGCCTAACGTCTTCTGTTTTTCTCTGAATGTGCCTCTCTCTGTTCCTGACTGACTGGCAGCTTTCTGACATTTTCTCTCCGTTTGTAATCCTGTTTATCTGCAGGCATCAGTTCACAGAAAATGTCAGTGGCACCAATAAAAAGGCAGAAACAAACTGCTTCATAAGACAACATTTCTACACCAGAATCGTCCGGGTTTTTGTTCAGGCTGTTTTTGGAAGGCCGTCCTTTGTTATTTTAATGGGAGAATGACTGATAGCAAAATAAAAGCTCTTTTTTTGTTAGTCCCTCTTTGCCTTTTCTATCTGACTCCTTTCAGTGATTTTAGATTCCTGCTTTCTCTTCATTTTATTTTTTTCTTTCAGCCAAATTTTACTCTTTTGTATTTCACCTTTCAACAATGTGACATTTTTTTTTCGTTGTTTTCAGTTTCCTCCACCCTTCAAACAATAGGAGCTTTATTAAAAGAAGAAAGTCTGCATATTGTTCCCATCTTTCCAACATGTAGCTGTGATGCTTCTCAGATTTTAACACTCAAAAACATCTAAGAGATGTTGCTGCTACCTACTGCTTAAAGTAATGCAAATTCATTCATTCATGGTACTTTTCTGCTCAGAGCATAAATAATCCATCTGATCAAGTCTTAAAATCTTAGATTCAATCAACTTGTGTTTTTGATCTTCTTTTATTAATCAATCAATTTTAAGAACACATATATCATGATTTTTATACAAATCACAGCAATATTTGCAGCATGCAGGTAGATTTACTGCAAGTAGGTTTCACTGAAATAAATTAAATATGACAATGAAATAAGATGACTATTATTTAAAACGGAGAAAAAAATGACTCCTTTATGTAATTTTTAGTTCATTATATCGAATTCCTCGTTCAAATAAATTTTTCAAATGCACTGATTTATATATATCTATATATGTATATATATATATATATATATATATATATATATATATATATATATATATCTACACACATTTATATTGATTTTCCAATTCTGAATATTTTCATAGCACAAGACTAACATGACAGTCCAGGGTTCATTATTATCTTCATATGGTGAACGTTCGTGGAACAAAACGGTGCACTTAAGGTGTTAAGTCTAATAATCAGCTTAATACAGTTTGACTGGTTGAAGATTAATTATTCATTCGGGCATTTAGTTTCCCTTTAATCCAAACTTTGTCCAGTTTTGTCTCCTCCTGTCCTCCAGTCTCTGCATCATGGATTATATCTCCTCCATGATATCTGTCTGTTCCTCCATCCGTGTCAGTAGGGTTCATTTCTGCCTCAGTAGAATTTTATCAACAGATTAATAATCTAATCAGTTTTTTTGGTGAGATCTCAGATTGTAAATTTTTTTTATATGGGCTGATATGGTGTTTTACTTTCCACTGTATACTCGGTTCATGGTTTCATGAGATGTAAAGTGAGAAATAGTTAGAATTGGTGTCCCCCTCCCTCTTAGCATCACGTCAACTCTTCAGTTTTATCATTAAAGCTCAGATTCAGCTGAGTACACCCCCCCCCCACTACCACCCTACCCCCCATGTCATCGGCATGTTGCAGACGCAGGCCTCTCTGTCAACACCTGCAGGGATATTTAGCATGACCTTTTCCTCTTAGCCTCCTCCCTTCAATCATTCACACTAATCTTAACAACATCTTGCTATAAGTAGAAAGAAAAGAAAGAGAGATGCTCCATCCTCACATGAACGATACGTCTCCCTCCAAATGTCACGCCATCCTTAATCTTCATTATCTCATTCGAGGTCCAAAGAACAGCCAGATTTTTGAATTAAAGGGACACAGAAAATTGAGAGGGACGGAGGGGGGGCTCCTAGTGTTTCTATTTCACTCAGACGTTTTATAGCCGCAACTCTAGCATGAAGCTGTGACACATGTGGAGGTAAAACCTGGAAGTGATAGAAAGTATCTCAGCACAACATTCATTCGTCTCTTTGTTTCACTTACAAGCAGCGGATGAGGTTATTGTCATCAGATGAATAATTGTTTGTGTCTATGACAGGTGGGCGGAGCAACAGAAACTAAACTCAATAAAAAGGGGAACTCCTCCAACATATCATTACTAAAGTAAAATTACATCATTTCTTAAGTCCAGCTAAAGATTACTTTCCTGATTTCTAAAGAGTCGGGTCTATCTGCTCCTTCTTTAGCAATGAGCTTTGGTTTTAGCCTGTGAATGCAGTTAATCCCTCCGGTTTCAATTCAATTTATTTATCTAGCACCAATCAAAAACACATCATCTCAAGGCACTTTACAAAGAAAATTCAACCAGTTCATACAGTCAGATTGGTTCAAACTTTTTTATCTAAGAAAAACCTGCTGATTGCATCGACTTATTGACTTGAAGGCAATCCCTCAAACCAAGCATGCTTGTAGCGACAGTGGAGAGGAAAAACTCCCTTTTAACAGGAAGAAACATTAAGGAGAACCAGACTCAGAGTGAGCGACCTTCTGCCGAGGCCGGCTGGGGTTCAAGGAGACAGAAGCAGAGATACAAAAGGCAACTGTAAACCAGCTCCACAGGTTGCCCCGTCCAGGAGAAACACAGCCAGGCACACCAGCTCCAAGCCAGCTCTCATGTCAGAGGATGAAGAGAGCACATCCAGTTAGTCACAGTCAGAGAAACAGGACTATACTGAAAAACAGGCTGATCTCCAACATCTGTAAACAAAGGTGTTGATGGCAGCAGCACAGCTGATATTTATCTCCAGGATGGAGTCACAGTCAAACAGGAACAGACCAGATGACTCTACTATGACGAAAAAGCAGAGAGAGCAGAACATTAGAGATTGAACAAATACTGCAGAATCGAGAATAGAGATAGAATGATGAAAAGGGGTCTCTATGTCATCCAGCAGTCTAAGCCTATAGCAGCACAAATGCAGAAAATAGCTCAGGATAGTCTAAGTTTTTTTAAAAAGGTATAAGAAAGGTAGAAACACAGTGTGGCCAAGGTATATCGGGCTGTTAACGCAGTTTGTGAGCCAGATAGTGAACCTCTGCCCCTTTGAGGTCAGGACTCTGTGGAGATCAACTTTCTCCACACTAAACTTTATCCACATGGAGGCAGAGAACACACAAAGCTTGTGCTGACAGGAAGTCTCACTCTAACATGAATTTCATGTTGTGTATTTTAGTTTATCCAATGAGGTCACTCACATGGGGAGATTTTACTCCAATAAAACCAGTGATACTTCTTAATGTTATTAACTTAGAAAAAAGCACAGGACAGCAAAACTACTCCTGAAAGTATATCTTGTTTAAAAGGTTTCTCAAGTAAATGTAAATAATTTCTAAACTGGTAAAAAAAAAGGGGACGTCTAAAATCATTACAAAAACCTTAATAAATTTAGCAAATGTCTTCTTTCTTTGAGATTTTTAAACCTTGAAACAAGTGTAGGCAACACTTACAATTAGAAATGGTGTCATAAAACTAGATAAATAATCTTACACCTCTAAACAGAAGTTTTTTGATCAGTGAGAATCAAATCATTTGTAGAGTCCCTCCTCTGAACGGGACGATGCGTTAGAGGTTATGGATGCTGTTGGGGCTCAAAATGTTAGAATTTTCTTTTGAAAAATGTCAAAACACTGGAGATGATTCACTTCATCTGTCCACCGGAGTGAGAAAAACCGTTTATTGACAAGTCGAATTCTAACACGCTGTCCTAAAATAATACCATACAGCGCTCACATCTCAAAAGCTATTTCCCCCCAAAAGCTGCCCCATTCCTCTCAGTGTATTTATCCCCTTTTTGTAACGTAGTGTGAATGTATGTGCACAACATGTGGAAATCTAACTGGAATGTGTGTGTGTGGTGTTTTTCCATGATGGCCTGAAAAGAAAAAAAGATATGATTGCCAAAATTCTCTGATGCATAAACCGTTCTTTCACCTCTGCACTCGATTTTATTCTGTGTGTAAATGTTTCCTGTTCAAATATTCAGTTACCTATATCCTCTGTGCGTTGCTAAGTATGAATACTGAAACATGTTTACACAGTTTGAAATGGCCTCAAATTATACTGATCCATCAATGGTTTATTGAACCGTATTAAGCCGGGCATACACTGCAATTTTTTTCAATCCTTGCACGCATGTATAGCTCACACTGTACGCCGAAACCCTGCGGTTGGTCTTACAGTTCGAGTTCACAGCTCACATTGTTCGACCTGACGTGTTTGATTTTCTCCCGACTTCATGATTCCTGATCGGGAGGTGGTCGTGAATGGCTGATCGCCCCTCGTTATCCCCTGTACATTAATTCTGGAAAGTCGGCCCGAAAAGGGCAAAACATTTTACAGTGTATGCCCGGCTTAAATCATTTGGGACGTCTCTAAACTAAACATGAGGTTAACCATCATTATGAGGTTTGCTCAGACATCTGCCTTTATTCTAACCCTGACATGAGCTCAGATTTAAAGTAGAAACTATAAAGAACAGGTGAATGAATCAACCAGACAGCAAAAATTTGCTTTCAGAATAATAGAAATCTGATGACTGATTTGAAAGTTTAATTGTACAGTAAAAGTTTCTTCTAAATCCTTATGTGGTATTTTTGCTGTATTTCTGGACCATATTTGAATAACATAGACTGTACAGGTAGCTGTCTTTCATTAAAAGTTCCCACAGTATTTCATGCTGCAGAATCGTCTCGTTTCAGCTCCCATGATGCCTGAGTATGAATCAGAAAGCGCGCTCAATGAGACGGAGACAACCATCACCATCCTGCTGAAGCCCGCCCAGTCCAGAGGAGCTCCCATCAGGTTCACCTCTTTACTCTGTCTCTAAAATAATCAACCTTCATCCTGGTTCTTCACTCTATGGTCACCTTACCTTACTTTGCGACTCACTCTGTTTCCATCCAGCTCTCTTCCTCTGGAGAGACAATTCAACTAGATAATCATCTGATCATTTGTCATTTATACTCTTAAAGGTCTTAGCTTTTATTGCTGGAAAAGTGTGGCATCTGTTTCATTCAATTTGTTAAACCAGTTGCATAAAAATAAAGTTGACCACATTGTTCTTTTATTTTAAACCAAATGCGTAATCAGAGCTACAAAATTCTACAGAAAATCGGGTGTCCAAGAATTCACCAACATGGTGCAGATTATTATTCAATGTTTTTCAAACCTTCTAATTTTTTATTTCGTTAATTAATCTCCAATGTTTTTCATAGTTGAAGCTTCAGTTGTATTTATAGTTCTGTAAAAAGTGAAATTCTTAAACATTTTAGATCATAAAAGCCAACTGTATAGTTACTTTGACTAGTAACTAGTTCCCTTGATTGCGCAGTAACTGAGTAACTTTTTTAGAAAAGTAATTAGTAACTTTAACAAATTATTGTTTTTAAGTAACGTTTCCAACACTGAAAAGCAATAAACACATCTCTACCAAACTTATTCCAGCATCAGCAGGTATAAGTATCGATTGCTTTAGATTTAGATGACATAAAACCAGACAGATGTATCCAGAATTCAAGGCGAGTCAGACAATGGGACGTTTCAAAGCGTTCAATGACAGGGATGATAAAACAGAAAGGAACAGAAAGATGGCCTGTTGAGGATAAGTGAACCGCAGCGGCTGCAGGAGGGGGGTGGGGCACCTTTCAATCACTGACGCTCTGGTTTAACAGTTCAGTCCGTCCTCTCCAAGGAAGACAAGATCCAGCCGATGGACTGCAAAACGAGATGCGGCTCAGAGCCGTCCAAAACGTCCCCGATGCAGCAGACAGGATAACGATCCAGGTCTGAGAAACAGTTCAGAACTGGACAGTTCCGAGATCCAGGAGTCCGTAGCCCAACCGGGGTTTCCGATCCGAACAGGAACAGAAGGATCCAGGGTTCCAGGAATCCATAGAGCGTTCAGGCAGGTTCAGCGTTCCAACCGTCCAGCAGCGAGCTCAGACAGACTCGATCATACGAAGACACGCAGGCTCAGAGGTAGAGAGGAACATAGACAAGACATGGTATCGGGATAAATGCCAAACTTTAAACTGCTCCCCCCCTAGGAGCCAGGATCATGGGACAAAAACTGACCACCCACAATAATAAACCCTCTAAATCCACTGGCCTCTGGGGACGGGAACATGAACCTGGGACTTAACTAAAACTCATGTATGAAACATGAATAACTGAGACGACAACATAACACGAACAAACTAAGAATGAACTAAGAAATACTAACGAATAATGATCTAGACCCGATAGCTGGGCTTAATAGCAGAGGGAGCAGGTGAATTAGATAAATGATAATTAGAGAGCGGGGACGGAATGGCAGGTGAATGAAGTGAGTAATCAGATCAGCTACCAGGGCTGTGATCATGACATCAGAGCTGTTAAACCCGAGCCAGGGGATAAAACATATCTAACTCACGTTTCATATTCTTTCAACTTTTTAAAGTTCCCTCAGAGTTTCTCATGAGATGGAAACATGGCGTCTCTGATCTTAAACCAGCGCACTCCGTCTTCTTATTCTATGCTCCCTCTAAAAGCCGTCTTTCATCCAAAGCGGTAGAACGTTCAGGACGTGACATGGAGAGAGACCCATCTTTGGTCATCAGCAATTATTTTTTATGAAAGCCACCAAACAGGAGCTAGGGATAATTGGCGGCGGCCCCCTCTTCACAGAAACATACTTTTCCCTAATTGTGTATAATTGTGAAGCGAGTTCTTGGCATAGAGGGTGGAGATAATTGCAGAGGGCCGCTGCATTTGTCCTGGCCGCTAAAGGAGCCCCTTAACCATTCATGGACCCTCAGAGCATAATGGAGACTCACACACACACAGAGACCAAAGCACATTTAAGAGTAGAAGCAGAGCAACACCTGTGCAGATAAACACACAGCTGTTAGCATCCGTTAATGCACAAACTTGATTTTCATTCTTCTATTTTTATCTAGAATTAGGTTGTTAGATGTGAGCCTTTGGATGCTGGTCTTACCTATGTATAAATATCTATATGTATAAAGATCTATGGCAGCATTACACTATCAAGCTGCCGTCTACCTTTGTGAAGCAGGAAAAAGACTAATACAAAGTGAATCCAGTAGAACATTTTATTGCCTACCTGAAATGGGTGACAATAGTTGAATAAACTTTTGGCTATCAAAATGGTATCAGTGCGCTATTTGTTTGTACTCACTGATGCCGATACCACCATTTTAGTGCTGGATCGGGCCCCGCCTGATACTTGTTTCGGTATCGGTGCAACGCTAATTAAAATGATATAATTTGATAACATCCACTTGAAATAAGAGAATACAGTTGTTTTTTTCTTATTTGAAGTGTAAAATGTCTGTTTAACTTCCTCAATCCAAGAACAAATACATTTATTTATTATTTATTTCCAGCATAAGCTTAGAAATAGGACTATATACTTCTAAACTTTGAAGGAATTATAACTGAATAAGGAGTTTTCTAGACAACTTTATCCGTCAGTGTTTTGTTGCCTGATTTTCTATAGAAATAATCTAAAATCCTTTTTTTTTTCAGCTCCTACCAGCTTGTTGTGAAGGAGGAGAGAAAGTCTAAAAGCCGTCGTGCCGCCTCTGAAGCTCCGGAGTGTTTTTCTGCCATTTTCAGCTTCAGGAACGCCTCCGTCCTGAACTCTGCGTACTACATGGCTGCTGATCTGCCGCCATCCAGCCTCACGGTGGTGCAGCCGTTCACGGTGGGGGACAACAAGAGCTACGGAGGCTTCTTGAACCCTCCGCTCTCACCTGCCAAGAGCTACAGCATCTATTTCCAGGCAATGAGCAGGGCCAATGGGGTGAGTCTGAAATCTGGCTTCAGAGATAATGAATGCTTTTAATTGAAGGATTCAAAAGCAAACCGAGAAACAAGCCTCTACTCTGCCTTGAACATTTAGCACAAACACATTTAATTGAGTCTTTTAAACACCTGGTGCTCATGAATGAAGGCTGGTTTATACTCAAAAACCAGGTCATCTGCATGTGTGTCGCAGTTAACACAAATGTGCTCCCGCCTCTCCCGCAGACACTCTGCTGCAAAATAGTAGGTGACCGCAGACAGGAGCCCTCTGATTGATCAAATCTACATCCACTCTACACTATTTCCTTTTTGGTACCTTACCGGCCTTTGTTTTTATGACCGCCATTGTGGTAAACGATTGGTAAAGTTGGACCAGCTGGAAGAGCGAGGTGCACGAGAACACTGGGACCCTTTTTCTACCTGGATCCCCGCTCTTTTTGGCCCTCATTGTCCCTCCGTTGTCACATAAACTTGCCCTCACTTCCTCACCACCTCTGTCATATCTAGACCCACCGCTAGTTCCTGATTGTCTCTCTTGCGTTGTGGCGTGAAATAACACAGCACAGACCACGCTTCAATGTTGGGCATAAATCAAAAATATCTTTACAAGCTCACTGATACACCCTGCTGTGGGAGGATAACCAGCCCTTAAGTGCTGCTAATAGTTTTAGACCAAAACATTGAAACCAGTTGGTTATTTTATATATTTATATTTTAAGTTTATTTTTAGTTTACTATCTGTTATTCGTGTAGTTTGAACTATGCAGTAGGCTGGATGATATGAAGAAAATCTAATATCGCAATATATTTTGGTTGTATCGTGATACACTATATATCACAATATGTTTTAAATTACCTTTAAAAACAATAAAGTGCATAAAATTGCACTGAGCATTTATTTATTTCTGTATTTATTTTTAAAAATGGCAGAGTTGGTCCTCCATATTTTTTTAGGCTCTTTTATTAAATCAAAGGGGAAGCTTTTCTTCCACTGACCCCTTTTTATCAATTAATCCCACCGACTGCTGATCCTCCATCTTCGACCAGCTCCCTACTTTAGAAGTATTTTAAGAATCAAACTTCACTTTGTTCAATTTCCATAACACTTTAAAACCCTTTGAGGCTTGTTTTAATTTCCTCCTGCCGTAACCAGGGTAACGGTGCAGAGAGCGATGCCTGGTGAGTCGGCCGAAGCCGTGATTCGCCCCTCGATCCTCCCACATGGAGACGGACAGTGAGGTGGAGGCCTGTACTTCCTGCATGGCTGATGGATTCAGGCTCGTGTTCAGACCTTAAATCAGGTTTTTCAGGCTCCCTATTTGATTGGATCACAGTCGATCCAATCGGAGTTAGATTAGTCCGGATCACGGAGTGGAAAATTGTGGGTGTGCTGTGGGGCGATGGTGGAGAAAGTAAATAGAAATATAAGTGGGCCTGTTCAGCCACCATAACCCAAATGATTTGATGGGGAAGTCAGGCTTGGAAAATGGGCCCTCAGTTGGATTATTCCTTTCTATATTTGCGCATTCTGCCCATCCTTCCTATTCCCAGATTGAAACTGTTGCTGGCATTTCAAGACGAGAGACATATTAAAATTTGTCCATTCGCTTTCCCAGCGGCTGCGGTTTTTACTGCAGGGCCAAATCAAATGCTGAAGCTTTAGACTCCTCATTTCAGGAGCAGATAGGTGTGAAGGTGATATTTGTCAATCAAGGATTTAACTAATCTGCTTTTCTCACAAAGGGATTTGATTTAATTTCTCTTTCTGTCACTCACTGCTGTGGGAGTCAGCGTCGGTTTGTCCCGAAGGCTGCAGATGCTTCTTGTTTGCAAAGAAACTCCTTGTTTTGCTGTTAGACGGCTATGTTGGTGTCAGAGTTTGATCCTGTGGATGAAAGAGCTGCTCATTCCAGGCCAGTCTTGGATAATCCGACTATTTTAGTTTTCCCCAATGAGATCCGCCTGTCCATCAAACCAGAGCCACGCCTTCCTCCCAGCCTTTTATTCTCAGTCAGGAGAACACTTAGGAGGAAACTGTTCCTCAATCCTCCCACTCTCTCCTCTTTTTTTTTCATCTGTGCGTCTTTTCACAGCATTTTAGGCATAAATAATCCGGCTTCCTACATGTACGGAGTGAACTTTGTTCCATTTTTTTTTTTTCAGGAAAAAACTTGCTCGTAAATTAATGTGAAAAAAACACAATACAGAAAATCAACTTAAAAAAATTATAGTGTTTCTGCTGATTACTTAGATTTAAGTTTTTCAAATTATTTTAATTGTTTTGTCATTATTTATGTATTTTATTTCTTTTTTAAATGTTTGTTTTTTTTAGATTAAGTTTTTTAAATGTAATTATTATCAAATTGTGTTTCACGTTCTCATTCTTTCCCTTTGGGGGCGGGCATTTCTCTGGAGCAATGAGCAAAGAACCATTTCTATTGGTCAAGAGTGAGTGTTTTCATTGAGCTGGAAGTGAAGATGATGTAATCTATAAAATGCAAAAAATAAAAAAATAAAAAAAGAGAGAAAATCTCAAGCATAAAAAAAGTTTGAAAATAAATCTTATTTTTAAGAGAAAACATATAAATTCGATTGGCAGATCATCACCTCCTGAAATTAAGGGCAAATACATCATAAAAAAAATTACATTTTCAGATCAGTTTTGCAGTATAAAATTTAAAATTAATTAACAACAACAGCATCATCAAATGCTACACAAAGCATTGTTCAGTGGGATTATTTAAGTATGGTGTGAAAGCTTAGACTTAAAAACACCAGTCCAAGTATTTTCACATTACCACTTAGGCCAGTACAAACCTGGTTAGACACCTGTAAAGGGCCTACTGTCATAAAACGGGACAGGTAGACCCAGTATTCAAGGTGAGACAGTCAGGTAAATTAAAAATGTTTATTTAGAAAACAACTAAGGGAACAGAACAAAAGCGTGGGACTGTGGAGCTGTGGCTCGGACATTTGGACACTCTGGAGGTAGGAACACAGGTAAGTGACCATGATCATCTGACAGGAGATGATTATCCATTTGGGTCACTTACCTGGTTTGAGAGTTCAGTCCACCTTCTTTGAAAGGGGTGATATCCAGCCGATGGGACACTGGCTGGCGCCACCCAGAGTGTCCCAGATGCTGCAGCCCCGGAGAACAAGCTGGAAGCCGACCCTGGTCAGGGGAAAACAGAACAGACAGCAGCAGTCCAGGAATCCAAGAGTCCTCAGCTGATCAGCGGTTCCGACCCAAACAGGAACATAGGGATCTAGGCTACCAGGATCCCTCAGAGCGTGGAGGCAGGTTCAGATACAGACGGGTCCAGAAGCGTGTCCAGACAGACAGCCAAAGAAGCAGACGGGCAGGCTGGGTGGTTGAGTGAAGCAGAGACAAGACGGGGCACCAGGATTTCAGCAGGACTTTAAACTGGTCTCCTCCTAGGAGCCAGGCTTACAGGAATAAAACTCCCCTTCTCCGAGTTCCGAGCCTAAAACCCTGAGGGGTCCGTGGAGAAGGACCAGGACATGATCAGAAGACAAGACAAACACGAAAACCCTCTCAATCCAATGCCAGAAACCAGGTCACGAACCTTACAACTAAACTAAAAACGACCAAACAGAATACAAAACACAAAACAATTATCTGTCCCCGATTGCTCGGGCTAAACCAAATATAAAGCACAGACGCAGGTGGAAAATTAGGAACCAGGCAGAACTAGGCAGGTGAATGAAATTAATAATTAAGTTGAAGCTATCAGGCCAGATCATGATACTCACTTAAAGAACTCCATGCAGACTTTTCTCCATGTCACATACCTCCAATCAGTGCATCTTAAAAATAGACGAGCATTAGTTAAATGCATGAAACTCAGGAAGATCAGAGGTAGTGAAAAAACAAGCTGCAAAGTTGGAGTCGCTGGAAAAAAAAGGAGAGGAAGAAGAGGAAGACAAAGAAAATGGGGTAAAAAATGGCAGAAAACAAAAAAAAAAACAAAAGGAAAGTTTGACACGCATGGAGAAACACGCTCCACCATGCTGGGGAAAAAAGACACCCAGACACCTTCTTTGACAAGTAAAAAGCCTCAGGGGTTGGCCAAGGCACTCTGACAATCAATGTCACTCACCACCACCCCCCCACACACACTAACATACCAGCAAAGACAGCACAGCGGTGACACACACACACACTGAGAGAGCCTCAGAGTGCAGGTTTAGGAGTTTCCAGGAGAGAGATTTTACCTTCTGACAGTCGCTGTCAATCAAGATGCACTCAGACTCCAAAATTCCTGAATGCACTTTTATTCCTGGCCTGATGAACAGATGGGAACTTTGCCATTAAGCAGCCTGTTATTAAATCTCCTAGAGATTTTTACCTACATTCAGCTAATCATCGTTTGCTGTAAATGAGTCAATAATCGTTTGGAATTTAATTTAAATGCCGAAAGAGGAATTTATATTTCTCATTTAAAGTTTACATCGGAATAAGCATCATTGAATCTTTGAACTTTGATCAAATAGCTTTTAAATGGTAGGGAAATCATATGTAAATGTCAAATCATTCTGGCTTAAACATGTATATAAATGTACTCTTCGTCAGACGATATTGTCCCAAAATTTAGAAATTTTCTATTTAAAAATAAAATCCTGTCTTTTTTTTCACATTATCTTATGCAGGCCAGTTAGTTATAGATCAGCTTGTACACCTGAATTAGGCCTGTCATATATCAATGATCATCTGTCAAAAAACATTTTTTCTGTCATAGCATCTTGATTCATATGTTGCTCCTAATATACGCAATGGTTGAACTAAGAATCTTCGAATCGCAGAGTAGTGGTGACCATTACAGGTGTATAGTTGGAGAGCGAATTATTGAGACTTATTAGGCTATAGTGTGCAGTTGTAAGAGAGTGAGCGATTTCTGACAGGGGAAACTCATCCACGACCTCCTACACTAAATTCTCCTCCTCTTGCATGTTTCCTCTGTCCATAGCGTTCCTTGACGGTGTCGTTTCTAAGTCACCAATTTAGTGCCCCTTGGTCCCAATGGAATTTCCCATTGGGAACTTACTAGCACTAACTTGCTAACTGGTTAGCAAGATGCTTCCGACAAACCGGCCACAATTAAACTTACTTGCGAACCTTCCGCAACAACAATGCCACAACCAATTACATTCACTTTATTCACTCTTGTAAAGTCGTGCACCACCTGGGAGAATTCAAAACTGCCACGGTTGGAACAGCCGCTTCCCTACGACTTTAAAGAAACAGAAAGATGGACCGACAACCACACAGCCAGGGCTTCTCCAGAACACACGAAGGGCCCAATATTCAATTATTTTTTTAGCTGTAAGTGATCGTCAAAGATTTCTTCACAAAAGTTAAGACCATGTGGTTGCTTCCATTTTAGGCCTCGTTCACACTGCAGGCCTTGATGCTCAATTCCGATTTTTATCATGAAATCCCATTTTTTTGCGTTGCCATTCACATTTCCAAATGTGAAATATTTGACAAAAAACAGGTTGCATACCTGCCAAATAAAATCAGATTGGGATCACTTCAGGCTGCTGTGTGAACGTAGCCAAGATGAGCCCTTTACGGGATCTACTGGCACTTTGAGAAAGACGAGGTTCTAAGCTATAGCGATGGAGGACATTTTTATTCAACCTGGAAACACTTAGATGGTGAAAAAGTAGCAATTAAGAAAATGGATTGATTGAAAAAAAAATAAGAAGACGTTAATGCTCAGATTGTTGAGCAGGAAGTGAGCATTATCCAGAGACTGGTCTAGCAGTTCTGATTGGCTGGAACAGAGGCTTATGATAAAGTGATTGGTTGAAAGTGTGACCTCCAGACTGAATAACATTTATTTTATTAAACGTCAATGATATTTCTAATAAATAAAATAAAGTACAACTTAGTAACTGAAATTGTTTTAAAAAAAGTATAAAAAACAAAATAATGACACTGCAAAAACGAATAATTTAATAACATTTCAAGCCCAATAAAAAGGCTAGTTTTTGATCAATGGAAATCTTCTCGCTAACGTCCAGCAGACCAAAAGAAATGGATCTATGCTCTGATCTGTAAAACACAATTTGAAAAGAATGAAATTCATGATATTCAATCTGAAAAAGAGACATGAAAAAGTATATATACTATATAAAAATATATTTAAAAACAAGATAGGGGGGGGAAAAAAGAAAGAAAATTCACTCCATAAATGTGCAGATCTGCACATCAGGTCTAATTTAATACCACATTGGAAACTCTTGGCATTTTTGGTATCCCATGTGCTTTTTTTTTGTTGTTGTTGCTGTTTTTTTTTTTTACTATATTTGTTTGGAAATTACTTTAAAAAATTAAACATGAATGTTATTTTTGTCATGACCCCTGAGAGAAATCCAAATATATTTTCTGCAAATAGTGTAGTTTCTAAAGTTGGTTTATTATAACTAGATTTGATTTGTTGATATTCTGAGTTAAGGATATTCAGAAGGGGCCCTAAAAACCAAAGCTGGAGAGACTTTGTTCAGAAGCTTTTAGGTGACATGTTGGCAGCTACTGTACGTATCGTCTCTGATGAAGACAAATGGGCCGGCGAATGACGGATGGAAATATGTGGGTGACAGGTGTGTGGGACAGGTACACTGGCTGGTGACAGCACCTTGTAGGAGGGGAGAAAAGGTAAAGGTTGCAGCCATGAAGGAAGGAAAAGAGCAGGTTTAAAAGAAAGGACACCCACTGACAGAGGAAAGAGCCCAAGGCAAAGCTGATAGGAAAAATAAGATGAATTCTTGAATAACAATGCATACAGACTTTTGAGACTTTCTGAGATTGTAAATATGATGAAATCTTCAGAATAATGTGATTAAAATGATAATAATTCATATTAAGCACACAAATATACAATGCTCTGCATCATACATTCATGTTTAATGTTCATGTTCAACATTTTCACTGAGTAAATGACCCTAGAGACTCAAATGGTTCAAATGAATCAAGGCTGCAATAAAAAAAAGACAAAGTTTAGAGAGCCGTACTTAATGAAATTTCTTTTTGTATACACGTGTGTACAAAATGACAAAATAAAATCTGTCTAAGTCTCTAAGTCTAAGTCTAAATGGAATAGTCTGACCAAGCTGGATCTCAGTATGGGAAAGAAACAAAAGTGGGCTGAAGACAGAACCCTGAGGCACTCCTTTTTTAACCAGCGCTGTCAGGGGGTAAGAGTTCGCTTTTCAGATATATTCTTTACCATACTGATATATATGATTAAAACAAAGAACAAAAGACCATAGAAGCAGATGGTAAAAAACACAATTTAATAAATAAATAAAAATAAGAAGAAAGAAAGCAGGTTTGCAGTGGCAGCAGATTCAGCAGCATGTCTGCTAGGAAGTTTGTTGGTGGTGGGCGTGAACGCAGGGAGGATCCATCACACTCACCTTCACGCTCACCCTATAATGGGGATGAAGTCTGGGGGAGAACTGACGGTTTCCTCCTGTGAACCCCGCTCACGTTACTCATAGGCTTTGGATAAGCTAAACGCCACCACTTATGAGTAATTTATACTTAACATATGTCATTGATCAGATAACTTACTTGTAACTCACGTATGGCTTACATGGGGAACAAGAACCTACTGCTTCTGCTTTACTACACTAAAGTTACAAGTCAGTTACACTAAAGCAGTAAAGTCAGTTACTGCTTTAGTGTAACTGACTTTAAATATGTATAAAAAAGCAATTTAAGTTGAAATTGCTGTACACTACAAAAAACACCAAAAAGTAAGTAGATAAATAGATTTTTTATACATGACTAAAGGGATGCACGCCCATTGAGGTAGTTTAAAGTTTATTTTTGGTACAAAACTAAAGGGATAAAATACAGGGATAAACTGAGATAAACTAAAGGGATAAATGTGTACTGACTATGGGTATGCTGGTCTGTCCGGGTTTGTTGATCTGACAGAACACCTGCAGGGGGGCATAGGACAATGGACATAGGTCCCCAATGTCCGAACGGAATATAATGGCTTATGGCAAAAACCAGTTATCAGATGTGAAGGATGTTAACTTTTTGTCTGTGTGTGTTTTCTCTCTACAGGAAACCAAAATAAACTGCGTCCGTCTGGCTCGCAAAGGTATGAGCACCCTTCCATTGATACACAGCATCATTAGTGAAGTATTAGGACTTTCATAGTATTTAGACTTTTGGTATCGACCCAGAGTAGCAGGTTCTATTAGGAAAGAGCTGTTTTACACCAACACACACACTCTGCAGGAAAAAGGCCAACTATTCATGACCTGTTGACCCTGCATGCTCTTCTCCCATCTCCTCTGCTCCAGTATTTCTCTCATTTTGCTCCTTTCCTTCTGTCCGGCTCTTGTTTCGTCATCTCATGCCACGTCCAGCCAGTCGGCTTTATTAGACCCACTGGACAGATGCTACAGCGTTACCTCCAGCTCTGACCCCTCCATTGCTCTCTCTGTGTCTCAGATCTTTAGTTGTTGTTCATCTTTCACAAATCCACCCATTTGTGCGCCAGGCTGTGTGCTTTGAGAGCTTTTCAGCTTGCTATCGATTCCTCTCACCTTCTGTTTATTTTTCCATCTTCATCAAGCATTGATTTGATTTTTCCACATTTTCAATCTCTATTTCTGTCTCATCCACAGTACATCACGCCTTTATTGCTCATTTGTGCACATTTCTCTCTTTTATAGCTTTTGGTTTCTTCATTTATTACACTGAATGTTTATTTCGTTTTTTTTCTTTAGGTTATAAATGTTAGGGTGTGAAAACACTACGCTATGACTATCTGCATTAGGAAAGACATGCTTCTCACTTTGCGGCTGTCTTCATACCCCAAAGTTTTCTGCTTAAATGTGGAAGCCTTTATTTGCATCAAATTGAGTCCGAATGTAATTTAAATGGACTTGTTAGTTTTAAAGTAGGCAGTGTTAAGTTGCAAAGCAGATGGTCAATTTTAAGAAAGCGTAATGGTTTTCTTAATGTAGTTCTGTAACAAAAATGGCAGCTGTCTCTTTAGTCCAATCAGAGAATTTTAGAAGCAAATTGAAGCTGAAATAAAATTTAAAGCAGTAATCTGGGTGGGAACCTTTCTGCACATAATGCAGGGATAAATCAGAGTTAGAGAGATATTTAATGTTGGCTCAAAAAAGTTTTATTTTAAAATTATCTGAAAGCACAAAGTCAAACAGGTCCAGTTTTTTCTGGTCATTCCAGGTCAGTTCATTTTCACTCAGTTTTATTCTCGTTGAGTTTAATCCAATTAAATCAGATCATGTAGATCATCCTATTATAAATATTTCAACTTCTCTTCAAGGAATTTAGATCACAAGGTGTCAGTAGAGAGGAATGTCTCCCTTTAAAGGGGTCATAGAATGCAAAACCGAGTTTCCATTGTCTTGGATGAATAACAACAGTTCAGTGGGGGAAATAGACGTACAGAGAAGTTCAAACCCCATCAACACCTCCTTTCTCTGCAAATCTCACAATTGTAAACTTCCACCTTAAAACGGGCGAATCCAAAAGAAGCCCAGAGTTGACGTCAATTCGGGGATGTTGCCTTATTTGGTTCTGGCCTGTACTTTAGTCACGCCCCGATATAGACATACAGACCAGCCCAGTGGTTCACTGGGCCAAGGGAGGAGGGGGTACGAAGTGTCGACTGCTGGGCCGATGACTGGACCAGACCTCAGCAGAGAGCCAAGATGCGCCCGTCCTCAGCCGGAGGCTGGGGGAAGCATGGGGCTGCCGGTGTCCAGGCTACGGTCGGGGTCGGGTTTGGTAGCTCCGTTTCCCGCTGGCTCCCTGCCCCCATCCGCCGGGGTTCCTGGACCAGCCCCAGAGCTCACGGCTCGGTTCTGCTGCACTGTAGTCGACCAAAATCCCAGACGATTTTCAAATTCCCCCTGGACATTTTTTTAGGTATGAAAATTAGGACATGTCTGGGAAAAAGAGGACATCTGGTCACCCTACAATGTCAACAACCTGATGTTTCAGTGAGTGAGTGCTTGTTGCTATGATGCGTCTTTGCTCAGCAGCTTCGCTCGTTGCAAACCAACCAATTAGCTCTCATAGAACAGCAAATATGCCATTTTTATTCCAACCAATGTTACACACCCTATTCAGAGACCCTAAGGACTAGCACCAAATACCGTATAGAACCATTCTCTGACCCCTTTAAAGAAGGAAAATCTCCTGCAGAAGCAGGTTTAGTTTCAGCAGCCGACCAGCGACAGATGAACAGTTCTGCAGTTTGTAAGGCATAATCAGAAAGAACAAAATTAGCCAGCGTAGCATCATGAGGAGGAGGAAAAGGTGTTCAGGACTGTAGTCTGACTGCGTTACTCCCTGAGGCACGGCTCCAGTGAGTCAGCTCTTTAAACTACAGCAAAATGAGACGTTTCTATTCAGAATATAAAGAACGTCTGTTTCTCTTCAAGATAACGTGGAGATGGATTTAACAGAGTCAATAAAAGCATAAAATTAGAGACACGTAGGAGAAGCTCTCTTTTATTTTCATCAGAACCCTTGAAGCAGAATTTTGATCAATTTCTTGTCTTTATTGCAGAAACTTTACCTTTAAAACCTTTAAAAACTCACAATTTAAAATTATACTGCATTTGAACTGCATGTTTCCTATGGAAATAAATTGGGGCCATAAGGTTTATTCTAAAATACTTTTTAGAGGAAGAAAATTAAAAACTGGGGGAAAAAAAAGTATGAAAAAAAGTATTTTAATGTGAGAAGAAAAAGATATTAGATGTGGCTAAAAATATTATATTGATACCATTCTTATATATACATAAACAAATAAAATATTAAAAAACTGAAAAGTATTTTTTAAACTGAAAAAAATGTAAAAGGATTTTTTTTTTTAAACCAGAAAAAAAAAAAATTGGCTACCTTTTTTTTCTTTTTTCTTTTTTGCAGAAAAAAAAATGTGCACTTAAAGCACAATTTTTAAACTGAAATGAAAAAGATATCAAACTGAAGAAAATATCAATTTAAAATATAGGGTTTTAAAAAACAAAGGTATTTTTAAACTTTTAAAACAACTTTGCCATTTAAGAGTTTTCTTTTTTAGTTTTAAACTGCTTCCCCTTCGGCATGAAGACATGGAGGGACAGACACCTTCTTCCCCTGGACTAGATATTCCCACTGTGGCATTCAGGAACTGTGGAAAATTAAAAAGCCTCCAAAAGGCTATTGGCATTGTGCTTTAGTGTAACTGACTTTAAAAGACTGACATATTTCAGTGATTTAAGTGTCATCAGGGAGATGATGTAGAGAAATGTAGACGTTTCTACTTCCATGGGTTCCTGAATCCAACATCTGTCTAGGCAGCTAAACTTTCAGTCATCATTCCATGCCTCACATTATGTTAAGCCCCGCCCCCAATTAAAAAATTATTTAAAAAAATTGGAAATTGGAAAGTAATTTTAACATTTTTTTTTTCAGTTTTTTTTTTAATTTTTCAGTTTCAAATAATATTTTTTTTTATTTTCCAAAAAAATTTAAATTAACTTAAATTAGCTCCATAATTTCCACCCCCAAAAAAAACATTCTTCCCACATTAATATGTCTGAGTTGACTTTAAAATTGTTTCAGTTGTGGGATTTTCCTGAAAGCCACAGCCACCCCTTAACCAAAGTCAGCCACCATGTTTTTGTTTTTTTTTTTTTTTCAAAAGGTTTCCCTTAACCTCCAGCCTGGGGCTGAAAAGTTTAATTCCTATAGATTCCCGTCGCACCGTTTCCCTCCCTCCTCTATAATCCAGAATAATGAGGTAGACCTTTACAACCTGCAGCGTCTCTGAAACAAACATTTTCTGTCAGCTTTATTGAACCGTTCATCCAGTAGTATTTCAGTCAAGTCGTCTGCTGCAGACGATATGAGTCAGATATGGAGAGTGCTTCATTTCCCTGCAGCAAACACATTTTAGAAGCACGCTATGTGTTTGAAATGAGCTGCCAGATAAGAAAATTCAATGTTAAAGAGCTTCAAAACAACTCATCTTTGGATTTCGTTACAAGTAGTGAAACTGTACTAGCCGCAGTATTTCAAAGTGGAATGATCACAAATAACGGCTGACTGTAAAGCATGGCCTGGTAAAACCCTGAAAGATAATTTATTTCTAATGTTATATCTTGAATCTATTGTCTATAGATCTGTCTCATACTTTAAAGATCTGAGCCTCTCTGGCAAATATGTTTTTTCCAATTCAATCAATGGTCAGCTCCAGTGGCCTCGACAGGCAGCTCGCAGCATAACAAGCTTCAGCTCTACTGAAACATGAGACATACAATACAGTTATTCAAATGCAGATCAAGTTTAATCGGAAAATCCTGCAACATTGGATAAATATTAGATCGCTTTGCTTCCAGATTCTGCTTGGTAGTTCTTCCTCTGATGTACCTGGGTATAAAATCAAGGTAGTGCATCAGTAAATGGAAAAGGCAGCTTTGTGGTAGTCACTATTCAATTAGATTTATTTCTATAGCGTCAATTAAAAACATGTCATCTCAAGACAGTTTACAGAGATGATTGAATCCGATCATCCAGCTGATTGCATCCAGTCATTTGCAGGATCCGCTCCTCCTGGATGAGCAGCTAGAGAAATGGCGACTTTATAGCAATCCCTCACAACAATCATGCATGCAGCAATAGTGGAGAGGAAAACTCCCTTTTAACAGGAAGAAACCTCCACCATCTGCTGAGACAAACTGGGGTTCAAGGAGATACGGAAAGTAAATGCTCTGATCTATAAAGACTTTCGATATTAGAAAAGCTAAAGGTAAACTAGCTCCACGGGTGGCTTTGCTTGGGAAGAAATAGTTAGTCATACGAGCTCTGAGCCAGTTTTCATGTGAAAGGATGAAAGAGAACATACAATTAGTGACAGTAAAAAAGAAATCAGCCAAACTGCATAATCTATTATGGTATGGAGTAAAAACTGTTATATTACCATTTAAAGCAAAAAACAAACAAACATGTTTTGCTAATGAAAATTTTAAAAGAACACTATTTGTAAATGGAAATTACTTTATTCCAAAATTTGCATATTATATTACATTTTTTTTGGTACCTTTATTTGTAAAAATTCTGTTTTTCAGACTCAGTTTTATGAATTATAATTTTTTTCAGTTTTGTTTGTACAGATCAAATTTTCTTCAGGCTTCCCTCTGAAGTGAGGAGCATTTCTTTTGGTCTGCAGGCCGTTAGCACATAGTGGTCAATGTGCGCATTAAGAGCAAAAGATGATCTATGAAACATAATTTTAAAGATTTAAAATGATAAAAACTCAATCTGAATGAGAGAAATTTCAAAAAGTTAAATTATTAAAAAAATGTATTTGTTAAAAAAATTCTAAAGATTAAATCTATAAAACAGCAAAAATACTTGTCTGTCAAATTTCCATTTACAAAACTTGTTCTTTGCTTGCAACAATAATGCACCAAAATTCATGCCATTAAATGGTAGTTGCTGACAGCAGCAAACCAACTGAAAGGGCAAAAAACAAAAAGAACATAACCTAGAAGAAAAGACAATCTAAAAACTATAATCTAAAAACTACTGCAGAAATTCAGAAATAGAAGCAGAGAGAGAAAAGTAGTCCCTTTGTCCTCCTGCAGCCGAAGCCTATAGCAGCATATCCTTGCTTTTATGTTTTAGTCTAGGCTAAGACCTGACATGAGCTGAATTTGAGGTGTCTTTCTTTTGTATTTAAAAAAAAATGCAATTTCCCAGAAAAAAAATTTAATAAAATAACACCGTTGACATTTTTATGGATCCAGATATTTTATGCCTTGAATTCCAAGCGCAGTTAAAAAATCCACAGAAAGAGAGAATTATGCTTTAGCTTCTTTACAAAGAAATAGTCTGAAAAAAACAGAATCAAGCATATAACTGCAAATAAAAACATACTGGCAAAAGAAAAAGTTGAGTACCTAATCAGGAGGTCAAAGGAAGATAAAGTTCTTTCTGTGAGATCATTTTCTGGTATCGAATGTAATTTAGAAAGAGCTGCAGTAGTGGTCAGAGGTGGGAGCAGAAGGTCAGCAGACACAAAGAAAGCCTTATAGATCCATAATTGAGGCTTTCTCTTTACCACAGGTGTGTTAGTGCCCTTATGATCACTGGTTTCAACATCAATCTGCTTTCAGGGGTTTACCCGCGCCAAAAGCAAAAACCAAAACATAAAAAAAACATCAAATAGCTCCTTCAAACTAAATGACGTACCCATTCCTGCCTCAGAAATGTGAAACCATATATCAGCAGACATAATTATCAGTTTCTTTCCTCTACAAGTTGCCAGAAAGATTTTTTTATCCATTTCTTCCTTTCCTCCATTGTCTCTTCCCTTTGGTTTTATTAACCCGTCAGTCCAGGCTGGCAGATCCCAATGTTAACTCCAAACACAACATCTGCATTCACTGACCACTCTTTACTAATAAGCATATTGGACACACCAGTCAGGCCTCCTCCTGGTAATTAGACGGACTGTTTAAGTCATATCCCAGCAGAAGTGCTATTGATCTCATCTCTCACCACAGCAGCTTCTCTCCTCTAGACAGATCAAACTGGGGGGGGATCTAATGAAACTGATAAATCAAACCATTTATCCTTTTTCTTAGACTTTTTTCTTCTTTCTTTTCCTTTTTTGTTGTTGTTTGTTTTTTCTCTCTCCCCTCTCTTCCTCTCATGCTTTCCGGCGGGGACGTGTGGCCCTTGGCCTTAGTGGTAATAGGTAGGGGACAAATAACAACGCCGTACATTCTAGTCATCCCCAGCGAAGGTGATTATTTCTCTATAGGCAGAATATCTTCTTCCCTATGTTATGTCACAGCTAAACCATACAACACGACGCAAAACACTAATTCATTTTGGTTGTTTTCTGCCCTACACCTTCTCCACTTTATCCCTCTGTTTCTTGATGTGTCTCGGTTTTGTTTCCATGGTTTCGGGGCTCTTTAGTTGTTGTTGTTGTTCCTTCTCATCATCATCTTCTCATCTTTACTGCATTTGTTTGCATGTTTGCTCGGCTTCTGGTGTTGCCGGCTGTGGTGGAAGCTCAACTGTCTTGCATGCAAATTCACGTCCTTCAGTGGTATCACGGTTTATAGTCCAAGAATTCTAAAGAAATAACAGAGGTTTTCTTTATTTTGGTTTATTTTTCATCTAAGAACAAAGTGTTTTACTTTAATCCTTTATAGGGCAAGTTACGGTCTTTGATCACTTGCATCCCCTTACAAATGGAGTCCCAACCCCATTCCTGATAAGGTCTAGAAGCACCCGATCTATATCCAGCCATTCAGCAAAGATGCTACATGGCTGCACATCTTATTTTGGCATGTGACCAATTAGATGAACCCTTGAATGATATGTTACCTACTGGAAATTAAGTTGGAAATAAAAAAGTTAACAAGTCAAGAAAAAAAGGTACAAAGCTGAAAATTTAAAAAGTAAAGTTAAAAAGTTTATAAGCCTCGTTTACAATTATATTTAGGTTTATAAACTAAAAAATATAAGCACCAGTATTAGCATCAAAGCCTCTAATTCACTGTTGTACCAAAAACAATTAATGTTTTTCATGAATCTCTGATAGAAGCACTTCTGTTATTTTTCTTAATATATTCCAGTAAGTTGTCGTTTCTTGTTATTACATTGACATAAAATTTTAATATCAAAATATCAATTTTATTTTAATGTTACAAAGGTAATAAGGTTTTGTGCTTGATTCCAATAACACTATTGGCTTAAAATTTTGCTTTTCCAAGTATTTCAGTTAGTGCTCTATAATTAAAATAAGGAGATAAAACAAAGGAAATCGTCAAAAAGATAAAACTTTGAAGCTGCACATTGTCTATAGATGCCTGTTGCTCCTTTCAAGTCAATGAACGACTTGAACAACAATCCACAACCTATGAGCCTGAAGCCAAATAAACACATGAAATAGTGAATTATGATGGAAGCTTCCATCTACCTTAAAATGAACAAAAGCCCCTTTTTCACAGCATCATTCTGCTCATTTGTTTTCATTCCTTCATTTTAATCAGAGACTTTTATTATTGACTCTGTAGAAATGATAATTAATTGTTATTTTCTATGGACTTTACCTCTGACATACATGAAACAGACTTTTTCTGCTGATCCCTGATATCTATTGGACCCCACTGATGCTATCCTTGTCTTTATGGAGACTTTGCATCAACTTTTCATTTAGTTTGTCTTTATGGTCCAAATTGAAATGGACGAACAAGTCCACCCCTTTGGAATGGGGTTCATTGTTTCTATTTCAATTTGCATGTCTTCTAAACAAAAACAAGGCTTTGTTCGGCTACTGTATAAAGCCTTGAACTCAACGCTATTTCTGACGTCTTCAAACTTGGAAAATAAGTCCAGTGGATTGTTTTTTTTTTCCTTTTTTGGCATGACTATGACCTGGATGACTGAGAATCTTCACCAGCATTTATAAAGTCCAATCTGCACAAGTTCATTCACTCAGCTTGGACTCACCTGGAGTTGTTTTCTCCAGGCCCCAATCTCTGCTTACAGCACCGTACGGCCATTGTTCGTTGCAGGAAACAACTTTAATTCCTGTACAGTGTGTAAAAGTAGAGATAAAAAGTTTTACCCTACACTAAAAAGCCTCCCTTCTCTTTAGATACTGTGTTTGTTTAGTGAGGAAACATGACAGCAAAACATAAATGTCTTTCAACGAAAAGTTTACTTTTTACCTGAACAAATCAGACACGACAATAATTCAGTTGTTAACGACCGCCGCTTCTTTCAACACACAGTGGCTGATGATTAAAGATGCAGACTGCAGCAGAGACAGTTACACATCCAACAAAGATCTACTGGAACCCTGCGTTCAATAGATAAGAACTGTTTTCATATGAAGGCAGAAAAGATTAAAACTGGATTTCATAACAAAGATAATACTTTAGGCCTCCTATCTTCTCAGTCTCTCTTTAATAAGCGAGCAGAAATAGATTGTTTCTTTGTGCTCATTTGAGGACTTTTTCCAAACTTAGAGATAGGTCCTAATAAAAATGTCTTACTTTCCCTTATTTAATTAAATCTGGTTCAAATTCAAACTCAAGAGCAAAGTAAATTAAAAAGTATGACTACTTGGAATATAAACTTTTTTTTTACTCACTGTAAGGGACCAGAGTTAAAGATCAGAATTGTGATATGCAGGGTTTAAGGATGCATCCCTCAGTAGATGTAGCTCCTCTTCAGTGAAAAACAAACATTCAGACGGATTCTCAGCTCTGTTCCAGTCGGATTCTTTTTTTTAAAGTCGTAGGGAAATAATATTTAAAAGTAAATCATTCTGGCTTAAACATGTAGATAAATGTACTCTTTATCAGATGATATTGTCCTAAAAGTTAGAAAAGTTCTATTAAAAAAAAAAAAATCTGTGTTTTTTTTCATCATATTCTGCAGGCCAGTTAGTTATACTGTACAGTACATCAGCCTGAACACCTAAATTCAGCCAATCAAATATCAACGCTCATATGTCAATCAAATTTTTTCAGTCATAGCATCTTGATTCATATGTCGCAGCTAATATACGCTACAGCTGAAATAAGAAATCAGAATCATGTCCTTTCCCATTGAGTTCCGTCCCAGTGTTCACGGGGATGGACGTCTGTGTCTTCAGCAGGCGTAGAGCTAACAGAACTGGCAGCGTTGCGAGGCAAGGGCTCAAACATGTACGGCTGGAAGCCTTCTACACCAAACCAAGCTTCTGCCGCCCTGGCATCCTCTTCCACAACATCTTCGTCCCCGCTTTCCTCCTCTAAATAAAAAATGGATGATGGAGGAGACTCATCCACGACCTCCGACTCTAAACTCTCCTCCTCTTGCATGTTTCCTCTGTCCATAGCGTTCCTTGACAGCGTCGTTTCTAAGTCACCATTTAGTGCTACTTGGTCCCAATGGAATTTCCCATTGGGAACCTACTGGCATTAAGTTGCTAACTGGTTAGCAACGATGCTTACGATAAACTGGCCACAATCAATCCTGCTCGCGAACCTTCCGCTACAATAATCCCGCCCCCTTGATAAATGACCAATCACATTTTCTTTATTTACTCGTGTAAAGTCGGGCACCACTCAGTAGAATTCGTGAGAAACGGTTGGAACAGCCGCTTCCCTACGACTTTAAGTCTGAGGGAAGAAAAGCGTCATAAAAACTGAAATAATAACAATATGAAGAATGTATTGCAGGCCTTCAGTGCTCATTTCTTAGCATTCTTATTATTTACTATAACTGTTTGAACCAGCCTCATGTGGCACATAGGTGCTTTCTGTCAGCTTCAATTGCTGTTACCATTAGTCCTGATGTCTGTTCTATCCGCCGCCGTCCAGAGTCACATTGTAACTAACGCTGGTGCTCTGCAACACTGATGCAACCGGCTGTGATGCGACTTGAAGTGGAGTGGCTGCAGCGCAAACCTGAAATTTTGAAAGATGCCAGTTTTGTTTGGTTTGACTTGGAGAGCTTTATTCCTGACGCCCCTGATTCTCATCTTCTCTCCTCAATGAGTAAAAACGTGCTTCCTGGAGCCGGTTGCCCTCTAAATTTGCAGCAGATTGAGTCAGACTCTGAAAAAGAAGGAGAAGATGTTTGTAGGTGAATATCTGGGGAGGATATGACATTTTAAGGGCACACTACCAACAAACAAAGGATGAAGCGCTTTTTAAGTAGCTGCACAGTCAGCAAGCAACATTCAACCGAGTCTGGAGTTAACACATGAAATAGATTAAGACAAGGGCGAACAAAAAAAGAGACACAGGCTGAATTCTTCAGGGGGGGAAGAGATGGAATAAGAAATAGACGTGAAAAAACAAAATAAGACAAAAAAGAAATCCAGCACAAACCGACTCCCGCCCTTGAATTTTGGGGATCTATTTTTATTTTTTTTTTTACTATTTTTGTGTTCAAACAAATGTATTGCTTCACTCCACCAGCCGCTGGTGAATCATCCATCTGCACGACTTCACAGGAGGCTTCAAATCTTAAAAGCATGGCTTTGAGATGCTGTACACCGTCTGTACTTATAAGTAGGAAGTAGGAAGGGAAAAGAAAAAACAAAAAGAGTCTGATGAGAAGAAAAACATTTACCTGGTTGGGTTTGAAAAGCAGGACTTAAAGCGTATTTAAGGACAAATGAATAAAGTTATTCATGGAGACAAGGAGGCTTCTTCTGACGGTTGCTGAAACTGCTGAAGCTAACATACTAACAATGTTAGTTTAAAGATTTTGATGATCATTTAGATTACCAAAAAACATTGATTCTCCTCTTAAACAAAACAAATGTTCACACTGATGAATCGTGATGTTCGACACAAAGGGGCGGATTTAGGAAATGTGGGGCCCTAGGCAATGACAGGCAGGGGGCCCCCTGAATTGAGAAGATAACACATAAAACAGACCCATTATACAGATAGAGAATTTTTAATTGAATAGATAACAGTTTTTGGTTCTAGGTTTTGTCCCTCTCTTCTTGTCCATATTCTTCTTGTTTTCCTCTCTATGTTTTGTATTCAGCTGACTTTTCATGCTGTCTGAAAAGGAATGAAAGATTTTTTCCAAGCACTAAGCTCACTTAGCTGATTGCTCCTTCCTGTGTTTCCAAAAAGCCAAAAGTAAATAACCCAGTCCTTCTTTTCACTGTAGACAAGCCATGATCTGCTTATCTGTTCTCCATTTTTCATTTGGATGAAATAATAGCTGCATGAATCATGACAGCAGACAAGATAGAGGAGAGCAGGAGGCGGGGTTACCAATCTACTCGCTCTGGAGAGCAGAGTTCGCTGCTTTTAAATGTTGTTGCCAAAGTCTCCAACAGCATGAAAAAGTCACTAGATTTGGCGCTATAAAAATGCTAGAGGGGTCTGAAAAATCACTAAATATAGCGACAAAATGGTTTGCTGCTGTCTGTTTGGACCTTTCTGAACATGTACAGCAAATGGACTGATCAAATATGGGGGACACTGGGGGTGGGGGGGCGTAAATACTCTTAATATTATAAGCGTTCTGATGGTATTCTAGTGAAAGAATTTTTATTAAAAACATCATTAATGTGCACACGGAATAGATGTATAAACCATACATGTAAACAGAGCCTCTGGGGCCCCCAGGAACTTGGGCTCCTAGGCAGCTTCCTAGGATTGCCCTAATGGTAAATCTGCCCCTGGACACAAAACACTGACAAAAATTGGTCCAATCTCGCTCTGATTCTACCCCTCAAAACATATGGCTCATCAAATACATAAAGAACTTTTCAATAAAGAGCTTTGCAGCTGCTCATTTTAACGTTTATATCAATCAAATATTTATATATTATTGCTATAAAATCTGAAATAAACTACTATACTCATATAATCCATATAAACTAAAACTAGTTTATTGGAAATGTTTTCATACTAATATGTTATAATCAACCTCTCCCTTACCAAACATGATGAACTATCATCATCATTAATTACTGCTTATTAAGTCACATTAACAGAAGTTTATTTATGTAAATTTAGGGCTAAAACAATTAATCGGATAAATGTATTATTGAAATAATAAATCATTTGATAATCTAATTAGTCATTACTTAGAGCAGGTGTTCCCAAACGTTTTGGGCCGTGACCCTAAAAATAAAAAAGAGCCATAAAATTACATGTAGTTGTTTCACTCCATATTTATTTGTAATTATCAAGTAGCTCATTTGTAATTGAACAAAAATTAAACACAAAAAAAATATATCAAATTTAAACACATTCAAAATGTTTAATTTGGGTTTTTTTATGTAACATTTGTTTATTAATTTATTTTTCATTCATTTATTTTTAACTTTTGATTTATAAACCAATAAATGTTGCATCATGTTACAGTTATTTATATTGTTTTATAATTTAGTCCTCCATATATGTATCTCATGGATCACATGAGATATCTGAGATCTACTCCTGCAGGTTTTAGATGCATCTCAGCTCCAACAGCTACATGACTGAATTTGATTTAATTCAATTTATTGCTATAGTGCCAATCCATAACTCATGTCATCTCAAGGAACTTTAAGTAGAAGTAGAAAACACAGCTGTTTACAACCTTTTCAAATTGTCCTACATGTGCAGTGCAAAAATTCTGTCTTCTGCACGGAGGGAAACAGAAGCCCAAAATGATAGAATTTTGCTGTGGGATGGGTCACGCATAAATCAAGCATCAATATTTTTCCTGGGTGCGGTGAGTGAAAATTCTGTCCACACAGACACTGTGCGGAAGGGTGTGGTAGACCAAGATGATGTGATTTCACCGTGCGGACCTCAAGCATAAATCACGCTTCATCATCCCAGTCGGCCTCAGCAGATGGGCACTCACACTGAGCCTGGTTCTGCTGGAGGTTTCTTCCTGTTATAAGGGAGTTTTTCCTCTCCACTGTCGCTACAAGCATGCTTAGTCTGAGGGATTGCCTTCGAGTCAATGAGTCGATGCAATCAACTGGTTTCCTTAGATAGAAAACTTTGAATTATCTGACTGGATCATCTGGTGAACTGTAAAGTGCCTTGAGATGACATGTGTTGTGAATTAGTGCTATAGAAATAAACTGAATTGAACCTGAATTAAATGAAAAGTAAATGTTAAGGGTTTCCTTCATAATTCATGCTAAGGTAAACACAGTTTGCGAACATTAAGTTTGGACCGGTTAAAAAGAGTTCTACAACAACAGCATAGTTTCCCTAAATGTCTGGAAAATAGAATAAAAACTCTCCCTGTAGGATGAACAGATAAGATTAACGTCCCATGATGTGAGGCGTGGTGGTCGTATGGCCAGATAAGCAGCAGGAGGGGATTATGTTACAGCATTGCTCTGAATTTCAGATGAATGATCTTGTTAAACATACTCAGCCATGCTAATGTTATCCAGAGAGGAAGCAGCTCACTGCTGATCCCAAACAAACCTGGAAACTAAAACTTCAACTCAAGCTGATTCATAAAAGCTCCGGTTCGATATATATACGTTAACCTCCTATTTTTACTGAAATGTTTCTACTGCTGACACAGACACATTCTCCAACATGCACAATATCCAAAGCACAGAGCAAAACCTCCATTTTTTGATGCTGTCCTGCGGTGCTGCTGAGCCCTCACTAGCTGGGAGAATCAATCTTCGCTCTATTTGGATCAGATTATGTTTTTAATATCTCTGGCTTTACTCCTAATTCCTCCCCAGTAATTTTATTGTGGTCGCTGAGTGAACGAAAAAAAAAATAAAATAAAAAACGGGATGGAAATAACTGCAGGAAAAAAAGCTTTATAAATGAAAACCACATTAAACAAAAGCCTGCATAGCAATAAAGCTGTTTTTTTTACTAAAAGGCCCAAGATATTTGATAGTCTCACAGAAGCAGACACTAACATCCCAAATATGTTTATAGCAATTATTTTCCGCTTTTAATGTCACACTTTAAAGTATTTTTGAATTAGCACAGGTTCATTGCTTGAAATAATATTTCTATAAATTTTATCTTCATGAAATGCAGCGACAGTCAAGTGTCTCCCGTCAGGTGCGGATTTAGGAAATTTGGGGCCTTAGGCAAAGACAGGCAGGGGGCCCTGTGAATTGAGAAGACGACACATAAAACAGAACCATGATACAGATACAAAAAATTTAATAAAATAGACATACATTACTTGTTCTACATTTTGTTCCTCCCACCCTTGAATTAACCCAAACCTGACACAGGAACAGACCCTCCTCAAAATGACACACAAGTGAAACATATATACTGGTTGATCATAAAATACATTTATCTAAACAAAACTACAACAATAGACCAAACTAATCCATGCGATGCTAAATAAGCAACCAATGAGGAAGAGTGCTTAAATAATTAAACTTCCCAAATTTAATTACAGAACAAAACCGAATAGAAAAACCTAAACCCTTCCTACACCCCTTCTAAAGTTGAATGGAAGAGTCCGACTAGGCCTCCATGTCATTGAATAGTGATGGTGAGGTGAAGCCTCATGAGGCTTCAACGATCCCCACAGTTAATGAAGCTTAAAGGAATAGTACACCCAAAACATGATTAGCCTTCATTTTCTACTCACCCCCATGCTGAACAACACTCTGGAGTACTTTTTTGATATCTCAAATGCATCTGGAGATCTGGGAGGCTTCTTGCTGTCTGCTGACATTCAAATAATGGAGGTCTATGGTGCCCGAGGCAGAAAGGGCCATAAAAGTCCACAAAAAACGTGTCAATATTCCTCCATACTGCTCGTCCAATGTATTCCAAGTGTCCTGAGTGGGTAGCGTCCATAATTTACTCGAAACAAAGTCATTTAGAATGTTTTTAGAGCATAAACAGTAGTGTATAGGATTTCCTAAAAGCGTGCGCCTGCGAGTTCACGAGCCTACGGAAACTGCGGCAGACCAAGCCAGATGTAGGTGCGCATTCAGCGTCTGCTCTTGATAATGCAAGCGTAGAAGAAGAAATGTGCTGTTTACCTGTGCAAAGAAAGAAACAACGAAAGAAAAATGTCTGAGGACTTCAGTGTTGAGGAAGATCATGAGTTCTTTGCCGAGCTGAATGCGCACTTTCATCTGGTTTGGTCTGCCGCAGTTTCCGTAGGCTCGTGAACTCGCAGGGGCACGCTTTTAGGAAATCCTATACACTACTGTTTATGCTCTAAAAACATTCTAAATGACTTTGTTTCGAGTAAATTATGGACGCTACCCACTCAGGACACTTGGAATACATTGGACGAGCAGTATGGAGGAACATTGACACGTTTTTTGTGGACTTTTATGGACCTTTCAGCCTCGGGCGCCATAGACCTCCATTATTTGAATGTCAGCAGACAGCAAGAAGCCTCCCAGATCTCCAGATGCATTTGAGATATCAAAAAAGTACTCCAGAGTGTTGTTCAGCATGGGGGTGAGTAGAAAATGAAGGCTAATCATGTTTTGGGTGTACTATTCCTTTAATGTGAACATCTCACCACCTACTGTTGGACTGGAGAACTACAGTTAGTAGTAAAATCTGTTATTTTTTGCAATTAATTTTCTCGTTTTTCCCATTTAAGTTCCTTTGAAATTTTAATGATTAGTGTGTATAATAAAACTCTTTTTGCAAGTTTTTTTTGTGTGTGTAAATGTATTAGAAGAGAACAATCTTTTAAGTTACAATGTTTTTCTTCCATGTTAGTGAAATAAGCTCAAGCAGACAGTGAAAGTGTTTAGCAAATTAGTCATTTTTATTCAACGTAATAGTTTTCCACAGTTTTTGGTTTTAATCGGGTTGGAAGTTTTGTGTCCTACCAATATTTGTGCTAAACCAACCAATCTAAATTGGCAGTGTTTTTACCCATTCTATATTTGTACTACGGCAAACCAATACAAATTAATCACAATAGTCAAAATTCTTAAGTATAATCGCTACTTTTAAAAGTCAAAGGTGGGTCTTGAACCAATAACCTTCTCCACCAACATTGGTAACTATAGGTAACAGACATTAAAAGTATTTAACACTAAAGTTACAACTGTATCCAGCGGCTTGCACAGATTTTGATCAATATATTGTTTAATCTAACTAAAATGGTTTTAATCAGCTATATTGGTTGTTTTTCCAACCAATCTATTCTTAGAATCTATCCAAACTCTTTCCAACTGACAGCAACTCTCCTACAAATCCCACATCTTTACTGAATACTGAGGCTGTTTAAATGCCTGTTGAAGTTCCTGCGCTTTCTGAACCACTTCCTGAAGCGGTCACCTGGTAACACAGTAGCGAGACTTCGGATCTCATTAATTTTGGCCCCTCCCCTAAATGAATCGTGCCTCGACACACGCTTCAGGGAAACGCCCCCTCCATTACTCGACATACGCCTCGAAGCCTCAGCTCATCTCATAACATCACAATCATTGAGGAGATTCTTTGCAGCTGGGGCCTCCTTTCCTTTACTGGCCACCCTAAATGACAGCCCCACAGGAACCAGCAACTCGTGTAAGAAGGATATTAATTTAAACAAACAAGCAAGAAATTACAAAATAAGTCAACTAATTGTGTGAACCCACATAGTCAACCAATCGAAGCAAAAAAGTGAAATACAATACAGTTAAATATAAGAGATTTGTTTAATGTTAAATTATTACCAGACCATTTGTTTTGTGGTTGCACATGCGGCCATCACAGCAAGACCCAAATAGAACAACAACAGGATTAAGCCAAAACAAAAACAAAAAATCTTAAAGAAAGCAAAAGAGAGAAGTATGATATGAAAGTAAATCAAAAGGCTGAAATGCCTCTGAACTTGAATTAGACTTTTACACCAATAACCTGGGAGTTTACTTGGACTTTAACCAACCAATATGAGTAAGAAAATGACTTTTACTTCTTTTCTTCTGATGCAGATATGCAATATTTTGTATATTTGTGTATAAAAAATGAAACAGTTTTGCAATCTATAAATATGTTTTCAGGGGAAATACCAAAGCTGGCAGTAATAAAGAGATTTCTGAACAAAATGTTCCAAACCACCTTCCAGCTGATTAGAACCATAGAAGTCTACATCAGGCTCACCCAGCTTTCATATTGCATCTCCACCAGCTGTGAATCAATCCCATTTAGCTGTGGTAATTTGCTTCGCCTCAGGTCTTACCCCTTTGTAATGGACACGCTTGCATTAGCGCACACCTCCCCTGTCCTGGTCAGAGAACCATCTGAGTTCATCTGATTGGCTGAGCGGCTCCCAACCTGGTCAATTGCGATGTCAAATGGAGCTGAACCCGTTGCCAGATGGGGTCCTCTGCTGTTGCATCATGAACTGTTGAACCCAATCAGCACGTGAGCGTGTGAAGTATGAACGAATGGGGGGGGGGTGTCGCTGTGAAACGTGCCAGCTGATACATAATGTGGATCACTCAGGGGGGAAATAGCGCTTTAATACACCTGTGAGGTGATCGCCGGGGCACGAGCTGACAGGGAAATGTGAGCGCCGTTGTCTCCTGCGTGACCTCACAACGTTGTCCTGTAACCACAACATGCTCCCTCGACAAGCTCAAATGTCTGGTTTCTGGTTACAGAGAGAAGAAAATAAAGTGGAAAATAGAAAAAAAACTGGGAGCACATATTTATATCTCCCCTAATTGTTTAAAACTAAATCGATGGGATACATTTCTAGCAGATAAACGTCATGTCTGCTATGAAGTTTGTTGGTGGTGGGCGTGAACGCAGGAAGGATTCATCACACTCACCACGTCTCTCACCCTATGATGGGGATGAATTCTGGAGGAGAACTGATGGTTTCCTCCTGTGAACCCCCTTTATACCAAAACGCTGCCAATACTCCGTTATACAGTAGCTGGAAGTCTCGTCTGGAACACATCAAATATTTTTATATGCGTTGGAGAGAAGTTCTTGATAAGTTACGCATAAGTTATGCACAAGTTACTCATAGGTTTGGCAGGCTTGGACTGGGAACGATTTTGGTTACATTACTCCATCTGTAATAGAGCAACTATAGGACCAGTTTGATATAACACAATTACATACAATATATATAATTAGGGGGTCCCCGCTTCATCTCACAATCAGTTTGGGAGTCCTTGGCCTGGAAAATGTTAAAGACCCTGTCTTAGACCAAAAATCTAAAGAAAAACATTTTTTACCCATAGACGGCCATCCTAAACTGCCAGATTAGGAAACATCCCAACCTGGCAACAATTCACATAAGACGGGAAACATTAGCCTTTAGATGCAAAACCCCATCATGCACCGCAACATATTTATAAGAAAATATTCTAACATAAATTTGCCAAATATAAGAGGAACATCGTAGTTTGGTTCAAAGAAAGCATTTTAGTTTTCTTATCATTTAGTTTGTTGAAAGGATTTTACAGTTTGAAGAAATAGAAAACTACACCATATGCCAACCATCATATAACTTACCTGGAAATTATGCCCCACATACGGCATACGCTGGCATCAAGGGTGTGACTTTGTGATGAAAGTTGGGGACATTCAGGTCCCAGATAAGTTCTAGAAAAGCATTCCTGTTTTACAGTCTGCAGCTGGTGTTATTTGCAACAGTTTAATCATCACTATTAATGGACCTACAGTTACTCTTTCATTGGGCAAATTTTCCAAAAATGAGCTCAAACATATATTTATTGAATGCTTTCCTATTTTTGACAACACAAGAGAACCAATATATAGTGATATTTATATTTATAGATGTTAGAGAGAGATGTTAGAATGCCTTTTAGTGCATTACAAATATAGGATCCAAAAACATCAATGCATGAAAAATATAATTAATAAGAGCTGATTCCTATGCCAAGATCAATATATCCTGAATCCCTAGAAGTAAAATTTCAATTCCATCCAGAAAGAAAAACTGGATATGCTGCATTTTAAATATAGCATAGCATATTTTTTTCTTGTAAACTTTCTGGTAAACTTGGAGATGTTTTTTATTGCATGTTGCATATCCCAGTAAATCTGTTTCACTTTTAAATCTGCAGTTCTCCCGGCTTCTCTCTGTGCTCTGCTTAAAAAGATTTATTGACCTCTTTACTAATATAACGATGCCAGAAACAAAATTTAGATATGTAGAAGCTCTGCAGTCCGATTCCGCAGATCAGATGTCTCAAAGCAACAGATCCGATTATGTTAGACCGAGATGCGGGCGGGGTTCCCGGGCCAGCCCCAGAGCTGACGGCTCTGTTTGAGTGCCCGGTGTGTTTCAACTACGTGCTGCATTGTAGTCGACCAAAATCCAGGACGATTTTAAATCCCTCCTGTATAAAAAGTAAGACATGTCCGGGAAAAAGAGGACGTCTGGTCACCCTGTCCACACCAGTCCTTCAGAAAGTTACGCCTGTGGATGGCATACTTTTGGAAATGTTGAACATGCTTAACGTACTCACCGTATGTCGACCTGTTCCAGCGTGCTTCAGTGCGCTAATAACGTAAACAAAACAGACCCATAACTCATCCAACTTACACTACCGATCAAAAGTTTGGGGTCACATTGAAATGTCCTTATTTTTGAAGGAAATGCGCTGTACATTTCAATGAAGATAACTGTAAACTAGTCTTAACTTTAAAGAAATACACTCTATACATTGCTAATGTGGTAAATGACTATTCTAGCTGCAAATGTCTGGTTTTTGGTACAATATCTACATACGTAGGTGTATAGAGGCCCTTTTCCAGCAACTATCGCTCCAGTGTTCTAATGGCTCTAACCAGAGTAGAAAAGGAAGCGGGAGGCTGCGTTGCATAACTGAGCAAGAAGATAAGTACATTAGAGCAGTGTTTTTCAATCCTGGTCCTCAAGGCACCCTGCCCTGCATGTTTTAGATGTTTCCCAGCTTTCACACACATGTTATCAATTGATAGCGGACTATCAGGCTTTGCTGAACTGCAATCATCTGAATCAGGTGTGCTGAAGCTCAGAAACATCCAAAACATGCAGAGCAGGGTGCCTTGAGGACCAAGATTGAAAAACTCTGCATTAGAGTCTCTAGTTTGAGAAACAGACGCCTCACAGGTCCCCAACTGGCATCTTCATTAAATAGTACCCGCAGTAGCCTGTTTGTGCTGTCCACTGAAGGGATTAGCACACAACGTTGTTTGGAAATCTCCAATTTCTTAGCAATTTCTGGCATGGAATAGCCTTCATTTCTAAGAACAAGAATAGACTGTTGAGTTTCAGATAAAAGTTCTCTTTTTCTGGCCATTTTAATGTTTAATTGACCCCAAAAATGTAATACTCCAGAAACTCAATCTGCTCAAAGGAAGGTCAGTTTTGTAGCTTCTGTAACGAGCTAAACTGTTTTCAGATGTGTGAACATGATTGCACAAGGGTTTTGTAATCATCAATTAGCCTTCGGAGCCAATGAGCAAACACATTGTACTATTAGAACACTGGAGTGATAGTTGCTCGAAATGGGCCTCTACTGTATACACCTATATAGATATTGTAGCAAAAACCAGAACTTTTGAACAGTAGTGTATGCCAGCGTTTTTGCCATCATTTTTTATACATCAGGCATACGCTGGTCTAAATCATGAAGGTGTGACAGGGGCTTGAGTAGGATTATCTAGAGATCTCTTCCCTTAGTTCCAAACAACCAACAAAACCTCCCACCAAAAAACAGCTCTATGAAGTTGTGATGAATCTAATGTGTCTAGATTCCTGTGTTTGCTGACTTTACTGACCGTTTTGATGGATGAATACCTCAGCAATCATGCAATTACTCCACTGAGGCCGACCCTTCAGTACTGATAACATTATTGTTTTAAATGTGCTCCGATTTGCTTTAGAAAATCAACATTACTTTCAATGTGGCAATTTTTATGAAAACATTGAATAAATTGTTTATATTAAATAGCACTCAACACCAGTTCAGCGCCTGTTTTTATAGAGAACTGCATCACTGTGCACTGAAGTCCTCAATTAAAATGTCTCTTTGTGATCCCTTTTAAAACGCATTGAGGGCAAAGTGACGTTTCCTTTTCTAGCATGGAAGCCTTGGACTGAGAGTGACAGATGTATTCTTCACAGATGAATTCCACGCATTCTTCAAATGCGTGGAAGGATGTAGAGGCTGTCTGGGGATTTTATAAGAACATCTCGTCGGTGCAGCTATTGAGGACTGCGGCGGCTATTACCAAGCGTGCCAAGGTTAGCTGCTTAAGCTTCTGCTTTGTTGTATTCTGCTGCCAACCTTGTGTTGGTTATGCAGAGAGGGTGAAGATGAGAGAGACAAGGGATTAAATGAACTTCCACACAGCAGTGTTACTCTATTAATCGGCTGTCTTTGTCTATCCAGGTTGTAAAAAGAGTTAGGTCTGTGTGAGCGGGAGCATTTATGTGCTTTTAAATAAACGGGACAAAAAAAAGGAGATAAAAAAATGAAACGAGAAAAAAAGGGACTTTTAACAACACTTTATTTACACATTTCAACACATATAAACAACTGACGGAAGTGTCAGTTAAAAATCACCACTAATGTATAAACAAAAAGTTTCAGCTAAAAATCTTTAAATGAGGAGCTTTTTAAGTTGTAGTTGTCCTTCATCTGACACAGAACATAAAATGTTGTTAAAACCCCACAGCTGAATAAAATCCTCCATGTTCTGTGTGTCTCTGTGGAAGAGAAACTCCAGCCTTATTCTGGGTTTAACCTTCCACAGAGCCACAGCATTAAGGTGAGCTCCTTCCTACAGTCTGTCTCCGCGGGATAGGTAAATGGCCATCTTTGCTTCAATGATTAAACAATTTAAAAGTCGGGCCTTTGGTTTATTTCTTCTATTTTTGCAAACTCCTCCTGTAAAAAAAACGTTGGTAAAAACGTCCGGAAAGACTAAAAAACACAAATTAAAAGGCTAAAAATGGTCTTCAGTCTTGTGCATTCCAGAAAAACGTGGAACACGTTTTCAGACGTGCAGAAAGGACACTTGTTTAAGACACCCCGATTAATAACCGATAAAAACAAGTTTGTGGCGATGGTACCGTGTAAAATCCTCCATTGGAGATCACCAGTTCGTTTTTTGATTGGAGGCTTGCAAAAGGTCCTCCACTGGGAGGTGGGTTTCAGTCCAGATGCAGACCGGCCGGTTCTGAAGGTGTCAATGGTTAATGACTTTTGGACTTTTGTGTTTCCTGGACGGGGCCGCCTTTTACAGCTGCTTTTTGTATCTCTGCTTCTGTCTCCTTGAACCCCAGTCGGCCTCGGCAGATGGCCGCTCACACTGAGCCCGGTTCTGATGGAGGTTTCTTCCTGTTAAAAGGGAGTTTTTCCTCTCCACTGTCGCTACAAGCATGCTTAGTGTGAGGGATTGTATTTGAGTCAATGAGTCAATGCAATCAACTGGTTTTCCTTAGATAGAAAACTTTGTATCAATTTGACTGTATGATCTGGTTGAACTGTAAAGTGCCTTGAGATGACATGTGTTGTGAATTTGGCGCTATATAAATAAACTGAATTGAAAATTGAATTGAATTGAATTGAAAAACAAGTTAAAAAAGGAGAAAAAAAAGAAAGAAAGAAAAAGGAGAGAAAAAGGAGGAAAAAAAAGAAAAGAAGCAGGCCGATATAATCTAGAGTTATAGTTGCTTTTCAACCTGGTTTATCCTTCAACTTTTTGCTTTTCTCCATTTTACATTTCAACACGTCCAGTTCCAGTGTTTGTAAAATATTTCTCTGTAATTTTCTAACATTTTCTCTTTTCTTTTTCACAGAGTTTTGGTTGTTTGACAGCTATGATGGTTCTTTGAATCACATGTTGTCTTTCACAGTACTTAAACTTTATGGTCTGACTCAGGGGCGCCACCAACATTGATATATATATATATATATATATATATATATATATATATATATATATATATATATATATATATATATATATATATATATATATATATATATATATATAGATATATATATATATATATATATATATATATATATATATATATATATATATATATATATATATATATATATATATATATATATAAGAACTAAAATAGAACCAGAAAACTAGAATGAAACAAATGGAAATAAAACCAATGACACAGACAACCCAGAATGACATGAATTAAATTTTAACTGAAAACGTAAAAAGAAAACCTAAACAGAACCAAAAAGTCCAGAAAGGGCAAAATCCTGAAAAAAAAGAAAAAATAGAATTTTTTATTTTATTTTCATCATCATTTTATCCCATGGATAAAAAGCTGGGCATCATCTAATGATTTTAGCTTTTACAGAAGCAGCATCTTTAAACCGGGTTCGTGCTGTGATATTTAATACAATAATGATCTTTCAGGTGTAGACCTCTTCAATAAACTATAATTGTTCAGCCCTCTTTAACTGTCGTGGGGTAAAATTTGGTGTTTAGCAAAGCAGCTGAGAAAAAAGAGCCACTTAGCACAAACACAATGCAGTTAATCTTAAAGTTTTTGTGTCATGATGGGTCTCTGTGATTAAACCCTCATGCAGAACACCACACGAAGCAGGGTAAAAGTTTAACAGTTTATTAAAAGATGCAAACACAGAGTAATTAAGCACTGGTTCTGGTACTGGTCCGGGACTTGGTTTCACAGAGTAATCTGCAGAGAGGGATAGATTGGTTAGCCAGGTGGCAACGATGACTTGGCAGAGTTTAGATCTTGGTTTGTACCTGATGAGGTTCAGACTGTTCAGTGGAGAGAGGGAACCGGTTGGGTCCAGAGACTGTGGTTCCAGCAGAGAGTTCAGCAGCGACAGAGCTTAGCTTCAGGCTAGCGAGATTCAGACCTTGAGTTGTTCTCCTAATTCTCTCCTGAGACCTAGCTGGGAGATTCAGACTGAGGATCTTCAGGTTTGGCTTCTTTGGGCAGGCAGGCAGGTTTCCAAACATGAGCTCCTCCAGAGCTACTGAGTTCAGTCGGGTTTTCCTGTGAGCAGAAAGGACAGAAACTGGTTAGGATCAGGTTGCTCTCTAGAGCAGACAGAAATACAAGTTCAAGCTGTGGCTCAGGTTCCGCTAACCAAAACTGGTCAACACTCCGGCGCTGAAGACAGGTCTGGTCGCTGCTTAAGTAGGAGGTCTCCTGATGGGCTGATGATCCTCAGGTGTGCGGGAGGCTCCAGCTCAGGAGACCCGTAGCGCTCTCTGCTGGAGACAGGTGGCAGATCTCCAGATCCCAACATTTTGTCTCACATTATTATACGCTACAAAGAGGTTGTTAAATCTTCCAGTTTCTCTATTCAAACCACGTTGATCCTTTTTTCACCAATTTACACACATTTACACAAGGAGCTCCATTCCTTCCTCCTCCTTCCAAATCACTCACCCTCTAGTTGTTGTCTGATTCTATTTAAGCACCTGATGCAGATGTTTCTAATCTCTGCTTGGTTTTTGGTCTATTGTTGGCTGTTTTGCAACCATGAAGAAAGTTGAGGCTCACATGCGCCGTCTTTAAACCCTTTTTATACAGAGGCTGAGGGGATCCAATGTCGTGCGATTCCATGATTTCACAGCAAATTCAAAACATCCTGTAAACACAAAAATGAACCTGACACACAAAGAATAAATGCTGCAAAACAACTTCAAGTTAAGAATAAGTAATAAGTAAATTACAGAGAATAGAAAGCAACAAAGTGGAAACCTGCTGCAAATACCAAACCGGCTACAAAAACATAAATGATGCATAAATGCTGCATGTAGCAAAAATAGCTGCGAGTTAAGAAAAGCTGCAGATTAAACTGAAAGCATAATGGAAGAATGAAAGACCACCAGGGACCAGAACAGAGTTTACTATGAATAAATGTTAAAGGATCAAACTCTTATTATAAAACATAAATGGGATGCCATCCAGAGAACATCTAGAGCAGAGGTCACGTATTAGAGGACCGCGGTCCGGATCCGGACCCACCTGCTGTCTAATCCGGACCAACCTGATTTAAAACATTTATAAAATACCACATGTTGTCCAACAACAGTGTCTGACCCTAAAATCCGACATCCTCTGTCTTCACTCCGCCCCGCTGCGCTCCAGACTAGATGCAAAGTAAAGCCTACAGCCTCCGCTTTGCTTCTGTCTTCCTCCCCTCCGACTTTCTCAGAGCTATTATTATTAGATTAATTGGAGCAAAACATGCAGAAATGAATAATGAATGAATAATTTAATATGACATATGATATAATCCCCACCATCATCATCCAGCAGATGTTCAGTTTCTGCTCAAATATTTTCGTTTTGTTGTTAATTTTTGTAACAAATAACTAGGATCATCCATGGTTTGTATGAACTGTTTGTTCTCTGCTCCCAAACTCAGCATCTCTTCATCCAGGCCTGAGATGAGAAGTTTGTTTTGAAGTTGTGAGAGGTGCTCTTGGGTGTTTTGACTGGATTTGATGAAAATTTTAAGCCTCTTAGTATAAAATAAATATTTTGATTGAGATGAGAAATCTGCTTCCTGGTATGTTGAAGAACCAATAGTTTGCATCCAAACATTTAATTAAACAGTCTTAGTTTTTGGAAATATATAAGCTCACAAATTAGCCTGGAATGGCTTGAGAATGGCTTTGTCTCCATTCAGATCCAGGTTTAAAGCCTTGCAGGGCAGCCTAAAGCCCACTGCTCACATTAAGACAGAAAAAAGAAAGAATAAATAACAAACGCCCAGTTCAGGTTTTTTATAAAATACGGGAATCAGGAAATTGTCTATATACTAAATTGAACATTTGTTGTTCTCTACTTAAGAAAACACTTTTGATTTTAAAATGGAAACATTATTAATAATAAAAAATAATAATAATAAATTCTTATCTTTTTAATTTAGTGGAGGAATAATAATGAACACAATCAGATAAACACACATCAAATGAAATGAACATTTTTCCAAATAAAACATAAAGCTCGCCATCATAGCCAAAATAAAAATAAAATAAATAAGACTGTTTTACAGGTTTGAAGTTTGAAATTCTAATTTTATTTATAGAAATTGATTTATTACCCCGGATATTTCCCCCCGACCACTGTTTCACATTTATGACAAACATATGATTGGTTTTGTGTGAAGCTTTGAAGCTCCTGGTGCTGTTTGCTTTGCTAAAGCTGCTTTTCTGTGGTGGAGGGGCAATGGAGCGCATGTGGAGTTTGCATGCAACTTTTACCAGTTCCAGGATAAAATCTCTGCATGAGACGCTAACTTCCAAGCCGCATTTACAGCTGCTATGTCCAGGAGAATAATACAGCCACAGGCCACCTTCATGTTGGAGCTTTTACAGAATGCTTTCTAATCATTTGATCAAACACAATACTGTTGTAGTGAATGAAATTGAAATTGATTATCCAAAGCGCCAAAGAGTTCTAGGTAGAATGTATGTTTTTTAGGCAATGGTACCAAACATCAATCAACCGCAGGAAGAATTTACAAAACAACTAATAAAGCCGTCAAAATGACGGCTATAGTAGATTGAGTTAAAATGAACCATTTTGGTTTTTACGTTTTTATTTTATAAAAAAAAAAATATGTGAAAATGAAGGAAATATAGAAACAGGAAAAGTCGGTTAACACGAGCAACATATGATTCATGTAAATAAAGTTCTTTCCCTTTAAAATCTCAGAACCATCAAAATGACAGTCTTGGTAGTTCTGGTGTTAATGAAGGTGCAAAATTGTGGCGATGTCTCATTGAACACTAGGGGGGCTGAACCTCGTTAAATGCAAATGTGCATTGTCAAACTTCATAAATGTAAACGTCTAAATAAACATCTTCATCTTTCACGTGAGGGATTTTTTTTCTACCTCAATTCAACATAGAGAAAGAGAAATTTTATATTAATTTTTTTTTTTTTTTTATTAAATATTACCTCCAGCTCTATGGCTTAGAACCTCATCTTTCTTTTACAACCGCTCTCAAACTGCCAGTAGAAAACCTCATTTTTTTGTTTGTACCATTTTTTCTGTTTACTGCATTTGCCATTGCTGCAGCTGGTTGCATGATTATTTCAAGTTGTGCTTTGGTCTAATTTCTGATTTGTCTAATTTTTAAGTTTTGCAGGACTGTTGCTGTTAATTCATCCTTTTAAGGGGCGTCTGCGCCACACAGCCACAATATTTAATGCCTTTAATGAGGCATATCTAATGTATTTCACTCTAAAAAGAGAAAGCAGCTTCAACCTAAATTAATTGTTCCAGTCCGTTAGAAATAATTGAATTAGGTTCATCCAACCTCACTTTTTTTTAAGATGGCTTAACTTTTTTTTTTACTTATAAGCAAAATAAAGGATTTGTTAAGAGTTGTATTTTCTTTTTAGAGGGTGTATCCTTCACCAAACCAAAAAATAGTCAAATTTTTTCGCTCCTTTGTGGGAAAAGTTTTTGCTTTGGATGCATTTTATCCTTCTAACAGTTCTACAAGTATGCTGAAAAAAATAATGCTACCGTATTTTGGCATTTATTTAATTATATTTTTTTAACACAGTTTTATCATGTTAGCAGGGTAGGACATAAAACAATTGTATTAAAGTAACTAAATGTGATTAAGTAAATGACAAATGCGGTAGCATTATTTTTTTCAGAATAAAACTACTTCAACTATTTAAAGTTCTGCAGTTCTCTTCAGTTTAACCTTTATAACCTCCATGAATTTGATTTTCTTTCTTGAAATTTTCAGTCATTCTTTCACATGTTGACTAACCCTTCCCCTGTTGTGACTAATGTTTGGTTTAAGTGCATGAATCTATGTGTTAATTAATGCTGCATGGACTGTTTCGTTTTTTTTGTGTTTAATTAACTCAGTTCGCTGCATTTGTACCACTGATATGACTTTGTGCATTTTTGTGCGTTCCTGTGTTTGTGTGTGCGTGTATGCGTGGACGCTCAGGTGCATCCACCCAGGATTCAGACGCCATGGAGCCAGAGAAGCAGGTGGACGGCACAGTAAAAATGGCAGGCGTGATCGCTGGGATCCTCATGTTCATCATCATCCTCCTCGGAGTCATCCTCACCTTCAAGCGCAGGTATGGAACGAAGCTAAACTGTAGATGAGGAGAAGCAGCGTAAAGACCTCTGCACATGGGAAGTGGGCTGGTTGATGGAAAGGAGTCTTTCATGAAAGTATTAAATCAAAGATATGAACCAAAGCTCGTTCCATAGAAGCACAGAAAAACAGCACATAGAGACACAGCATCCTTACTGTCCCTCCCAGCCGTAGTAGGGATTCAATCCGCTCTCCGTTAAAATAAGGATCAGAAATATGAAGGGAATTTTGATCCATTATTGTGGCAAAGAACACATTTTAAAATGAATATTTGAAAAACAAAAAAAAAACGGAAAATGAAACTAAGAACTCCTTAATGAATAAAATAGGTTTGCTCTTTTTTTTATTTCAAGTTTCACAAAAATATATATTTTTTTCAGATTTCATTTTTTAAAACTTTTTATATTCTCTAATTTAGTTTTTCCCCCCCTCTTTTTTCAGATTGAACTTTACAGGTTTTATTTTCAAATAGTCTTTCTCAGATCAGATTCTCAAATGAGTCTTTGCTCTAGAGGAAAGCCCACAACCAGATTTAATAAGAATGCAATTTATTTCAAATATATATTTGAAAAATGTTTTTTGAGCTGAAAATATAAATAGAAAAAAAAAAGATCACATTCATTATTTTCTGTCAGAGTAGGGTGGAAGTTTGACTTAACCACAATATAGACACTGAAGCTGAAGTGGCTTCGTTAAGATTTAATAACAAAAAACTGTAACAGAAGCAAAAATCCAAAACATAAATCCACCGAAACTTAGAACCAGGAATACTCACAAAAAAGGGGCAAAGAAATTACGACAAAAGAAAATAAAGCAAACATGCAAAACATGGATCAAAGTGAAAATGAAAACTCAAAAAGAAAACTTAAACAGAACCAAAACCGTGGCATTTTGTAAAAAATAAAATATAAAATAAATATAGAGTTCAATAGAATAGAAAATCCCTTCATTGTCCCACAATGTGGAAATTCTGGTGTTTACAGCAGGAAAAAGATTATAGAAGAAAGAAAAATGGTCACACAAATTTCGACCTTAGAAAAAAAAAATATATATATATATATATATATAAGAATAACACAATAGTGAAGAGTTAAAAATAAACTATAAAATACTGTATTGTAAAGTGTTTTAACAATATGGTATAAAAATGAAATTAAATTAAAAATAAAACATTTGAAACAATAATTTTGTCAAATCTGGTTACTCTGAAAACTACAATTTGTGCTTTTTCCAACCTCCCTTCAGTGCTGAAAAAAAAATATTTAAAACATTTTGATCTGTTCCTTTTTCTTCTTTTTACTTGCCTTTCAGGGCTTCCATATTTTTCAGTTTCTTCACGATTTTTCAATCAAACAAAACCATTTTAAGGTACTTGACATAAAAAGCAGGTCTCAGTCAAAACTAAAAATGAAATTGATTTAGGATATTTAGTGTGATTTCTAGATCACCTTTTTTTCAAACAAAAAAATTTTATTGAAACAATAATGGAACAAAATTCCCTCCATAGAGATATATCCGATTCAATTAAAAAACAAAGAATCAAACTTCTTTAAATAACTTGGTTTATTGTGTTGTTATTGGGTCCATTCACATGGTGCTTTCTTGGCTCTTTCTTACCAAGGCTGCAAACCCATGGCTAGCATGGCGCGATCCTCAGGGTGGAAATGATGTCCTAATGACGTCTGGGAGGGTTCAGCCAGATTGGGTTCCATGACACCGCTGCCTTGTGTCATAAGATTGGCGCTTATGACAGACGCCCTGTGGTGCAGAATAATGTCTTGCGGTGGCAGAATTAATGGCCGTAATGGCCTTCACCCTGAAGACAGTTTTGCAAATTTATCATTAAAAGTGACGGCGCCTTTAGACCGTTAAGGTTTTACATTTAGGAATAACAAGGAGAGTAAACCAGCCTGAACGTTGAAGGTTCATAGAAACACCTGCACAATATGTGTGACAGGGCCGCTTTAAGGAGCCACAGCTTCCTATGTGCAAAGGGCAGAAAGCTGCCATGTGTGAGATTTAAAAAAAAACAGACATATTTAGCTTTTTCACCTCTGATTAGACCTATGGTGGCCTCTGTGGGTCAATTTGTGTCCAAACCTTAACATTTGGAAGGAAATAGAGTGAAAGGTCCTGTCATCCAAGAGGCTTTATTGTCTACAGGAGATTCATTCACTTATTTTACAACCGATAATTATTTTATTTAATGTCAACAAGTCAGAAAAAAAGAAAAAACATTATTTCCTTTAAATTGTTCAGCTGGACCTTTCACAGGAATCTCAGTCAAAAATGTATCAGATTTTTGGACCAAATTCTTTGCCATATAAAATAATTCTGTATAAAATACAAACTACCTGCAATCTTGATGTTTTTCATGTCATTAATTGCCAAAAAAACAAAACAAATTTAAATTTGATGGTTGTTTGAAATGTCATAGCAGTTAGGGACAGAGCTTATAGATCTGTGTCCTCATTAGGCCCTTCTATCTGTTTAGTGATGTAAGAAAAAGCAAAACCTCAAAACGTTATGTTTATATACAGGAAATTTAAAAAATCAGAGCAGAGAATGAGACTAAACAAAATAGGACAAGTTAAATCTATTGATCTTTTGTTAAGGCTTCAGGTTCAGACTTAAACACATTCCTACGTCCTCTAGGCTGAACTTGCACAGCAGCTGCCTCAATCGCCGTCTCTCTTCCCCTCACTCTTTACTCCATTATTCCCTCATTCTGCTCACGCTCTGCGTTTGATTTCTGTTTGGTGTTTGATGGAATACTCATTTTTGGTTTTTAGATATTTTCTCATTTCACTAACAGGTGTTACTGTAAATATTTAAGTTTTGCTGAAAGTGCAGATTGTTTCCTCGGAACATCTACATTCTAAAATATGTGGAACCTGATGAACGGTTTATGTTTACAGAAGAAAAACTGAAAATATGTCACAAAAAATGTTTAAATATAGCTTAAGAGATAATTTGTGTAAAAATCCAAAGCATTAAAGATTACATAATTGCTTTTATTAGCACATTGGCAAAGTGGAATTCTACGGAATCCCTGAAAGTTAAGTAAAGAAAAATATCACACACCTGAATATTAAAAAAGCAGGTAGGAAGAAAAAAAAAACAAACAAACAGAAAAAACAGACTAGCATATAGTTATTAATTTTGTTTAATTTATTTTGTTAAGCCTTGAAGGTGTATGATTATCAACAGAAATTTCATTTGGAGGGGTTTATTTTCTAAGCTTTATTATTGTATTACTTCACTCTGCCACAAGAGGCACTGGAGTTAAACAAGCGCCCTATTACTGAAATGTTTAGTTGAAATCAAATATTGGTTGATTTCCCAAAATCTATTTTTCTATTAACACTTAATAAAAAAATATAAAAAGAAGTTTGATGAAAGATAATTGGCCAAAATTTGGGGTTGATTGATGGATTTATCAGTTAATTGAATAATTGATTTATAGGTGTCTGAGTGCAGGCTGTGGGGATTGAACCTGGTACTTGCAATCTTGTCAGAGAACAAGTGCAATGCACTTACCACTAGGCCAACCCTCTAGCCTCGTGAGACCATCCTGATCTCGCAAGCTTTCAAGATATCACTCGCTAATCAGTCTGGAGACTCCGTTGAAGAAAATTTGGAGCCGTTCACCAAACGAACGTCCAATCAGCGTTGGCTTTGAGGCGGGTTGAGGTGTGACGCAACGAGAAGCGCGACAGTTCAGTCTAAAGAACATGGCGGCTTCAGCAGATGAAACTAGCGTTAGCGTGGCTATCGAGCAAGTTTTATCGGAATTACAGAGTATGTCTTCACTGAAAGAAGAGCAAAACACTGCTCTGGAGGCTTTTCTCAGAGGAAAAGATGTTTTTGCTCTTCTCCCGACTGGTTTCGGCAAGAGTAGCATGGCTGTTAGTACGTCATATGCTTCGTTGATCTGATTGGTTTATTTGGCCCTTCTATCACCAACATAGGCCAATCAGCTAACCAGTATTTTCGCCCCTTCCCAAAATTACTTCAACCGAAGGTTTCCAGATGAATATGCGGAGCAAATCCATCTGGCGGAGTCAGGTTACCAACGCTCCCCCACAATAAAAAAAAAATAACCTAGAGTAGTGAAGCAAGATTTGACTTTCAAGTTTGTGTTTTGTTTTTTTTGTTTTTTGTTTTTGTTTGTTTTGTAACTTCCCTTCAGTGCTTAAAAAAATTCTTTGAAACATTTTGGTCTGTTTCTTTTTTTTCTTTTACTTGTGTTTCAGGGCTTCCATATTTTTCAGTTTGTTCACAATTTTTTAACCAAACAACGTGATTTTAAGGCACTTGACATAACAAGCAGGTCCTAGTCAAAATTATTTTTTAAGAAATATTCCCACAAAAGAGTTTCTGGTCTTTGCAGTCTTAAAACCTTTGGAGTGGAAAGTAAATAATCTTTTAAGTCTACAATTTTTTAGTAAGAAGGTTTGTTTCTCATGAACTATAGATACATTAAAGAAATATTAAATATGCTGTTTATTAGTCAGTATTTCATTACTTTATAGACTCTACCTTGATTTTTTTCCTCTCCCTATCAGAGGATCTTGGAGCTTTAGTTTAAAATACTGAGGGTTTGCATCATCAGGCAGTTCCTGTAGCATCTGACAGTGACAGCAGTGACGCCTTATTTACATTTTGGACAGCATTATTAAAGTATAATCAATTTGATTCTGCTTATTTTGTGAATAATGTAATTTCTCTCATAAAAGTTTATAAAATTTGCCAGGTTCATATTGATCTTTTTATTTATTTATTTTTACCGATTGAGCTGAATAATGAGGTCTTATTTATGTTGGAGAAGCAAACTTCAGGGTCCAATCAATTTTTCTGAAGGACTTTTACAGAAAAAAAACAGACTTTGATTTGCCTTTTATCAATGCAGCCGACTGGTATAGTTCATCATTCCTTTACTCACAGCAACCGGATCATTAATAACTCCATAATCGTGCATAAAATCATGATTCCTCATGGTCTGACTTAGAGTAACAAACTCAAATGGGAAAAGTTTGGATCGTGGAGGATTGACCAAAAAACAAATGCTCAATTTGATGGCATAATATTAAATAATTATAACATAAATTCCTCAAGTTTCCATCACTTTTCCTAAATAATTACTGTAGTGAAATGCTGTTTGTTTAAAAAAAAAAAATTCAATCCAAGGAAAATGTATTGCTAAAGCTTAAAGGTCAAAAAATTATGTAACAAGAATATCAATTAGTAAGAAACTTTCCAGGACTCCTTTCTTCGGGACCTAAAACGTAACAGTTTTTTTTTATCGTTTTGTAAAGGTTGCAAATGTTTACTGAGAGATGTTGATTGTGTAGAACTCTTTCTTGCTGATGTGGAGTCAGATGCCAACAAGCACAGCTGAAATAATTCATGGGGAATGAATTAATCCCATTATTCGATTATTAAAATAATGAGTATCTGGTCCGCTGGTTTAAATTCTGTATGAACAAAATCTTTAAGGCCATTTTTGCCAACTAACTGTTAATAAAAATAAAATAAAGAGTTTCATCAATTAGGAAAATAAAAGTTAACAGCTCATGACGGGCATTAAAGGTATAGAGGACAATCTTTTATTTCCGGGTGGAGCATCTAAATAAGTGGTCATCCTAACTGTCAATCATTCTGGTGATATGTTTACTTAAGCCCGCCCTACATTAGCTATCTTTTTCTGCGCATGAGCACTTTCAGGTGTATATCTGTGTTTTCAGAGAGTCGTTGAAGCTAGGCACCATGCGGAGGAGGAGGAGGAGTTACATAACCAACGAAGCAAAAAGTAGTGATTATCTGTCCGAACGGTAGTGATGTTATTAGATGAGCCGAGGCTTCGAGGCATGTTTTGAGTAATGGAGGTATCGTTTCCCCGAAGTGTCGAGGAGTGATTCATTTAGGGGAGGGGCTAAAATGGATGACGTCCGAAGTCTCGCTACGGTGATACCAGGTGACCGCTTCAGGAAGTGGTTCAGAAAGCGCAAGAACTTCAACAGGCATTTAAACGGCCTCAGTATTCAGTCAAGATGTGGGAGTTTGTAGGAGAGTTGCTGTCAGGTGGATAGAGTTTGGATAGATTCTAAGAATAGATTGGTTGGAAAAACAACCAATCTACTTAGTTAAAGCTATGTTAGTTAGATTAAACAATATAATGATCAAAATCTGAGCAAGCCACTGGACACAGTTGTAACTTTAGTGTTAAGTACTATTGATGTCTGTTACCAATAGTTACCAATTTTGGTGGAGTCAGCTGTAAGACATTGTCTGTCACTCACTCCTGAGGTTGTTGGTTTGAGACCCACCTTAGACTTTTGAAAGTTGCACTTCGACTTAAGTATTTTGGCTGATGTGACTAATTTGTATTGGTTTGCCCTGGTACAAATATACAGTAGATTGGGTAAAAACACTGCCAAATTAGATTGTTTAGTTTAACCAAGAGATTGGTTGCACATATAACTTCTAGCCCGATTAAAACCAAAAACCTTGAAAAAACTATAATTCTTTCATTTTGCTCATCATTGTCCAATTTGCAAAAGAACTTTTGCTGTCTGCTTGAGCTTATTTCACTAAAATGGCAGAAAAACTGTGTACCTTAAACGATTTTTCTCTTCCTAGACATTTTACACAAAAAAAAAATTACAAAAGATTTTATTATACACACCAATCATTAACAATTTTAAAAGAACTTAAATAGGAAAAAAAAACAAGAAAAACAATTGCAAAAACTCACAGATTATATTACTAACTGTAGTTCTGCACTGCTGTTCACATGAAGCTTCATGAACTGTTGGGATAGTTGAAGCAAGCGTTAGCCCAGACAGTTCGATGCCTCATGAGGCTTCATCTCGCATCACTACCGAATGGTCATCTAACTGAGTTCACTATCACGTCCACTATATAGTCCCCGCTGTATGTGGACACAGCTTGTATGAGCTATGAGAACAGCACATTTTAAACAGGGCGTGCACGAGGAGAAATTTGCTCGTGCATGCTCTCACACACGCATTTCTTTTTTTTTTTTTTCTTTTTTTAAGTATAGTGGGGTCTTTTAAAAAAATCCTCCACAATACCTTTAAGCAAAGATACTCCAGAATGGACAGGACAGGTTTGAGCCTCCAGGCTGCTAAAATGATCTGGTTTTAATGAATCTAGACTTTAAGACGAGTTAGACTCAGAAACATCCCAGATAATTACAAAAATAAAAGAAGCTGTAAATGTAAAAGTTTAGGAATATATATAGGAACAGAAGTGACCCAGAGAGAACAGGAACAGGTCATTTATATTTCAGAGCTGTGCACTTCAGCCACTGGAAAGACAAGGTTCCTTTAATGGAAAGTGTTTCACACGCCTTTTAGTCCCCATAAATTATTCTGAGACGAAACTTCTCAGAAACAGAACATGTCCAGTTGTCTGATTATTCTTTAAAAAGATTGTTACACGTGTTTCAGAGGAGTGTTTGAACAAAGTGTCGGGGGGGGCTGATAATGGATTGTCAAACAGAGCGGTGGTGGACGCAGCCGAAGGGCTAATGGAGATCTGCTGTTTCTAGAGCCTGCGGGCTCAAACTGCCACCGCCATGAGGTACACTTTTCATTGAAACCTTATAAGTGGATCCATGAATAATTAATGTCGCTGCTCCTCCCTAAACAAGGGCGAATTTCAGCGTTTAATGCTCAAACAGCAGAGAAACTGAGAGCAGGTGACATATCTATGAGAAAACTGGGTCCTTTAAACTCTTTCATTCAAAATATATGCATTTTTATGGATTTTAGTTTTTTAATCTCAAGCTTCAACACAACTTAAATGCTAAAGTCACTCCATATATCCGAGTTAAAGACATTTAAGTAAAAAAAAAAAAGTTAGAAATGTCTCCTCCAAGAACCTGCAAACGTCTGACTAGAGCTACATGCTGCTGAAGATTCGCAGTCATCCAGGTCATAGTCATTCCAAAAAAGTTATGAAACAATCCACTTGAATCTTTTTCCAAGTTTTAAGATGTTTCGCTTCCCGTCCAGGAAGCTTTTTCAACCTTAAACAGACGGGGTAGCCTCAGATTCCTGCTTCCCTCTATCATGCAACCCCAACTCCTGTACAGGAGAGCGGAGGACCTCGCCTATTCAGACAGGCCAGCAATTCCCTTTAATTACCTCCCTTTCAGAGACATAGGCAGGTATGGGGCATTGCAGGCTAACAAAGAAGCCAAACAACCCCCATTCCAAAGGGAAGGACCCATCGTCCGTTGTAATTTGCATGTTTGTTTTTTAACAAAAACAAGGCTCTGTTGAGCTACACTATAAAACCTGAAACTCAACGCTATTTCTGACATTCTGAATTGAAAAAGCTTCCTGGATGGGAAGCGAAACGTCTTAAAACAGGGAAACAAAGTCAAGTGGATTGTATTTTAACTTTTTTTGGAATGACTAGAGCTACACATGAACACCTAGGAGGAGCTCTGCTATTGCATCACATGTGGAACACCTTGAAGTATTTAGGAAAACATATTCTGGGTTGGGGGGATTTTAAAGAAGCAAATATAATTCAAATGTTTTTTCTATAATAAAAAATCTATTTGCATCTATTTGCATATTTATTAGTCAACAGTGAACAACTTAATAAGACTTTAGATTTTAACCGTAACTATTTTACATCAGTAAAAAGCCTTAAATCCTAAATAACCTTTTCAAATATGATCCATTAAAGAACGGTTAGTTTTTCAAAGCTATAACCTGCTATGTGCTCTTTAAGAGCTGAAGGGCTTTTGGATTTATTTTTTACTTATTGTTAAAGAATAAGGAAAGGCTATAAATAAGTGCAGTTTAGTTTGACTTTGTTTTAGTAATCTGACTATGGCTCTTGACCTCTGCATGTTTTGACATATTTCTAGATGAGGAATTTTAAATTCCCATCTCCATATCTTCCCAGATTAGCCAGATGTTTTTCCCAGATTTTCCCATGTTACCCAGATAATCTGGATAACCTCGGGGAGCAGGTTTATGTGATGAGGAACAATGATTTGGGGACCCTTTCTTGCACTGAATCTGTAAAGATGTCTGCAAAGGAAGGTGACGATAGAGGAGGTGAAAAGTACCCTACATTTTCTGTAACACAAAGTCTTTCAGGCAAGATATGGGCAGGAGGCGGGACTTCAATTCAGTTTATTTCCATAGCGCCAATTCACATCACATGTCATTTCAAGGCACGTTACCATTCAAGCAGATCCTACAGTCACATCGATTCAAAGTTTTCTATCTAGAGCCTGGCATTCACTGTGCGATATTTTCAATCGTTACACGCAGCTATAGCTCAAACTGTACGACGAAACCTCAGGGTTTAAAAGTTAAGATATCATGATGTATGCTCTCACTCTGTGCGACCCAACACTCTGATGAGATCTGCCTGCTCACACTGTACGACCAAAAAACACCCGACTCAGCGCGAGAGATGGCGCTGTTCGGACGCGTCAATCTGGAAGAAGAAGAACTCCCTTGTTTGCACATGCGCTGTGCTCGAGGTTCTGATAAATCCGCTCGTAGCTCTGCTTCAGCAGCAGGATTTGCCCATGACGGGCAAAAGAATCCTCAAGGAGAACCAGACTCAGAGTGAGCGGCCATTTGCTGAGGCAGACTGGGGTTCAAGGAGACAGAAGCAGCGATACATATATAACTTCCTGGAAGGTTAACCCGGAGCGCAGAGAAGGAGCTCATATGTTAGACATATTGGAGTCCGGTAGTATTGAATCTGCATGCATAAAACATTCCAAATTCATGTGGCGAATAGTTTAGGTATCTGTATTTTAAATAAAAGCACTTCTTAATAAACATTCATATCCAAACCCGTTCATGGATACATGAGCTGCTGCTTTGCTGCATTTATTTTCTGACCATTCTAGATCACATCTCCCCATCCTATCTGTTCTAATCTCATACTAGTTCTGTTTCTTTTTAAACTTTAACGCCATGCACAAATTAGGAAGCAATGAAAAAGTCAGATCTATGATGCTTAGCTACCTGCAGTAAATATGAAAAGGCCCTGAGGCAATTTAAGTGAACAGGCAAAGAGGATAAAGTCAGGATGTCAAAGAAATACTAGATATTGAAAATAGTGCAAATTGTTGAACCCAACTAACAGCGATCAATGAAGAGGGAGACAGAAGAGCTCCACTAGCTTGTGTTAAAAGTCAAAAATAAAAGAGGCAAGAGACGTCTCGGCCTTCATGTCGACTTTTTCTCCTCACTTGGCAGCTCTGGGATTGAACCCAGTTTTCCCTACAGCATCTTTTTTTTCTGTAGCTGTTTATTTGGAACTGTTTTATAAATTTTTCTTGCAGCTCTGGGATATCCAGCTGTAATAGCTCAACTCTGAAACCTGTCACCCAGATAAATCCCTTAATCTTTAACCGTCGCATGACAGCGTTTTGGATAAAATGCCATTAAATGTTGACCCTGTGGTGGCGATATATACAGAGAGAGGACAGCAGAAGGTCTGATCTATTCATGAACCCCAAAAAAGGATATTCCAGCCCATTATTGTTAGAAGGAAAGACAACATTTTGTAAATGGAAATAAAAAAAATTCATAATTGAAAAAAAAAGATCCTGTTATTTCCACTTCTTGTTTCTCTTGAGTGAGGATTATAGAAGTATGTAATTCCGAAAATGTTAAAAACAATCCACTGGGCTTTGTTTCTAAGTTTGAAGACATTTCGCTTCCCATCCAGGAAGTTTTTCCACTTCCAAATGTCAGGAATAGTGTTGAGTTTAAGGATTTATAGAGTAGCCCAACAATGCCTTGTTTTTGTTTAGAACACATGCAAAATGAAACGGAAGAAGGGGTCCATCCCTTTGGAATGGGGGGGGTTTGGCTTCTTTTGTTAGCCTGCAATGCCCCATACCTCTCCATGTCTCTGAAAGGGGCGTCTTTAAAGTGAACTGTTGGCCTGACTGTCTATGCGGGGAACAGAAGGCCTCACCTATTCAGCCAGGCCAACAGTTCTCTTTTTAATTTGAATATTTTCTAAGAAAAAGCAAGGCTTTGTTTTTTGTCCACTCTATAAAGCCTTCTGACATTTTGAATTGAAAAAGCTTCCTGGATGGGAAGCGGAACGTCTTCAAACTTGGAAACAAAGTCCAGTGGATTTTTTTTTTACTTTTTTGGATGAGCAAAGAAGCATTTCTACGTTACCGACATTTCATTGGTGAAGTGTCAGATTCTTTGATAGTAAAAAATGCAATTTATAACACTCATCTAAAAAAGAGAAATAGAAAAATAACTTTGTGAATGTAACATTTGAAAAAAGATATATAATAAAAAAGGAGGGTAAAAAAAAGTAATTTTTTGGAAAAATAAAACTTGGGAAAACTTTTTAAAAAGAAAATCTGAGAAAACATCAAAGTTTCTCAAACACGTTTTTATTAAAAACTAAATATGTCGTGTGTAAAAGTTCTCGCTTAGAACAAAGCCCTTTGCAGGAAAACAACAAACAAAGAAACAAACTCGCTGCCTCTTAGTCAAGTTTGTTTTTTTTTTCTTTGGTGGGAGATTTTAATTGTTAAACTAAAAAGATGATGAATATGAGGAAATGAAAGTAATGAAATAGATGTCTTTCTGGCAGTAACCTCTCTGACTCGAGTCTGACTCCCTTTTATGTTTCTCTCTATCTTCCTGTTTCCTGTCTTTGGCTCCACCCTCCCCGTCCCGTCCCGTACCTGCCTTGCCCTTGCTCCAATAGAGAGATTCACACATGGAGAACTCTGAGCGTGGGGTATCGTATGCTTACTTTTAGACATAAACACATCCACTGCGTTGCTCATTGCGACTCTCACTTGCTGACATTTTTTCTAGATTTCTGCTTTGTCACATTTTTAGATTGATTAGGGCTGGACAAAGATTTCTCAAAACATATATACCTTATAAGTATATATATAATATATATATATATATATATATATATATATATATATATATATATATATATATATATATATATATATATATATATATTTATATATATATATATATATATATATATATATATATATATATATATATATATATATATATATATACATGCCAAAAAAAGAGCCCAACAGATTTTGCTTTCCCAAGTGGAGCAGTACGGCTATCGCCATAGTGTTCCGCTTGATTTATGCATATAAATAGCTTTATTATAATTCATGCAATGAGTCTTACAGATTATATGGACACTGCAATGTAAGTAGAACAGGGAAGGAAAAACATAAAAAAAGGAGATAGAAGCGAGATAAGGATAAAACTATTAGTTTGTCTGGATTGCATAGGAAGAAAGATTTTCATAAATTGCCTATTACTGCTGCTTTTCTTGCATCTTCCAGTTAAAATATTCACTCATTCATTACGTAGCCCTGAGTTTTGTAATGGATTTTCACACTCTTCATTCGCATAACTTCTGGCCATGTCTTTTTATTCCTGCAGCAGATTATATAGAAGTATATAAGCATTATAAGTATAAGAATCACATAAGAATAGACTATTGAATGCAATTCAGTTTATTTATATAGCGCAAGGCACTTTACAATTCAACCACATCATCCAGTCAAATTGATTCAAAGTTTTCTATCTAAGGAAAACCAGCTGATTGCATCGACTCATTTACTTGAATGCAATCCCTCACACTAAGCATGCTTGTAGCGACAGTGGAGAGGAAAAACTCAGTTTTAACAGGAAGAAACCTCCAGCAGAACCAGGCTCAGTGTGAGCGGCCATCTGCCGAGGCCGACTGGGGTTCAAGGAGACAGAAGCAGAGACACAAAAAGCAGCTGTAAAAGGCGACACTGTTCAGGAAACACACAGCCAGGCAGACGAGCTCAGAGCCAGCTCCCATGTCAGAGGATGAAGAGAGCACATCCAGTTAGTCACAGTCAGAGAAACAGGACTACACTGGAAAACAGGCCAAGCTCCAACATCTATAAACAAGGGTGTTGATGGAAGCAGCACAGCTGATATTTCTCTCCAGGATGGAGTCACAGCCAAACAGAAACAGACCAGATGAAGCTACTATGAGAAAAAGCAGAGAGAGCAGAACGTTAGAGATTGAACTAACAGATTCTGCAGAGTGGGAGAATAGAGATAGAATGAAGCAGAATGATGAAAATGGGGTCCCTATGTCCTCCAGCAGTCTAAGCCTATAGCAGCATGACTATAGAGATAGCTCAGGATAACCTGAGCGACTCTAACTATAAGCTTTATCAAAAAGGAAAGTTTTAAGCCTAGCCTTAAAAGTAGACAGGGTGTCTGCCTCATGGACTGAAACTGGTAGTTGGTTCCACAGGAGAGGAGCCTGATAACTAAAAGATCTGCCTCCCATTCTACTTTTAGAAATTCTAAGAACCACTAGTAAACCTGCAGATTGAGAGCGAAGTGCTCTGTTAGGAACATAAGGAACAATCATATATCTGATGTAAGATGGAGCTTGGCCATTTAAGGCTTTACATGGGAGAAGAAGTATTTTAAATTCTATTCTGGATTTAACAGGAAGCCAATGAAGAGAAGCCAGGATAGGAGAGATATGATCTCTGTTTTAAAGTTTCATCAGAACTCTGGCTGCTGCTTCTGAAGGTACTATAATACTCATATAACAAAGCTTATAACAAAGTTATGCAGAAAGAAGACAACAGACAACCAAAAGACAAAAGTTTGAAGGTAAATACTTAGCTAGATCCTGCTTGATAGCTACTCAGTTATAGCTTGGGGCAGCAGACGTGCTGTTTACCTCCTCCAACCTTTAGCATCAGTGTTGTGCTGACACAGTTCACACTCAAATATTAATTGCTGCGGTTACAAATCCCCTCTCGGTTAGGAAGAGTCGGGGGAATGTGCTGTCCTAAGCAACACTTAAAGATGAGTGTGAAACACGAAACACCTCATGTATTAGTCTGAGTGACACGTGAGTAATTTTCCCTCGGCTGTGTGAGGGCTGAGGACCCACAAGGAGTGGAAGCTCTCCTCAGCACCATCGGATCTGTGTCACTTCACAGCCTAAAACTCAGGCTCCTCTACTCCTCTGAGAGCTTTAATGCACGCCGTCATTTCTCAACCATCCTCTCTGCAAACACCAGCATCAGCATCACCGTCGGGTTTTTTTCATTGCTGTAAAGTGGATTTTTGAAATAAATGCTCCCCATGAATTAACCCATAAAATGCCAGCACATGGCCCTTGGGATTTATTTATTTTTGTCTGTGTCCTCATTTGCCACTATGTTCTTGAATTAGATGTTCCAGAGTTACTGTAGATGATTGCTCCAGGAGCCAAAACCCAAGGGGCTCACTCCCTAAGAGGCCCGATCCAGGAGGCCATAGTGCTGGGGTCCTACAGGGCCGTGCAACTAGCCCATGGTTCACCCCTCCGAAGGGATCCAAAGCCCAGGGGCCCACAACCCTCGACAGCCACTAGCAATGAGGCAGCACCCGGTGGTGTATCCAACCCCGTACTTAGAGAGCCATCAGTTTGCCAGCAGACACAGGCACCTGTCACTAGTGGGGAGCATAAGAAGGAAGAGGAGGGAGACCCTGCTCATACTTGGGGCCTAGGATGTTCAGTGAGGCAGGGGAGGAAAACTCAGTCTGATAAGAAGACAAATTCACATTGATCCAGTCACATTTTCACCCTTACACCATTAAGGACACACATAAGCACTCAATGGAGATGCACACAGAGGCAGACACTAAACATAATCGTCCACTGGGGATCTCCTCCCAGGTCTGGGGGCCAATCCCCCCTAGGGGAACAGGCCCAGCACCCTAAGTCCTGATTATTTTTGTGTGTGTGTTTTTTTGTTACTTTTAGGCGTTTTTTGTTTTTTATTTCATCATATCTTTATGTGTTCGGATGTCCCATGTGTTGCCTGGAGGGGGGTTATTATTTGAAAATATAATGATTAGAAAATGACTGATACCCCTTTTTTCAGCGCTCATGCCAATGCCACTTATGACACCAGTTTGACACCAGTCTAACTGGTCCCCCATGAGATATGCCAGATTTATGGGCCTATTTTTAAAGTTGATCTGGCATTTTCTTACTCCATTTACAAAATAACCATAACTGACACAACCATAACAAATGATAGCATTAATTCCTAATCAAACTAAAACTTAAAGTCATTCAGAAGTGATACTTAAATGTCAAATCATTCTGGCTTAAACATGTATATCAATGTACTCTTTATCAGACAATATTGTCCCAGAATTTAAGAAATTACTTACTAAATCTTTTTTTTTCGTTATCTTATGCAGGACAGTAAGTTATACATCAGCCTGAACACCTAAATTGGGCCAATCATATATCAACGGTCATTTGTCAATCAAACTTTTTTGTTCATAGCATCTTGATTCATTTGTCCCAGCTAATATATGCAACGGTTGAAATAAGAATAATTTCTTTCCCATTGAGTTCAGTCCCAGTGTTCACGGGGATGGACGTCTGTGTCTTCAGCAGGCGTAGAGCTAACAGAACTGGCAGCGTTGCGAGGCAAGGGCTCAAACATGTACGGCTGTAAGCCTTCTACACCAAACTAAGCTTCAGCCGCCCTGGCGTCCTCTTCCACAACATCTTCGTCCCCGCTTTCCTCCTCTTAATAAAAAATGGATAACGGAGAAGACTCATCCACGACCTCCGACACTAAACTCTCCTCTTCTTGCATGTTTCCTCTGTCCATAGCGTTCCTTGACAGTGTCGCTTCTAAGTCACCAATTAAGTGCTACTTGGTCCCAATGGAATTTCCCATTGGGAACCTACTAGCACCAAGTTGCTAACTGGTTAGCAAGATGCTTCAGAGACACCGGCCACAATCAAGCTTGCTTGTGAACCTTCCGCCACAACCCCGCCCTCTTGATAAACAGTCACATTCACTTTTTTTTTTGAGTTTTTACGGCATTAGTGGCTCGTTTTTTTTAACAGTAGCCTGACAGGAAAGGGGGTATAAGAGAGGTAGAGAGCCATGCTGCAAAGGACCAAAGGTCAGATTCGAACCCGGGTCGAGTTCGAATCTAAGACCTCCATTCATGGGTCCTGCACTGTAACCACTGTGACACCTGCACTTCCCAATCAAACTCACTTTATTCACTTGTGTAAAGTCATGCACCACTTGAGAGAATTCAGAAATGCAACGGTTGGAATGGCCGTTTCCCTACGACTTTAAAAACAGAAAGCAGACAGACATGATCTCAAGGCATGGCTGCTGAACGGCTAATAAATTGTCAACACGCACGTATTAGCCGTGGAATAATTTACACTTGGTATTCTCTTTACTTTGAGCCCAATGCAAACTTTCACTCTTGACCAATAATGTTTGACCAAAAAAAAATGTTTTTGCTAGCATCCAGCAGACCAATAGAAATGCGTCTTTTCCCGTCATGCCAGAGGAAAGCCCGCCCCCAGAGGAATACAATTCTTAAAACTCTACCTAAAATCCTGAAATTCGAAAAGAAAGTATAAAATCTGAAAAAAATATTAAAAAGATATCAAATATATATATATTTTTTAAATAAATAAATAAAAAAAACTTTAAAAAAATAAATGTGAAACTAGCAGAAAGTTTCTCAAAAATTTTTATGGCAACTTTTGCTGTTTTGATATTAGAAAAAACATTTCAATAACTATTTTTGCAAAAATAATAAAACAAAAATCAGCCTTATGCAGAAATGATTTGAATATAGGTTCACCACTTTCAGTCGTTTTATTTGCCATCTTCCAAAGTATAACAACATCATAAAGCCTGAACATGTGATCATCCAGCGTTATTAAGTGTAAAAGGAGGCAGAAATTATGAAGTTTTGCACGCCGTGGCGCCGGCTATTATTGGAGCAGGTTGGCGTAATTGAATCGTAGATCAGAGTAAACAGTTCTGTAGAAACTGAAGCAGTGAAGCCAGCCGATCCGCCTCCGGTACGAGGAGAGGAAGCAGGTTAAATAATTAGTTGAAGTTTTGTAGGTTAGAAATTGTGTTTGGCTCCAACAAATAAAAGATAGGTGGATGATTAAGCGGGAGGATACGTGTTAATATCTCTCCAAATGAAAGTGACGCTTCATAAATATCTCCACCCACGCTGTTCTGGGCGCTGAGACAATGCGCTCTGATAGAGCAGCGACCGCTCAGGGTTTGTGTTTCTCTGACACACTTAGAGACGCTTCCTTGCTGCAGCTTCACAACCATATATACAGCTTCACTTAGTAAAGTACAGTAGAGGATGCAAAGTAGATATCAGAGGAATTAAACCTGGTAATGAAGACTTTATTCAGTCTCTTAACCATCGTCTTTCTACAATTCTCTGCAGTTTATCAAAATAAAAAACATACTTTTACAAGTTTGAGGTCTGAACTTTGACTAGACCATTCTGACACATGTTTCACATTGGTCTCTTAGAAGACATGAAGATATGAGGAACTTCAGATTTACCTTGATGCAAGGGTGTAACTTTGTGATGAAAGTTGCTGGGGACACTCGGTTGGTGGGTGATTGACCTACAGTTACTCAACACCAACACTTTTATAACAAATAACAGCCGATTCCGATGCCAAGATCAATATATCTTGCATCCCTACAAGTACAGTTTCAGTTCCATCCAGAAAAAACTGGATATGCTGCATTTTAAATACAGTATAGCATAGCATATTTCTTTCTTGTAAACTTTCTGGTAAACTTAGTGATATATTTTATTGCATGTTGCATATCCCAGTAAATCTGTTTTACCCTTAATCTCCCTACTTCTCTGCTCAGTTTAAAAAGATTTATGAACCTCTTTACTAATATAATGATGCAAGAAACAAAATTTCAAGATATGTAGAAGCTCTGCAGTCCGATTCTGTCTGTACAGTAAGAAAACATGTTAATTTTAACCTGTAAAGCCGGGCATACACCGTGCGATTTTTTGCCCTTTTTGGGCTGACTTTCCAGTCGTACGAGAATTTTCTGATCGGCCCCACTATCAGCCTGACCGTGCGTTGTGCGTCGTGTAGTGTACAGGGGGTAATGAGGGGCGATCAGCCTCTCACGACCACCTCCCGTTTAGTTCTTCTTCTCCCTCTCAGATGTAAACACAGAAGCATGGCAAGGGTGTGAGTGAAAAGGAGTTCTTTCTGTAAAATTGACAGACCGTAGTAGCCTCGTTTGGTCAGCCATGTCTTTGTCTAAATACGTCGTCTCCTTTTCTTTTTAGGGCTTTCAGCACAAAATTGCCCAAATTGCCAAGGCAGCGCGTTTCACTCTAGTGAGCTTCATATTCCTCTTCTACTCGTTTGGCTTCATGATAGATGAGTCCGAGTAGCGCCATCTCACTGCGGAGCTGAGTCCCACGTGGTTTTTAGACGTACAGTGTGAGCAGGTAGATCGTATCAGAGCGCCATGGTGCACATACATCGTGAGCTTTAAACTCAAACTGCACGACGAAAGCCTGCGGTTTGGCCGTAAAGTGTGAGCTGTAGCTGTGTGCAACGATTGAAAAAAAACAAACAGTGTATGCCCGTCTTAACTGGGAGTCATGGTCCTCTGAGAAGCCAAGCTTTTTTTTTAACTAGTAAAGAGGAACAACTTAAAGCATCTTGCATTATAATAATAACTTGTATACATTTACAATCTGTTGCCATTTTTAGCTGAAAATGATCCGTATGTCTAAGAACAGAGTTTCGGTGGCAGCTCAAATTTTGTTAAACCAATCCGTCTCCTAACTATTACTTAAACATTGAAGTAGCTGCTGGTTAATATTCACTGAGTGCTGCTGTGTCTCTCCTACTCCGTGTAGCGACTCAGTACGTCAGTGAAAAGCAACCACAAATCAGATTGTCTCAAAGCGACAGATCTGATGATGTTACACCGAGAGGCGGGACACAGGAGCAGCGGGAGAGAGGATAAGAAAACACGGACGCAAAATGCTCTGAACACAGATAGCTGCACCGAACCTCTCTTTCCTATGGCTAAAGTCAATTAGCAGAAAAGGGATAAATAGCAGAAATTATTGGTGGGGACACCCCCTCCTTCTCCTCCTATGAGGTGGTTGTGCTGCTATGCTCTGACCTTTTTCTTGTTTTTTTGCTACCAGCAGAGCAGAGTTAAAGAATTGATCTCAGCCCAGGTTCTATCAGGACTGATGTTCATGAGAATAAGACGTAGCACAGAGAACGGTGCTGCTTTTATCTCAACACCTCTTATAAAAAGGCAGGACTAGATGCTGAAAAATCTGGGCTGTTCCCATGCTTCCCATCCAGGAAGCTTTTTCAATCACAAAAAGCCAGAAATAGCGTTGAGTTCCAGGCTTTATAGAGTGGACCAAAAACAAAGCGTTATTTTTGTTTAGAAAACGTGCAAATTGAACCGAAAGAATGGATCCACCCCTTTGGAAGGGGGTTCTTTTGGCTTCTTTTGTTAGCCTCTAATGCCTGATACCTGTCTAAGTCTCTGAAAGGGGGTTGTTAAAGGGAATTGTTGGCCTGAAAAGGCAATATCTTCTGTTCCCCTGTAAAGTGCTTGGGGTTGCGATGACAACAGGAAGGGATTAACTTAATCGTTTCATAGTAGGTTTTTAAAAGCTGAAATCTGAGTACATTACCTCTATTTAAGTTTGGTTTTTCTATTTTAACATAGTTGACTTCCTTCCCACCCCTCTCAAACCACATGTTTTCTTTGTCCAAAATGTGAACATTCTGGTCCTCAAGAAAATTTCCTTTGTCCATAAGGTGTAGATGTACTGCAGAGTCTTGTCCAGAGGCGGTCGTTCCCCTCTGTGTTGGACCATGCGTCTGTGGAGAGGTTGTTTAGTTTCTCCAGTATAAAGATCAGATCATCTGGGCTGTTCTGTGGAGCTCAGACTGGAAGTGGGTTTCTGTGTCTGACTGTCTGGGAAACAGTGTCTCCGTTAAGCGACTAAACACTCTTCAGTCTCAGTCTTCAGTGCTATTATATATATAAAGAAAAAAAAAAGATTTCTTTTTTTCTACACAAATTGGGGTGTATTACCACTCATGCACACTTGGACTGCAGAGCTAGGCTTGACCCCTATTCTGGATGTGACACTTGGCTGAATAATGCACTCTGCAGCTCGCTGAGATAAATGCTTGATCGTTCACTTATAGCGCTATTAGAGGAGCTGATGGTCGGCCATTTAGACAGAAACCAAGACTTTTCTCCACCTTTCTATCTTAGCTCTTCATTTCAAAGTTAGAAATCTTTTTTTGTTTATTTAGTTTTTGCCACCAAGCAATTAAAAAATCTGTATTATTTGAAATTGGAATGCTAGTTATCAACAGATTAATTGGTATAATGTTGAAAAATCTTATCGATTGATAGATGGTCCACAAAAAAACAATAATTTTCTTTAAAAGAATACGTTTGTCTCTTGTGTCAAAAGAAAAGGTTCTTTTTTACGATGAATAAAAAAAAAAATATATATATATATATATATATATATATATATATATTATTCCAACGGTATTAAATACTGCATAATTAAACCGAAATTATTTTTTAAACATTATTAAACTTATTCATAAGATATAATTTTACTGAATAAAAATGATTAATAGAATCTATGATTTTCATTGAGCAGATTTAACCAATTCTTTAACAAACAGGGTACCTCACTCTGATTCCTGTCAGGTTTTTCACCACTTTGTTTTAACAAAGTGGACGCTAACTGTCTGTCTGTAGTTTAATCCATCAATCAGTGCTGGGAGAGGCTCTGTGCTGCTAGCAGAGCTTTTAAACAGCTGGTTCTTGATGCACTTAGAGGAATTTTAAAAACTTGACTCCCCACCTACCGGACTAAACGCTAGTGTGTCTTCTTCTATCCTGCTCCAGACGTTTATCTTAATGTCGTCCACTTTCTATCATCGTTTCCTTCTGATCCTAGCAGAGAAATTCTGCTGCTCCTCCATGCAGTAAGTTAGCCGATTTAGGAGAACTGAAAGAGTTTATCCAGAGATTATATTTGCTGACAGAAAAACAAAGATTTCATTGTGGATCCTTAGATCCATTAAACTGTGGAAATAATCTGGAGCAGACTCTGGATCTGCTCCAGCAGGCCACCGCTCTGCCTTTACTCTTCTTCTCTTGTAAATAACAGTGAGGTTCTGCTGAAGATGAACAGTGGTGCCCTCTGCTTCTAAGCAGACGTTATCAATTACTACGATTAAACTAATTCTAATGTAATAAATCATTAATAGATCATTCTTCATATTAAGTCAGTCATTTTTTTTACTTTGCTATTTAAAATGTTTCATGATCTCTAAGAACCTTTTTATTTACTTTCTGTTCTGCAGCAGATTATTTTCACATCATTGCATGAAAAACACAGAGTTTTAGAAAAGTATCGGAAGCTGCAGAATCAATTGGCTCTTCACAGAACAGCTGCTCTATATCCGGTCAGTCTTGGAAGTACTCTGCTTCTAATGAAATCAAATACTCATCTAATAGTTGTTGTTTTTTCCCCTTTCATTACAGTCATTAAAGTTTGCATCACATTTTTCTACAACAGATTCTTGGAGTTTTTCTTTAGCCTCAGTATCAGAGTGAAAAGTCAAGTGATGTTTCTGTTCCCTGAGCTGATGGCATTTATATATGATTATATGTGGTAAAGATAAACACCAGTTTTCATGTCATAGAGGGGAATTCTGCGGGGGCAGGTGGGTGTTTACACAAAGCCATCACCTGAACAGATAAAGAAAAACAGAAAGCTGTATATAGATGGAGTGAATTCCATATTGTTTGCTTGACATGTGGCTGTAACAGTTCTGCTTTGGTTTGTGGGTTCTAGTCAGAACCTCTGGTGTTCAGCTGGCTGCTTGAAAAGGATTTTTCTTCCCCTTTTGGACCTGACCTACAGCCAGAGAGTATAGTTAAAAGCTAAAGTTCTACTACTAAAGTTCAACTGTGAGATCAGGAACCTCTTAGGGGAGAGAAACTTTAGTAGATGGGTGAGGTGGTGACAGGAAATCCTTGGTTTGACATTGGGATTTGATTAACCCATTTAGGCCTGATTTAAACACACAGCTTCAGATTTATAAGCCAGGAGGTTGGTTGAGTAGGTGAAGCTTGAGTCAATGAGGGTTGATTAAATGAGGCTTGAGTAGGCCAAGCTTGAGTCAATAAAGGTTGATTAAATGAGGCATGAGTAGGCCAAGCTTGAGTCAATGAGGCTTGATTTAATGAGGCTTGAGTAGGCCAAGCTTGAGTCAATGAGGCTTAAATTAATGAGGCTTGAGTAGGCCAAGCTTGAGTCAATGAGGCTTGATTTAATGAGGCTTGAGTAGGCCAAGCTTGAGTCAATGAGGATGATTAAATAAGGTTTGAGTAGGCCAAGCTTGAGTCAATAAAGGTTGATTAAATGAGGCATGAGTAGGCCAAGCTTGAGTCAATGAGGCTTGATTTAATGAGGCTTGAGTAGGCCAAGCTTGAGTCAATGAGGATGATTAAATAAGGTTTGAGTAGGCCAAGCTTGAGTCAATGAGGCTTGATTTAATGAGGCTTGAGTAGGCCAAGCTTGAGTCAATGAGGCTTGATTTAATGAGGCTTGAGTAGGCCAAGCTTGAGTCAATGAGGCTTGATTTAATGAGGCTTGAGTAGGCCAAGCTTGAGTCAATGAGGCTTGATTTAATGAGGCTTGAGTAGGCCAAGCTTGAGTCAATGAGGATGATTAAATAAGGTTTGAGTAGGCCAAGCTTGAGTAAATAAAGGTTGATTAAATGAGGCATGAGTAGGCCAAGCTTGAGTCAATGAGGCTTGATTTAATGAGGCTTGAGTAGGCCAAGCTTGAGTCAATTAGGCTTGATTTAATGAGGCTTGAGTAGGCCAAGCTTGAGTCAATGAGGATGATTAAATAAGGTTTGAGTAGGCCAAGCTTGAGTCAATAAAGGTTGATTAAATGAGGCATGAGTAGGCCAAGCTTGAGTCAATGAGGCTTGATTTAATGAGGCTTGAGTAGGCCAAGCTTGAGTCAATGAGGCTTGATTTAATGAGGCTTGAGTAGGCCAAGCTTGAGTCAATGAGGATGATTAAACAAGGTTTGAGTAGGCCAAGCTTGAGTCAATGAGGGTTGATTAAATGAGGCTTTAGTAGGCCAAGCTTGAGTCAATGAGGGTTGATTAAATGAGGCTTTAGTAGGCCAAGCTTGAGTCAATGAGGGTTGATTAAATGAGGCTTTAGTAGGCCAAGCTTGAGTCAATGAGGCTTGATTCAATGAGGCTTGAGTTGGTGAGACTTGAGTCAGTAGTCACACAGAAATAAGGTTAAACTTAAAAAATAAATATGCAGAAAAAACAAACAAAAAACAGTTAAACTTCTCTCAAAGAGTAGCGAACATTATCTTGATCAAGAGGTTTTTTAAACTTTTGTTTCTTCATTTAATTTTTTTATTTGCATTTTAAAAAAATTGATCTTTACAAATTAACTAAACATTCCATGAACATTACAGTGCATCTATAAGGTTTTTTACCAAACTCTTCTTCATGTTTCTTTCTATAACCAGATCGATCTGTTTCTAATCATGATGGAAATTATTCAGGGAAAATATGCAATGGAAAAAAATAACAGTAAATTCCATACTGGTGGAGTCAGACGGACTGCACCACTATGGATGTCAAACAGAAATAAACATGTTTCCCTCGTCTTTTTCTCTGTCTAACCCCCCCACCCTCACCCCACCCTTTATATGGAGAATCTTTTTTTACACTTTATTAATATTTATGGGCTGTTTTAGCTGCTGTGGCTTTTACAGCTCAGCTCCTGCCGCGCTGCACTTTATTAATATCATCAGGACAATGTCAGCAGAGACCCTAAAAAAGGTTATGGTTATGATAGTGAGAGTGAGGGTGTCTATTATTTGCATCCGACGTTTGAAAAGCAGAAATCCCATTGGTTGTTTTTGCAGCAGGGAGGTCTCTGGTAGACAGTGTGTACATGGTGTGCGTCTTCCTGCGTAAACAATTTGGAGGAGTCAGCTTTTCTCTAACTTCCCGTGCTCTGAAGTCTCACCATTTTCTTCTCAAAGAGACGCAGTCGTAGATTGTTTGCTGCCACTTGAAGCAGGAGAACAGATATCGATCCTTCCTGGTGCTCGCTGACTCTCTCTCAACGAGCAGGAGTTTATGTTTTCACAGCAATAAGGACATTCCTTATTCCTCCAGCGTCTCTTGTGAGTCAGAGAGGGCGATTGCCGACATGTGATCAAAAAGATGGACGAACACAGAATAAACAGGTGGATGAATGGAGAACTTAATATTAGTGTATTTCCCTTTAATTTGAGCAGGTAAATTAGATGATCTGCTGAAAGAATGAGGATTTCTACCCTAGAATAAGATAATCAGATATTAGGGACTTGAAGATAACAGCTGCTTTTTACTTATTTCAAGCTAAAATCATCTGATTCTATTAGCCATCTACAGGTATCTGAGTTTTTGTTGTAAATGTTTGCTTGACGGATATTTTACAAACAAGCGACCATTAAATAAGTTTAACTTGCAGCATCAGTTCAAGGGCAGAAATCTTTAATCAGGCAGATAGATCCTCCTCTTCCATTTGTTCCTCTATCAGCTTCCATTTTTCTCCTTCCAGTTTCCGTCCTTTTCTTGTTGGCGATGAGGCAGCCGCTCCACAGAGGACTTTTTTTTTTCTTTAGACTACATGCTTGAAAAAATAAAATATATTTTTAAATGATCATAAAAAGGAGCAGAACCGTGTTTAATGCTGATAGGGATCCTCAGCCAAAACAGAGATGCTGATCATAAGTTCCCACTTAGAAGAAAACTGAGGCTCTCCTGAGAGCCTGAGCAGGAAGCTCAGGCTGTCAGGAAAATCCTTGTTAATTAAATAAAAAATATAAACCCAACCACAAAAAAAGGAGAAATAAGTCTTTAATAAGAAGAGCTAAACTGATGACTGTGACTGAGAAGCTGATCCAGTCTTAAATCTTTAAGTCTTAGATCTAACAAAATAAAACATTTTGATCCTGATGTACTGAGCAGCTGCAGATTCTGTTAGATAATTATGGAGTTATTATTTTTTCCATTATTGTTGCAAGTAAAGAACATGTCTTAAAAAAGGTCATTTGAAAAAATCCAAACCTGTTTTATGAAATATAAATTGGAAAAAAAAAATCAATCCAGAAGTGAAACTTAAAAAAAAAAACTTTGTAATGAAAAAAGGTTTTAGGATAAACTTTTTCTAAGATAGATTTTTTAGGTTATTTTTTGCATTTTTTTTTTTCTTCAGATTGAATTTTAGGAATTACTTTATTTTCAAATTATCTCCATCTTTTTAAATTCTCTTTACTTCAAGCCCAATTTTGCAGAAGAGGATTAGGGCCACTGAAAAAATGAAAAAAAAGTTAACTTTTAAATGTTATTAAGTTCATTATGGGGAAAAAAACATCTGAATTCTGACTTTTTTCTCAGAATTCTGACTTTAATCTCAGAATGTTGGATCTTAATGTAGATGGGAACAATGAAGGCAGAGATGTGGGAGCACTCAGCTTCACTTACAAAGATGTGAGTTGTTTGGGAGGAACAGTGACACATTGGTGGAAAATGATGGAATTAGGTGAGTTTTACGTGCCGAGGGGTCCCCGGTGATGCTATTTCATAAATGGAAGAGCAGAAGGTGAATAAAACAAGAGAGGTAGTCTCTAAAACAGAGATGGCTACGGCTTGATGCTTACATGTTTGTTAGCTGTCAGAATTTAGTCAGAATTCTGAGATTAAAGTCAGAATTCTGAGATTAAAGTCTTTCCTACCATTTTAAACTGAAATAAAAAGTTTAAATCAGTTAACTTTTATTTATTTTTTTCAGTGGCCCTAATCCTCTTGCGTACAATTTAGACTGTCAATCTTCACCAATAAAAACATTCCTAACGTCCAGCAGACGAATAGAAATGCATTTTGCTCCTCACTCCAGAGAAAAGCCCGCCCCCAAAAGTGAAGAGTAGGTGATCCAGAAAACGCGGATTGAAATACAGAAACTTAACAATGTAAAATCTGTAGAACAAAATTTCCCGTCCAAAAAATTAAAAAAATCAAATCAAATTTTCATAAAAAATAAACCTGTTTTTATTAAACGTTTTTCATAGTTTCAATTTTTTATAGTTTTTTTTTTATTTTTTCTGTTGACTAAATGTTTCTTTGCTACAATAATGGAACAAAGTTCTCTCCATACTTAATCTTATTTTAACAAAACTCAAAATTAATGCAATAATCTGCAGCTGCAGTGAGACTATTGCGCTAAGAAAGACCTTTTGAAATAATGATATATGTTCTCAGAAAAAGAACAATTAAAAAAATGCAAATGTCTTCCTGCACTGCCAGATTATTGCAATAATCTTGAGGAGAAATTTCTTAAAAAGGACTAATAATCTAACAGATCTGCTCTTTTTTAGTATATTGGTTTAAAAACAAGAACATTTTATATGAGACTTTCTTGTTTGGCAGACAGCTTCTTAAAAATAAATGAATTTCCCTTTTAAACAGCTTTAAAATGTCTATAAAATGTGAAATGTAGTGAACTAAACATGAGGACACAAAGAAAGTAAACAGAAGGTGACAGCCCGTTTATCTTAGCAGAGGTTTTGTATCATGAACTAATCCAATGTGTTTGTCTTCTTCTGGGTTTTGCTCTGTTGCCATCCTCGGCCTCACCTCACCATGCTTCAGAAGACATGCTTATTCCTACTCTTATTACCTGTAAGTAGAGACTTCACATCCGGAGCAACTTTCTCAGCCCCTCATGTGCTGCTTTGGTTTCTGCTGAAATGTTTGTTTGTTTAGCTCTCATCTCTCTGAACTTTGTAGAATAAACGCATTGACAGAATTTTCCCCACACTATAAAGCTGTTTGATATAATTAGACTTTATTTTAGTAGTTCATTTATTAATCCGTCTAATCTGCCTTAAATTCCACTCATATGGAGGGAAATGCCACACTGGCAAAGTGTCTATATAAGTCTCCACTGGACTTAATTTAACTGGATTTAAAATAACACTTTTGAAAGTGTTAAACAGTTAACACTGTGGCAAAGCTGGAACAACTCTTATCAGGGTTTGAATTTATCTCAGACTTCTGTGTGGATCCAAAAGATAACACCAAACTCCTGATTCAGAGAGGAAGGAACATAAATGAGAAGAAGCAGTGCTTCTTTAAAAAGAAAAAAAAATATTGACCCCGATTATTGACTGGAGCAGAAAGTTCTAGTACTTTTGAAACATTGATCCAAAAATAACCCAAATTTCACAGACCAAAATTATAGACTTAGAAAAAACAAAAAATTGATCAAAAATGTTTTTCATTGTCTTACCTTCCTATAACTGTTGAACCTCCAGCCACTAGTTGGCAGCACTCAGCTGCAGCAGAGCAAGATATCATGAGATCATCCAGGGGTATGTTATTATAAAAATCCCCAAATATCTTTTCTGTAAATGTATCGGATAAATCGTATCGTAACACTCCTATCGTGATACATATCGTATCACCACATTCTCACCATTTTAGCCCAATAATTTCAATGCCTTTTTTGGTGGTGAAGATTCTCAGTCATCCAGGTCATAGTTATTCCAAAAAAAGAAAATTGAAAACAATCGACTGGACTTTTTTTTCCAAGTTTGAAGATGTTTCGCTTCCCATTCAGGAAGCTTTTTCAATTCAAAATGTCATGAATAGCGTTGAGTTTGAGTTTTTATACAGTAGCCCAACAAAGCCAAATGCAAATTGGAACAGACGAAGGGGTCCACCTATTTGGTATGGGGGTCGTTTGGCTTCTTTTGTTAACCTGCAGTGTCCATCTAAGTGTCTGAAAGCTCGGTCATTAGGCCAACATTCCCCTTAAATACCCTTAAATACTGTCCTTTCAGAGAGTTAGACAGGTATGGGGCATGGCAGTTTTACTATTGCATTTAATAATAGTACATTTAAATAGTTTAATGGAACATTTAATTATTGAGATAATTATTATTATTATTTTATTGTACATTTTTATTACATGATAATTTTTTTATTTAATTTTGTTCTCTTTAACCTTCCATTTAAATAGTAAATGGCCTGTATTTATATAGCGCCAAGTCAGGAGACTTGACCAAAGCGCTTTACACTACATTCATTCACCCATTCACGCACACACACTGATGGTGGCAAGCTACATTGCCCTGGGGCTCACTGACATAAGCGGGGCTGCCGTACACTGGCGCCACCAGGCCGTCTGACCACCATCAGTAGACAATGCAGGTGAAGTGTCTTGCCCAAGGACACAACGACACTGAAAGTCGGAGTCAGGGCTTGAACCGTCAACCCTTCCATTTCAGGGCAAACTCCTACATCCAACGCTACTGTCACCCCCGGCTGGGTGTCTTGTGACCTTCTGGGCGCTCCAGACCCCCACTATACAGGATACGGGTCTGGATCAGTGGCGGTTCTAGACCAAATGTACAAGGGGGCCAGGAGGGGGCTAGCGTTGTTTATATGGGGGAACAGAAATAAAAATAAAAAACAAGGGATTCAAATATATTAAAATAGCTGCATGAAATGAAATTTCTATTCTAGGTTTAATTACAATTCTATTCCTTATTAGGTCAATATAAATTCTGAATTTAGGAATTTTACAGATTTTTTACTTAATTAAAATTAAAATTGCCATTTTCTATCCAATCTGAATTAGAACCCAATAAAAACTGATCAATTTAGCTGTAAAAATGTGGGCATTTTTTTAAATTTGTTATTTTTTTTAAACTTTAGCAGATGAAAACTGGGATCCTATCTCAATACCACTGAAGCTATCACCTTATTGTTTCTAATTAGAACACCCCCCCCCCCCCTCACTGATGTCCCTCCTGTTTCTTATTCTTATTCATCATGTGTTGTTTTTTACTAATACCACTATTATTATATGTAAAAATACTGCAACCTTAAGTTGCAGATGTGCTGAGGAGGAGCAGAGGGAATGTTTTACTTAAACCTCCTGCGGATCGTCTGCGCTTGCTGCCTCTTAGAGAGTCTCACCCTCAAAGGTCAATGTAATTCACTCTTATCTCCTCCACCAAGTGGCCATTTCCTGCTTATTAACCGCTCTAATGAAGAGCTGTTATAGCTGTCTTAAGGCATGCACAAGCACGTAACGACACACGCTCACACACACTCCTGCTCACCTGTGCAGACGTCTGCTCTTTTCTGCTCATCTCAAAATCCCTGCAGAACATTTCTAAAAAATTCCTGTTTCTCAGAAATGATCCAAAGGCCAGAAAAGCTGAACTAAATTTGGTTTGACTTCAAACTAAATGGAACTATTTTAACTTTCTCCATCCCTGAGCTTCTTTCCTCTCGTTTAGTGAAAAACTGGCCGGGGTCTGCAACCTGCGGCTCCGGAGCCACAAGTGGCCCTTTGACCCCTCACAAAGGCTAATTATCTTTTTTTTTTCTTTTACAGAAATTACTTTCGTTACATTATTCCATCTGTAACAGAGTGACTATAGGAACACTTTGATATAACATTATTTCAAACAATATATATAATTAGGGGGTCCCCGCTCCATCTCGCCATCAGTTTGGGGGTCCTTAGCCCAGAAAATGTCGGAGACCCCTGTTCTAAAAAAAATAATAAATTAATCGTAAGTGAAGCTGAAGAACAGAATCAATAAATGCATTTTTATTCTAAATGTCACCATTTAATTTCTGCTTGGTTGTGCTTTGGTGGAGCAATGGTTAGTACACACAACTAAAGTATGGAGGCCTTATTCCTCGATGTGACTAACCCGGGTTCGAATCCGACCTGTGGTCCTTTGCTGTATGTCTCTCAACCTCCCTCATACCCCTTTCCTGTCAGCTTACTGTCAAAAAAAAATGAGCCACTAGTAGTGTTCTCTAAAAAAATATCAGATCAAAGCTTTCTAGAATTTCCCTATTGAGGGACAATAAAGGGATTTGCTATTTTATTTTTCATTATTGGTGAGTTTAAACACAGGAGAGTTGGAAAAGTCTTCAAAGTGTCATAGTTAGGTAATATTCCCCTGATAAACTATCTGATCCCAATCAAATAAGTTTATATTCACCAAGTGTCTGTCCTGATTATGTTTAGGTCGTTTTTCAGCTTAAATAGAATTCCAGCACCTGGCAATGAGCAGACAAAAACAGACACAGGGCCATCTGCTGGTAGCATCAGTCAATCAATTAATCTGTTAATTAATCAATATTATTGTTTTTTTTTTCCTTAGACAATAGAGACTAATAATATCACTGTCATCACTATTAATCAGGACATTTCCTTAGCATCCTTTAGCTTAGCCGCTATATCTGAACACCTGTGCAGCTTTAGCTGCTCTTCAGTAAAAACTAACATTCAGACTGGATCCCAGCTCTGCTCCAGTTTTATTCCTGTTGAAATCAAATTATTTTTACTTTCTTCACTCTGGATCTTGGAATTTTTCCTGATTTTTTTCTACACTTTCCTGGGAGGTGCTAACTTGCTTTGCCGCAGTAGGCTACTTCTTAGTTTATCCCCTTCTTACATGCTTTTTATCATACCGCTGCTGTTATTTTATATAAACATGAAGAGATTTTATTTACTAAAAATGGGCAAAGAAAAAAAAGGGAAACAGAGAATAAGCAAAAAGTACACTAGTAGGATCTTTCAGAAAATGATTGTTTGTAACCAGAGTGAGCTGCTGGTCTATACATTAACTAAAATATTAATTAATTAATAACATTAAATTAAAAAATACATTATTAATACCAAATGGAAATTAAATTACTTTGACCCTTTAATAAAAAATAATATTCAATTCAGTTAATTTCTATTGCACCAATTCCCAACACATATCATCTCAAGGCACTTTACAGTTCAGCAGATCATACAATTAACTTGATTCAAAGTTTTCTATTTAAGGAAAACCTGTTGATTGCATCGATTCATTGACTTGAAGGCAATCCCTGACACTAACCATGCTTGTAGCGACAGTGGAGAGGAAAAACTCCCTTTTAACAGGAATAGACCTCCAGCAGATCTAGTGAGCCTGTTTTATATATATATATATAAATATATTTACATATATATATCCCTGCTATCATTACACTTTGGTACACTTTGGACAGTACTATAAAAGTCAGATTATGAATAAAACTGATGCTTTTGCTAACTATACTAAAGCTGGAGGTTTATTTTCCACAGTTTCGGTAACTTTCATACTTTAAGAAATTTAAAGTTTGTTTTTTAAACATTTCTCATCTGGAATCTGTCGGTGTTTTTGCTGCAGGACAAACGGCCGGCCTTTTTATTCCTTTTTTAGCTGGGGGGCGTTCTACCGTCATACACAGCTGATTTACAGTCGATTTATTGAAGAGAGGAGAAGAACAAAGGGCGTTATTAGACTCCACAATGGAGGTAAACATGGAGTAAAATTATTCTTTTTGCTCCTTGGTGAAGCTAAATGCAACTGAACAGGTTTGTGTTAGGCTCCACAGGGCTAGCCTGAGGACCCTTTAGATGAGGGGGTTGGAGATGAGTGTCGGACCGCTGCACGCAGCGCTGTCTCTCTGTGTTGCCCTCTTCTCCTCCACCCCTCCCTTGCTGGCCGGGGTTGTGATCCTCAGATGAAAGTTTGTTTTGGTTTAGCCTGCAGCCTCCTCTGGAGCTACCGCTGTCATCCTGAGGTGACGGACTGCCTGCTTGCCTGACTGCTGATTCTAGCAGGGGATGGCTCCGGGATATTTGACTCATCCAGCTGCCAGCCGACTGGCTGAGGCCGATCCAGGCGTCATACAGGAGCTTCTGCCAATTCCTTGACAAGTGAAAGGAACGCTGCTCCCCTCTGATAGCTGGATTCCTCCTGGTTGGCCTGTTGACTTACCAAACAGTGCCTGTGATGAATCCCCTGAGCAGGATTTCTGACTAATCTTAGAGGGAAAGAGTGCAGCTGAAATACATTTTCTAGAAATACATTTTTTCTTTAATACTAATTTTTCTAGTAATAATAAAATGCATCCGATAATTCCTCCAAAGAGGCACATTTAGCCGTGAATCCGAATGTTCAGAGAAGAATCACATCAACTTCTCCTTGTGATCCTCTGGTCTGATGAAACTTGTCTGCCACCGTTTTTAACAAATCAGGCATTTAAGGACGTTTTGTTTTTTCACACCAGAGACTTTTATACCAGTAAAGTTGTGTTTTTTTCTGATTAGCTTTAGGTGTTTCTTGGGAACTTTGTGACGGTTTCTCTGCAGATGAAACAGGAACCAAACACTACGTTTCTCTGCCGCTCCTACGTTGAGCGTTTTCCTAATCTTATTGTAATTATTCGTGGAGGTTAAACATAAATTCGCCAAATATAAGAGGAACATCTTAGATTGTTTTAAAGAAAGCATTTAGTTTTATTATAATTTAGTTTGTTGGAAGGATTTTACAGATTTAAGAAATAGAAAATTAAACCATATGCCAACCGTCACAAGGATGTGCATGACAAGGAAGGGCTATATATACTGCCTGCATCATTTAGGGAGTTAACATTGAATTACTTCTTAAGCTCCTTGAGTTATCTGCTGCAGGTAGGTGCTTTGGCCCGAGAGTAAGTGTTGGGGCCGCTATGATTTAAGGGGAGCCGACCCTCGCACGCTGATATTAGGACCGGCCCACCGGGGCAAATGCCCGCTATCACAGATTACCAGTCTGAGTCGGCTTAATAATGCACAAGACATCTGATTTGCGTTTATTTCTTTAATATTGTACGAAAAATAGACTTCTAGAGGACTATTAAAGAGGACTATTCATACTTCTAAGTAACTGTTGTGTCATGATGGGTTTAAGGTTCTTAGCCCACATGCAGAACACAACGGAGGCTGGGTAAAAGCTTAACAGAGTTTATTGAAAGTTTCAACAACACAAGATAATGTACTGGTTCTGGAACTGGTCCGGGCAGGTTCACTGAAGTCTGCAGAGATTATAGTTTGGTTAGTGGAGCAGGCAGATGAGTTATGAGTTCTTGATTATTCAGATTCTACCTTGACTGAGTCCAGGCTTCTCTTTGAGATAGAAGGAACTGTTGGGTCCAGAGACTGTTGGTTCAGCAGAGGATACGACCAGCTGCAGCGTCTAACTTCTGACTTTGAATGGCAGACCTTGATCTGAGTTTCCAGCTCTTCACCAAGAGCAGCAGGGGAATCCACATAGGAGTCTTCAGGTTTGGTTCACCAGGGCAGATTGGCAGGTTAAGCTCACCCAGAGCTTCAGGCTAGAGACAGGTTTCCTGTGAGGCAAAAACAGAGAAGAGTTAGAATCTGATCTCTCAACAGAGACAACTAGATTCTTTCAGTTTCAGAGGCTCAGGTTGCTAACCAAACTAAGGTCAACACTGCGGCGTCGAAGGAAGGTCTGGCAGCTGGTTATAAAGGAGAGGTCTCCTGATGAGTAGATGCGTCTCAGGTGTGCTGGAAAGCTCCAGGAGACCCACGGCGCACTCTGCTGGAGGAAGGTGGTATAGCTCCAGATCCCAACATGTTGTATACCATCTATAAAACTGGTAGATTTATATTTAATTGCTTCAGTCAATATAGCTGCAGTCATTAGAATTTTGTGAAAAAATAAAACGTTTAACAATTTTAGGCTATTTAATTCTGACTTCTCGCTGCCCTCTGGTTGCTAACTACAGACTAAAGGTTTATCTTTACTAAAATTTTAACTATTATAATCAGGTTATATTACTGTCATTTAACACAAAGAAGTATCAGGACCGATTTTTATTTGATCGGGACAAAAACACATCCTGGTGATACAGAGTGAAAAACAGCATCTAGTTTTTTTATGAATAAAAACCGTCTTCATCGTAAAATCATAAAGTGAATTAAAATATGTTACATATTAATTTGAGTCTGAAAACAGTAGATATAACTGTCTTTGGCCTCTTTATCGCAAAATCTGTATTTTTTATTTGTATGTTTTTGAATCAGAATGTTTAGTTTGAGGCTCTAAACTTGATTTTTATTCCTGCTCCCGGTTTTACGAACAGACTGAGATCATTGACCCTTTGGTCATGTACAAAAAAAACAAACACACAATTTAAGGTCAGATCGCCATACGCTTCAAAAAAGTTTTTCTGTACATGACTAAAGGGATACACACCCGTTTAGGTAGTTTAATGTTTATTTTTCGTACAAAACTAAAGGGAGAGACGAGAATTGACCATGGGTATGCTGGTCTGACGGGGTATGCTCATCTGACAGAACAGCAGCTGTTGGTCAGGAAGCTGCTGACTGGTTTAATATTGATGTTTTATTATAATGGGGCTCAATTTGACTCCAATAAGGCCGACCCTTTAATGGTTCTTCAGCTTCATTTAAAAAAAAACAATGAAGCCTAAAATAAGGCTTTATTCTTTGAAATGAATAACCTTCAGTAATGAGTCTTTTTTTAATGGAAACACATCTTTTGGGAAATGAAGTCCTCCATTGCTCCGACGTCTCATACATCACATGAGAAACAATTATGAAGCCGTTTTCCCTTTTCTTTTTTACCGGTATCAGGAGCTCCACTGCTGCTTTGTTTCACTTCATTTCCTCTCATCTAGTTTCTCTCGGGATTAAAACTGTTCTTTAAACCGTCGGGGAAAACGAACAGCTTTCCCTGATGGGTTCCAACGTCCCCTCACCGCACATCTCTCATTATCGACACATCAAACTGCAGCAATTAGCGGCGCCAGAGGCACGGCGGTGGCCCCCGAGTCCCGGCCGGGGCCGCCGCCCGGTGGGGTAACCTGAGCGGTTAATGAACTGCCGCAGTGATATTCATTAAAGAAGGATTATGTCGCACTCATTGCCAATTACCATACGAAGGAATTAGTCATTTTAAACGAGCCCATTATTGGGATGAATGTGTGACAGGAAGAACAGGAAGGATAATGAGAAAATCTTCTCTGTGGAAGTTCGGAGCCTGTTGCTTTTCCCAATTCTTCAGTTTTTCTGCTTCTTCGTTCTCCTTTCAAACCTTCTGTTCCTCAGTACTCTGTCTAACAGGCCACCGTAGTCGCTCGGTCCCTCGTTGTGTGGCTCCTGAAAAATCCAATCAGCTTTAAATAGAAGGAGAGCATCCACTACGTCTCTATTCATCCTCTAATTGTGCAGACTATGGCTGCAATCCAGAGTCCTCCCTTTTCATAGCACTGTCTACAGTAGGTATAGAAAAACAACACTGTTAGAATACTGTTGAAACACGTTATGCTGCTGAAAGGAGCAGTTGCTGAAAAAGATGGTTACAAACTTCTTAACCCTTCATAGGGCAAGTTAGCGATTTTGATCACTTGCAAACCTCTTACAAATGGAGTCCTGTCCGTCCGTCAGTGAGGTCTAGAAGCACAAGATCTATATCCAGCCATTCAGCAAAGATCCTGCTACATGGCTGCACATCTTATTTTGGCATGTGACCAATTAGATCAGCCCTTGAATGATATATTACCCTCTGTAAATTAAGTTGGGAAAAAAAAGTTAAATTCAAGAAAAAAAAGTTAAAAAGCTAATTGATAAGTTGAAAAGTAAGGTTCAAAAATTAATAAGCCTAGTTAACAGTGATATTAAGTTTATAAACTAAAATATGTAAGTGCCAGTGTCAGCATTAATGCCTCTAAAGTTATGTTGTACCAAAGAAAATGTCTTTCTTTCAGAGTGTTTTTCTTGAATTTCTTAAAGAAGCACTTTTTTTTTTTTTCCTAATATATTCAGGGAAGTTGGCGTTTCTTGTTATTACATTAACATTAAGTTTTGCCATCAAAATATCCATACTTTTTGAAAGTTACAAAGGTAAAAAGGTCTTGACCTGAATTCCAAAAACACAATTAGTTTGAAATTTTGAGTATTTTGAGTATTAAGTATTTCACTGAGCACCCTATAAAGGGTTAAAAACTCACTTCCAGACAGTTTGGTTGTTGTTGCCTTTTGTGATGAGGAAACAATGAAAACTGACTGTTGTTACAGTGGCTGACAGAAAGCAGTGAAGAATCATAAAATTTTAGTCCGGTGTAGTCACCAGGTCTGCCCGGGTCCTGTGCATGCCAGTGACGTTACGCTACATGATTGACTGACTGTTGTCACATCATGTAAAAAATTGGTTGCCCAGACAATGATAATGACATCACACAGCGTCCGGTGTTAAATGGCCGGTGAAGTTTTACTTGATTGACAACAAAACTGAAAAAAATCTGTTTATGGTGAACAAAGTAACTGTTATACTACGTTCTGACTGCAAGCAGCAGTCTGAACGTCTGGTTGTGCAGAGACGGCTCCTTCCCTCAGGAAAACATGCAGTGAGTCGGCTTCGTGATGAGGCAAAGAGGAACACGCCGACCCACCCTGAATACCAGCGGCCAGATAGAAACGACACACTGAGGGCGCTCTAAGAAACCAACATCCCTCTAGCTGCATCACACCATTCAGAAAACAAACCATTACAGGACAAACTCGAATTCTGATTTAGACCAGCATATGCCTGACATACATAAAATCTGGCAAAAACGCTGGCATACGTTGGATAAGTTATAGGTACTTTTTTGTATAGTTTTAGAGCAAGCTGAAACACGCTGGCACACATCGACACACGGTGAGTATGTCGATGTGTGCCATACGTGGACCATACGTTACAGGTAAGTTATCTGATCGTTAAGTGTAGGGTTGTCAACTCCCTGAAAAAAAGGGACACCTCATGTGCGTGCCAGCTGACCCTATTTCCTCTACCCCTCCTGGCGTGATGATTTTTTTAGCTCCCGTTTATGTGTGAAATTATTCTTTTTACTATTTGACTCAAACTTCTGCATTGAATTGGATGCATATTCCTGAGTGACATGAACACGTGGAAAAGAAATTATTATCCAGCAATTGACTTAAATAACAAACTTTGCAGAATAAAATATCTTAAATATAAGCCTGTCCTGCTTAACTTCTGTAAACTGTATCTGTAAAAAATAAATATAAACCAATAGATAAATAGTGCACATTTTTTGTGCAACAGCAAACTTGTGCAAACTTGTAAACATATTTGTGCCCTAAATGCAATGACTGTAGGCTACAGTTGTAAAACAGAAAAAAAAAAAAATCATTAGCTCAATGCCACATTATATTACTTGTTCCACTTGTATTTCCTCTGAGCTCTTGCAGCAGTGAGGAGTTGTCCGCCCCCAAAAGCAGCGTCAGCATTTAAATTACTCCGTTCGTCCCCCATATTGCTCTGTTGTCTCCTGATATCTTCTCCGTGAGCAACACTTGGCTCAACCAATGGGATGGATCGTTACATATATGTATGGAACAAGTTTACCGTAAGTGTTGTATCTAACGTGCCCTTGTTCCTATTAGCTTTTTGCTGACAATTCTTTTTACTCTCACAGTAATACGGGAGAAAATGCATTCTTTTTCCACTAAATATGGGACAGGCACTTCTATTCTGTTTTTCAAGGGACAATTGGCAACCCTAGTTAAATATAAGTTACTAATAGGTTGTGGCGTCTAGCTTATCCAGAACCTATAAGTAACCTATCCTCCAGACTTCACCTTCATGAGCCAGAAGGTGAGCGGGATGGATCCTCCCTGTGTTCACGCCCACCACCAACAAACTTCCTAGTGGACATAAAACTGAATCTGCTGCGGCTACAAACCTTCATTCTTTCTTTTTCTTTTTTCTTATTATTTATTCTGGGCTGCCCTCTTTAGGTGCAGCGATGAGCCTGAGGGGAGCAGCTTTTACTGATGCTTTGTAATGCCCATGAAATGATGGCATAATTTCATAGGCATTACGCTGCCGTGCGTTACGCATAAGTTAGGCTGTCGTTGGACATAAGTTCTGGACTCCTTAATAATACTCTATTTATACACCCAACATTGAAAAAATACATAGGAAGTTCATTGTATGCCAGCGTTTTAGGAAATTCTGGGATGTCGGGCACACGCTGGATAAAAGGCTGGTTATCCTCCTGCAGCAGTGTGTTGCAGTGAGCTTGTCGCAGATATTTTTGATTTATGCACAATATTGAAGCCTGGTCTGGGCTATGTTATTCCACGCCTCAACGCAAGAGGGATAATCAGGAACTAGCTGTGGGTCTAGATACGGCCGAGTAGCTGAGGAAGTGGGGGCAAGTTTGTGCGACAATGGAGGGACATGAGGGCCAAAAAGAGCGGGGATCCAGGTGGAATACAGCTCGCTCTTCTAGCTGGTCCATCTTCATGAGTCGTTTTCCACAAACAAAACAAGCCAGTAAGGAAATACACATAGTGTAGAGCAGATGTAGATTTGACCAATCAGAGGCCTCCTGTCTGCTGCACTGTCTGAGGTCACCTACAATTCTGGAGAGGTGCAGCAGAGTGTCTGCGTAGGGGGCGGGGCATATCTGCGTTCACTGCGACACATGCGGATGACCTGGTTTCTGAGTATAAACCAGCCTTAATTCTGAAAGGTGTGACAGGGACCTAAACCAATAACAGCAAGGCCCATGAAAATGTCCTCATGGTCCAAAACATGATGCCTAAAAACTTCAGATTCAGATTATGCAGACAAACGCGTTTTAACTCCAACACCAGTGACATCACGCAGTCATGCAACGCCATCAACATTTATTAAAGTATGCAATAATTTCATACTTAAAGTACTTTCAGAAGTTTGTATTCTGAATGTGACCAGCAGACTTTTTCTTTAAATTACTAACCAAAAAAAACAAAATTTCTACAACTATTCACCAAATTTTGTCATATTTTTTTTCAAATATGCAAAGCAGAAATTCTAACCTTCATCCTTACATTCACCATTTCACTTCTCATCAAAACGTACTTCTCTGTGTGTTAATATGTAGAGGGTTAATACTGCTTTTGTTATTTTCAGACTCGTGCTCATGCCTGCGTTTAGATTTCTTCTCCATGTCTGTTTGGTTCGTAGGAAGTTGGCCAAAAAACAGAAGGAAACGGCGAGTAGCTCCACCCAGCAGAGGGAGATGGGTCCGGTCACCACTGCTGATAAGAGCACCACCAAAGTGAGCACCCTGCACAAAGACGACCCTTTCTCCACCTCCAGCCCGGACCTTAATGGCTTCAGTGAGTAAAACCTGTGTCCCGGTTCGTCCTGAAAGAAAATGCTAAATGGACCGGTATTCTGTCAGACCAGCATACCCTGTCAGACCAGCATACCTATAGTCAATACCTATGCGCAAGACGTCAGATTTAAGTTTATCCCTTTAGTTTTGTATGAAAACTAAACTTTAAACTACCTCGACGGGCGTTTGTCCCTTTAGTCGTGTACAAAAAACAAAAAAAAAACTATTTAATCTGAAAAACTCACACAGAAAGAAAAGAAAAGACAATTAGAAGGAAATTATTGATACAATTACTTTAATCTTTGCCGCTCAGACCTCGGCAGGAAACAGCTGAATTTTGCTTTGATATGCATGAGCAAGAGTAAAGAATAGGGATGTTCCCCCCAGGCCTGAAACTGGTGGTGGAGTGGAGATAGATGAAGATCAGTCTATAGACTGCTGGCTGGCGAGATTCAGTGGACTGGATGAGCTGACACTAGAGCTTCACTCAGGGACCTGGAAGATGGAAGTCCAACTTAGATAACGCTGGTTGCATGAACCTGTCCATGATGAGCAAGCATGAAGCGACAGTGGAGAGGAAAAACTCCCCATTGGGAAGAAACCTCTGGCAGAACTAGGCTCAACATGGCGGCCTTCTGCCGGACCGGTTGAGATAAAACAGGGAACGCAGTAGGAGTCCAGGAGGAATGAAACTCTGATGAAGTTTTAGCTACGATGGTGGAGGAGGGGATGGAGGTGGGTCATCTGAATCAAAGTCAGACATGGTGCATCCACCTTGGGCAAAAGACAGAGACATGGACTTGGAGACCTTCTAAGATGAACTTTGGATGCTGATTGGGCTTTCGTGGAGGTATGGTTCAAAGCTAACTAGCTTGTGTCGGCGGTGGATGAAAGCGATTAATCAGTTCATTCACTTGAACTTGACCATTTTAAGGTCAGATTGCCATACACTTCAAAAAACACCACAAAGTAAGTAATTAAATAGTTTTTTATTGTACATGACTAAAGGGATACATGCCAATTGAGGTAGTTTAATGTCCATTTTTCGTACAAGGGATAAACTAAACGGATAAACGGGTATTGACTATGGTATGCTGGTCTGACCAGGTAGGCTCATCTGACAGAACACCGGCAGCATTGTGAGAAAGATTCTGGTTCATTCTAGTTGGTAAAGCAACAAATTATCCAGTTTCCCTTCATTGGATAGTTCTTCAATCACATTATTGTCATGTTATTACTGTATTTATAACCATTAAGATTTGGTACCAGCTGTGCTCATATCTTCCCATTCCAGGTGAATGCTGCATCTCGTCAAAGAAATAACTGCATATAAAAAATCCTTTTTTTTTCTTTTTCCATTTTTCTTGTTAAATTACACATCTGTGTGTCTAGTATAATTAGACAGTTGCACTCAGGCGGGCATTTTTCTCTTGTAAATGTCACGCGGGCCTTTGGGAGGACTCTGCTTTTTAGAGCTTCAGACCCGGTCTTACGCTGGTTATAACAGCCTGCACCTTTCTTCTTAACTCTCCCAGCTAATGTACATTAATGGTCCTGTGCTGAAACTCACCAACTGGACACTGACATCCACATCAGAAATCTGTGATATTTGAATGTGAAAAATTTAGCATCTTTCATTCATAAATAGGGTCAGATCTTGGCCATTATGTCGTGTTCTGTCTGTACGTTTGTAAGAAACTTTCTAGCAGAACAGTCACCTATTTACCTTGCAATCATCTCTGACCTGCTTCCCTATCCTCTGAATGCTCTACTCTGCATTCAGGGTGCTATGCAGTCTTATCTTTTTGGTCGGGTTTTTCAGCCTTCAGCTATATTTGGAAGAAACTCCTACAGTAGTAGCCATTCAAAATGTACCCACTTTCCTTCATTGGTCCCCTTCAATTTATTTTTAAACATCAATATTTGTACTAAATATTCTTTCAGTCATAATTTGTGGACATTAAGATCTAAAGAGAAGCATCATCTCCTGGTCAGACCCTGTAATTCAGTGAAAGGGTGGACTCAGAGTAAAAAATTATGCAAGTGAGGGTCATTCCATTGGCTTGATGTTGGAGGGGATTTTGCTGGGCCATTCGGCCGACGTTTGATGGGGACGGCCATTTTGTATGGCTGCTACTGTAGTTTTTCTAATTATTTGCTTCTCTCTTGCCAATCTTTTCTGATGTCTAATTTTGTGGCCAGTACTGCGAAGCAGAACACCTGGAGGAAAGGTCTGAACCTGCTTAAGTTCTGTCCTGTTCAACTTCTTCTGGCTTTGTTTTCCTTGCTGATGTTCTCCTTACCCAGACTGTTGAACAGTCCCATCTTGATGGCATAATCTTATGCCCTTAATTTGCTTCAACTCTGCCCAGTTTCTTTAATTAAAACTATATGAGTGAAAAACAAAAACTACAACAAAGGCTCTTATCTGTTAACATGTGTTTCCTATTAATAGGGGCTTGTATGCGCTCAGAGGAATAATGTGTTCTAACTGTAAAACATGGTGAACTTTAAAAACATTTACCATGAGTTCATGGCAAGCTGCCTTAAAAGCCAAGGCTTGAGTGAAATAAAATGTCTAACAGTGTGGTTGGGTCCAAGTCACTCCATGTTTTTATGAAAGTGTTCACTGCTCTGCTGCAGTGGCGCCACTAGTGGTAGGGCCAGTGTAAATTGTAGTAGCATCAGTTTACTATTTCATCCCATTATGCACAGCCAGCAATGTAACATTAAAAATTACACAATAAACCAAGATATGAGTAGGTGTTTACTTAAAGTCGTAGGGTAGTTGCATTTCCGTTGCATTTCCGAATTCTCCCGAGTGGTGCCCGACTTTACAAGAGTGAATAAAGTGAATGTGATTGGTTGATTATCAAGGGGGTGGGATTGTTGTGGAGGAAGGTTCGCAAGCAAGTTTGGTTGTGGTCGGTTTCTCTGAAGCATCATTGCTTACCTGTTAGCAACTTAGAGCTAGTAGGTTCCCAATGGGAAATTCCATTGGGACCAAGTAGCACTAAATTGGTGACTTAGAAACGACAAGGAACGCTATGGACAGTGGAAACATGCAAGAGGAGGAGAGTTTTGTGTTGGAGGTCGTGGATGAGTCTCCTCCATCATCCATTTTTTATTTAGAGGAGGAAAGCGGGGACGAAGATGTTGTGGAAGAGGACGCCAGGGCGGCAGAAGCTTGGTTTGGTGTAGAAGGCTTACAGCCGTACATGTTTGAGCCCTTGCCTTCGCAACGCTGCCAGTTCTGTTAGCTCTACGCCTGCTGAAGACACAGACGTCCAGGATTAAAAAAAAAAAAAGAATTTTTCTAAATTTTTGAACAATATTCTCTGATAAAGAGTACATTTATATACATGTTTAAGCCAGAATGGTTTGACAATATGATTTAAATGCTACAAATATTGACAGAAAGAATATTTTAGCTCAAATTTTGATGTTTAAAAAGGAATTGTGGGGGACCAGCCAAGGGAACATTGAAGAAAGTGGGGACATTTTGAATGGCTACTACTGTACATTTTATTAGCAATGTATAAATAGGGGTGAGTCTTACTTTAATTACTTCTTTTTTTCCTACTCTTCTATCCAAAAAACCAAAATATACATAAAGGTTTGTGATTGTTAAGTCACTAAATTTGGGAAAATTCAAAGAGGTGTGAATACTTTCCGTCATTATATGAAGGGAGAAGGTTGCCTGTTTGTCAATGTCCAGAATTGGTCTTCCCGTTTCTGTTATCCGGCTTTTGTAGTATTTTTTTCTTAACCGGGCTTAAATTTACTTGCATGCAGCATACTCTGCCACGGATCCAGGCTCAGTCCTAATGAGACTGAAAGCGCTGACACAGAGAAGGGGACCCAATATTTCTGCAAAAAGTCTCACAGGGCAAATAACCTTTTTGTGTTATTGCATTCTCACCAAGTCGTCTTCACAGGACGTTGCTGTCAAAGCAGATTTCTCTTGGTATGCAGGTACACTCCTGACTTTATTAAAGCTGGACTGCTTTTTGGGGGACATTAGCATACGATGCCGGTTTGCATGAGGTGAGAGGGATTTTATCACAGAGTAGGAGAGAATATGTTGTGTTTGGATGTATCAGGAATGTGGGACAGACATAAGGAATAGGAGAAGCGACGAAGGAACAGGAGGACAATAAGGAGAGGATGTTAAACTTGAATCATCCATAGCAGGGAAATTGTGTCATTAAAAGTTCAGCAGATCATTCATAAATAATGGAAGAATTCAACAACAGATCATGTTTATGTATCACAGTCTGTAGACAGGTTTTCATCAATATTTTATCAAGAATCGCTTTAAAATATGAAATAACTGACGTGGTTTTTGACTTTTGGGGGGAAAAGTGTTAATGTGAGAAAGAGGAGATGGAAAAGCATCTGTTGATTCGGTTCTGACAGAGTGAACATTTCTGTCAAATGACTGATCAGCTGTTTCCAACCATTGCTAATATTCATTAAAACTTTGCTCCGTCAATGATCTGTGTCCCAGCCGTTTCCTACCTCTACTTCCTGTTTTTTTCCAGCCAACTATAACTCAGCTGATGGCATTACGCAGGCGCCTGATAATCTCAATGGATGAAGAAACGTCTAATTCGATTTATTTTTTCCATTGACATTTAAAATAGACAAACTAATAAAATGTACAGTGGCAGCAATTCAAAACTGCCCTTTCCAGTCAAATACCAGCCGGATGGCAGCCCACTTCCCTCCAACTCCCAGGAAAATCCCTTCCGACTTCCAGCCACTGGAGTTACTCCACCCTTTCAGTGAATTACAGGGTCTGACGAGGAGATGATGCTTCTTTTTAGATCTTAATGTCCACAAATCATGACAAAAAGAATATTTCAGTACAAAGATTGATGTTTAAAAAGGAATTGTAGGGGACCAGCCAAGGACCAACCAAGGACCAGCCAAGGACCACCCAAGGACCAGCCAAGGACAAACCAAGGGCCAGCAAAGGGACAGCAAAGGACCAGCCAAGGCCCAGCCAAGGATCAACCAAGGACCAACCAAGGACCAACCAAGGGACAGCCAAGGATCAGCCAAGGACCAACCAAGGACCAGCCAAGGGATAGCCAAGGATCAGCCAAGGACCAACCAAGGACCAGCCAAGGGACAGCCAAGGACCAGCCAAGGATCAGCCAAGGACCAACCAAGGACAAGCCAAGAACCAGCCAAGGACCAGCAAAGGGACAGCCAAGGACCAGCCAAGGACCAGCAAAGGACCAGCAAAGGGACAGCCAAGGACCAGCCAAGGGCAAGCCAAGGACCAGCCAAGGGCCAGCCAAGGATAAGCCAAGGGAAAGCCAAGGACCAGCAAAGGGATAGCCAAGGACCAGCCAAGGCCAAGCCAAGGACCAGCCAAGTGACAGCAAAGGACCAGCAGAGGGCCAGCCAAGGACCAGCCAAGGATAAGCCACGGATAAGCCAAGGACCACCCAAGGACCAGCCAAGGGCCCATCAAGGAAGTGGGGAAATTTTGAATGGCTACTACTGTAGAATATTCTTATTTTTAACTTCCCCTCCACACCAAAAAGTGCTTACGCAGAACTTTTAAGTACATATAAACTTCATAAATTTTCTCGCACTTAGTCCTTGTCAGGGTTGCGATGGGGAAGGTGCCTATCTCGAGCAGTCTATGAGCGAGAGATGGCTTACACTCTGGACAGGTCGCCAGTTTGTCGCAGGGCAACACAGAGACACACAATGAGCACACAACCATGCACTGACACACACTCACACCTAAGGACCATTTAGACAACAGTCATGTTTTTGGACTCTGGAAGCTGGAGTACCCAGAGAGGACCCACACAAATGAACGAGGAGGACATGCAAATTCCAGGTTTTCAAAAACAAATACTGATTCAACAACAATATATAAATATGTTGTGCCCTTTTTTGTATTTAAAATCTTAAATTTAAAGCCTGTGGAGCAAAAGCAAACTGTTAAAACAGCCATTGATTCTTACTTGATCATAATTAATACAAAAAAAACTGAAATAAGTCCTTAATTATTCAATAATCTTCATGTGGTAACCTGCATTGTTGCTTAGAGCCTGCAAAAAGAGTGAACAACATTAACACTGGCAGAAACACACAGTGTGTGTTTTAGCTCAGATGAATGTGTGTCGGCTAGTGCTAACTTCCACAGTGGATTATTGAACAGGCTGAGATGGTGTGTGATGCGTCACAGTTAGTTCCCTTACAGTCCGGCCTTTGCATGTCTCTGCCTTTCGTATTATTTATTCATAGAGCCCTATAGTGGACACTTATGTGTCTATAGGAGATGGTTTGTGTGCAGGAACATGCTAGCATTGATCACAGTTAAAGGAAGGAGGCTCTGATAATGAACCCTATTTATAAAATGGGATGCTTCCACATGGATGCTCCACTCTGCTCCTAAAACCTCCCTAGTTGTCGATTATCATCCTGTTTTTCCACTATGAGACCTAAAGTAGTTTCTTTAGATAGATCTCAGATGAACTTTATTGACCCACAGAAAATTAGTCCTGCTGCAAAGTCCAAACAATGACCAACCATAAGACGGCTAACCAGCCCTGATGACATCCCGCTCAGAGGGCGGACTGTCTCTAGTTGAAAACCACACAGAGTTAAAACTAGCAACTGTCTAGGCTCTGTGATTCTTTGTTTCTGTAGCATGGCAGCATTCTCTGTGCTTTACCAAAGCAACATCATAAACTCAAAGTTGGTTTGTCAACAGTCAAGCCATTTTGTCATAATGTGGGGTGGGGGAGAACCTCCCCAGTACCGTGAGGGTAAACATTAATGAGGATTTTATTAAATTGAAATAACGAACCGTTGTTTTTCTTTACAAGCATTTTCATCCATCTAAATGTCTCTGGGAGGATTGGGTGTTTGTGTTTAATCATTCAGGATGAAGTTACAAGTTTTGGATGAAGCATCTTTGCTGCTCGAGCTGCGCCGTTGAAAAGTGGGTTTGATGTGTTTTGGGCGGAGCTACTCTATCCTTTCTTTGCCTGTTACAATGGCAGCTATATTTGCTGTGATCCGAATTATTAAAAGTACTTTGAATATGTTTTTAAGTTAAATATCCACCTGAAAACTTCATCTGTGCAGTCAGTTCATCCAGATTACCATCCTGCCTTCAAAAATTATTTCTCTGTTGGAAATAATATTGTGCGCTGTCACTGGGACTCCCGTTCAACGGCAGTCTCCAGCCCAGTTGCCTCTTCACGGTTTTCCCCTACTGTTCGGAGCGGCTGGAAGGCATTTTTCACGTACATAATCCAAACTTTTATATGTAACCGGCAGGTTTTGACATTTTAAGTGGATTTAGTCGTTAATAAACTGTTTCAGAGCAGTGGTGCCTCTAGAAATGTTTCATAGGGGGGGCCAGATGGGGCCAATATAATCTTGGGGTGGCACACTGAAACTAAAAGCCATAATTTCAGGGTTTGAATCTACTGTTGTGGAAAACCTGCCTGTTAAAAGCATAAAGTCCTGATTAAACACCTACTAATATCTTGGTTTATTGTGTGAAGTTTTATGTTACGTCGCTGGCTGTGCATAATGGGATGAAATGCTAAACTGATTTTACTACAATTTACACTGGCCAGTGGGCATGTGTGGTTGCCAGTGGGATAGTGGGGTGGCCAGTGGGGTTAGCAGTGGTTACTGTTTCAGGGGAGTGATCATAGCACTCTGCATCAGCAGTGCTGTGTCTGTCTCCCTGCCAGCTCCTAGATCAGCTTCTTTGATTGGTTGATGTGAGGCGTCGAGCAGCAAAAGTTTATGGTTTCCAACTCCAGCAGCTGCTGCTTCTGAAGCGTGTCAGATACTCAGAAGCTTGAAAGGCGCTGCTTGAGCTACTCAGACACGCTGCAGGACTTTTTGCTGCACCTTGATACGCATCAACCATTGACTTTGCATGTAAACTATCTGCCTCTTCTGCGGTCTGAACGTAGCATAACTCCTGACCAGTTTAACGCGGGTCTGGGAAATTCCCCCTTTTTTAATGATGGCGTCGCCTCACCTGCTGCCATTATTACTGCAGTTGGTTGGAGGATGTGTGACTTGACCTTTAACATACCTTATGTCTCTTTGGGGAACAGAATGAGTCATGGCGTTGACCTTCTGGGGTTGCTTCCTCAGAGCCTTTAATAAGAAATATTTGACACTTTATGATGATTTTTTTTATTTTTCCTCCTGTTTCATTGATTTCCTTTTCCTTTCTAAAACAAATCAGAGGGTTTGGTCCGCAGTTACAAGATATGACCTCGCATAGATTTATATCATGGTAAGCATCTGATGCTGAGACATCTGGCGGTGAAACACGTCTTTCAACCTCTCCTCGTATCCAAATCCATAATTTATCCCCTTCAAACACGGACAACCGCCCATCTTTCCCAACTTCTCTTCATCTTCTGACCAGTTTAATGTATTGACCCCTATTGAGAAACACATCAAATGTAAGTGCATTCCCATCGGCCTGCCAACGCCATGCCAGATTCAATGCAGGGTGCGTCAGCGGTGCCATTAGTGTTATCGGATTGCTCCACATGCAGCTGAAAATCAGTGGATGTTTTTATTGTCTATGTAAAAAAAAACAAAAAAAATCAGCTGTTGTTTTTTTTTTCTGTAACTTAAAGCTTCTCTCCCGTTTCTCTTCTCCTTCCCTCTTCTTCCTTATCTTCTACTTTCCCAACTCCATTGGTATCCTGATCTCCACCTACCGTCCTTTCCCTTTTTTTTTCTCATTTGTCACCCACTTTTAATTTCCCTCATATCTTTCCTCACCTCTCCTCTCCACAGCCTCCCCCTCCCCCTGCTCCTTCTCTGTGCAGGGAAGCAAGACGCTGCAGAGCAAATCCTTGCTGAATTCCTACTACTCAGGTACATTTGTGCTCTGTCCTAATCTGCAGAGAGGCTCAGGTGGCGGTTTGCAGTGTATTTGGTTGCTGCTGTTTATTGGGAATTCAGTGAGCTGCAGGCATTAGAGCATAAACATATATGGGGGTCAAGAGATGCCATTAATCAAGCCAACTGTTGTTCTAACCAGTTATGAAATTAAGGCGTTCAGATAAATAAAAAATTATTGATCTTAAAACGGTTGAATGGGGCACAACTTTAAACTGAATTTAAAGTGAATTTTCACAAAACGTATCCATGAACATTTTTGTCAGGATCTACCCCCCACGTGCCCACAACACTAACCCCACTAATGCCCATGTGATGCAAACAGTTTGGCGTCAGACTTGTCTTAAGATAGAACCTTTGTCCAAGAAGATTTTTAAATTCTAGTCTAAACCTGAATTAGATCGGTTCCATACGATCCTTGAAGCCAAAGCTTAACGAGTCTTATTCTGGTCAAGTTAAAAACAACAAAAAAAACTTTTGAACCACTTGTTTATTTTTTTTCAATATTCATTTGATTCTGTTTATTTCTATAGCAATAATTCACAACATCATCAGCTTAAGGCACTTTACAGTTCACCAGATCGTACCGTCAAATTGATTCAAAGTTTTCTAGCTAAGGCAATCCCTCACACTAAGCATGCTTGTAGCAACAGTGGTGAGGAAAAACTCCTTTTTAACACGAAGAAACCTCCAGCAGAACCAGGCTCAGTGTGAGCGGCCATGTCAGAGGATGAAGAGAGCACATGCAGCCAGTCACAGTCAGAGAAACAGGACCACACTGAAAAACAGCCCAATCTCCAAAATCTATAAACAATGGTGTTGATGACAGCAGCACAGCTCATATTTCTCTCCAGGATGGAGTCACAGCCAAACAGACCAGATGAAGGTACTTCGAGAAAAAGCGGAGAGCAAAACGTTAGAGATTAGATACTGCAGAATAGAGAATAGAGATAGAATGAAGCAGAATGATGAAATGGGGTCCCTATGTCCTCCAGCAGTCTAAGTCTATAGCAGTATAACTATAGAGATAGCTCAGGATAACCTGAGCCAGCCTAACTATAAGCTTTATCAAAAAGGAAAGTTTTAATAATTATATTTTAGCCTGTATGAATAATTTACTGCAATAAGTAAATTATAATTTACTACTCAAAAATCAAATTCATATTCCTATTTCTTGCCCCTAAAATTTATTTTAGGTTGTATAATATCTTAGAATTATACAGCTTAGTTGTAAAAGCAGCAAATTAATTTAACGTAATTAACACTTGATTATTCAGAAGAAAAAAAAAAACATAAATTAGGTCCAATCTTATATTACCAATGAAAGACCATGTTTTTTGGGGCAATGGTGTCAAATCTCTGGATTGGTAGTGCACTCTTGGACCACCACAAGTTTCATCACTCAGGCCCAGGCTTTTTCTCACTTTACGTTACGACCATCTATAAATGTAGAAAAACACTATGTAGATGTTCGCAGATGAAGCAGTAATGTATTGTTCAGCAAGCTGGCAGCATCCCTCAGCTGAAAGTCCCATGTTCAAGATGGAGTTTAAAAATTACATCTCAAACTGGTACAATAGTTCATTTAAGGTGGAGTGAATCTAAAGGCAACGCAGCATAACCTTTGACCCCAGTATTACCTTCATTTAGGATATATTAAACATTTTTCAGCTCAGTCAATATTCATCTCCTGCTGAGTATAGCTGCTAAATTGTGCTTTTCTGGAATTGGAAGACAGAGCTGGAAATGAACAGTAGCTCCACACTCTTATAAATTATCCTACAGTCAGAGCTACAAAGATCCGTCCATTGTCTAAATGTTCTCAGTGATTATATTGGCTGTTATATGACAGTGAATAAGCTTCAACATTAAGCTTCTGTTTTTCCTTTTGTGTCTCCTGCAGTGTCCAAAGAACCGGTTCCAGCCACAACTTCAATAGGTAAGAAAACCACTGCTGTCGGAAAGGGAGGTGACAACCAATCAGATTCCTTCCTTCCTTCCTTCCTTCCTTCCCTTGTTTCTTTCCCTCTTCCTGGTATTAGAAGTTAGCAGAAGTAAAGTTTTTTTTATCCTCTGCTAAAACTCTGCAGAGAAAACAATCCAGACTGCAGAGATATAAACCAACTTTATGTGTTTTTCACTGTGGCCAAAACTAACGGGACTAAGTGGCCAAAAGGAAGAAAATGGATCATTAGCAGCTCTGTTTGAGGGTCTCTTCTCTTCAGTTGATTGGCTGCAGTGTTCCCCAGCTGTCTGTACAGGTTTGCTGATACACATCAGGGCATGATGAGGCAGAATGCAAAAAGATGCTTGAATGATTTATGCACTGGCAGAAATTCGGTGTTATACATCTTCACACAATGACAATAGCTTTTTATGTAGCCATCTGTTCACTTTACAATCAGACAGAAAATCCAGAGATGGAAAATGCGCTTTGATCATTATAGAAACAGAAAAAAATCAGCTGCTCACAACAAAAATTCTAAAGGTTAAGAAATTAGTATAAAATCCTCCATGTATCGGGTGACCAGATTTGGGTTTCTTAAAAAGTAGGACCGGGCCCCAGTGGGGGATAGAGCGACCAAACCTGATCCGGTGATGATATGCCGTAAGGCAGGCGGGGGGTGAAGCACGGGGGTCGGTCGCTAACAACTTCACAACTTCCATTTAAAAACTGTTAAAAACTCGTGACTAAGGTGGTGAAACTCTAAACTAAGTAGCTACTATGGAAGGCAGGAAAAATGGTGGCAAAACTTTATCATTAAATTGATGCATCCTTGTTTAGATTAGTAGTTATAATATAATATTAGTTATAAACAAATGTTGTAATTCTATAGAAGCAGCGCCACTAATTACGTCTGATGATGCATTTCCAGTACAACCGCAGCCCAGTTGGGCTGGAGTTATTATGATATTATTATTAGCGTTTGTCATGGGCATTACGCTGCCGTGCGTTATGCATAAGTTAAGCTGTCGTTGGACATAAGTTCTGGACTTGTTATTAATACGCTATGTATACCCCAAAAATTTTAAAATACGTAGAAAATTCAGCGTATGCCAGCGTTTTAGGAAATTCTGGGACGTCAGGCATACGCTGGCTAAATTGGCAAGGTGTGACAGGACCCTTAGGAGCTGCACTGCTTCTAGTGTGCTCTAGACCAGGGGTTCTCAAAGTGGGGGTTTTCTATCTCTGCTTCTGTCTCCTTGAACCCCAGTCAGCCTCAGCAGATGGCCGCTCACACTGAGCCTGGTTCTGCTGGAGGTTTCTTCCTGTTAAAAGGGAGTTTTTCCTCTCCACTGTCGCTACGAGCATGCTTAGTGTAAGGGATTGCCTTCGAGTCAATCAGTCGATGCAATCAACTGGTTTTCCATTGATAGAATTGAATCAGTTTGACTGTATGATGAAGTTGGATTGTAAACACTGCAAAAACATCCTGAAAATGAGCAAAAATGTCTTAAAATAAGTGTATTTACCCTTAATTTGAGTAGGAAAATCAGATTATCGGCCAATGGAATGAGCATTGTTACCATTAGAATAAGATAATTAGTTATTTGCACTTAAAGAAGTAGGGATTCAGCTGTTCCAACTGTTGCTTTTCTGAATCCTCCCGAGTGGCGCACAACTTTACACGAGTCAAGTGAATGTAATTGGTCGATTATCAAGATTGTTGAGGCGGAAGATTCGCAAGCAAGTTTGATTGTGGCCGGTGTCTTAGAAGCATCTTTCTAACCAGTTAGCAACTTAGTGCTAGTAGGTTCCCAATAGGAAATTCCATTGGGACCAAGTAGCGCTAAATTGGTGACTTAGAAACGACACTGTCAAGGAACGCTATGGACAGAGGAAACATGCAAGAGGAGGAGAGTTTTGTGTCGGAGGTCGTGGATGAGTCTCCTCCGTCATCCATTTTTTATTTAGAGGAGGAAAGCGGGGACGAAGATGTTGTGGAAGAGGACGCCAGGGCGGCAGAAGCTTGGTTTGGTGTAGAAGGCTTCCAGCCGTACATGTTTGAGCTCTTGCCTCGCAACGCTGCCAGTTCTGTTAGCTCTACGCCTGCTGAAGACAAAGACGTCCATCCCCGTGAACACTGGGACGGAACTCAATGGGAAAGGAAATGAAATAAATCGTTGCGTATATTAGCTGCGACATATGAATCAAGATGCTATGAAAGAAAACATTTGAGTGACAGATGACCGTTGATATATGATTGGCCGGATTTAGGTGTTCAGGCTGATGTATAACTAACTGGCCTGCATAAGATAACGGGAAAAAAACACGGATTTTAAGACAAGATATTTATTTTTAAATAGAAATTTTCTAACTTTTGGGACAATATCATCTCATAAAGAGCACATTTATAAACATGTTTAAGCCAGAATGATTTGACATTTAAATATGATTTCCCTAAGACTTTGATAGAAGAGACTGCAGTTGTTTTTTTCTTATCCTAAATATCTTATTCCATTGGCAAAGTAACTCTCTTATCTGCTCAATTCAAGTAACAATGCACTTATGTTAAGGAAAATTGACTTACCTAGATTTAGATTTTTTGCAGATTTTTTTCTCAATGCCTTGAGATGACGTGTTGTGAATTGCCGCTATAAGGGTAAACTGAATTTATTGAATTGAAATAAGATGGCTCCTTCAAAAGGAAATAGTTTTTTTTCTAGCAGGTTTAACTCAGGTGGAGCGATGGAGATAAAACAGAACAAGGTCTGAATTTAAAGCAGCAGGATAATAATTACGGCAGAGAATCCTCGTCCTCCACTTATTAACATGCTGCTGTTTCTCACTTCATTAATTCTACTAGTTTAATTACTTTCAGGCTGACTTTCATTATAAAAAACCAAGCACACCAGGTTGATATCTTCTCTGACAATTTGCATAAATTACAGAAATAAATAAAAACGGATTCAGTTTTGTGCCTATAAGAGGAAAACAAATGTTACTTCAGATCACTAATAAACAATTTAAACAGGTAGAGATGAACAGGCCTCTATGGGGCTCTTTTTCTCTCCACAGAGAGCTTTATTGATCTCTGCTCATTGTCAATTTAACGCTTAACACATTGATTTCTGTCAAGTCCATTAGGTCCATCATTTTCCAGGTGGCCTCTGAAACAGCCGTAATGTCAGCGCTCAATAAATGGATGAAAATGGTTTCATTTTGAAAGGCAGAGTCCTACATTTGCACCCGCTCTGGCACCTTTTTAGCTTTCTGCAAATGGATAATAGCCCCACCGCGCTGAATGTAACAGCGAGCGTCGTATTTCAGGGGCTTAATGGGAGACAGAGACCTGAGAGGGAGAGTTATTAGGATGATGCTGACGGAGACCTGAAGGATCAGAGGGGGACGAGAAGCTCGGCTGAATCCAACATGCAAGCCAGAGCCCACTTTGCTGTTTTAGCTTGCACATTTTCTGGTTAAATCCCCTCAATCCTTTGATTCAGTATGTTTTTTCTCAGTTCCTGAAATAACCAGCCTTGCTTCATACCGGTCAAGTTTTGGATTGAAAACAAGGGAAGTTTTACAGCGTCTGCTGAGAGTCTTCCAACTGTCCAAGTCAAGCTCCAGTATTCATTATTATATGATTGCAAACTAATGCCGCCGTCTCTGTTTGAGTTATCATTGGTTTTATTTTGTGTTATTCTAGTTATCTTTTGGTTGTATTTGAGTTTTTATGTATTTGTTGTTTACTAGCGATGTTATTAGATGAGCCGAGGCTTCGAGGCGTGTGGTGAGTAATGGAGGGGGCGTTTCCCCGAAGCGTGTGTCGAGGCGTGATTCATTTAGGGGAGGGGCCAAAATTGATGATGCCCGAAGCCTTGCTACAGTGATACCAGGTGACCGCTTCAGGAAGTGGTTCAGAAAGCCCAATAATTCTACTGGCATTTAAACAGCCTCAGGATTCAGTCAATATGTGGGAGTTTGTAGAAGAGTTGCTGTCAGTTGGATAGAGTTTGGATTAGATACATTTCAATTCAGTTTATTTCTATAGCGACAATTCACAACACATGCCATCTCAAGGCAGGATAGCAGAGATATGATCTCTCTTTTTAATTTTCATCAGAACTCTGACAGAGATGTTGTTTATTTGCTGCAGCCAAAGCCTCTCTAGGATGGAGGATGATGTCTGGATGCCAACTGAGCAGAAAGTGCTTCATTTCTACCCACAGCTCTTCCTGTATTGGACATAGTTTTTCACAGCATTTTAGGAAAGCAGTTATTTCCCCCTCCGTCCAGTTCAGCATAACATTAGGCCGCATGTAAGGTGATTATAGCTAATGGTAGTCATTTTGTTTGGCAATAATGTGGCACTGCTGGGTAATTGAAGGTGAGTGCAGCAAAGAGAGAAAGTCATTTTTAACCTTTATGTTCGCTGCCAAGATTGAACCTCTGTGTTGTTTTTATTTCAGCTGCTCGCTAACGTTCCAGTGCGCCTCTCTGAGCACATCCATCTGTTAGCTCAGGCGGCTACAATTAGCACACATGCTAGTGTGGAAACATGTCAGAATGACCAATGCAGGGTCTGTCCAAGACTGTCCAGATGATGATGATGAAGCCTAACAAGGAAAAATGGCTGAAACAGGAAATGGCTTGTTTTACACTGATGTTTTTTTTGTTGGGTCGAGGTCAACGACCAATTAAAACCTCCGATACAAAAAAGTCTGTTTGAAGGATGTGAAAAGAAAACGGATTGATGTTTCAGTCTGAGGCTCAATTATTATCATTGACTGTGAGACACATCTGAGACGACAAAGAGGCGTTATGGATTTAGGATGAACGTGTTAGATTACTGTGTTTAATCTTCATTAAAGGATTGTTCAGCAGGTCGTCTAGCAGGACTTTAACCTCGCCCTCTGTTTACCTTGCAAAGCTTTAACAATTTCCTGTAATGGTTTGAATATAATTGATCAATTGTCCATTTTCTTAATGAAAATCCTCACTTTTATTTGGACTTTTTCTATTTTTGTTAGATTTTCAGTTCAGTCCTTTTTTTTTTAAATAAACATCATAACCTGGAATCATGGTTTAAACTTATAGGAAGAAAGCAGGGTGACAAAAATGTATGTTTTTTTTTTTCTTCCCCAAGAGCATATAAGTAGTATATAAAATCTATCCTTCAAGGTTTGCATAGGGACCATAGGGACATGTCCCTACCAAAATTGTGGACCGGCCTACCTGTCCCTACAAATAATTAGATGTGAATAAGATGTTTATAATTTACAATACAGTTTTGTTGCTTCAGTAGAGGGGATGGAGAATATTGACAGACAAAAACATTTTTGTTTATATATTTTTTTTTAATTTTGGTATAATTCCTGCTTTAAGTGGGTCGCTCTGTGAGCTAAAGACATGTTTAGAGTCTCTATAATCCAGTTAACGATTAATTGATTACCAAATTTCTTTAATTATTATAATTATAATAATTATAATAATTAAAGAAAAAAAGGGCCTCCTGCCTGTCTTTGCTGAGGGCCCCAGATTTCCTAAATCCACCCCTATACACTGACTCAATATATGAACCTCAAAGCAATTTATTTGAACGTCATCATAAACAGCTTCTCCTGCCGATGTACGACAAACCCAACAAAACCGGGAGAAAGAGTCTGTGAACATTTCTATGGAAATGCATCAGGTCAAAATGCAAAAGCACGTCTTGCAATCCTTCCAACATTAAAGGTTAAGAGCTGGATGCTCTCACGCTCATTCCAGTTAGAAATCTCTACCGGCAGCATTTAGAAACCAAATGGAGGAGCTCTGGGTGATGAGTTCATCTTTCTACATCTCCTCCTCCTTCACTCCGCCAAGCATCAGGGTCAAGTTCAACTTCATTTCACTGCTGGAGAGGCAGGCCGACCAATTCCCTCAGGGAGGCTCTCTTCCCGTATAGACGTGCATCATGGCCTCTAGCAGGACAATGAGGCACAGATGTGGAAATGGAAACTAAGGTTCTGATCTTAAGGAGGCGTGGGAGTCTTACTGAAGGTGTCTGTAGAGAAGAGCAGAGCTTCAAAGAAGGTGCGAAGGGATTAATGTTTCCAGTCCAGCAGACAGCGCGTGCAAACCTTTTTTGTTTTTCATCAATATGCAGATCTTCTTCTAATGACCAAACCACTTCATTTCCTGGTAAAGGATATGCTAATGTAAACATTAACCACAAGCAACGCCATTATCCTAATCAGAAACTCCACTGCAGCTGCAGTTTTAGCGTCGTTCTGAAAGTCAGGATCAAACTGAAAACTCCGCAGTCATTGTTTCTGCAGACAAGGCTTCAGCAGAATGACAGAGAGGCTCACTGAGCATGAAGGCATGTTTGTAAAGACATTTTTTCATACAGAATTATAAGCTACACTCAAGGGCGGATTTAGGAAATTTGGGGCCCTAGGCAAAGACAGACAGAGGGCCATCTCAATTGGGAAGACAACACATAAAACAGAACAATTATACAGATACAGACATGTTAATAGAGAGGAAAACAACAGGAAAAGGGACAATACTTATTTATTCTATGTTTTGTACTCAGCTGACTTTTCATGCTGTCTCAAAAGGAATGAAAGATTTTTTCCAAGCACTAAGCTCAATTAGCTGATTGCTCCTTCCTGTGTTTCCAAAAAGGCGACAGGAAAAGTAAATAACCCAGTCCTTCTTTTCACTGTAGACAAGCCATGATCTGCTTATCTGTTCTCCATTTTTCATTTGGATGAAATAATAGCTGCATGAATCATGACAGCAGACAAGATAGAGGAGAGCAGGAGGCGGGGTTACCAATCTACTGGCTCTGGAGAGCAGAGTTCGCTGCTTTTAGATGTTGTCACCAAAGTCTCCTGGAGCAGAAAAAAGTTGCTAGATTTGGCGCTAGGCGCTTTTTTGAAGTAAAAGTGCTAGAGGGGTCTAAAAAGTCACTAAATATGGTGACAAACGTTGGCAACATTGCTCTTCACACCATTTGTTTTCAAATGGTTTGCTGCTGTATGTTTGGACCTTTCTGAACATGTGCAGCAAATGGACTAATACAATATGGTGGACACTGAAGGGGGGGCTGAAACACACCCCATTTTATAAGCGTTCTGATGGCATTTTAGCGAAGGATTTTTATCAAAAACTTAATTAATGTGCAAAAATAAGGAATCATTGTATTAACCATACATGTAAACAGAGTTTTATGGGGCCCTCAGGAACTTGGGGCCCTGAGCAACTGCCTAGTATTGCCTAATGGTAAATCCCCCCCCCCCCCCCCATCCGTGCACATCCACTTATGATTTAATACTTAATTTAGGACAGTAAGGATGTGCTGTTTAACACGTTTATAGATCGATCCAACTGCTGTTTGACTCTTCAAGATCTATTCGCTTCAGTTCTGCAGATGCATCCTATAGATAATTAAAGCAGATTCCGATTAATTATTCCTGACAGTTATCCAGCTGGTGATGTAATTTAGTTTTCCTTTGATTCTGTAGGATCTATAGTTGAGTAGAAGTTGTAAGATTTTCCTTGCAGACGATAAGTTGATCATTTTTGGCATGAGGAAAATAAAAAAGTCCAGAGGAAGCTGGATTTTACAGCATTATTGATTTTATTTATTTCTTCTGACATCCTACCAGAGTTTTAGGAAAATATTGCATATTGTTTTTGAATGATGTCAGGATGATCTGATCTCTGGTAAATAAAAAGAGGAAAATAAAAGTCTTGGCTAAGATTTAAAGATAAACACCAGATACTGAATACTCTCACTAAATAATCGGAAAGGAAAAGATATTCAGAAATTCCATCAACAGGATTTTATACCAAAACAAACATCAGGCTATAGATGGAGACATTGGGGCTCTTTTTAAATCTGGTAGAGAAGCTCAGTATTTAAGGACATAATAGTTGTTTTGGCTCAAGCTGCTTTTCTTAACGTTGACATCACAGAGTGACACTGATGTCAAGAAGCAAGAAGGTGCAAACAGTCTGCAGATATATAAACATACAGAAAATGCAAAAATGATGCAAACACCACCTGGATTTAAAGCAACTCAGCTCTCAGTTTTCTGTGAGTTTATTCCAGATTAGTGGAGCAGAAGAACTAAAGGGGTCATAGAATGCAAAACCGAGGTGAAATGGACGTACGGAGAAGTTCAAACCCCATCAACACCTCCTTTTTCTGCAAATCTCACAATTCTAAACTTCCACCATAAAACAGGCCAATCCAAACGAAGCCCCGAGTTGGCGTAAACTCAGGGAGGTTGCCTTATTTGGTTCTGGCCTGTAATTTTGTCACGTCCTGAAATTGACATACAGACCAGCCCACTGGTTCACTGGCCCAAGGGAGGGGGGGTATGAAGTGTCGACTGCCGGGCTGCTGACTGGACCACACCTCAGTAGAGAGCCATGAGCCACCATCCTTAGCCGGTAGGAGGGGCTCTTGGGGCTGGCAAGGCAGGCGGAGTGAAGCACGAGGTCGAGGGTGCCAGGCTGCCGTCACCTGGTCGGGTTTGGTCACTCCGCCCGCTGCTGGCTCCCTGCCGGAGTTCCCGGACCAGCCACGGAGCTAAAGGATCAGTTCGAGCCTCCGGAGTGTTTCGACTACATGCCTCACTGTAGTCGACCAAAATCCTGGACGATTTTGTAATTCCCTCCGGACATTTTCTTAGGTATGAAAAGTAGGACATGTCCGGGAAAAAGAGGACGTCTGGTCACCTTACCATATCAACAATCTGATGTTTCAGTGAGTGAGTGCTTATTGCTATAATGCGTCTTTGCTCAGCAGCTTCACTGGTTGTAAACCAACCAATCAGCGCACAGCTCATTTAAATATTCATGTGCATACCATAAAAGGAGTAGTTTAATTCTGGAGCTTTTAACCAGGCTTCCATTAGGGCTCATAGAACAGCAAATATGCCATTTTCAGCCCAACCAATGTTACACACCCTATTCAGAGACCTTAAGGACCAAATACCCTATAGAATCATTCTATCACCCTTTTAAAGCTGCATCTTCATGTTTAGTTCTGGTGTGTGTCGAAGTTAATGCAGTTATGCCCCAGACCTCTGCAGAGACTCTGCTGCACCTCTCCATAATTGAAGCTGATCGCAGACAGGAGGCCTCTGATTGGTCACATCTACATCTGCTCTACACTATGCTTATTTCCTGTTTGGTACCTTACCGGCTTGTTTGGTTTTTATGACCACCATTGTGGAAAACGACTCGTGAATGTGGACCAGTTAGAAGAGCGAGGTGCGTGAGAACGCTGGAACCCATTTTTCCACCTGGATCCTTGTTGCAGAAAATATCTGCAACAAGCTCACTGAGACACACTGCTGTAGGAGGATAACCAGCCCTTAAGCCTGTTTTCTGGCTTAAAGGGTCATAATCGTTATTGATTTGCATAAAACACACAGTTTAATACACACAGTTGTGCTGCTTTAGTGGGAACAGTGGGAAGAAATTAAGAAATAATAAAGGAACACTCGGAGCCGAAGTCATCCATAACTAAGTCTTCATAAAGTAGGAAGTAGGAACTTTATAACACACACCCTTCACCAAGCATGAAGGACTGCATTAATACACGCACAGTCTGGCCTTCATTCACACACACAAACTCCCAGCACACACTTTTATGCTGTAGAACATTTTTTCCTGACTCACATTGTCAAACGCACACGTTCCGTCGCTCACCCGACAGCGCTGTCTTGTCTCCCGCACACCTGCATGCTCACACATCTTTTTGTGCCCGTGGGGGTCAATAAATCTCCCCATTAGCATTGAGATGTTCTCCATCATAGTCACTGTTGTGGAGCTGCCGCTATGAATTCATTTCATGCCTGGCTTAATGCATATTTGACCTTGGTGAGCTTATCGTGTGTTTTCCAACGCACTAGACGCCATAGGCTGGTGTGCTCTGCAAACCAACATGTCTTCATTTAGGAAAATTAACTTTTGCCTTTGTTGTCAGTGGATTCCTAAACCTTGTAGGTTTAGCCTGCTGCAGAAGAAGGATATTTTATTGTCATGATGTTCACACCGAATATGATTCCTGTGACAGAAGCGATCAGTTTATCCCTGTAGGCGCGCAACGATGCTCACGTAGCTGATTGCTCCTTCCTGTGTTTCCAAAAAGTGACGGCAAAAGTAAATAACCCAGTCCTTCTTTTCTCTGTAGACAAGCCATGATGTGCTTATCTGTTCTCCATTTTTCATTTAGATGAAATAATAGCTGCATGAATCATGACAGCAGACAAGATAGAGGAGAGCAGGAGGCGGGGTTACCAATCTACTCGCTCTGGAGAGCAGAGTTCGCTGCTTTTAGATGTTGTCGACAATATTGCCCGTAGCAGAAAAAAGTTGCTAGATTTGGCGTTAGGTGATTTTTTGAAATCCAGAGAGAACCCACACATGCTCAGGGAGAACTTGCAAATCCGGGATCTCGTTCTTTCGGTCATGATCCAAATTTCATGACCATAGGTGAGGGTAGGAACGTAGACCGACCGGTAAATTGAGAGCTTTGCCTTTTCGCTCAGCTCCCTCTTCACCACAACAGACCGGTGCAGCGTCCGCATTATTGCAGCAGCCGCACCGATCCGTCTATCGATCTCCCGCTCCATTCTTCCCTCACTCGTGAACAGGACCCCAAGATACTTGAACTCCTCCACTTGAGGCAGGGACTCTCCTCCAACCTGAAGGGGACAAGCCACCTTTTTCCGGTCGAGAACCATGGCCTCGGACTTGGAGGAGCTGATTCTCATCCCGGCCGCTTCACACTCGGCTGCGAACCGCCCCAGCGCACGCTGTAGGTCTTGGCAGGAGGGAGCCAGCAGAACTACGTCATCCGCAAAGAGCAGGGACAAGATCCGCTGTTCCCCAAACCAGACCCCCTCCGGTCCTTGGCTGCGCCTAGAAATCCTGTCCATAAAAGTTATGAACAGGAACCGGTGACAGAGGGCAGCCCTGTTGGAGTCCAACATGCACTGGGAACAGGTCCGACTTAGTGCCGGCAATGCGAACCAGACTCCTGCTCCGCTTGTACAGAGAAAGGATGGACCCTAATAAAGGGCCCCCGACTCCATACTCCTGGAGCACCCCCCACAGGGCAGTACGAGGGACACGGTCGAATGCCTTCTCCAAGTCCACAAAACACATGTGGACTGGTTGGGCAAACTCCCATGAACCCTCAAGCACCCTGCAGAGGGTGTAGAGCTGGTCCACTGTTCCACGGCCAGGACGAAAACCACACTGCTCCTCCTGCAGCCGAGGTTCGACAATCAGCCGGACTCTCCTCTCCAGCACCCTGGCATAGGCCTTTCCGGGGAGGCTGAGAAGTGTGATTCCCTGATAATTGGAACACACCCTCCGGTCCCCCTTCTTGTGGAGGGGAACCACCACCCCAGTCTGCCAATCCAGGGGTACTGTCCCCGACCTCCACGCGATGTTGAAGAGACGTGTCAACCATGACAGCCCGACAACATCCAGAGCTCTAAGATACTCAGGACGGATCTCGTCCACCTCCGAAGCCTTGCCACCGTGGAGTTTTTTGACCACCTCGGTGACTTCGGCCTGGGTGATGAACGATTCCAGCCCCAAGCACCCCGTCTCTTCTTCCCCCACGGAAGGCGTGTCCGTCGGGTTGAGGAGATCCTCAAAGTATTCCTTCCACCGCCCGACAATATCCTCCTTCAAGGTCAGCAGCTCCACACTCCCACTGAAAACAGTGTTAGCGAAGCACTGCTTTCCCCTCCGGAGGCGCCGGACGGTTTGCCAGAATTGCTTTGAGGCCAACCGATAGTCTTTTTCCATGGCCTCTCCAAACTCATCTCAGGCCCGAGATTTTGCCTCTGCAACCGCCCGGGCCGTGACACGCTTGGCCTCACGGTACCTGCTTGCTGCTTCAGGAGTCCCACAAGCCAGCCAAGCTCGATAGGACTCCTTCTTCAGCTTGACAGCATCCCTTACTATCGGTGTCCACCACCGGGTCCGGGGATTGCCACCACGACAGGCACCGCAAACCTTACGGCCACAGCTACGGGCAGCTGCATCGACAATAGAGGCCGAGAACAGAGCCCATTCGGACTCCATATCTCCAACCTCCCTCGGAACCTGAGAGAAGCTCTCGCGGAGGTGGGAGCTGAACACGTCCCTGACCGAGGGTTCCACCAGACGTTACCAGCAGACCCTCACTACACGTTTGGGCCTGCCGAGTCTTTCAGGCTTCCTCCTCTTCCAGCGTATCCAGCTCACCACCAGGTGGTGGTCGGTGGACAGCTCCACCCCTCTCTTCACCCGAGTGTCCAGGACATGCGGCCGAAGATCAGAAGATACGACTACAAAGTCGATCATCGACCTTCGGCCTAGGGTGTCCTGGTGCCAAGTGCACCGATGGACATCATTATGCCTGAACATGGTGTTCATTATGGACAATCCGTGACTTGCACAGAAGTCCAATAATAAGACACCACTCGGGTTCCGAGCTGGGGGCCCGTTCCTTCCGATCACACCCCTCCAGGTGTCACTGTCGTTTCCCACGTGGGCGTTGAAGTCTCCCAGTAGAATGATGGAATCCCCAGGAGGGGTGCTTTCTAACACCCTCCCCAGGGATGCTAAGAAGGCCTGGTACTCCGTACTGCCGTTCGGCCCATAGGCCGAAACAACTGTCAGAGTCCTCCCCTCAACCCGAAGGCGAAGGGATGCGACCCTCTCGTCTACAGGGGTGAACTCCAACACAAGACGGCTGAGCTGGGGGGAGACAAGCAGCCCCATCGTCTCCCCCCGCGGGTCACTCCAGAGTAGAAGAGAGTCCAGCCTCTCTCAAGGAGCTCGGTTCCAGAGCCCTGATACAACTTTAATCTTGTAATTTGCAATTTTATCCTCATAATGTTATGACATTACTTTGGTAACCTTAACCCATTATGATTTCATTCTGGTAGTATTACAATTTTATTTTTGTAATCGTATGACTGTATTCTGCTGCGCCTAATCTGGTAACATCACAATTTTAATCTCATAAAATTACGACTTTATTCATTTTTTCCAGCTTTTTTTTTTTATTATCATCACACTATCGCAAGTACAGAACAATGAAATGAACTGCATTCTACCCATGCAGGGGGGCAGTGGGCTGCCATTGTGTGGCGCCCGGTGAGCAGTGCAGGGACCCAGAGTGACAGTCCATGGGGGCGGGGCTTTGAACTCAGGATTCCACGCCCTAACCACTAGGCCGCTACTCCCCTTAGTGTTATGTTTTTATTCTCTTTACGTTGTTCCGATGAGATTTTAATCTTGAGACATTTTGACTTTTTCTTGTGTTTCTCTTTGGATTCCAGCCCCCCCATCGCTGCTGTCGCTGCTTCTTTAAAATCTTCCCCCGCTTCATAAATTTCCCTACACGTTTAGCAGATTTAAATTTCTTCCCTGTTTGTTTGGTTATAAATAAAGGTTTCAGATCAGCCTTAAAAAACTGTTTATGTCGGTCGTTCATTACCTTGAATATAGACCTGTGAAGCAATTTTTTGGGGATATTGTTGGACAGATTTGCAGACAAGAACACACTGAATTATTTTGGATCTCCTGATATGAAGGAAACCAGCTAATCCCTGAAGACATATGCTGAGATTCTGACATCTCTGATAGAGGATTTATAGTTGAAAAAAAACTGGAATCAATATTTTCTCAGTGGGGTTTATATTTTCTGCTCTGAGGGTTTCCTAAATGTTTTCTTTATTTGTTCTTGTTCACTGTATTATTGAATCTGCTCAGTCTTTAATAAAGATGAACTGAACATTTGTCTGACTCTTATCAGCTGTCACTTCATGCTCTAACTATAATATCCTGTGTATTTGCAGTACATGCTTTATGTGTTTTAAAATGTAATAATCTGGATGATCTCCTTTTCTGCTTCTATTTGATTTTCCAACAGATGGTAGCCAGCCGTCTCTCGCCCAGCCATCCCTGACAATGCCGAGTTTTCCTTACGGAGGCTGTGAGTCGGTGGAGCTCTCCTACCAGAGCGGTGCGTTCACATACACTCTGATAAAACAATTCAATTTAGTTTATTTCTATAGCGCCAATTCACAACACATGTCATCTCAAGGCACTTTACAGTTCACCAGATCATCCAGTCAGATTGATTCAAAGTTTTCTATCTAAGGAAAACCAGTTGATTGCATCAACTCATTGACTCAAAGACAATCCCTCACACTAAGCATGCTTGTAGCGACAGTGGGGATGAAAAACTCCCTTTTTACCGGAAGAAACCTCCAGCAGAATCAGACTCAGTGTAAGCGGCCATCTGCTGAGTCTGACTGGGGTTCAAGGAGACAGAAGCAAAGATACAGAAAGCAACTGTTAAAGGCGACCACGTCCAGGAAACACACAGCCAGGCAGAGGAGCTCTGATCCAGCTCCCATGTCAGAGGATGAAGAGAGCACATCCAGCCAGCCACAGTCAGAGAAACGGGGCTACACTGAAAAACAGGCCCACTCCAATATCTATAAAACAAAACCTTCTTTCCTCCTTCAGATTACACGTTTTCTAAATCTAAACTATATCAGAAAGCTACATTAATTTGAATTTGGCATGTTGGACCTCTTCATCGCATGCAAATTGTGCTTTTGTGAGAAAATAGATTTAAAAAAGTATCTGTAGTTTATCTAGAAAGTCTGCTACCAAACAGCAATCTGGTTGCATGTCAGAAAACGGTGGGATGACCTTTTTGTTTTGCTTGATGAGGTATTTTAATCTTTTTAAAGGGTTTTAACTCTTTACTCTCCACAAAAAGAGGTTGTATAAACCTTGCTGGGTTAGAATGGTAAACACTTTCAGAGGTGTTAATAAACATTTCAATAACAGGCAACTCTCTAAATATTAGTCAGGCACTGTACTGCAGTGTACACAGCGATATTTTACAGTCAATGTTAGAGGTTCACACCACATTTTTTAGGCATTTCTTCTTCCTCTCTGTATAATATGTGGAACCCAAAGGTGGGTAGAAACTGAAAATTTATTAGTAATTGTTCTTTCCCTTATGTTTTACTTTTCCTCCATTGATATCCTTGAGCTGCTCTTAATGGAGTTAAATGTCCAGTTCCTTTATTCCCTAAAGGTAACGAGCTGTTCTCAGATCAGGTGAAAACACAATATTCAGCACTCATTTCTGGATCTTCTTTATCTTTTTCTGACATTTATACATGACCTATTTTAATGACTGGCTTTCTAAATATGTGCTAAAAAATTATTTGGAAATTATTTCTTCTCCCCTAATTTGCTATATTACCACAACATTATCTATCTGTACTTTTACATGTTTTAGACTTTGAAATACTAGCTCATGCATCCCCAAATCGGTCCTGGAGGGCCGCTGTCCTGCAGGTTTTACAGAGTTTCCTGCTCCAGCACCGTTGAACTGCTGCTGAACTGCAATCATCAGAATCAGCTGTGCTGAAGCTGAGAAACCTCTAAAACCTGCAGGACAGCGGCCCTCCAGGACCGACTTTGGAGATGCCCGTACGTTTTAAAAGCCAACACAGCATGTTTCCATCCTTTGCAGACCAGGCGGTGCAAAGCAGAGGGTTGTCATACGTTTAGATTATGTTTAGCTGTAATGAACAGGAAATAGAGGCAGTGAATGAGCACAGACCACAGATCAATAATAAAATGAGTTGTAATCCAGCTACTTGTCCTTATTTCATCACGTCAGCCAGGATTAGCGATGTTTCCTTCCACCCAGAGACACAGAAAAAGAAATGTGGTCATTGTGTTTGTTTTTAGTCTTCGGCCAAAATTAAATCTGCCGAAGAAGATTTAAGACATTCTGCCTATTAGATTAACCTGCATAAACTTCCTTGATTTTTATGCAGCATTCATATTTTTTATATATTTTTTTTATATTTTTGTAATTCCTGATGAATATTATCAGATTAAAAGTAAATGTGTTAAATTTTCCAAAAAGTGTTTAAAAGGCTCCAAAAGACCTTTGAAAGGCTGCTGCAGTGCCTCTAAAGACAGGAGTTAATTGAAACGAAGCAATGCTTTGCATTTTTGACTTTTTCACAAAGAGATTTCTTTACTTTATTTCTCCTGTTTCTATAAATATGTTTCCCCTATAGGTCAGTTCCAGGCCGGCCAGTTTCAGCCAGCTATTCGAGTGGCAGATCTCCTCCAGCACATCACTCAAATGAAATGTGGGCAGGGATACGGTTTTAAAGAGGAATATGAGGTAAAGACACACATATAAACATATCCTGTATTTAGTGAGGACCATGTGATGACTCCTATTGACTCCCATTGATTTTAAGACACATAATGATTGAATTTTATTGATCTCACAATGGAGAAATTTACCTCTGCATTTAAACCATCCCCTTGGGGAGCAGTGTGGGTTTAAGGGTCTTGCTCAGAGACCCAACATGGTAGTCTGTGGGAGTGGGGCTCGAATTGAGAACCTCAATTCGAACCCTGATAATGATACTAAACCCAACCATTAGCAGTGTATACCTCACCCTATCCTAAACCCAAATTGATTTCACACCTTAGTCCTAAACCTAATGACCAGCAACATGTCCTAACTTTGGTACATACAGTTCTCAATATAATGGGGAAAAAGGAGAAGCCTCACTCTGATACCAAGACAGGAGTACGGGTCACAGGATTACATGGGTACAGGTAACAGGGGTGCAGTTATAAGGGGTACAGGTAACAGGGGTAACGGTAACAGGCATACAGGGGTGCTGGTGACAGGGGTAAAGGGAACAAGAGTAAAGGTAACAGGGTGCAGGTAACAGAGGTACGGTACCAAGAGTACAAGTAACAGGAGTACAGGAAACAGGGGTACAGGTAACAGGGTGCAGGTAACAGAGGTACGGTACCAAGAGTACAAGTAACAGGACTACAGGTAACAGGGTGCAGGTAACATGAGTACAGGTACCTGAGGTACCGGTATCAGGAGTACAGGTAACAGGGGTGCAGTTAAAAGGGGTGCTGGGGACAGGTGTACAGGTAACAGGGGTTCAGGTAACAGGGGTGTAGGTAACATGAGTACAGGTAACAGGACTACAGGGTTGCAGATAACAGGGGTACAGGTAACAGGGGTAATGGTAAAAGGCTTACAGAGGTGCTGGGGACAGGTGTACAGGTAACAGGAGTTCAGGTAACGGGGTGCAGGTAGCATGAGTACAGGTAACAGGCCTACAGGGTGCAGGTAATAGGGATACATGTAACAGGAGTAGAGGTAACGGGTACATGTAACAGGCTTACAAGTTACAGGGTTTTAGGTTCAATTAGTTATTTCAGGGTAAAATTAGAAGCTAACGTTTGCATCAGGAGCTCGGTATGATGAATTATTTAAAACCAAACTGTAGGATTAATCTTTTCTCTTCTCGTCTTTGTTTCCTTCTCATCCTTTAGTTACCTCCAGAGTAATTGTTTTAATTCAGCATTTATCATGAATGTGTTCTTAAATCATCCTTTTCCTCATTTACTTTTCTTCTCTGCTGCTTTAATATTCGCTGTGCTGTTCCTGCTCCTCCTTTAACTTCTTTACTGATATATTCCTACGTCTTTGAGGACAAATGTTAGAAAAGGCTCAAGGAAGAGTCTGTTTTTCGTCTCCTTCAACCGCCCATTCTCACAAGAATTAATATTTTCTATTACCGACTCTGCATGGTTGTTGAAAATTGTCCCTCCGTGATACTGCGACTTATATTTTCATTTGCTTCCTGTCATTTTGGTTCAAACCCACTGATACGTTTCAGGGGAGAGAAAATGTGATTTATTCTTGAGTGTGTGCGGATCTGTGTGTAGCATATTCACACACCTTTATTTAGCCTCCACTTGTCTCCTGCTGCAGCTGAATTGATCCACATTAACAGACTTTGGGAGTTTTTCTGTGTGATATTTAGTCCAATATATTCTCTGCTCCATTTGCTGGAAAAACAATTTCAAGTTTATTTCTTCATCCCTGAAACTTCTGTGACAAATCAGCATCCACCACGACTACCGCGCTAAACAGCTTTTATTAAATCGGTTTCAATGAACAAGCACAGCGGCGATGATCTCCAGGGTTCCTCCTGCAATATAAAAAAGGATTGATAAAAGGCAGAGGTTTTTTAAATGTGAACTTTTTCCGCTCTGCAGGTGTAGTTTATATTTCTAAGGCACAGAACTTAAATGTCTCAAACTGCTTTAGATTTGACAATTGATTTGGGCACCATTAAATCAACGTAGAATTTAACATGTTTCACCTGCAGCCATACCTGGTAAGAGCTGACCTAGATACTGGATTAGAAATCCTCTGACAATATTAGAAAAACTAAAAGTAAAATTTTATTTATATAGCACTTAGACAAACTTTATTGTCATTTCGTATACACAGAGTGTATAGGTTATGGGCAGCAATAGCACCTATCTAGATATAAATCAATCATATAAGATACATAAACAAAGGAAAAAATGCAACTATACAATATTTTAGAAAAGGATCCATTATTGCTGTGAGCAAAATATCTTTTGTAAATAGAAATACAGACATAAATAAATCCAGGAATTAAACTTTGTAAAACATTTTAGCCAAAAAATAAGTTTTCAGTGTAACTTTGCTGCTTGTATTAGATGTTTAACTATCGAATCAAATTTTATTGAAAATTCTTTATTTATTGTTTCAAAAAAATTTTCTAATTGTTTTTTTTTTTTATTCAGGTTTGATTTTTTTTTTTTCATTTTTTATCATTATTTTGTTCATTGTTTTATTATTATTATTATTGTTTAAATGAGTTATTCAAATTGATAATTTTTTTATTTATTGATTTTGTTGTTTGTTTTTCAAAGATTTTGTATTTTTATTTGAAAATTTTCCTTTGATTTGATTTTTACCAATTGTATTGTAAAAACTGTGTGATCTTGAAAACTGTTTTCTTCACTTCTGGGGGCGGGTTTTCCTCTGGAGTGAGGAGTGAAGATGCATTTCTATTGGTCGGCATCTTCATTAGCAACGTTTGATTGGTCAATGGGTGCATCAAAAGCAACCATTTGTATTTGTCTTAAAATGAATGCAACTCCTAACACTCAATCTACTATAAAAAAAAAAAACTGAAATAAACAAAAAAGATAAATATAAACATTTTACTAGTTTAATAAGATTTGAAAATATAAAATCTGTAAAAAAAATAATTTCAAAAAAATCTAATTTAAAACAAATATATAGAGAAACAATAAAACAAAAAAATCTGAAAAAAAAATGGTCTCTGCTCTCACTGATGTGAAGTAGCATTAAAGTGAAGTTAAAATGACGCAAATTCAAGATCCGGTCAGAAGTCTAGCAGCAGCATTTTGCACAAACTGGCCTGGGGAGGTTTAAGTTTATATCCATTCATTTTCTGTCACGTTGATCCCTGCTGGGGTCACGAGGGGTGCCTACACTCACATCTAAGGAGAATTTAGAGAAGCCAATTAACCTAACAGTCATGTTTTTGGATTATGGGAGGAAGCCGGAGTACCCGGAGAGAACCCATGCATGCACAGGGAGAACACACAAACTCCATGCAGAAAGACCCCAGGCCAGAAAATGAACCCAGAACCTTCATGCTGCAAGGCAAAAGTGCTACCCACTGCACCACTGAGCAGCCTAAAGTTTAAGTTTAACATGTTTAAACTTTCTTAGAAAATCAGAACAAGATTTTAAAAAAAGCCCGGATTAAGGATCTAGTTCTGGAGGAGACACAACAGGGGTAGGTACAGCAATAATTTGTAAATGATGGAAAAAGGAATGAAACAGAGATATTCCATGATTTAACAGAGTAAAACCTTAGTCTAAGGTTATCCCAAGGTCTCTAACCAAGGATTTTGCAGATAACTAAAACGCTCAAGGATCTTCGGTTCACTTCTTCTTTTTTTTTGTCGTGATGAGTCCTTCAGTTCTACCCTCATTTAGTCCAAAAAAAAAACAAAAAAACCTCTCAGACATCAAGTTTTAATTGAACCCTGAGAGCTTAGTTCAGGGTAAACCAGATTTAAAGCCACAGATACAATCAGTTTAAACATGATAGTTGACAGTAATGGTCCAAGAGTGAGTAAGTAGCAAAGAAACAGCAAGGCTCCTGGAAAGAGCCCTGAAGAACGCCAAATCAAACAGGACAAGAAAGAGATCTGCAAGTAAACAGAGCCAGAAAAGGTTGATCTATCAGACAAATACCAGGAAAATCATTTCAAAACCCAACTTCTCAAACTATCAGGAACACAAGGATGGTTAGATTAAAGGGCTGGCTATACCTCCGCAGCAGTTTGTCACAGTTAGCTTGTCGCAGGTATGACGCAGATATTTTTGATTTATGCTGAATTTCAAGCGTGTTCTGCGTTATGTTATTCCACGCCACAACGCAAGAGGGACAATCACCAACTAGCTAGGATTATGGGTGTCCATTTGTCGGTTTGATGAGCTTGTTCGACGTCTACAACCCCTCATCCAACACCGGATGACACAAAGTTCACCCGTGACACACTGTTCCCCAAAGACTGGCCGTGGCGCTGCTTGTGTTTTGGCTTCGGGTGTAAACCAACTGACCATCGCACAGAGCTACAAACTAGCACCCTGTACGGTGTCTGGGATAGTGTCCGAGGTTTGCCACGCGTTGTGGACGGCACTACAGCCATAGTTTCTGCCATTAGGTACCAAAGAGTAAATATGTATAGTGTAGCGCTCGAATTGATCAATCAGAGGCCTCCTTTCTCCTCTGTGCGATGCTATCTGCGGCACTGTCTGCAACTGTCACGACCAATGTAGGTACAAGATCTGCTCGGGTGGTCAGATCTGCGCATGCTAGTGATGTTACGCTACATGATCGGCTGAACATTGCCACATGATGTAAAACATTGTGGTTGGTTTCTACAAGTAGAATAACTGTTTTCTTTGTCTAAATTCTCTACGAAAGTCATTTTAGGATGTCCCATTTGTCCTTCCTGTTCTCAGATCTTAATAAAAAGAATAAAAAGTAAACTGAGCCTTTTTTGTCACCTTGTTAAAAGGCAGAGCTCAGTCTTAGAACTCAGTACTTTCCTTTAAGACCGACAAGGATTGTTTTCTACTTTCGGCTACTTTAGATCGCCAATGAAATAGCAAAATATAGATGATAATATGTTGAGACTGGAAAAGATATTTGATCCTTAAGAAACGGGTTCAATACAGTTTGTCCGGGTGGAGTTGCCATATGATGACGTCATATGAAGGGACAGGAACCCGAGCAGATCTGGTAGCTACATCGGATCCGTCCCAGAAGCGCGGTCCGGCCTGTGAATGCGCCATCAGCTCATTTGAGCATCCAGCTATACATTCAGGGATCTCCCTGGATTTGATTTCGTTAAAAAGACTGAAATGTTTTCCCCTCCCCCCAAAAAGTAAACGTACTAAAATATAGTATATAGTGATATAGTATAGGTTAATAATGTATTTCCTGAGAAAATAAATGTCTTAAAATCCCACACAGCTAACTTTTTCGACTTTGGAATTAAACATAAATCTAGTCTTTTTTTAGTTTTATGTTTTTCCTTTCGTGTTAACATTACAGTATATAGTAAGTAATCTAAAGAAAGAAACAGCTATGATTTCGTTAGAGAAGCAGTTTAACGAAGAAAATGTAAAAAGCATCAAAATTGTCTCACAAAAGTCATTAAACATTTTTTGAAGATGTGTATTAGCATTCTTTAGAGGGTTAAGGATAGAAATAAGGGATTTTAGTACCATAATTACATAATTACAGGTACACCAGTTGTGGTTTTCTCTTTATCAAGACCACAATATAGTTAAGAACATTAACGTATACATCCCCCACCATAATACTAATGGTGGGCCATTTTCCCCAGAGATCATCCAGAGTGATTAACTGTTTACTGACAGCTTGGAATAAAAATATAAAGGAACAGGAGGGGGAAGTTTTACAGGCATGATTCTGGCAGGCAACAAGCTCTGATGTAAATAAATGTGCATGGCGGCGTTGGAGGTTTAATAAAGTGGACGTGGAACACAGCGAACGTCCTTCGCTGGTGTTTACGGGGAGATTCAGATCCCAGAGCAGAGGCTGCCTGTGTCCCTGTCTATGAACAAACCCCATATGGCGCCTTTTTGTCCCCGTCTCCGTGTGCGATCTGACCTACTGTGCTGAAACAGATTAACCTCACTAACATTGAAGCCAGACGTATTTTATTCTCCGCTGGGAGAACGCCTCTTCAATCTCAAGCAGAATCCAACTCCCCCTTAAATCTGGCATCTTCAATTCATCAAATAACCAGAATATTTTCTCCAGATTATCTATTTAAACTGTCTCTAAATGTCTTATTTTTCCTCTTTTGTTTCTATAGTTATTCTTTAGTTCTCTTTCGCGTACATAGACGTATAGAGGCATATCAGTATAATATAACTTCATTTTTACCTTTAAGGTATACATTTAAATTTAATATTTACATTTAAGATTTATTTAATAGATATAAGATCAAGATATAAAATATGGATTCAAAAATATCATAGTCGTATAAAGATATAGGATGTGGATTAGATTAATGGTATAAATTTCTATTTGTATTTAGCATCTGTCACTAAATGTCAGAGAAAAAATCTTTTTTTTTTCTAGCAAGTTTTAAGAAGTTTTTCCTTTGGAAAAGATAGAAAATGTGCACTCTAATCATATTCTCAGATGACGATTCCTTCACAATATTTGCACTAGAAATATTTCATTGCTCACTTCCTCGTTTAGATCTCAGTTAAAACCAAGTAAACAATCAGAGTTTCTCCAAACAGCCGTACTGCTGAGCAGGGAGGCTTCATGGAGTAATTTAGGGCCCTGTCAAACCATGACGATATAGTCAGCGTATGCCTGACGTCCCAGAATCTCCTAAAACACTGGCATAAACTGAACTTTCTATCTATTTAATGCATAAACCAACTTATGCATAATGCACGGTAGCGACAGTGGAGAGGAAAAACTCCCTTTTAACAGGAAGAAACCTCCTGCAGAACTGAAATGACAGGAACACCCGACAGCAGTGGAGGAGGAGTTGAGTGACGGAGCAAAAAGCAGTGATCATCGGTCAGAACGGTCAGTTAACTGAGTTACTTTATAGTCCACTATATAGTCCCTACTGTACATGCACACAGTAAGCTTGTATGAGCTATGAGAACAGAACATTTTAAAGAGGGCGTGCCCAAGGAGAAATGCGCATTGTGCATCCTCTTGCACACGTACTGTTTTTTTTAAGTTTTAAAGAAGAGGGTCTTTTAAAAGTCCTCCACAATACCTTTAATACATCAATAATCTCAGTGTTATAATCTTAAAGTTGAAGATTAATGCTGATTTTGGCCAGATATGCACAGATGGTTAAAAGCACCTGCAGGCATTGAACATGAGAAAGTTCACTGCGTTTATACAGACATCAGATAAATGTAGTTTTTAACAGAGGACTCACTCACAATGCTTTTTTTCACACAAAACCCCTACGAACCCATTCCCATGTGCCAGAATCCATTTTCTGCTAGACTAAGCGATGTGTTCAGGTGTCTGTTTTTCTGTCTCATTGCATTTGTTTTGTGTGCATGTAGGTCAGATCGCTGTCTGAAAGTAAAAGCTGTTGTCTGGCCTTTCTAAGCCCTTAATGGACTCAAAAACGGGGACTGTTCACTTGTCTCTTCTGGGAGATTTTGAGCATATGAGTGACCTGAACGCGTTGGAGCAGTCGCTCTAAATTAGTTCGGCTTCCATATGGCGGCCTTTGAGATTTGGGGTTCACTTGCTTTGCAGATGCCTTCAGAGGATGTTATTGTCACATCTCCTTGTTCTCTAACTGCATCCAACAAGACATTGTATATAATCACACGTATATTAAAATGTGGATTGGTGGAGCAGTGTGTGAAGCTGAGTGGCGTATAAGGCAGAAGCACAGACTAAAGCACAGTGGTTTCGTCCTTGTCGTGTCTGAAAGTCCGGCGCCCTGGCAGGGAGTGCCCACCGTCTGTCCTTTTTCCTGCGACAAAAGATGGAGTCAATATTCTGTCAGGGTCAACAGCAGAAACCAGAACTTTTTATACATCATTTATATGATAGGAATGGGGTTTTTTTGTTCCTTTTTCCAACATTTACAAGTTTGGTTTCCAGCAAATAATATGTTTTTTTATTTGGTTAATCTCAACATCTCAAGATAAAGGCAATTTAGGTTTTATTTGTATGGTACCATACAATACAAAGACTATTACTTGAATTTAACATTAAAATAGAATGAAAATAAAAGCAAATAAAGATAAAACCTGATAAAAGCAGGTAGTAAAATAGCCGCACGGAAATCATGTTTAAATTCCAAATCATTCTGGCTTAAACATGTCTATAAATGTTCTCTTTATCAGACGACATTTTCCCAAAAGTAAGGAAAAATTTCTATAAAAAAAAAGTCCTGTCTTAAAATCTGTGTTTTTTTCGTTATCTTATGTAGGCCAGTTAGTTATACTTTGGCCTGAACACCTAAATTCGGCCAATCATATATCATGTGTCTTCGGCAGGCGTAGAGCTAACAGAACTGGCAGCGTTGCGAGGCAAAGGCTCAAACATGTACGGCTGTAAGCCTTCTACTGTACACCAAACCAAGCTTCTGCCGCCCTGGCGTCCTCTTCCACAACATCTTCGTCCCCGCTTTCCTCCTCTAAATAAAAAATGTATGATGGAGGAGACTCATCCACAACCTCCTACTCAAAACTCTCTTCCTCTTGCATGTTTCCTCTGTCCATAGCGTTCCTTGACAGTGTCGCTTCTAAGTCACCAATTTAGTGCTACTTGGTCCCAATGGAATTTCCCATTGGGAACCTACTAGCACTAAGTTGCTAACTGGTTAGCAAGATGCTTCTGACAAACCGTCCACAACCAAACATGCTTGCAAACCTTCAGCCACAACAATCCCGCCTCTTGATAAACGACCAATCACATTCACTTTATTTACTCGGGAGAACTCGGAACTACATCGGATGGAACAGCCGCTTCCCTACAACTTTAAACTTATAATAATAATTTAACTTTATTGATCTCACATTGAAGAAATTTACCTCTGCATTTAACCCATCCCCTTTGGGAGCAGTGGGCTGACATTGCGCAGCGCCCGGGGAGCAGTGTGAGGTTAAGGGTCTTGCTCAGAACACTCTTGAACTTCCGTAAAAATTCGAAAAAAAATATCCACTGGACTTGGTTTCCGAAATTTGAAGACGTTTCGCCACCTCTCCAGGAAGCTTTCTAAATTCAAATGTCTGGATCAGCAGTGAGTTTGAGTCTTATATTGACAAAGCCTTGTACCGCAGTACACCTACACCTTTTGGACAAAGGACATTCTTTTGAGGACCAGAATATTCACATTCTGGATAAAGAAAATAGGTGGTTTGAGAGGGGCGTGAAGGAAGCCATCTATGTTAAGAGAGAAAAAACAACTTTAAACAGAGGGTGATGGACTCAGATTCCAGCTTTCAAAAACATACAATTCAATCATAGACATGATCCCTTCCAGATATCACCAAACCCCCCACCCCATCACAGAGGTACGAGGGACCTACCCGCTCCAGCCGGTGAACAATACCTCCTTAACGACCGACCCTTAACAATCATAGACAGGTTTCAGGTATTACAGGAGACAATCCCCCCCTTAACGGCAACCCCCCCCCCCCTTTAACGACCGACCCTAAGAATCATAGACAGCTTTCAGATATTACAGGCTAACGATGGAACCAAACGACCCATTCATCGGTTAACATTTGCATGTTTCCAAGCGATACAAGGCTTTGTCAATATAAGACTCAAACTCACTGCGGATCCAGACAATTGAATTGAGAAAGCTTCCTAGAGAGGTGGCGAAACGTCTTCAAATCTTGGAAACCAAGTCCAGTGGATATTTTTTCAATTTTTACGGAATGACTATGACCTGGATGACTGAGAACCTTCATCAGCATAACACTCTTGAACACAGAGTGGAGGCTGTGGAGATCAAACCAAATACTTGTAACCTTCTGAGAGCACAAGTGCACTGCTTTAACCACTTGACCAACATTCCCACCAAACTGTGTGCTGATTGTCTATTTTATATGTCCACATGTCTCTCTTCAGGCCCTGGCAGAGGGACAGACGGCGCCGTGGGAGACAGCCAAGAAGGACGAGAATCGCAACAAGAACCGATATGGCAACATCATCGCATGTGAGTACAGCGGCGAGTATACTGAATGCATGTGCTGAGAGGGTCTGTTATCAGTGTTTAATTTTGCTGGTTGGTTTATCCAGGTTTCTGTATATCCGCTGGTAATTTGGTGTTATTATTTCTATATAGAGTCAGTCAAATGAAGCGTCTGTCTTGACTGTTTCGGTTGGTGTCTGTATTCTTTATTTTTTAACATTTCTCTATATGTGTAACTGGTTGCTATGAGGACCTGAACCTTCAGCCAGACACAGTAGTTTGACTTTTATAGGACAGAGTCATTTCTATATGCCAGTAGCTCCTTCTGGTTTCCTACAAAGTGATTCTGAAAAAAATTCCATGGCCTACTGGCGTATTAATTGGAATTTGTTAATTCTATAGTTTGTTTTTGCTCAGTCTTGTCAGGGAATAAATTCCTTTGTTTATATTTACTATAAAAAAGGAGGTACAATGCTGAGCATGTGTGCAGGGCTTGGCATTGAGTAGCCTACTAAGGTAGTTAGCACCTACGGTCTAAAAAGAAAGACTGGAACAGAGCTGGTATCCAGTCTGATCGTTGGTTTACACTGAACAGCTAAAGCTGCCAGCTTTCAGATGTAGCTGCTAAGCTAATGGATTCTGAGGAAATATCCTGATTAATACTGATACCAGTGACTGTGGGCAGCACAGCTGATGGAGTTACAGCCAAACAGGAACAGACCAGATTAATCTACTATAATCATTACAGCAAAGAGAGAGAGTAAGGCTAAAGGTTTAAATAACAAATATAATGTGTTCCCTATGTCCTCCAGCGGCATATATTTATAGCAGCATACATGTAGAAAATAGCTCAGGAAAACCAACAACTTTGGATGAAGTATCGGGGAAGTTGAGAGAAACGTCTGTTTGGATTAAATTCTCCACTGCAGGAACTTGAAATAAGCACTTTGACATTTTTATTATAATTTGTTGGATAAACTGGTTACAAAAAACATATCTTAAATAATGCAAGTACTTCACTTTTTATTTTTGTTTTAATTTTTGTAGATGCAAGAGAGAAGAAAACCGTTAATTAGTAAGGAGAATTTTCTGGCTTTGCTGCGTACCATGTATTTTAATATAGTTTTAAAAACCACTGAGACCCGGACTTTGAACATTTATAGAAGCTAATAAAGGAAACCTTGTAAGAAATCTCTTTCACTTTGCAAAGACATTTTCTTTCATCCTGCCTGATGATCAAAGGCTGCAGCTCTTTTTTTTATACTCAGAGACTTTTTTCAAATTGAGCCTTCGGACTGCAGTAATGGTATTCAGAGTGAGGGATTAGTGTGTGTGGGGTTGATGGTGTGAATTAGCATTTGAATATAACGGTGTGTAATGCGTCGCTGTCGTTTGCCGTGCCTGTGATGGAAGGCCCAGCGGTCGGGTGCTTGTTATCCCGATTAAGGCTTCCTTATTGTCTCTATTAGGCTGGAACAACAAAAGCAGATTGTCTGATGTGGCGTCTAAAGGGTTCTAAGGTTCATTTAGTTGCTCATATGATCGAAATGCACAAATAGGACCAGCATGATCCGTATAAGTAACGTTTTAGGCTTCATATTTCATGGTCGGTGCAAAGGCTGGGACTCTGTACATATTTCATCATGAAGGTTTAGATGTCACAACGAAGACGCTGCACTAACCTGAAGGCTTTAATATGAAACTCAGCACTGGAATGAAATAGCCTGTCAATGACTTGATAGCCAACAGGAATTATGATAAATTTGCTATTAGTACAAATCCTTTAATTACAAGGGCCTGGTAATGGAACTGTCCATCTTGCTCGCTGTGATTGTACAAAGGCTAATTTTCTTGAGAAAATGTTTTAAAAGGCCCTTGGGGAAACGACTCTGTGCCTCGTCTTTATTAGAACATGGAAATCTGGTGAAAAAGCCAGATTGACTGTCTCCGGCTGAAAATGCCGGTACGAATGAAGGCTCACTCGCTGGAATTAGGCTGCTGTGAAATGAACAGTCTGACAATTTAATAGAAAATATAGAAAAGATCTTCTGGTTTGAAAAGGTGAGCGTTCTCTGTTTGACTCCAAGTTTAAATTAACCAAAGAAAGGATAACTTGTGGGTTTTTAACACATAGCTTTGTCTGGAGCTATTAATGATTTTTTTTTTTTTTACTGAGTGATAAGCATATGATTGAGGTATTTAAGAGTGTCAGCTGTGCTGCTGCAATCAACGCCTTTGTCTATAGATGTTCGAGATCAGTCTGTTTTTCAGTGTAGTCCTCTTTCTCTGACTGTGACTGGCTGGCTGTGCTCTCTTCATCCTCTGACATGGGAGCTGGCTCAGAGCTTGTCCGCTTGGCTGTGTGTTTCCTGGATGGGGCCGCCTTTTACAGCTGCTTTTTCTATATCTGCTTCTGTCTCCTTGAACCCCAGTTGGCCTCAGCAGATAGCCGCTCATACTGAGCCTGGTTCTGCCTGTGTATTCCTGTTAAAAGGGAGTTTTTCCTCTCCACTGTCGCTACAAGCATGCTTAGTGTGAGGGATTGCCTTTGCGTGAATGAGTCGATGCAATCAACTGGTTTTCATGAGTTAGAAAATTCAATTTCAATTCAATTCAGTTTATTTCTATAGCGTCAATTCACAACACGTCATCTCAAGGCACTTTACAGTTCACCAGATCATCCAGTCAAATTGATTTTTCTATCTAAAACTTTGAATCAGTTTGACTGTATGATCTCGTGGGTCTGTTTTATGTGTTGTCTTCTGAATTCAGAGGGCCCCCTTTCTGTCTTTGCCAAGGGCCCTAGATTTTCTAAATCCACCCCTGCTCAAGGGGATGGGTTAAATGCAGAGAGTGAATTTCTTTGCTCTGTACTTCTGACAATGTAATGACAATAAAAGCTGAGGGGAAAAAAAGTATTCCATATCCCTAAAGGATTTCGTCAATGACTGTGAAACCCTTCTGCGACCCTCCAGTTGTCTGTCTAACAACCCAATAGAGAGTCCTGACCCCCACTTTGGGAACCCCTGAGCTGCATAATGTCTGTGCTATAGGACAGGAAGAAGATGCTGGATAACGTTGGGTTCTGATTCATCTCGAGCAGATTTGGTCTACATGTGGTCTGAGCAAAAGCTCGCTGACTCTGAGCCAGAAGTTGTGCCCGACCGGCTCAGTGAGATGATAAACACCCAGACTGTGTGCCTCCCTTGTTTGGACGGCCTGTTCTATCCTTGTGAGGGTTTTTCTCATCCCGCCGTCCTCTCCAACACACGCTAATGCTGGCTCTCCCTGGAACAGTTTGGAAAGGCCTGATTCGAGTTGAAGTGTTGTAACACTCGTCCTCCGGCCATCTGCCAAACACAAAGGCTTGATGCCATGTTTGAGATCCCCTCAGCACTCTGAGTAAACCTTAATCTACCAGCCTCCTGTCCTCTACCAGTCTCTCCTCTTCTTTTTACATCAGTTCTTCTCATCTTTTGTTGGTAGTTCCCCCTCTTTCCGTCCATCTGTTCACGCTCTCATTGCCTCTGACAGTTTATGGGTTGAGGCGAAGCTCACTTGTGTTTCCTCATCTCAGGCATCTGTCTGCCTCCATTTCCTCCTTCTGCTCCTCCTTTCGCTCCTTTTTTCTCACTTCTTTTCCTGCTCTGCTCTCATTTCTTAGAGCAGCCATTCCCATATGTTCATTCATAATTCAACAGAATTTCTTTGGAAATTAAAATGATTTCTTTGCTCAATATTTACATGTATGTAAAAAAAAAAATAATATTTTGAGATGAGTGCTGCTTCTTGAGTGTTTTTACTTGCACCAACTTTGAGTTTAAGAACATCAGTAGACAAATATTTGACTGGGAACAAACAATATATCTGTTTGATGTTATGTAATTGAATGCTGTCTGACATTATGTTATTTAATCCCATAACTTTCCGGCTGTCATATGTTGTTCTTCATATGTTGTCATATGTTGTTCTTGAAAATTTGAATTGCACTCGAATCATGATCAGACTCTTAAATCTGCACAAATATGGAATAAATTCAACAAAACTTCCTAAGTTATTTGCAAATATCAGGTTTAATCTAAAAAATCTTGACTAAACCTGTTAAAATCAGCTAAAATTATGATTGACATGGATTTAAAGGATTGAAAACCATAATTAATGAAATGTTGCAATGACATCACAGTTCAATATGGATTTTATGTTGGAGAATAAAAGCTTATCTCTGAGTTTAAAAAGAGGCCAGATTAGCTTTTGAATTAACTTAAAGTGTGTGTTTAAACAACACTTCTGTCAAATTTTAGCGATCAAATTTAATCAGCAGATCAGGAAACACATAAGCAGTAAACTCATAAGATCATAAACTTAAAGTAAATTGTTTTGTAGGAAAAAACGTTTTTTCTATATAATCTTTGTTTTTGTGATTTATATTTTGATGCTGTTATTTTAATTGATGCTTTTTTTATATTGTAAGTTGTTTTTAAACGCATAACTTTGGATTGTGACTGAGAAGGACGATAACACGGTTATTCCTCTTCCTGCTCTCTTTCATTCAGCAGTTTAGAAGATTCATTCAACATGTTCTGTTTGAGCACAGTGACGTAAATTATAAATGAATAAAATAAAATAAAATAGCTTCGGAATCAAAAGGTGTTTTAGAAAAGAACAAAACAGATTAGTCTTAAATAATGGACACGTTAGATGTTAACAGTTTGAAGGAAAAGCCCGATCAGCAAGGAATGATCAATGGATCATTATCTAAAACTGATGCTACTGTGGAGTAAAAATGAGCACCGGGAGATGATTTGCAAGGAAGAAAAAGTTTTATTCCGCTCTGTAGAGGAGAATGACACAGAACAGCTAAAAACAGCCCCCAGTGTGATTCTGAAACATTGAGAAACACACATGAACATTGAATTTTCCCAAGAGAAAAACTTAATGAAAAGACATAAATATATGTTCAGATAAACATTTCAGACAGCTGTTTTCCGTTCACACCAGAGACAGGACATGAGGATCTTAAACACAATAAGGACCTGTTTATCTATGTTTCCCTCATATCTAAACTAGGGAGGAAACTCCTTTTCAAACCTCCTTCCTTTCCCTACATCTCAGCATAAAGAATGGAACAAAAGCTTCTCACTAATCACTTCTATTCAGAAACAAAGAAACGGCACACCAACATTTTATCAGACCAAGGAAGAAATATGAATCCATACTACATTCACACAAAAAAAGCGTGTGCTGCTTAATTTTTGATTCTTGTACAAGTTTAGTTGTGATGCGCTGCTGAAGCATCTTTGCTGCTCTGGCTGTGCGGTGGAAAAGTGGGTCTGTTGCGCGTTGGGCGGAGCTACCCTATCCTTTAACAATGGCAGCTATATTTGCTGTCATCAGTGGGTAAAAAGTAGTTTTAATGTTTTTAAGTGAGAAAGGCCACCTGAAAACTTCCTCTGTGCAGTCAGTTCATCCAGATTACCACCCTGCCTGCAAATATTAATTCGCTGTTGAAGCCGCTCAGACCCCCGTACACCGGCGGTGCGCTGTCATTGGGAATTTCCAGCAGACTCTGGCCCGGTCGTCTCTTTGTGGTTTGCTGCCACTGTTCGTGGCAACTGGAAGGCATTTTTCACGTACGTAATCCAAACTGCAGGCAGCAGAATAATAAAATTAAACATATCTTTCCGTCAGGTTTCGAAATTTTAAGTTCATTTGATGTTAATAAACTGTTTCAGAGCAGTGATCATAGCGCTCTGCATCATCAGTGCTTCGTCTGTCACCCTGCCAGCTCCCTGATCAGCTTCTCTGATTGGTCAATGTGGCGCATCGAGCAGCTGGAGCTTTTCCAACTCCAGCTACTGCTGCTTCTGAAGCACATCGCACGCGTCAGATGCCCAGTTGCTCAAATGCGCTGTAGGACCTTTTGCTCCGCCAAGATGAGCGTCAACCATTGACTTTCCATGTAAATTAGCAGCTTTGCTGCCTCTGCTTCTTTAGGATTGAACGTAACATAATAATTTAATTTAAGCGGACATAATAATTTGCGGTGATTTAATGCATTTAGCGTTAATCAGCAAAGGAAATAAAAACAATAATTTTCGTCAAGATCACTGAGTGTGGGAGCGGCCATTTTTGCCCAAATATAGTAACCCCTCACTCCTGACATTTTCCAGCAATGACGTCACGGTGCGGTAAGCCTAGCACCCTTCTCCCCGCTTTACAAGCAAAATCAGTGGGAACTACTAGACACATCTGCAATCAACAACAATTATTGAAGATTTCCAGAGGACTTCACCACTGAAATTCACCAGAGCTATAGTAAAACTAACAATGCCCACGTGCATGGCAGCTGGATGTTGGAATACATCGGTTATAAGTGAAAAAAAAAAATAGTTTTTTTTCACCTTTCCGATTTCCTGATCCTCCACGGACGGGTTCATCGTTGGATTGCCAACTTGAAGAGGGAGGATTTGCTATCAAACTTCTGGCCAGGAATAAAACACGTAAAATGTAGCCAACATTTGGAAGAAGAATGTTTTCAAGATGACTTGGATAATAGCGCGTTGTGACAAACACCAGATACAGCACTGGGACTTGATCAACAGCCGATACAGCACCGTGACGTCACCAACCAGTAGGTGGCAGTAGTGTTCTTTGACAAACATGGATGCCTCCAGTAAAGCACATTCAAATGAAAATTACCTTTAATTAAAAACACTTATCATTTATTGAACAGTATGGAATAATTTCATATTTAACGTACCGTAAATCCTCTAATATAGGCCGGGGCCTTTATTTCACTCAGGTGCATCTTGGTCCAGGCCATTATTGGAAGGAGGCCAGAATTAGAGGCAGGCCTCTATTTCTATTTGATCAAAACAGACGACCAGTGGAATGAATAAAAACAGATTGTGTCTCTTTGAACCGATAAAATACTAGGTTAATTTATTGAAAAAGTACAGTTACCATAACGGTTTACAGAACATTATTCAGACATCTTCCAGCAGCTGCTATTTTTCTGCACGGCAATACAAAAAAAAAGACACAGAATGGATTCTTGGCCAAACAGTTTTAAAATAAATTAATGGAAACTGTTCTGCCATCACAGCCGGTCATAAAAACCAAACAATCCGGCCCCCTGTCTGCGCTAAGGAATTCCCAAGCTAATGGATTGGATTCGTTAGCAAACACTGCCCCCCTGTGGTACTTGCATGTTACTATCAGAGGTTGCTGAGGACTGCACAGGAACATCGTTGGTTCCAATTATAGCCCCGGCCTGTATTAGCGTCCGGCCATTATTTACCCCCGCCGACAGCAAAACCGGCCATTATTAGAGACCCGGCTGCTAATGGAATACAGGCCAATATTAGAGGATTTACGGTACTTTCAGAAGTTTGAATTCTGAATATGACCAGACTTTTCCTTTAAGGAATCAGCTCTGATTCTGTCAGGCTAGGATGAGAAGTTTATTTCCTTCACACGCTGTTCTTGGACTGTGAAATAAGATTAAAAAAACAAACTAAACATTAAAGTCAAAAGTTAGAAAATGATCAAACCAATGAAGAGTTTGGATCTGTGCTGGATGGAGAGTTGAGTTAGACAGAAAAACAGGCGAGAAAATACCTGCATTATTAAAAATTGAACCAATGTGACAGATATCATGTTTACGTGTAGAAATAAAACCCAGAACTCTCTTCCAGTGTTCATGGTGCTGCTCTGTCATGTTAGTGGAGTGATTCGGCCCAAATAGGGCCAAAGTTTGATTTTCAGTAAAACACCAATAAATTCTGCAGACCAACATCTGAACTTCACCATCTTACTACTAGAAATTATTAAAAAAATCAGAAAACAAACATTTTTTTAACTTCATTGATTTTTTTTCCTTCCTCATATCAATAGAGAAGCAGAATAAATCTCAGAAACAGCAGACTGGCGTGTTATTGAGTAGAAATATTCCCAACAAGCACCGTGGACTGAATGGTCTTAACTTTGATTTCCTTTTTCAAAGGCTTTGCCAGGAGCAGCGTCTCCTCCCAGATATGGATATCCAGCCTCATTTTTATTCCAAACCAGTTCAGCCGCTGCTACTTTTTCTCCCTCATAGAAGAACTGAATGTCTATTTAAAAAAAAGTATCTCATTGTGCTGAAAAATGACTTGGATAAAACTTATTAGAAGCACGGCTGTTTGAAAAGCAAACAGAATTTCTATATCTGTATCTAGACCTTTTATTCATGGCAGTCTTTCATTTCTTGTCCTACAGTTAATCCTAGCAGCTAGAATAGCCCAGATGAAAGCTAGCTAAGATGTCTAAAGCCATGTTAGCTCAGCTAACTGTTGGATTTCTGCATTCTCCCAAGTGGTGCCCGACTTTACACGGGTGAATAAAGTAAATGTGAATCGTGGATTATCAAGAGGGTGGAATTGTTTTTGCAGAAGGTACGCAAGCAAGTTTTGGCATTTGGTTTGCTAATGCTAACCTTAGACCTTTTGTTTGCTAATGACAGACATGGGCAATGTGGAGTCAACAAGTCATCTCCATGTCATGTATTTAATCTACCCAGCCAATTAACCAGGTGAGTCCAATCTGCACAGGTTAATTCACGGTGAAGATTGGACTCACCTGCTTCAGTGGCTGGGTAGAACAAATACATGACATGGAGATGACTTGTTGACTCCACATTGCCCATCTCTGGCTAATGATAACCCTGGCCTTGTGTTTGCTAATGCTAACCTTTGACCTTATACTTGCTAATGCTAACCTTTGTTAAAATGAGGAGGATTTGTCCCCTTGGAAAAAGGCTGTTGCGCCCCGGGGGCCTCCTCACCGGTTCTTTTCCTGGGAGCAAGTTATTTACTACTCTTAACTTAAACTGGGTAAAACCATATAAAAAGGACTATAAAACAGGAGTGAAAAATAACAGAGTTTATTCCAGATCAGGTCGTTACAGGACAGAGAAAAATGCTTGGAGCTGCACAGCTGTGGTCTCAAAAATCACGTCCGCGAGCGTCCGGCAAAGTTTGAGCCCCGAACAAGGTCATCTTCTCCTTCTTATAGCTCATGAGTCTATGTGTTTGATCATGTGGATGTTTAGCTGTCCGTATCAGAAACTGACACGCCATCCATTGCCTGACCCATCTGCAGCTTGCCTCTCTGTCTCAGGGTTACAGATAGCTCCCCTCTATCAGACCGGCTCCAAGATGTGCCCATATCCTGTGTACTCTTAAAGACACAAAGGCTGTCCTGATTAGATGACCTCCGTACACACAGTGACGTCCACAATGTGAAGGAAGGCCTTCTACTCTGTCTAATCTGACTAACAAAATAACAATGCACATGATGTATAAATGATAAACCTAACACCTTAGATCTTTTTTTTTTTTGCCAATGCTAACCTTTGGCATTGTGCTTGCAAATGCTAACCTTACTCACCTGTCTATAAAGAAAGCAGTTACCTACATGTCGCGTCTGGTCCCCTTTGCTAGTCTACACTAAGGCTCTAAAGCCTGAAGGATCTCACAGAGCTACTAGGTTGTGGCAAAACCTGAGCTTTGTCTCATTTGATATCAACTAACTTTTCCTATTGGTCCTGAACCCTTCATGTCGAGGCTTGCATCATCACCAGAAGTAAATATTTATATTTTTACACCCAGTTAAATTAATAACACAGTCATTTATTAATTAAATGTGTTTTGACAGTAAAAATGAATGTTTCTATTGTATTTTGCAACATTCTAGACATTCTCTAGAACGTTTTTTAAGTTTATAAGGTGTACTTATAACATTTAATGTTCTTAGTGGAGAAACTGGGAAAAAGTAACCCTTTAAAAGCCCACACAAAATCTTGCCTCCTTTTGGTTTCTCGTTGCCCTATTTGGCCTTTACTTTTAAAGATTTCATGACTTTTCTCTTAATTTATGGTTTGTCGTCAGTTGTGCTTATCCATCCTCTTCTTCTCTCCTCATATTCAAACACAAACCAGCTTCTCTTGCTCTTCACTGAATTCCCAAAGTGCTCTGGTCGGCCACGTTCATTAAAGAATCTGTCTTTGCTGCAACATAATAAGACTCTCTTTACAGCCGAGCTCTACGTCAATCATTGGTTCCTGCAGATATAAGAGCCAAAAAAGGAGCATGTTTATAACCGAGGGTGTGAAAGTTCCTGTGAACCAAACAAGCAACAAAGGGGTGTTCTGAAAAGGAGGAAACCACGTGTGGATGTGAGTGTTTGCTCATTTTAAATGTAGCTGTAGACAGAGTCTCTCCCTCCTTGTCTTTTATCCGCTCTGGCTTCGATTCGCAGCACGTCTGCTGAGCTGCTCTGAAGTCCCGACATCAACATCTCCTCTGAAGTAGTTGACCAAAGGTTTGCAACCAATATTAGCATCCTGAGCTGAAACAAACACTCACAAGTTTGGACAAATAAACATAGACCCGTTTCTCAATATGTAGACTTGTGCCTTCTCATGTGCTCGTGAAACGTCATCAGCCTGAGCCCTAGCACTGTTCCAATTCACAAGAACAGTACACTAAGAATGGACAAAGTCCCCAGATGTGTTTCTAGCCGCTCCCTCTTTACCCAGCATGCATCAGGGTAGACGTGTCTGTTCTTGAGATTGACAGCTGTCCCAGCATGCACTGTGGCAGCAGCAGCTTCCAGAGAAGCGCTCACCGAGCTCAGAGTATTGAGGTTTTTTTTTTCTGTTGCTGTTGTTCTACAAAAGTACATTTTAAGATAATTTGAGACAAGAATTTTATACTTTAAGCATTTTAGTGTACCTTCCTTCGCTAACATTAGCATCAATGTGAACATTTATTACTAAAGACTATGTTCTGTAAGAATCTGGGAATCAGGGAACCTAGTAGCGCCTTTAACATTGCCTCATTTTTATGCCAATAATAACCCTGGGAATTAATATGCTGCTTAATAAAAGCGTCCAGAGGGTTGTTAAGGTGGCTCCAGGGGATTAGTCAGTGAGACCGCCCACTAATGATGGATATTATGCCCCGGCTGGTTGTTGCTAGTTTATCCCAAAGCTGTTGCAAACAGATAAAGTAGCAACAGACTGGAGCCACATTGTTGTCTGTGAGATAAAAAATGTATCCAGAAGCTCCCCGAACTGCTCTGATGCAATAATAATATTCATATTTCACCATGGAAAAGCTTTCACGTTTTAAACTAGTACCTTAAAAGATAATTCCTCTGAATGTTTTTATTTATAAGCCATTTTTGGGTGATGATCCGTTTATGTCTGTCAGTTGGGTGGAGGTTTGAGAGGAGGAACCAAATGCAGAGACTGAAAGTCTGAAAGTCTCTGCATTTGGTAAAGGTGGTTTCTTCCACATTTATTTTTCCAGTAAGAAGTGATGGTGAGATGAAGCCTCATGAGGAGTTGAACCGTTTGGCCAAATTGATTCAACGATCGCCACAGTTCATGAAGCTTCATGTAAAAATGTCACCACCTGCTGGTGGATCGCAGAACTACAGTTAGTAATATAATCTGTTATTTTTATTTGGAATTGTTTTTGTTTATTTTTTTTTTTATTTTATTTTTTTTCCCCATTTAAGTTCCTTTGAAATTGTTAATGATTGGTCTGTGTAATAAAATCTTTTGTAAGATTTTTTTTTGTGTGAAAAAGAGAACAATCATTTTAGGTTTACTGTTTTTCTGCTATTTTGTTGAAACCAGCTCAAGCAGACAGTGAAAGTGTACAAATTTGGCAATGATGAGCAAAATGAAAGGTTTTTATTCATTCTTTATTCAAAAATAATAGTTTTTGCACATTTTCTTTTATTTTATCCGGGTTGGAATAAAATAATTTTTACATTTTTATTGAAATAGGAAGCACCTGTGATGTAAGGAGTTAAACAGGTGGACTTACATCCAGCTGTAGAAGGCGAGTGGTTTCCATTAGAGAACCACAGCATGAAGCCACCAACAGAACCACATCAACTGAAACGTATTGGTTGTTCAGTTTTGTTTTCTTGAGGAGCTAAAAGTCAGACTGTAGTTTGTGTGTTTTTCTGGCAGCGTCTCGCTGTCTGTCACTTTTCTTCTTCTTATTTGATGGAGCTGAAACTCCTCTTTAATCACAGGTGCCAGCCTGATTGGCCCCTGAAACAGCTCTGCAGAGTCCCATTCACATCATTTCTCACTCTGCTTCCTCTTTTTACCCACCTTCAGCTTCCTTTTCCTCCTGACATCCATCAAACAGCTGGAAACATCTGTCTGTGCATGTGCACGCGTAAAGACGCATCGTTCCAGGGTTGTTTGACACATCGACTGCAGGCAGTGCTGGACAGAACAAGCTGTTACACAGCAGAACGCTCCCTCACACTTCCACACTAATGCACAGACATTAGTGGCACACCCAGAACAGCTGGAAGACTTCAGAGAAAATGCAAACAAATCTGTCACGCCCTGAAGAAGGTCTTTGAGAGGGAACATGCTAACGGAGCGCTCCATCGCTAACGCTCCTCACTCCATCACAGACGCTATTAAGTTTTCTAGAGCCTTGAGCCAAACTGACAGAGGAGAGTCTGAGGTCCAAAGGGAGTTAACTGATTAAGTCTATCTGTGACAGACAGGATCCCTGCTTAGCGACTCCTGAGGAGAGGAGAGGAGAGGAGAGGAGAGGAGAGGAGAGGAGAGGAGAGGAGAGGAGAGGAGAGGAGAGGAGAGGAGAGGAGAGGAGAGGAGAGGAGAGGAGAGGAGAGGAGAGGAGAGGAGAGGAGAGAAAAAGGAAAAGAGCACAGTAAAGGAAAGGAGTCAAGGAAAGGGAAAGACAGGAGATAAGAGGAAATGAACGGATAGTAGAGAAAATGAAAACAGAGAGAGAACTGCTTATTTACACACTTATATGCTCTCTGTCCTCTTGGGGTTATAAAAACCATGCAGAATAAGAAAATGCCTCTAAGAAACTTTTGACATTTTTATACGTTTTTCTAACCAACATCTAAACAAGCCTGAATAAACAAAAGTAAATCTTTAATCTTTGATTAAGCAAACAAACATCTGAAGCGATGCAGCCTGTGAGGTTTGGGGAGAAGACTTGGCAGCTCCTCCTGCAGCAGTCGATGTGTTTCTGTCGAGGCTGCTGGATCAAGTGCTTGTTGTTTTACCGATACTGGAACCAAAACCTTATCAAACTCCTGCAGATTTAATGCTCTTTTGAGCTGCAAGGCGTCGAGCAAACAAGGCTACTTACAGGCTCTTTTGTTTACTATTGTCTGTGAAGCTGCTTGAAAAGTGGCAGAGAGAGAAAACAGAGCTTTTCTGCTTGAGAAGGAGGATTTAATGCATCAGTCCACTGAGTTAAGATTTAAAGTAGGAGGAGGGAAAAAATGGGCAAACATGTTCCTGATAGTCTTTACACTGCAAAAATGATCCTAAAATGAGTAAAAAATTCTCAAACTTGTAGGGAAGTCACATTTAAATGTAAAATCATTCTGGCTTAAAGATGCATATAAAAATTCTCTTTATCAGACCAAATTGTCCCAAAAGTTAGAGAACTTCTATTTAAAAAAAAAAAGAATCCTGTCTTAAAATCTGTGTTTTTTTTTTTCGTATCTTCTGCAGGCCAGTTAGTTATACATCAGCCTGACCACCTAAATTTGGCCAATCATATATCAACTGTCAGTGTTGGGAAAGTTCTCTTTCTACGTGAACTAGTTCAAAGTTCAGTTCACACATTTTAGAATGAACTAGTTCAGTTCATAATTCAAAAATTTTGAACTAATTTCACAGTTCCAAAAAATGAACTAGTTCATAGTTCTTTTTTTTTTTCTTCATATTTTGCTCAATTACACCATAGCCTACTGTAGAACCACAGACAGCAATTATTTTATCAGTTGTAACACTGAAACTGTGCGTCAGATTTCATCTTCATATCCAGTTTTGAATCCTTATCCAACCAGGGTTTACATTAGCATTAAGGGGACAGCATTTCCCCATTGTTGCTTTAATGCTTTTTTGCTGTCCATTCACTTCACACTAGTAGCAGCTGCAGCTTTCACCCCTACAGTATATTCTCAGAAACATCAGGAAAAATGTGCTGCTTGAATGGTCTTTTTTTATGAGGAATTATTAAAAGAAAAACAGGAAAGTAGTCTTTAAGGCGCAAATGTTTTTTAATTTTAATATTTTTTCAATTTGAAATTCCATTTCAGTACAAACTAAAAAGGAATACTGGAAAATTATACCAGGCAGGTTTGACAAACAAGTTACATGAATAGTAAAACCCTTAAGAACATTTTACTAACAGAAACTGAGGGACCAGGCTGAGGTAGGAATTTAAGGTTACTGAAGTGCCGATTTTTTTTACTGAAAGCCGGCGGGCAAAGTTTGCGGAGAAATGTAGGATTGTTGCCATCATCCTCACCGACCACCTGGTCATAAACCTGTTTTAAGTGATCATACTGCTGCTTTGTCGCCTCCACGGTCATCTCCATGCTGCTGTGGCTTCCACGCTGCATTTTGTTTTGATGACGCACGCGGCTGTAGGCTACGACACTGGTAGCTGGTGTTGCCAGATTGGGTGTTTTTCCCGCTACATATTAAGGCCTGTTTACGGTGTGATTTAGCCGGGGTTTCGCCTGGAGGGCTCTATAGAAATCTGGCAACCTATTGAACGGAGTTGAACTGAGAGAGTGTGCCGTTCACAGACACCAGAATGAACGAGTTCACAATAACGTTCATCAGGCAGTAATACAGTACGTTCAGTTCACGTTCGCCCAAAATATGAACGAGTTCATGAACTTTCGTTCAATGAACGCGTTCAGGCACAACACTGTCAACGGTCATCTGTCAATCTAATTTTTCGGTCATTGCAACTTGATTCATATATCGCAGCTAAGGAGTTTTAGATTGAAAAAGCTTCCTGGATGGGAAGCAAAATGTGTTGGGATCCTGAGGCTTGCCCACCAGAGGGCACCGAGGATCCTCTTCTGTTTTTTATTTTCTTTTAGGGACTGGGTTACTGTTGGGATCTGGGGATGTACCACCTTTCTCCAACAGAGTGCGCCGTGGGTCTCCTGGGCTGGAGCCCTCCAGCACACCTGGAGCTCATCTGCTCATCAGGAACCTTCCCTACATAAGCAGCTGTCAGACCTTCCTTCAGTGCAGTGTTGACCTAAGTTTGGTTAGCAAACCTGAGCCTCTGTTACCAGAAAGAATCTCAGTCATCTCAAGTGAGAAACCTGATTCTAATCTGCCTCTGTCTTTGCTCACAGGAAACCTGTCTCAAGTCTGAAGCGCTGGATGAGCTTAACCTGCCTGCCAGCCCTGGTGAGCCAAACCTGAAGATTCCAGTCTGGATTTTCTCCTGCTGCTCTTAGAGAAGAGCTGGAAACTCTGATCAAGGTCTGCCATTCAAAGTCAGAAGCTAGACGCTGCTGCTGCTTGTGCACTCTGCTGAACCAACAGTCTCTGGACCCAACGGTTCCCTCCCTCACAAGTTAAGCCTGGACTCCTTCAAGGTAGACTCAGAACAATCTTAAAACTCAATTAATCTTCTGACTGCCTGGCTAATCAAACTGTCCATCTCTGCAGACATCAGTGAACCCAACCCTGACCAGTACCTGATCCAGTTCATGTTCTTTTGTCAATCTAACTTCAATAAACTCTGTTAAACTTTTACTCAGCCTCTGTTTGTGTTCTGCATGTGGGTTTAACCTAAAAACCAATCATGACAGAACACTGCGGCCATTAACAAGAGCCAGCAGATCACCTCCGGAGGAAGCTTTAAGAACAAGTCCCAGTTGATTTAAAGAAAACACACGTTTCAAGATCCCACAGGCTTCGTGGGAATCACAAGATGGCGCCAGTTCAACTTCCGGTTCCGGAGCCCGTTTCGTCACTTCCGGAATTCTGTCCGTCACTTCCAGTTTCAGATCCGCTTCTAAGGTCAGAATCTGCCCCGTCATTTCCTGATTTCCGTCCTTCACTATTTTCTGGCGAATCTAGTGAAGGTAAAAGTTTTCTTTGGCAGTGTAAATTGTTTTTCGAGCTCAATCCGTCCAGTTTTCCCGACGACGAGAGAAAAATAGTTTTTGTTCTCTCACTTTTATCCGGTAGAGCTTGTAAATGGAAAAGGACCCGTTTTCCTTCTGAATCAACTATCACCTGTACATTCGAAGAATTTTTTAACGAATTCACTCTAGTTTTTTCTAGTAAATCTGTCGAGTCTCATGGGTTGTCAAACATTAAACAAGGAAATAGATCCGTCCAAGAATATTCTGAAGACTTCCGGGTCAGAGCCTCTGCTTCCGGCTGGAGTGACGCTATGCTAAGAAACATCTACCTGAACGCATTAAATAAAGAGATTAGAAAAGAACTAGCAACAATAGATCAACCTACAAACCTGGAAGAGCTTATTTGCATAGCAACCTATTTGGATTAGCAATTCAGCTAAACCTGCATCTGAACCCACTTACACACCAGTTAGCCTTTTGCCACAGTCAGCCTGTGAACCCGTTAGCATAGCTTCTAATGAACCCCGACGTAAGAGACGGCGGCGCCGTAAGCCAGCTCTGAGCCGTCCAGAGACCCCTGAACCAGCTCTGAGCCGTCTAGAGACCCCTGAGCCGGGTCTGAGCCGTCTAAAGACCCCTGAGCCAGCCGTGAGCCGTCTTGAGTCAGCTCCATGCCATTTTGAAACCCCTGAGTCAGCTCCGTGCCATTTTGAAACCCCTGAGTCAGCTCTGTGCCGTTTTGAAACCCCTGAGTCAACTCCGTGCCGTTTAGAGACCCCTGAACCTGCTCCAAGCAGTCTAGAGACTCCCGAGCCGATTCTTAGCCTTCTAAAGACCCCTGAATTAGCTCTGTGCCGTCTAGAGACCCCTGAGTTAGCTCTGTGCCGTCTAGAGACCCCTGAGTTAGCTCTGTGCCGTCCAGAGACCCCTGAGCAGAACTTTAAAGAGATGTCAGAATTTGAAGGATGTGGTTTTACCCCTCCTAGGACCTCTCTACAGGTGCCACTGACCGCAAGGAGCCCTCTTCAAGCATCACAAGCCACTTCAGAGACTGAACCTTTGCTGCCATGGGCGGTTTTCCCCATGCTGGATTGGGAGCCACAGTCGGTGGTCCCCCCTGTTCCTGATGTGGAAACACAGTCGGTGGTCTCCTCAGTTCCTGATGTGGAGCCACAGTCGGTGGTCTCCTCAGTTCCTGATGTGGAGCCACAGTCGGTGGTCTCCTCAGTTCCTGATTGGGAGCCACAGTCGGTGGTCTCCCCTGTTCCTGATTGGGAGCCACAGTCGGTGGTCTCCCCTGTTCCTGAGGTGGAGCCGCAATCAGCGGGCTCACCTGTTCCTAAGGTGGAGCCGCAATCGGCGGGCTCCCCTGTTCCTTAGGTGGAGCCGCAATCGGCGGGCTCCCCTGTTCCTGAGGTGGATCCGCAATCGGCGGGCTCCCCTGTTCCTGAGGTGGAGCCGCAATCGGCGGGCTTCCCAGTTCCTGACCCAGAGCCGCAATCGGCGGGCTCCTCTGTTCCTGATCCGGAGCCGCAATGGGCGGGCTCCTCTGTTCCTGATCCGGAGCCGCAATCGGCGGGCTCCTCTGTTCCTGATCCGGAGCCGCAATCGGCGGGCTCCTCTGTTCCTGATCCGGAGCCGCAATCGGCGGGCTCCTCTGTTCCTGATCCGGAGCCGCAATCGGCGGGCTCCTCTGTTCCTGATCCGGAGCCGCAATCGGCGGGCTCCTCTGCTCCTGATCCGGAGCCGCAATCGGCGGGCTCCTCTGTTCCTGATCCGGAGCCGCAATCGGCGGGCTCCTTTGTTCCAGTCCAGGAGCCGCAGTCGGCGGTCTCCTCAGAGCCTGTTCCAGTCCGGTAGCCCCAGTCGGCGGTCTCCACAGAGCCTGTTCCAGAGCCGCAGTCTGCGGTCACCTCTGAGCCTGTTCCAGAGCCGCTTAGGAGGGGACAGGGTACCCCATGGGGCTACCTACTGAAATTGGGGCGTCGTCCTCCTGGGAAGCTGCTTCGCCCCCGGCCCCACGGCAGGCCCCCAGAGCGTCAGCTTCGCCTTCGGTCCCGCGGCAGACCTCCAGAGCGTCAGCTTCGCCTCCGGCCCCGAAGCAGACCTCCAGAGCGTCAGCTTCGCCTCCGATCCCGTGGTCGACCTCCAGAGCGTCAGCTTCGCCTCCGACCCCGCAGCCGGCCAACTAAGACTCTGCTCCGCTGCCGGACCCTCGGCCGGCCCCCAGAACCTCTGCCACGTCTTCGGTCCCTCAGCTGGCCACCTGAGACTCTGCCTAAGAAATCGCCTGGGATTTTTTTTTGCTTTCATCCACCGTAAGTGGATCGTTTTTTGTTCCGGATTTAGTTTTTGTTTTTTGCCCTCCTTGCCTGGTTCCCCCTCCGCCCACCCTGGGTGGGTTGTTTTTGGTTTTGGACTCTGTTTTTGTCCTTTCTTGCCCTCCTTGCCTGGTGCCCCCTCCGCTCCCCCTGGGTGGGTTGTTTCTTGTTTGCTTTTTTTTTATGGACTGTTCTGAGGGCGTCTGGAATTTGCCCTTGAGGGGGGGGCTCTGTTGGGATCCTGAGTCTTGCCCACCAGAGGGCGCCGAGGATCCTCTTCTGTTTTTCTTTTCTTTTAGGGACTGGGTTACTGTTGGGATCTGGGGATGTACCACCTTTCTCCAGCAGAGTGCGCCGTGGGTCTCCTGGGCTGGAGCCCTCCAGCACACCTGGAGCTCGTCTGCTCATCAGGAACCTTCCCTACATAAGCAGCTGCCAGACCTTCCTTCAACGCCGCAGTGTTGACCTAAGTTTGGTTAGCAAACCTGAGCCTCTGTTACCAGAAAGAATCTAAGTCATCTCAAGTGAGAAACCTGATTCTATCTGCCTCTGTCTTTGCTCACAGGAAACCTGTCTCAAGTCTGAAGCTCTGGGTGAGCTTAACCTGCCTGCCAGCCCTGGTGAGCCAAACCTGAAGATTCAAACCTGAAGAGAGGAAACTCTGATCAAGGTCTGCCATTCAAAGTCAGAAGCTAGACGCTGCTGCTGCTTGTGCACTCTGCTGAACCAACAGAGTCTGGACCCAACGGTTCCCTCTCTCACAAGTAAAGCCTGGACTCCTTCAAGGTAGACTCAGAACAATCTTAAAACTCAATTAATCTTCTGACTGCCTGGCTAATCAAGCTGTCCATCTCTGCAGACATCAGTGAACCCAACCCGGACCAGTATCTGATCCAGTTCATGTTCTTTTGTCAATCTAACTTCAATAAACTCTGTTAAACTTTTACTCAGCCTCCGTTTGTGTTCTGCATGTGGGTTTAACCTAAAAACCAATCATGACAAAATGTTGTTTTTTTTTACTTTCTTGGAACGACTTTGACCTCTAGATGCCTGAGAATCTTTATTAGGAACCTTAGACCTCAAATTCAAAATTCCCTCCAAAGGTTTGTGGCATCTTTGTTTTTTTAGTTTATAAATGTTTTGCTGTAGCCCTCCCTCTCACTGAATTCATATTTGTCTGGTTAATTTTCTGTTTGCTCAGGCAAAGATGAGCATTTGGCTCACCAGGAGAAATAAAATGAAGGAGGCAGGTTCTGTAGATGTAGAACTGATGTTCAGAGGTCTGGTGGCGGCCCGTCTTAGGACAGGGTTTGCTTTTTATAGGGTGGTGTCAGACTTGAATGAATTTCTTTCTATTTGAGGAGTTGGAGAGGACGTATGTCATGTTAATATTGAAATGCTTGTTCCCAGTTTTTGAGGGGGTGGACTTATGTCTTTTTTTTTTCTTCTGGGTTGTTCTATATGAGTATATGTATGTAATTTACTTGTGTTTATTGTAAATGAAACATCGGACCAATAAAGAGAGTCCATGGTATCTAACTGAACTGAGATCTTGAGAATTGGAAGAAGAAGCTTACGCAGCTATTACATCATCATCTAGAATTTAAAAACAGAGGAAAATGATCAGAAAGTTTCTATTCAATTCAATTTGAACTCAAATCAGTTTATTTCTATAGCACCAATTTACATCATGTCATCTCAAGGCACTTTACAGTTTGACAGATCATCCAGTCAGATTGATTCACAGTCTTTCTATCTAAAGTAAACCAGTTGATTGCATCGAGCTATTGACTCGAATGCAATCCCTCACACTAAGCATGCTTGTAGCAGTGGAAAGAAAAAACTCCCTTTAAACAGCAAAAAAACTCCAGCAGAACCAGGCTCAGTGTGAGCGGCCATCTGCTGAGGCTGACTGGGGTTCAAGGAGACAGAAGCAGACATAGAAAAAAGCAGCTGTAAAAGGCGGCCCGGTCCAGGAAACACACAGCCAGGCACACAAGCTCCGAGCCAGCTCCCATGTCAGAGGATGAAGAGAGCACATCCAGCCAGTCACAGTCAGAGAAACAGGACAACATTGAAAAACAGGCTGATCTCCAACATCTATAAACAAAGGTGTTGACGGCAGCAGCACAGCGGATATTTCTCTCCAGGATGGAGTCACAGCCAAACAGGAACAGACCAGATGAAGCTACTATGAGAAAAAGCAGAGAGCAGAACATTAGAGATTGAACTAACAGATTCTACAGAGTGGGAGAATAGATAGAATGAAGCAGAATGTTGAAAAAGGGGTCCCTATGTCCTCCAGCAGTCTAAGACTATAGCAGCATACCTATAGAGATACACTATATTGCCAAAAGTATTTGCTCACCCATCCAAATTATTGGAATCAGGTGTTCCAATCACTTCCATGGCCACAGGTGTATAAATTCAAGCACCTAGGCATGCAGACTGTTTTTACAAACATTTGTGAAAGAATGGGTCGCTCTCAGGAGCTCAGTGAATTCCAGCGTGGAACTGTGATAGGATGCCACCTGTGCAACAAATCCAGTCGTGAAATTTCCTCGCTCCTAAATATTCCACAGTCAACTGTCAGCTGTATTATAAGAAAATGGAAGTGTTTGGGAACGACAGCAACTCAGCCACGAAGTGGTAGGCCACGTAAACTGACGGAGCGGGGTCAGCGGATGCTGAAGCGCATAGTGCGAAGAGGTCGCCAACTTTCTGCAGAGTCAATCACTACAGACCTCCAAACTTCATGTGGCCTTCAGATTAGCTCAAGAACAGTGCGCAGAGAGCTTCATGGAATGGGTTTCCATGGTCGAGCAGCTGCATCCAAGCCATACATAACCAAGTGCAATGCAAAGCGTCGGATGCGGTGGTGTAAAGCACGCCGCCACTGGACTCTAGAGCAGTGGAGACGCGTTCTCTGGAGTGACGAATCGCGCTTCTCCATCTGGCAATCTGATGGACGGGTCTGGGTTTGGCGGTTGCCAGGAGAACGGTACTTGTCTGACTGCATTGTGCCAAGTGTAAAGTTTGGTGGAGGGGGGATTATGGTGTGGGGTTGTTTTTCAGGAGCTGGGCTTGGCCCCTTAGTTCCAGTGAAAGGAACTCTGAATGCTTCAGCATACCAAGACATTTTGGACAATTCCATGCTCCCAACTTTGTGGGAACAGTTTGGAGCTGGCCCCTTCCTCTTCCAACATGACTGTGCACCAGTGCACAAAGCAAGGTCCATAAAGACATGGATGACAGAGTCTGGTGTGGATGAACTTGACTGGCCTGCACAGAGTCCTGACCTCAACCCGATAGAACACCTTTGGGATGAATTAGAGCGGAGACTGAGAGCCAGGCCTTCTCGTCCAACATCAGTGTGCGACCTCACAAATGCGCTTCTGGAAGAATGGTCAAAAATTCCCATAAACACACTCCTAAACCTTGTGGACAGCCTTCCCAGAAGAGTTGAAGCTGTTCTAGCTGCAAAGGGTGGACCGACGTCATATTGAACCCTATGGATTAGGAACGGGATGTCACTTAAGCTCATATGTGAGTCAAGGCAGGTGAGCAAATACTTTTGGCAATATAGTGTAGCTCAGGATAACCTGAGCCACTCTAACTATAAGCTTTATCAAAAAGGAAAGTTGTAAGCCTAGCCTTAAAAGTAGACAGGGTGACTGCCTCACGGACTAAAACTGGTAGTTGGTTCTACAGGAGAGGAGCCTGATAACTAAAAGATCTGCCTCCCATTTTACTTTTAGAAATTCTAGGAACCACTAGTAAACCTGCAGATTGAGAGCGAAGTGCTCTGTTAGGAACATAAGAAGCAATCAGATGTCTGATATCAGACGGAGCTTGGCCATTTAAGGCTTTATATGCAGTGATGGGACTAACGGCATTGAAAATAACTGCGTTACAAACGCCGTTACCTTGTTTTAGTAACAAGTAATCTAACTAATTACTTTGACTGTAACTATAACGCAGTTACCATTGCAGACACCCCGTTACTGCGCGTTACTCAGGTCGCAAAATCAACCTTTTTTCATGATAGGACTCGTGCACGCCTTGTCATGAGAGAGGGGAGGATGAGAATGGCTGATGAATAGTGAGATTCCGTCTGTCAGTTGGGTAGGTGGGTGTTTCTGCTGGCGGGTGTTAACGTACAGCACACAGAGAGATGGAGAGTGAGGATGACTCCAGCAGTAAAACAGCGTTTTCCTGATGGAAATACAGGTGTTACGTCGAGCTTCCCATCACATACGGTTTCCCCTGCATCTCCGCACAGGCAAGCGGTGCGATTCACCGCGCAACCGACAGGAAACGCACATGCTCGCTAAAGGCACGCAACAGCCACCCTGTGCTCGCTATGGAGAACTATGGAGAGCGTGAATGATCAAATGATTAACCTGACAACAGCTATATGGAGAAAGGGAGAAAGATGCATGGATAGATGAATGGATGATGGATGGATGGATGGATGGATGGATGGATGGATGGATGGATGGATGGATGGATGGATGGATGGATGGATGGATGGATGGATGGATAGAAGGATGGATACTCTGCCTTTTCAACCTACTGTATTTTTTATTTTAAACATTATTTGATGGCCTTTGTGGCAGGGATGGAAATCCATATTTTATGTCACAGAGAGTATAGATCTAGATAGATAGATGGATAGATAGATGTTGCAGTATCTATAACAACCCAAACACAGGATTTCAGAATTTTACATCCCCAGTTATTACTTTCATATTCTCACCAGATCTGAACGCCCTGTTAAAAAACTTCACATCTCGTTCCCCCCCGATGTCATTTACGTTGAGTTGCAATAAATGCAAAACTCTCTGCAGGTTCTTGATTTTGTCGTTTACTCTATTCAGCTGGCTTTGAAACACATGGCGAGAAGGTGGGTGCTGGGTTGTGAGGGTTACAGGGGCGAGAAACGCAAAAGTAACGCAATAGTTACTTTTACTAGTAACTAGTTACTCTAATTGTCGAGTAACTCAGTTACTAACTCAGTTACTTTTTGGGAGAAGTAACTAGTAACTATAACTAATTACTTTTTCAAAGTAACGTGCCCAACACTGTTTATATGTGAGAAGGAGGATTTTAGATTCTATTCTGGATTTAACAGGAAGCCAATGAAGAGAAGCCAGGATAGAAGAGATATGATCTCCAGCCAACTATTCTGTCTGATTCTCTCTGTTGATAAGAAATATTTAGTTTTTTTATGCATAGAATCAGGCTTTAGTTTTATTAATGTGTCGATTTTGTCTCTCTGTATTTTTTATTTGTAAGTCGTCTATACCTACGTGGCCTTTGATCCTAAACCGCCGCTGCTCTCTGCTGCAGACACCAGCGGTCATTAGACTCTGTTGGCTCTCTCTTATTTGTGTTCAGCAGCGCTCTGCAGGCTCTTACTGCACCACAATGCCATCTGATGTCTCCAAATTGCAGCTTTTCTGCTGCATCCGACTGCCTCTGTGAGTCTGATAAAAACAATTTTATTTGGCCCGCTCTGGACCCCTCCAGTTAACAAGTTCTCCCCTACAAAAACTTTCTCACAGAGCCGGCAGGGTAACGATGAGGATTTCAAAGGAAGACGGAGGCAAACAAATGGCAAAGACTAGAGGGGACAGGAGAGGAAAGGGAGGGGGGGTGGGCAAGGTTATAAAAAAAGGGGGATTCTGCCAAGGAGTGGAGCTCATTAATGAGTAATGGGTTAGTGACTCTTCGCCCTTGGACACATCGGCTTCAGATGACTTTGTTGTTCCTCCAGTCCAGTGCAGCGATGCCAGCGTGAGGCTCTGCTCTGCTCTGTGGGCCTCCGTCTGCTTCCAGGATCACATCAGGGTGAAGAACCGACAAATGAAAGACTGAACCACAAATCTCATCATGTAACTGAAGATTTGAGGAAAAGGAAAAACGTTAAAATGGGTGTGATGTTCACCTTAAAAAATGTCATTGCTCCCTTCTGAATTAAATCAGTAAACAAAAGCAGTGAGTTGATTATTCAAATTAAATTGATCCTGGATTTGATGCAGGATCAAGACAAGACAATTTACACTTAAAATAAGAAAACCGTCTTATTTGAAGTGCATACTATCTATGGAATGACTTAAAATACTCATTCCATTGACAAAGTATTTAATTTGCCTACTCAAAGTACAGATAAATGTCCATGCGGTTAGTTCGGGCTTAGTGGGAAATTAGTGTCTTTGACTTGAAGAAGAGGAATTTGGTTGCAGACTCACGTTTCCAGAAAAAGGTGTCTCTTATTGAATCCAGTCGATGTGGGTTGTTCCAGTGAATGTCTTGTTCGTTGGAGGGCGGACAGGGTTTACCCAGATTGCGGTTATTCCTTTGTGAAGGGAGAAGCTGACTGCCACTTAGTTTTCCTGCGGTACTTGAATGGGTTATAGTGGAGATGAATCCTCTGCTCAGTGAGAAGCCCAAAACAATCCTTGAGGGGAAAAGTTGATCCAAACCACAAGTTTGAATCCTCAGCTCATTTTGGTGCTCAGAGAATCCTTCCAGGGGGAGAAGGTCCAAAACATCCAGTTTGCAGGATGACTTCCTGCCGAGAGGCAAGACAAAAACAGCAAGGTTAAAACTCAGGTAAACAAAAACTTTGACTCAGCAAAACTCAGCTTGGCTAGAGTACCCAAACTGGCAAACATTCTGGCGTCAAGGTAGTGGCAGTCAGCAGCTTAAGAGTCCTCCGTTAATGAGGTAACCATCCGCAGGTGTGTGAGGAGGCCAACCAGAACCAGGCGCCGCCTGGTGAAGGAGGGAAGACAAACACAAACACAAGCCACACGAACTGGATTCCTAACAATAAATACACCTAATTTAAGAATTTTTTTACTTATTTCTAGTGTAACTCTGCTTTAACAGCAGGATTTGACCACGACCACCGGCCGAATGAGATTCAAGCATGTTTGAATTTCTCCTGACCTCATGATTTCTGATCGGTAGGTGGCCATGAGAGGCTGATCGCCCCTCGTTTCCCGCTGTACATTACACCAAGCACGATCCGGCGGAAAGTCTGCCCGGGCGAAAAATTCTCACACGACTCGAGAATCTGCACGAAAAGGGCCAAAGAATCGGACAGCGTTTTCTGGCTAAAGGCTGAGGGGGTTTATGTGTACACCGCACTTTGTTCCATCCAAACATGCAGGGAAACAAACCTGGAAACATTTCTTGTTTCATTTTATACCAAGTTTAAATATATGCAGGCTTATTGAGCTGATTAGAGGAAAAAAAGTCAGCTCTCTTCTCTCCACACAGAAAAACCCAACCCGCTGTCAGCCTCTTCAAACCTGTGGCCTGTGTCCAGATCTGCAGTGTTTGCGAGCCAGTACCTCCTGCCATTTCAGCCCAATTAGAAGCTCCCCTCCCTGGGCAGAGAGCAGCAAAAAGGGCCCCTCCTCCCTTCCAGCCTCATATCTGCGGCTCTCCTGTTATGACAGCCTCTGACACAAGGTCTGTGTAATTACTACTGCCTGAAGGAGAAAGACAGTATGGGGTAACGGAGAGGGAAGGGAGGAAAGGAAGCAGGAGAGGGGAGGTGCTGAGGAGGGGAAGAAACGTGCGGAAAGAACCAGTTTGGGAAAAGAGGAGCGAGACGGAGGAGAGAGCGAGCAGACGGCCAGCAGACCACCTCCTGCTGTTTGTTTGTACATACAGCGTATGTAAAGGAGAGTCCCAGACGGAGAGTCAGCTGATAGACGTGTACCGAAGGATTGGATCGGTTCTGTCGTCTCAGTGGTCACTCAGCCGGAGCAGCCCGGTTTCTCTCAATAACAGACAGATGGTTCTCTAGAGGATGATTAAAGGTTTTTATTGCAAAGTTTTTGAAAGAAGTCTAATAAAGTCTGGAAGTGTGAAGATTTGTGAGTAAAAGAGCCAAAGGTGCAGGTTCTGCTCAGAATCTTCCAGGATCTCAACACGTCAAACCAGAGGAACACCTGCAGCTTTTATTTTGTTACAATAGATCAGATTCCTGACCCCAAAATTACAACGAAACAGATAATTATTTCACTCAACATTTATTAAGAATTAGAGAGTGATCACTTTCACACTGGAAAAATCTAGATAAGTATTTTTTTCTTAAAATAAGTGCGTTTGTTCTTGGATTGAGGAGGTAAAAGAGAATTCTATTTTGAAAATAGAACAAGACAATTTGTCTTTGTCGAAATGTCAAAAAAGTCCATGACTAAAGGGATGCGCGCCCGTTGAGGTCATTTAAAGTTTAAAATTTCCCATTGGGAGCCTACTAGCACTAAGTTGCTAACTGGTTAGCAAGATGCTTCCGACAAACCGGCCACAATCAAACCTGCTTGCGAATCTTCCGCCACAACAATCCCGCCCACTAGATAATCGAGGAATCACATTCACTTTATTCACTCGTGTAAACTCGGGCACCACTCAGGGGAATTCGGAAATGCAACGGTTGGAAAAGCTGCTTCCTTACGACTTTAAGCGCCAAATAAATTGCCTTGGTAGGCTGCATTTGGCCCCTTGTCCTTTGTGACCTTTGCTGTGGGTACGACTGTTTCACTTTCCCTATATTTACGGCTGCAGTGCTCTACATGTGAAAGGTTGAAAGGCTAGCATCTGCTTCCAGTGGTAACTGAAGACTTCGGGTATCTGAAAGTCTTCCTGCTGAGTTTATGCAGATGTAAGCACCCATCCATCCAGATCCCAACACAGCAGCCTCATGTTTGCCTCAGTTAGCTTGCATCTCTTCAGTCTTTGTAATTTCAATCACTGAGAACTTTACTCTGAGGCTGACACCAACAGAAAAAACTCACATCTTTTCTAAGGTGTTCATTCAGACTCCCAAAATGTCAACGCCTACTTGACAAAATAATTGCTCCCATTTCGCCACAGCGAGCGCAGAGGAAATGGTCTCAGTTGAAGGTCTGAGTCATCGGCTCAACAAAAGATCCTTCTCTAAAAGCTGCTGTGGAAGGAGAGCGTTTCACAGCCCCACAGAGCTTTGCATTCAGAGCAGATAAGACAAAAAATTCTTTTACTCTCAGTTTATTGAGTAAATGAGTGGACTTACCATGAAAGACATTTTATTTTTTTAAACTAAGATGACAAAGGAGAGGAGGGCTGAGGTAGGGTACATTTTATACACAGATTATATGTTCTAATTGAATAAAAATAGACATGGCATCGATAATCTCCATTTGTTTTCTTCTGAGGATTGTTAGTCATTTCTTCTCACTACTTTCAGCTCCTGGCTCTCTTTTACTTCTGCTCTTCTTGTTTTCTTCACATTATCATGTTAGCTCACAGTACGGGCGGCAAAAAAAAATCTGAGTGTTAAGCAAGCAGCCAAAGAGAGTAGGTGACGAGGAACAAACTAGAGATAATCAGAGCGAATTATGCTCGCCTCATCTGCAATTACCTCCTGTTGCTATGACACAACTAAGCCAAATGACTGCCTCCCATTAGGCGTAATCACCCTCATGTGCATCCTGATAATATAGCTGGCTATCACAGAGCCTGGAACAAAATAATGACTTTCAGAAGTGGAGAAAGCAAAAAAAAATTGGCCTTATTGTTTGTGACATGTGATGAAGATGGAGTCTGAACGGGTCAGATTGGAACCGCTGGTTAAACTAGTCATCAGAGGTGGAAAAAGTACTAAAATATCCTACTCAAGTAAAAGTACCAATACTTGGATGAAATATTACTCAAGTACAAGGAAAATGACCCATCAGAAAAATTACTCAAGTAAAAGTAATAAGTAGCTAATTTAAAATGTATTTTAAGTAAAAGTTACTCAGTTACATAAAAAAAAAAAAACTGTTGCCAACCTCGCCAAGGTAGTGCTGCAGGAAACACTGACTTAAATGAAATACTTAGTTTTTTTTAACAATTTATTTTCCCAAGCCACTCAGAGCTGCAGTATAAGGATGAAAGAGGCGCACGCGGCTCTGGAGCCGCGGGTTGCCGACCCCTGTGCTAGAAAAAATTAGCAATGCCACGAAACAGGTTGTTTTGCTAATTGGCTGATAGTCATGAAAACTTTGTTTGAAGTACCAATGCACTAAATACTTACCAAAACATGCTTCCGCAGATTAGATGTGAAGTTATTGAATGCTGCCAGTTCAGTCACCTTTGGCAGACACATCTGGCATTGCATGATGATACTGTTGGCCCTCTTGAATTTAAATGAAAAGCAGTCTTTCAAATGTGGCCAAGGATTTTCGTCATTTTGGGCAGCAGAATTTGATGTTTCAGCTAGCATTTCTAGTGAAACGTTCTCTGAACCGTCGTCATTCTCCTGATCTACCTCCATCTCGTTCCCAATCTCCTACAGAAAGACTTGGCGCCTGGTAGCCTAGATCTACATGCTGATCACGTCACTCACTGTAGTTCTTCCGGGCCCGATTTTTTGTCTTCCTTTCGGTTTTCCAAAGTTTTTTTTTTTTACTCAGTAACGGATGGGATTTGTAATGTAACGAAATACAATACTTCACTCAAAATGTAATCAAATAAAATTTAAATTACCGATTTTAAAAACTACTTGAAAAATACAAAATACACATAAAACCTACTCAATACAGTAACTTGAGTAAATGTATTTTGTTACTTTCCACCTCTGCTAGTCATATCCTACGACAGAGTATTAGGGCAGGTTAGATATATATATATATAGTTTTACTTTGAGAATAAAGTCGTAACTTTATGAGGATAAAGTTGTAATATTACGAGAATTAAGTCATCATTCAACAACCCGTTTAAGAAAGAAAGCTTCCAGAGTAAACTTTAACATCCTGCCCCATTTGATGCTGGTGCTAAAAGATTTTCTTTTTTGTCAAACCAGCGCCAACGAATAACTTCACATGATGCTCCATATTCCTCATTTTAGGGAAGAAAGGGCTTCTTGTAAGAGTTGTTAGAAAATATAAGTTATTTCTCATAATTTTACGACTTTATTCTCATAATGTTACGACTTTATTCTTGTAATTTTACACCTTTATTCTCATAATGTTACGGCTCTATTCTCGTAATGTTACGATTTTATTCCCGTAATGTTACGACTTTATTCTCATCATGTTACGACTTTATTCCCGTAATTTTACAACTTTATTCTCGTCATGCTACGACTTTATTCTTGTAATTTTACGACTTTATTCTCGTAATGTTACAACTTTATTCTCATAATGTTATGACTTTATTCTCATAGTGTTACGACTTTATTCCCGTAATTTTACAACTTTATTCTCGTCATGTAACGACTTTATTCTTGTAATTTTACGAATTTATTCTCATAATGTTACGACTTTATTCTCATAATGTTACGACTTTATTCTTTTCATTTTACAACTTTATTCTTGTAATGTTACAACTTTATTCCCGTAATTTTACAACTTTATTCTTGTAATGTTATGACTTTATTCTTGTAATTTTACAACTTTATTCTCATAATGTTACGACTTTATTCTCATAATGTTGCAACTTTATTTTCGTAGTGTTACAACTTTATTCCCGTAATTTTACAACTTTATTCTCGTAATGTTACGACTTTATTCTTGTAATTTTACGACTTTATTCTCATAATGTTACGACTTTATTCTCATAATGTTACGACTTTAGTCTTGTAATTTTGCAACTTTATTCTCGTAATGTTACGACTTTATTCTTGTAATTCTATGACTTTATTCTCGTAATGTTACGACTTTATTCTTGTAATTCTACGACTTTATTTATTTAAATCTCTAGCCTGGTGCTAATACTCTGTCGTCGTCGCGATATCCACACCTATGCTGCTGTTGAATTTAACTTTTTGGATTCACATATTCTAACTTTTTTTTATTAAGCTGTGAAAAGTCCTCTCTAAAAATCGGTTTTTCAGTCCAGTCTTTAGTGTGTTCCCAGTTAATTTATGTCTGTACTGAAATATGCCTCAAAATGATCTTAAAGTCTTAAAGTCACATTCTATGCCTTTACAAAAAACAAAACAAAAAAAACAGTTTGATTTAGATAAAATAAGGTTATATATATCACACATCTCTCCTGATACTGTTTAGTACTTTTTGAGCCTAAATTGACTTCCAGCATCTGGTTAGGTGGAAAGGTTTTTATTTCAGTCCCATTTTTTTCCATGTTTAAAAGAATTAAACAAAGTTGTGTTCAGTGCAGATCTTCTGCAATCTAAACCTGCTGCAGGTGGCAGAACATCTTCTCTAATAAGTTGGTAAATATTTCAGAAACAAGAGTGCCCTGAAAATACATACAATTATTTCACTCTTTACGTACTTGTAAGAGTAAAGTAATTCCATCCATCCATTTCTGTCATGCTTAATCCCAGGTGAGGTCATGAGGGGTGCTGGTGCCAATCTCCAACTGTCTACGAGCGAGAGAAATTACACCCATTTTTAAAAATATTTATTTTTTACATTAATAATTAACTTTATTTGTTTTATTAAACAAGACATTTAATTGTATATCTGTGTATTTTATAAGTTATGCTACATTGAATATTTGAAGCAATAGAATTCAGATTTACGTCTGCTTATTTTCATGATACATTTATTGCTTTCGTAGGAAATTCCCATAAATGTATTTGGTGGTATATTTTGTTAGGGCTGATCGATATGACTTCAAATAATCTCTGAATGAGATGAATGAATCTTTTATTTACTTCAAAACAATAAGCTTTTACATCAATTATCCCCTTTAGGAGAAAAATCTTCATTTAAAGGGTGACGAAGTTCAGGCTTTTAAAATATGAATGTTTCACAACAATCAATGAAAATATGACACTATAATATTTATACACACTATAAGATAAAGTGCTTTAATCTGGTTTTCTATTGTGGTTTATTTGACAGCGAATAGGAGCTGCAGTTTACTTCTGACATTCTGACAGTTTAAATAATGTTGCTGCTGAATCTTTATTGTTTAATGTTGGAGATGAGTGGATCTCAGTAAAACTGAATGAAGTGGAAGAAAACAGGTTTTCCAGATGGATCCACTCTGAGCCGAAGCGTTTTTGCTCTGAAACCAGCTGACGTCAGACCTTCTAACAGCAGGTTTTAACACGTTTAACAGAAATGATCTTCAGATTATAGAGGACTGATTGTGGCTGTGTTGATGTGAATCTGCTCCCTGGTAGCTAGCTCCCCGCCCGCACAGTTAGCTTCTCCGATCTGTGGGTAAAAGTAACTTTAGGCTTGTTGTATTTTTGTGCTATCTGATCCCACAGACGATCACACCAGAGTCCGACTGCAGCTGCTGGACGGAGACCCTCACTCCGACTACATCAACGCCAACTATATAGATGTGAGTAAACACAGATTAAGGAATTGTAAAGAAATATATTAATTAAAGAAATCCCCCCCCTAAATATGATAGAACCTTAGATCAAGTGAAAAATGTCAAATAATCCAGAAATTCTACACATCTAAGAAGTGAGCTTTGAATAACGATGCAAAAAACATGTTTTGTTAACAGAGAATTGAAAAGAATAAAAAAAACTTCATCAACAAAATACTCTAGAGTATTAGTTGCTGTTTTCGCAGTTTTATTTTTCTAACTTTTTTTTCCTTTTTTTTTTATTTTCTTCATAAAAAAAAATTCTTCATAATTTAGCAAATTTTTCTTTTTTCAGATTAGGTTTTACTAAATTCTTTCTTTTAAGAAGCATTTTCCAGATTCTCTCCATCCTGGGTGCGGGCTTTCCTCTGGAGCAAAGATGTAGTTCTATTGGTCTGCTGGTTGTTAGCACCAGCATTTTAATCTTGAACTAAAGAAAATGCAATTTGAACAGATTGCAATTAGAAAAACTTGAGCTGAATAACAGAAAATAAAAAAATATAAAGTTTGAAAATATGAAATCAGTCAATTAAAAAGAATTTCTAAAAGACAATTAAAAAAGACATTTTCTCTCTAAAGTTTCATTTCTGGATTGTGTGTTTTTCAAATGTGTGCTTTGGCACACATTGCACTCCATACTTTTCAACACAATTTTCCTTTAATCTCAGCATCCAACAGAACTAAAATAATCAGCAGTTTTCACACATGGTTTTAGTAAAGAGGCTTATTTAGCCAAACCTTAAAATGAAACTTGATATATTAAATTTAAATGCATTTGACAGGATCAACATTAGCTCCGCCCACTGGCTAACTCTGGCTAGCTCTTTCATTAACATTTCTGGGATATTTTAAACCAAAAATACCAGGATCATACAAGGAAAAGACCAGGATAAAAACTTTAAAACTTTATACATAAATTTAGATGCATTGGACAGGATCAACATTAGCTCCGCCCACTGGCTAACTCTGCCTAGCTCTTTCAGTAACATGTCTGGGATATTTCAAACCAAAGATATGAAATCAGTAAGAATTCCTAATAGATAAATGAGAAAATACATTTTTTCTCTAAACCTTTATTTTTATCAAGGAGTGTTTTGAAAGTTTTATTTTTGGATTGTGTGTTTTTCAAATTTGTGCTTTTGCACATATTGCACTCCATACTTTTCAATATCATTTTCCTCTAATCTCAGCATCCAACAGGCCTAAAATAATCAGCAGTTGGTTTTAGAAAAGGAGGATTATTTATCCAAACTTTAAAATGATGATAAATCTGAATGGTTTGAATTATGACTTTTTGACCACCTCTTTCTCTCTGTGCTGCTTAAAAACAGCCAGACCTTCTTGTGTTTCGTAAAGTGAGCTTTTGCAGCGGTTCTAAGGACTCTCTCTGGGTTGTTTAATGGCTTTCTTGACATTTTGGCAGCTTTTCACACATTTCCAGTCCACATTTCAGCCTTGAACACAAATTGCAAAAATATCTGCTGCAAAAGTGATGAGAGTCTTAAAGCAGAGAACAAAATCAGTCCTTCTCAGATAAACAGCAGCTGCTGTCATGTCTTTAGGTTATAGGAAAAATACAGCAAATATCTAAACCGCTCTACCATCCAGCTGATGAGGTGGTGATTAATGCCTCCTGTTTTAGCTACTCGCTCTTTGGGATTTACCTTTTTGGCCATTTTATCGTTTCTTTTTATCATGAAATTTAGGAACAGGATATCTCTTATTAATAGGCTGCTTTTTTATTATTCCCCCCTTTTTGGGGGAATAATAATAAATCTTTCAAAGAAAGAAATAACTGAAAAAATAAGAAATAAAACAAATTAAAAAACATCAGAGCAAGAAAGAAAGACCAGGATGAAAACACTACAACTTAATACATTAAATTTAGTTGCACAGCATCAATCTTAGCCCCGCACTCTGGCTAGCTCTTTCATTGACATTTCTGGGATATTTCAAACCAAAAATATATAATCAGTAAAATAAACAGAATTCCTAAAAGATAAATGAGCAAATCCATTTTCACTCCAAACCTTCTTTTTTAGACAAGACATTTTTCAAAGTTTCATTTCTGGATTGTGTGTTTTTCAAATTTGTGCTTTGGCACACATTGCACTCCATACATTTCAATATCATTTTCCTCTGATCTCAGCATCCAACAGACATAAAATAATCAGCAATTTTCACACATGGTTTTAGAAAAGGAAGTATAGAGGACGATCTTTTATTTCTGGGTGGATCATCTGAATAAGTGGTCCTCCTAATTGTCAATCATTCTAGTGAAAATGATAAATGCATTAATCTCAGCACAGTTCTATCTCTCTTTATCTCTTTTACTGGGGGAAGTTGGTAGCAATAATTGCATGATTAGTGTTTGGAGAGACCCTGGTTTCACAAACAGGAAGTGGAGATCTCATTTGAGTATCTGCTGAGTATCAGTAAAGCTGAGTGATTCCACATCTCTTCCTTCATGGTGCCCAACTACGTTAAGATCCACAATTCTGAGATTTCAGTCAGAATTCTGAGAAAAAAATCAGAGTTCAGAGATTAAAGTCAGAATTCAGAGATTAAAGTCAGGATTCTGAGATTAAAGTCAGAATTCTGAGATTAAAGTCAGAAGTCTGAGAAAAAAGTCAGAATTCAGAGATTAAAGTCAGGATTCTGAGAAAAAAATTCACAAATCTGAGATTAAAGTCTAAATTTAGATTAGATTAAAGTTTTTCACATATTAAACTGGAATATGTAAAATCATTTGGATGACCATTTGTTCCTCCTATATTGTATATTTATATTGTATAGAAATATTCCTATAATTGTTCCTCATATTGTTCCTCCTAAATTGAAGAAACAAGAACTAAACAAACCTATGGAGCAGCATAAGGGAGCCAGCGTCCCTCTTGGACTTTAAGACCATAGGACTCACATTTGGTGACCAAAAAGTTCAGATTTTGGACAGAGAGGACAGATGGATTGAAAGAGGGGTGATATGCCATCTTTGTTAAAAAGGAAAAAACATAACAAAACAGAGAGGGAGAGGAATAAGGTTCCAGCATCCAAGCATCTACAGTTCTTACCTGGAACTCACTGAACAAAAAGGACATAAAAGCCCTCATCATGGTTCAAATAGCCAAACACTAAACCCATAAACAATAGACTTCAACATCAGTGATCCAAGTATGGATGGACCTGGTGGAGCTGACAGAAAAAAAAGACTCCTGGATAGATGAGAAATCATCTTAAAAAAATAATAGAGCTTGATTTGTGGTTAATTTATATCATCAGCAAGTAAAGCTTAAAGGATAAAATATTAAGTTGGTCCAAGTAAGATGCTGTTTCTGTTCCAGTGTATGTCAGAATTAATTTATCATCAATTCATTTTGTATTATTTCATCAGGGGCCATGGCCATTTCGATAGTTGGCCCCTGTTTAGAACTGCCCATCATATTAGCGACAGCTATGTTCTGATGTCTTCAATCATAAAACAGCATCTGGGTAAAAAAAAAAAGAAAAAAAAACAAAGATAGGAAAATTAAATTAGAGAGTAGAAGATTTTTAAGGATGGAAATAAGACATAAAATACGACCAGAATTGTATTGAGAATGATGTAAACTACATTAAAAAGCGTTTTAATGTCTCTTTCTCTCTGAATGACAGGGCTATCACAGACCCAGACATTACATCGCAACACAAGGTAATTAACCCTGAACAATGACTGTGTGTTTACGTGTTTTAACCTTCTGAATCAACCACTGATGATGTTTTCTTTCTGATTTCTCCTTTTGGTGTTTCTGTCAGGACCCATGCAGGAGACGGTGAGGGATTTCTGGAGGATGGTTTGGCAGGAAAACTCAGCCTCTATCGTCATGGTAACAAATTTGGTGGAGGTGGGAAGGGTGAGTTCATCTGTACCTTTTAGGATGTGTTGGAGTCCTTTTTGTTCTCGCTGGGCGCTGTGAGGAAGAATCATGCGTGTTTGTGTGACGCGTGTCTTCCAGGTGAAATGTGTTCGTTACTGGCCCGATGAGACGGAGGTGTACGGAGACATCAAGGTGACCCTGATAGAAACCGACCCCCTGGCTGAATATGTCATCCGGACATTTACTGTCCAAAAGGTAAACCGGTACTCCCCCACCAGTCATCATCCCATACGGTGCAGACCCCCAGTGAAGGTATAAATGGGAAACTGAAACAGATCAATGAAAGCTAAAAGATTCAAAGGAAAACCTACCTTTCCTTTCTTCCCTCCAGAAATCCTCTAAACAGCCTCCCATTTATGTTTTTGGTAACGGTCTGGCACATATACACTAATCGGTAGCAATGTCAAGATTTGTTTAAGCTAAGTAGCGCTAGTTTACAGCTTTAGTTAACCTGCAGCCAGGGAGGGGTATTTACCATTAGGCAATACTAGCCAGTTGTCTTTGGCCCCAAGTTCCTGGGGGGCCCATAAAACTCTGTTTACATGTATGGTTAATACAACTAGTCCTTTTTTGTGCACATTAATTATGTTTTTGATACAAAATTATTTCACAAAAATTTTCAGAAAGGTCCAAACAGAGAGCAGCAAATTATTTGAAAACAAACGGTGTGAAGAGCAGTGTTGCCAACTTAGTGCTTTAGTCGCTATATTTAGCAACTTTTCAGACCCCTCTAGCACTTTTATTTAAAAAAGCACCTAGCACCAAATCTACCAACTTTTTTCTGCTACTGGACACTTTGTAGACAACATCTAAAAGCAGCGAACTCTGCTCTCCAGAGCAAGTAGATTGGTAACCCCGCCTCCTGCTCTCCTCTATCTTGTCTGCTGTCATGATTCATGCAGCTATTATTTCATCCAAATGAAAAATGGAGAACAGATAAGCAGATCATGGCTTGTCTACAGTGAAAAGAAGGACTGGGTTATTTACTTTTGCCTTTTTGGAAACACAGGAAGGAGCAATCAGCTAAGTGAGCTTAGTGCTTGGAAAAAATCTTTCATTCCTTTTAAGACAGCAGGAAAAATCAGCTGAGCACAAAACATAGAGAGGAAAACAAGAAGAAAAGGGACAAGAAGAGAGGGACACAACATAGAATAAATAATGTTTGTCTATTCTATTAACATTTCTCTATCTGTATAATGGGTCTGTTAGATGTGTTGTCTTCTCAGTTCAGAGGGCCCCCTGCCTGTCTTTGCCTAGGGCCCCAAATTTTCTAAATCCGCCACTGCTTGCAGTTTTTTTTTTTTTTTTTGCTACTTGCAGCATTTTATCTTTTATTTTTGTTGTGTTTTTCATTCTGCCTCTCATTGTGTTTTCTAGTCCCACCTCTGTGTCTGCTATTCTCAGTTTCATTTCTTAGTCTCATTAGGTCTGCAACCAACAAATATTTGGCAAATTGATAAAAAAAAAAAGCAACTGTAAAATGCTGCGCGATTCAGGAAACACCCAGCCAGGCAGATGAGCTCCGAGCCAGCTCCCATGTCAGAGGATGAAGAGAGCACATCCGGCCAGTCACAGTCAGAGAAACAGGTCTACACTGAAAAACAAGCTGATATTCTATCGTATAAAAGTCAGATTTTCGATGAACGGGTGATAATCATCTGATTATATATACTTTATTGACCAAATTTTTTTATAGGGTCTACAGGTCTGTGTTTGAGGAAAGATAACTTTATTACACCAGCCTTAAGTCAAAGACTTCCACTTTCACTGACAGAGTTTAAATACCAACATCTTAAAACTTCTTTTTTTCGACTTCAGTCACGGTTTTCTTGCTTCTTTACCCTGTTTCCTACCCCCATCCCATATTCTCCTTTTCACTCATACGAAAGCAGCTTATCAAGACGAGTCCTGAGGCCCTCGCCGTCAGCGCATTTAGGCAGCCATTAATCCATAGCACCTCTGTGTGCGCGTGGGGGGGGGGGGGGGAGCTGATGCCTGTCATGTCTCTTAGTATGCAGTAATACATGCAAACACACACTAAGATTCAAAACGTCCCATCTTCCCTCCTTTTTTTCATTCAGATGAAACAGAGGCAGACAGAAAACAGGTTCCAGGCAACAATTAAAATGCTTCACTTGCAGTGAATAATGAGAGCAGGATCTTAAGGAAAACATTTATTAATGGCACATCCAAAGAGACTAACTGAGTGGAGCAAAGAACGACGACAGTCTCAAAGAAAGAGAAACATGCAAGAGAGAAGGAGAGCATGATAGGTGGGGGGAGGGATGATCACAAAAAGGAAGCCTGTGTTTGAGAGTCAGACTCTGCTTTAAAGGAAAGCTGTGGGTGAGAGGGGGATGCCAGGTACTATTTTCAAAGAGTTCATTTTATCTGTGAAAGTGGAATTTTTCACAAAGCATGCAAAAAAGAAGATTGCAACTTTGGTTTCAGTGTGTCAGTTCTTCACTGTGCCAAACAGATGTCACCTTGTTGACACACGTGTCGCCAAAGAGAAGCGCTTAATGTTGTCCTCCAGCACACATAATCCATTCGAAGTGGATTTAACTAGTGAACGGCTCCCAGAAGTAAACACATTTTCAGTATCTAGATGCTGTAGCTGACTGCAGGTATTAAAGTTCAAATAGAAAACACATAGTTTTTAATTTGATAGTAGGTACCAATTTAAATACATCACAAGTGAAAATGTCCAGCATTTTGTTGTTTATAGCATAAAACAGGGTTTCCGCGGGTCATTAAAAGTCACTAAATAATTTTTTTAACTAATGCCTTAATTGAAATTAAAATTCATTTAATGTGATTATCTTGGCATTTAAAATGCTTTAATAAAAAAAAGCTACATATTTGTGCAGAACTGCTTTCGGTTGATCATCACGCTACAGAATTTCAACAAAAGTGGCTGGAAAACGAGGAATTTGGGACATGGCTGCAGCTTGTCGACAGTAAAGAAGATGATTTTGCCGTATATATTAATATATAAATATATATATATATATATATGAATATATGATTCAAAGTCATGGGTACTTGTTGATGGCATTAAAAATATTTCGAAAACCATTAAAAAGCATTCAATTACAGTTACTCATAAACCTTGGAAAATAATTCACTAACATAGCAGACGACCCAAAATTCCTCATTCAGTCATGTGACCACTGAGTGTTGCTGTTACGTGAGTTTAGTCAGGAAGTATTCATTTTACATTGCGAGTCAATGTTTATTTGCCTTTGTAATTAAGTTTTTAATCCTATAACGAGGACGAGTACTAAGCAATCAGAGCCGTGATTATTGGCTATTAGTAATGTAGGGAAGCAGAAATGTAAACACTATGTGACCACAGCAGCTCATTTTAGCTTCAAAACCAAAAGTAAAGTTAAATGAACTGAATGAGTCAGTAAACACATCATTTGAACCAATGAATACTTTTAATGCACTGATTCTACTGAATTTATGAATTTAAAAAAAGTTTATATGTCATCGGAACAGTGAGCTGTGACGTTTAATGCAAGGATACTGGCCAGATCACCGGCCTATGCCTAACCAGAGTATATCAACAACTTCATTGACCTCATCAGGGTAAACCTAGTAAACCGCTTTATCCAGGCGTCCTAGAACATCCAGATCCAGCAAACCCAGAAAATAAAGACTGGGTGTGGAAGTTAATGAACAGCAGTCAGAGCAGTTTATGTCAGTAGCAGCCATTCAAAATGGCCCTTCCCAGTTGAACAATAGCTGAATGGCAGAACACTTCCCTGCAATTCCCAGCAAAATACCCTCCAACTTCAAACCACTGGCCTTCTACATGTCCTGTATTTTTTAACTCTGACTCCACCCTTTCAGTTAAAGTCGTAGGGAAGCAGCTGTTCCAACCGTTGGATTTCTGAATTCCCCCGAGTGGTGCCCGACTTTACACGAGTGAATAAAGTGAATGTGATTGGTCGTTTATCAAGGGGGCGGGATTGTTGTGGCGGAAGGTTCCCAAGCAAGTTTGATTGTGGCCGGTTTGTCAGAAGCATCTTGCTAACCAGTTAGCAACTTAGTGCTAGTAGGTTCCCAATGGGAAATTCCATTGGGACCAAGTAGTACTAAATTGGTGACTTAGAAGCGACACTGTCAAGGAACGCTATGGACAGAGGAAACGTCCAAGAGGAGGAGAGTTTAGTGTCGGATGTCGTGGATGAGTCTCCTCCATCATCCATTTTTTATTTAGAGGAGGAAAGCGGGGACGAAGATGTTGTGGAAGAGGACGCCAGGGCGGCAGAAGCTTGGTTTGGTGTAGAAGGCTTACAGCCGTACATGTTTGAGCCCTTGCCTCGCAACGCTGCCAGTTCTGTTAGCTCTACACCTGCTGAAGACACAGACGTCCATCCCCGTGAACACTGGGACGCAACTCAATAGGAAAGGAAATTATTCTTATTTCAACCGTTGCGTATATTAGCTGCAACATATGAATCAAGATGCTATGACCGAAAAAATTTGATTGACAGATGAAAGTTGATATATGATCGGCCAGATTTAGGTGTTCAGGCTGACGTATAACTAACTGGCCTCCAGAAGATAACGAAAAAAAAAAAGATTTTAAGACAGGATTTTTTTAAAAACAGAAATCTTCTAAATTTCGGGACAATACGGTCTGACAAAGAGTACATTTATATACACGTTTAAGTCAGAATGATTTCACATTTAAATATGATTTTCTACGACTTAAATTACAGGGTGTGACCTGGAGATGGCGCTTCTCTTTAGATCCTAATGTCCACAAATCATGACAGAAAGAATATTTTAGTACAAAGAATAATATTTAAAAACGAATTGAAGGGGACCAGCCAAGGAAAGTGGGAAATTTTGAATGACTACTACTGTATAACAGATAAAATAAAGAGTAACAAGTTTAGATGAAAAAAGGTGGGCTACTGAAAAACTGCATGTTTCTATGACTGTTAGAATAAAAGTAAGTTAATAAACATTCTGAAATGTCCGTCTGTGAATAACTGATCGGTTCCAGATGCATATTTTACACAGATCTACTCATTTCCCACCAAACTTAGTAATGTCTATGTTTTTATACCAGGCCTCCTGAATCTGAGGCCATGTTTTTATACCACCTATTGATTGAAGAAGTAATTTCACCATCATAGAGAGGAGCAGATCGATGGAAAGTTGACTTATTAAATTACCGTGTGGCTTTCTGGCCTTTTCTCTCAGTTACTCTTTTTACGTCTTTTACACCTCAGTCTTCTCTTTCCTCCATGCCTCCCTTTTCCGACACTCCTTATCTTCCTCTGTCTCCCATCTAATCTTTTTTTTTTTTTAACTCTCTTTCTTACCCTCATTTTCTTGACCTTTCCAGTTTCTCCTCTCGTTGTACCGTCCGTTCCTCTCCAGCTATCATCAGGTACGCATTCGAAAGGAAAACCCTCCACAGCTCTGCTTGACCTGAACTAGAATGAGGGATGCAAAAACAACAGCTCTTTTTCGCTTGCTATTCTTAGAGAGTAAACTGAACTTGAGACATCATAGCTTTCTCAGTTTAGAAGCAGAAAGGGAAATCGATTGTGTTGAATAATTTAAGAAGAAGAACATAGTATGGTGGAAAACATATCTCCTGAAAGAAGGAAGTAGAATCCCAGGGTGTGACAGAGGTCTACGTTCAAAATAAGAACAAAGTAGATATTTTTTCCCTGCTGGTTGAGTTTCATAAAAGGTTTCTGGTCGTTACTATGCGTTTCAAATCAGGGATTTTAAACCTGATCAAGTTTCAAATAAATCACAAAATAATAATAATAATAATAATAATACATTTTATTTAACAGCACCTTTCTGGACACTCAAGGTCACTTTACAGAGAATGAAAATGAAAATACAAAAATACAAACACAAGAATCATCAACCAAATGAAATATCTCAGAGTCAGTAACTTGCTCAGTAGCTTTCACCACAAACCTTTCTGCACAAGCATCACTTTGGTTTACATACTTAAAAATCAGTTAGCGTCGCCATTGCTGCTTGCCACTTCACACACGCTCCCCAGTTTCTTCCTGGACTGGTGGCCTTTAGGACCCTGGGTAGCAGTGGTGGCTGGTGGAGTTTTCTCCAGGGGAGCTATAAATTTAAAATAGACGTATACCAAAAACCAATCAAACATACTGTCATGAAACACGGACAGATGGACCCAGTATTCAAGGAGAGACAGTCAGTAGGAAAGTTCAAAACGTTTATTAAATAAACAAACAAAACAAAAGCGGAGCTGTGGCTCGCGGACACTGCAGGATGGGGAGCGGGGCACTGCCCAATCACAGACACTCTGCAGGAGAAACATAGGTAAGTGACCACGATCATCTGAAAGAAGATGATTATCTGAGTTGGTCACTTACCTGGTTTAAACAGTCCAGTCCAAGAATTTCCGATCACGCAGGAACGGACAGAACAGGTTGCAGATCAGGCAGGAACAGAACAGGAGGCAGGATCCAGGCTTCCAGGAAATAACAGAGCTCCCAGACAGGTTCAGAGTCTGAAGCATGGCCAGACGTTCACGCACAGGAGCAGACAGAATCAGGTGCAGATGAGCAGGCTCAGTGGCCAAGGGTTGCAGAGCAAGGACGTGGAACCAGAAATTTATGCAGGACCTTTAAACGGGTCTCCTCCCTGGAGCCAGGCTTACTTGGATAAAAACTGAATCTCCCCACATATAGAGCCAAAAACCCAGATGACTCCGCGAGGGAGGAACCATGGACAATCAGGAGACAAACACAAAGACCCTCTTTCCACTGGCTGCCAGGATCCAGGACATGAACCAAGGCAAAAACTGAACAGACAGACTAACAGAAAGACAAATAATGATCTGGCGCCAAATGCTCAGGCTGAACTGAATATAAACAACAGGAAACAGGTGAGAGGAATAAATTATAATTGAGGCAGGGAGGGAAAATGACAGGTGAAAGGAATTACTAATTAAGGAGGAGCAAACAGGCCAGATCATGACACATACATTAAGTTATCACACCAGTATTTTTATATGAATGCCAACAACGAAAAACACTTTATAAAAACAATTCAATCTGAAAATCTCACACGAAGAGAAAAGACAATTACAAGAAAATTATTGATACAATGACTTTGTCTTTGGCGGAAACATTAGCGCTGAATTTTGATAGATATGCATGAACAGGAGCTAAGAATAGGGCTTTTGAAATGAGACGTGAAACGCAGTAAGAGTCCGGGAGGAATGACACTGATGAAGTTTTAGCTAAGATGGTGGAGGAGGGGATGGAGCTGGGTTGAAACGGGGTCATCTGAATAAAGTCAGACAGCACAGCCACTGCCTGCGCACTAGGTAGCAGACTAGTTGCCTATCGGAGGCCTTTTAAGATGAACTTTGGATGCTGCTTGGCTTTCGTGGAGGCGTGGTTCTAAACTGATTGCTGTGTCATAGGGGGATGTAGGAGAGTGATCATTTTCTTCAGTTGAACTTCCCCCTAGGCTCCATAACATAATTTCATTTTCATTTTGTACATAAATCTTGCCCTTCTGAGACTTTGTGAAGATACATTTGTGTTTTGCATGCTCCAATATTTTGTCACAAATCTAAAAAATACTGTACCAGTTTAGTAATGGAGAATCTATTAGTCAGCTTTATATTTTTTTATATTTAAAAACTATTTATTTTCTGAGAATGTGTTTATTTTAGCCTTCGGCAAATTCAGCTGGATACCTCAAGAGCAAAGGACAAATATTTGATGAGCAAAAAAAACTTCAGAATTTAGACAGAAAGGACAGATGGTTTAAAAGAGGGGTGAAGGAAGCCATATTGGTAGAAGAATAACTATAACTGAAAAGCGGAAAAGGAGTGTGTTTTCAGCTTCAAAGCATCTTGAAGAATCAAAGCAACACTCAACAAGATTTAAATGGCCAAAAAAAATAAAAATACACAGCAAAAGATTTCTACAACCATTAGAATGATGGGTTTGTCTTTGATTTGCTTAAGCCTCTGTCACATCTTGAAGATGTAGACCAGCTGACGTACAAAAAATCTTTTTTTTTTGTTTGTTTTTTTTTGGCGGGCAGTAAACTGCAGCTATATCAATGCCAGGGGCCTCTGGGCGCATTGCTGCCCCCCTCAGGACATTGGATTGTGCATCATTTCATGGGCTGTCGTGCGTTATGCATGAGTTAGGCTGTCGTTGGACATAAGTTCTGGTCTCGTTATGAATACGCTTTGTATACCCCCAAAATTGAAAAAAATCATACAAAGTTCAGCGTATGCCAGCGTTTAAGGAGATTCAGGTAGTCCGGCAGTGGCGGCCGGCCCATAGGGGGCGCTGGGGCACCGCCCTCCCTGATAAGAAGAGAGAAACGTAAAATATATTTTTAGAAATTAACTCATAAATGTCAGTTTTACTCTCTAGAGTGTGTACCTATAAGCAAAACAAATTATATAAACTACATTTCCCTACCTACTGTCATTCATTTGTGGATTTCCACAGACAGACTCCTGCCGTCTCTGTCTTGGGGCTGTGATCAGACTAACCCACATTTGCAGAGAATCTGTCAATCATGTACTATTGCTAGGTGAATTTAATGGCCAATCAGCGTCTCAGAACTTTATGGTCTTGGGGCGCTGAAAATACTGCGCTTTAACAGGCTTCTGCACACATGTGCAGGTGCAGACAATTAGAGGGATGATGGCGAACGTAACGAGCGAGATGCAGCTTCCACCAAAATTCGGTGAGATCCTTATTTATCTACCCGTTTGCCAGAAGAACATCCCTGTTGTAGGGTAGGAAAATTTCCTGTCATGTTTATTGTGACTGCGACGAATCCACCTCGTCGCTTAAAACTTTGCGTGCCACACACACATTCCTGTTATACTGTGCTTGTGAGGACCAATCCGCTCGCGCTGAGCCCAGTAGCTCCATTAACTTAAAACACACAAACTGTTCCTGGTTACCTGCTGGCGTATTGAGGGTGCACACTTAATATTTCAGTGGGGTTAGCCGTGTGTGTGTGTGTGTGTGTGTGTGTGTGTGTGTGTGTGTGTGTGTGTGTGTGTGTGTGTGTGTGTGTGCTATGGGGACTTGTCATCTTCAGTCTGGCTGCGTCTTTGCTGGGTTCAAACCCAGTTTGGTGTAATTGAATAAGTCAATGAATCTGTGTAAAAGAATTAAGTTGTAAAAATTATTTGTTTGTTTTTGTACATCAATTGTTTGTGGAGGTAATATATGGACAAAACTGATTAATGAGAAGAAATCAGAAATAAGAGAGCCTGTAGGGGCTTAAACTATTTAATGAGGGCTGTGGGAAGAAGAGCGGCCATTTCTGTTTTCTGTTTCTTTGTTACATTGCTGGTAACTGGAGGGAGGCTGAGGCCCAGAGTATCTTGCATATGTTTAGTTTCTTTTGCACCCTGTTTTGAGTTTTTGAGCACAATAAATCACCAACACTGGTAACCCAACTGAGCCTGGATTCTTGGAGGCCAAAGAACCCTGTCAAAGTGAACAAAATCATCACTGTTACTGTTATTATATAGTAAATTAAATCATTACTGTTAAATTGTATGTATTGTGCAATTGTTTATTTGAATTCTTATTCCGAATTAGTTGGAGACATACACTAGGCTATATCAGCCCCACCAAAAATATTTTTCACCAGCCGCCACTGTAGTCAGGTATACGCTGGCTAAATGGTTAAGGATGGAAGGGGGCCCTAAGGTAGATGGACCTCCATGCTGCTCAAAACATCAGAGCTCCTACTACAGATTGTTTTGGAGGAGCCGACAGAAAGACCAAGAATCCTGGATTGATGAGGAAATGTCCGCTTTTCTCAGAATCAAGCCTGCTTTACCATGAATCAGATGACTGAGAATTTACTACACAGTCGGGCAGAGGACATGATTTTGTGGCTCCTAGTCATAGTAATTGTCTTTGCCACAGAGCTAAGAACCAACTACACAGCAAATACTTAAATCCAGGTCAATTTTGCTTTTAATAAGTGTTTTGTCCCTTTGTTTGAGAAAGTGCAGCAGCCTGGACAATTAGCCAATAAAATAAAGAGTTTTTTTTTAAATAGGAAGAAAAAACAAGTTTTTTGTCTTATCTTAAGTGAATATTATCTTATTGTCTCATTTGGAAGGAAAATTGTTCCTTTAATTGGCAGGTCACTATTTACCTGCTCACAGGTGGAACTTTCTGAAGGACTGGTGTGGACATGTCCCCACCAGTCCTTTCGCCAGGAGGGGACAGTCCCCACCAAGCCCTTTTTCGCTCATTTACTTTAGTATGTGTTTTGAGTCTGTTTTTTTCCTCTCTCCCCTTGTCCCTCTGTCCCGCCTCTCGGTGTAGCATCATTACATCTGTCAATTTGAGACATCAGATTTGCGGTCGAATTTCACAGTGACAAAGTAGCTACGTGGAGCAGGAGAGACACACAGCAGCACTCAGTGAATTTAACCAGCAGCTACTTCCAAGTTTAAGTAAAAGTTAGGAGATGGGTTGGTTAAAAAAAATTAGAAATCATACGGAGCTTTTTATATTATATTCATATTAGTAAAGAGGTTCATAAATCTTTTTAAACAGAGCAGAGAAAAGCAGGGAGATTACAGGTGAAACAGATTTAATGGGAAATGCAACATGCAAAAAAATACCTCACCAAGTTTACCAGAAAGTTTGCAAGAAAAAAATATTCTATGCTCCATTTAAAATGTAGCATATCCATATTTTTCTGGATGGATCAATTTCGGCATCGGAATCAGCTGTTATTTGTTATTTTTTTATACATTGATTTTTTTCGGCCCTATATTTTGGTATTTTACCAAAAGGCATCTCTCTAACATCTATAAATATAAATATCAGTGTCTTATGGTTCTCTTGTGTTCTCAACAAATAAGAAAGCATTCAATAAATATATGTTTGAGCTCATTTTTGGAAAATACAAAAACCTAATAAAAGCGTAGCTCCATCAGCCTCTACCCGAGTGTCCCCACCAACTTTCATCACAGTTACACCCTTGTACCTGCTCAAACAAGGGACAATTCACTGATTTTAAGAATGTTATACGTTATCACCTTTTATTAGTCTTTTTATTTATACCTTATGATAGCTGACAGTTTCAGCTGAACTCATAGAGTACTTGCTCTGTTGGTGAAGTGCTTTTCCATTTGTCAGCCCCTTTGGTGGCAAACTGGGCAGCTGAATTGGACCGTGGCAAAGCGTCCTGTAAGTTCCTCCCTAAAGAGCCATCATGAGATTTGTGGAATCAATTAATCTTTTTTATGGAAGCTGAGTGGCCTTCAGTTTCCTCAATCCTCCCCTGTAAATTACACAAATGAGCCTCGATACGTCTTCCTTGCCCCTTTGTCCCAGAAGTGGCCCAAAGAGACATCTTGACATCCACAAGATTGATTTATTCTCCATGTGAAACCAAAGACACATTAAGGCCTTTATACTCCTGGAAATCCCTGCTGTATAGTCGGGGCCCTGAACTGTGAGGCGTCTTCTTGTCTGTTTGCCCGAAAAAAAAGGAAGCAAATGCTTCCTGAAGTCCCTGCATTTATCATAATCAAGCTGACGCGCTTTTGATGAGTCAACAGAGTCCATTCTGGAGGTCTTCACCGTAGAAGATGTAACCTTGAACAACGTGTTCTGTTTCTTTCAGAAGGGCCATCATGAGATCCGCGAACTTCGTCAGTTCCACTTCACCAGCTGGCCGGATCATGGCGTCCCCTGTTACGCCACAGGACTGCTGGGGTTCATACGGCAGGTCAAGTTCCTCAATCCGCCGGACGCCGGACCCATAGCCGTGCACTGCAGGTAAGGCCAAATAACCACAGACATTTTCTGCAGATTAACCCTGCTATGATTCTAGCACAGGGCTCACCAATTAAAAAAAAATTATTTTTTTTTTCCGAATAAAAAATAAAAAAGTGACAACCAGTAAAGGTCCGGAGAGATTTTTTATTCTAATCCGTTAATTTAAACTAGTGCAGCGCCGATGCCGTTTTTTGGCCCCAATAACGATACTTGGCTGTGCAGTATCGGCCAATATCATCTGTTTTAAATTGATGTGTGTGTATATATGAAGAACTGAATAATACTTGATGTAAAATAATTGCCATCATGGCTTTGCCAAGCGTCTGCCTACCTTTGTGAAGCAGGAAAAAAGACGAATAAGACAAAGTGAATCCAGTAGAACTTTTTATTGCCTACCTGGAATGGGTGACAATAGTTGAAGAAACTTTTGGCTCTCAAAATGGTATCGGTGCCCTATTGGTTGGTACTCGCCGATACAGATACCACCATTTTAGTGCTGGATCGAGGCACCCACCCAATACTGATATCGGTATCGGTGCAAAACTACTTTAAACTGAATTTAACACTAAAATAAAACTAAGTTTTTATGCATCCATTGACTTTTTAAATGAAAAAAAAATATATTAAAAAAATAGAAAATTTTTCCATTTTAAAATCTAAAGTGTTTTTTTAAATAGAGAACAACAATCATTCAGTTTGGTATAGAGAAAATTTTCTGATTCACATATTCACACCTGATCTGACCATTTAAACCTGGGTTTGAATGGAGACTAAGCCATTCTAAAGCACATATCAAGGAGCTCATTTTGAGTCTGGATCCAGATTTATTTTTGATTCTGTTCATGGTGGAGAATCTTGCTTCACAGCAGCAGGTTGAGCCAAACATCCTCTAAATGTTCCTGGTCATCTTTGAGCACCATTTCACTTTTCTTTCACCAGTTCACCACAGTTCTTCCAGCAGTCCACACTTTCTCTGCTCTCTTTTTCTCGTCATCTTCTCCTTCTTTCCCATCGCCCGGCTTGCCACAGGTTTGCCTGCTGTGTCTAAAAGTAGCAGCAGCAGCAACCCAGACTGACAGCAGCTCATTGGATAATTTGTTCATTTAATCGGAAATGTACTTACACAGCTCTCTGGTCTTGGGCATTGTGGAGATGCTGGAGTGTGATTGATTGAGTGTGTGGACAGGTGTCTTTTATACAGGTAACGAGTTCAAACAGGTGCAGTTAATACAGGTAATGAGTGGAGAACAGGACGGCTTCTTAAAGAAGAACTAACATGTCTATGAGAGCCAAAATTCTTACTGGTTGATAGATGATCAAATACTTATTTCAAACAATAAAATGGAAATTATTTAAAAATCATACATTGTATTTGTCTGGATTTTTGTTTTAGATTCCATCACTCACAGTTGAAGAGTACCTGTGATAAAAATTACAGTCTTCTACAAGCTTTGCAGTGTATCAAATACTTGTTCTCCCCACTGTATACAGCTTAGCATCTTCATTGTGGCGAAAATAAGTTAAATGTAAAGAAAAAAATTATTAATTGGCAGAGAACAAAATGGCGAGTCCAAAAGGCTGCAGGTTTTGGACCCAACCACTAGGGGGAAGCAACCGTGAGAAAAAAGAAAAGCAGAAATTAAGTTGATGCCAGGAACATAATCAAGTTTTTCTGTTGTTTTAGTATTGTTTAGTGTCCCTCTGATGCGTTTTGCTTGTTTTTAAGTTTTGGCATTCACATATTTTATTTGGGTGAAGCGATTTTCCTTTTTTTATTTTTATTTATTTCCTCATTTTCTGCATGTGTGCGGCATCCGCCACCATAATCTTCATGTCACAAGTGTGTTTATTAAGATTTATTGTAGTTGGGGCTTTTACACAAGAAATCACAACTGCAAAACACAATAGAATAGAATAGAATAGAATAGAATAGAATAGAAAATCCCTTTATTGTCCCACAATGAGGGGATTCTCTTGTTACAGCAGCGTAAAGATTGAATAAAAAATTGTCACACAAATGTGGACCTTAGAAGAGTTTATAAAAATAACATAATAGTGAAGAAAAACATAGTTTCTTGTCCTATCAATTAAAATTAAGTCTGACAGCATTTAATGACAGTGAAACTAGAGGTTGAGGGTATTTGAAAAAAAGGTTTTAAAAAATCTACGTTGTGAAATTCTTCCATTATTATTCATAAATACTGTTATAGAGGGAGCAGTTTTCAAAGTTGACATACGCTTATCCCATATTTTCTGTTTTTCTCTGACCTATTTTCCTTTTGTAGTATTTTTTTCAGCCTGACCCATTTTCCTTTTTTTATTTGTCTGTGAAGCAGTGGTTACATCTGTAATACAAAATAAAAAGACAAACTGGTGCTGCAAAGCACAACTGCTTAGTGATGAAAGTTCAAACTAGAGTGAAATTGGGGCACAGTCTGCATACATCCTTTTCTCTGAGAGAAGAAGAAGTATTATCGTCTCACCTAAGAACCTGACCAAGCAGCTTGAAATCACCTTTACAGAATTTAAAAGATCTTACTGCAATCTGGATGGAAATAATTCAGGCTCAGTTAATTTAGTCAAAATTTAGATTGCTACTTTTGTTGACTGTAGCGCTTTAAAGCAATGCTTACGAACATTGGGTTTTGGTCGATTTTGGATCCCTCCAGTGGACAAAAGCTGTATTGTTTTGGCTGAAGGAAGACAGCATTTCCCATGAGCACCAACTCAGTTCAATTCAGTTTATTTCTAACCAATTCACAACACATGTCACCTGAAGGCACTTTACAGTTCAACCAGATCATCCAGTCAAATTGATTAAAAGTTTTCTATCTAAGGAAAACCAGTTGATTGCTTCGACTCATTGACTCTAAGGCAATCCCTCACACTAAGCATGCTTGTAGCGACAGTGGAGAGGAAAAACTCCCTTTTAACAGGAAGAAACCTCCGGCCGACTGGGGTTGACGGAGACAGAAGCTGACATAGAAAAAGAAGCAGAGATGCAGTAACTCTGTGGACCCCCTAGGGCGAGGGTCGGCAACCTGCTTTTTTCAAAAATTTATGAAATTATTATTATTTTTTGTTTGTTTTAATGGTGTGCAGGAGAATTATGAAGTAATTATGAATTGTTAGTTATGTTTTCCAATGCTGTAAACATTTGTATAATAAATATATTTAAACAATAATTTGTGTCATAGCCATAGAGGTCAGTGGTCATAACTTTTAATCAGTGTGTCGCGGTGCCAGGCAAACAAAGCGGTGGGTGTGTCGCGGACCATGGATCCCAAAGGGAAAAAAGGAAGACAGCTGATGAGAACAGAGGATTTAAAGAAGAATGGAGCAAATCATTTGCTTTCATTATCAATGTGGAAGGATTGCCTGCATGTTTGCTTTATAATGAGAGGTTGTCAAAAAAGAAAAAGAAAAATTTGGAAAGGCTTTTTCAGGGAAGGCTAAATATGCAGCCGACCACCAAACTGGGAGTTAGAGAAAAAGTGCGAAAGCAGAACTCCTAGATAAATTAGAGGAGAGCAAGTAATTAATAGATCTAAGAAGTGGATTACATCTCCAAACTCCACTACTGCTGCTAGTTTGGTTGCAAGCATAGAAAACCTTTCACAGAAGGAACAGGTAGCGCTCTGATGCAGGGATGGAAACCTTCCATTTTTTCCCCAAATCCTAAAAATAAAAATAACACCAAGGAACGATGGTGACGGAGGATGTGGGATTTTAGCATTAGAGAGCTCTGCTCTGATGGATGTCAGTACCTGCTTGGTTCCTCATGACTCAATCAACTCCTCCCAACAGAAACACGTCCAAAATAGAAAGATTCCTTTATCCTGTTTCTATAATTTCATCAATGCAAAAAAACCTAAAATGCGCGGTGAATTCTACGCGGTGAGAGCGTTCACTGCTCCTCCCTCACCTCATGCTACTATGTGACATTTGCTCCACGACAAACATTGAATCATGAATGATTATTATATATTTAAGCCCATGTAGTCCTTTTCTATAGTGAGATAATACACTTAGAGCCCATATTACCATAAGAGGCATATATAACACTTTTGCATTTTTGCGGCTCCAGACAGATTTATATATATATTTTTTTTTAGTCCAATATGTTTCTTTGAGCAGTTTGGGTTGCCTAGCCCTGTTACAGACCTCCATTTTAGAGCATTGACGGTGGTTGACTTTAAAACTTCATTAAGGAATTAAATTGGCAGCCCCCTTAGTTGTAACAGGCTTCTTTTATGTTTGCTTTTTGTTGGCTTAATTCTAAGAACTTTAGTGCAGAAAACAAGCCATTTCTCTGCTCTGTCATAGAGCTACTATCATAGAATCTGCCTATATTCTGGTTTAGACCAATCAACATTTATAAACTAATTTATATAGACAGAGATTTATTTTTTTCTGCACCACACCAGATGTGAAAAATTATTAATTTGGATAAAAATGTTGTTACTATGACCTTTAACAAACTGTTTTACTCCTTTTACAAAATTTTAATGTTTTCTTGGTTCTTATTGTTAGTCATTGTAGTATCGCTCACTTTAAAATGAGGGAGAATGTGAAAACAAAACCACAGGTCATTCCATCCTAGAACATCGGTTTGAAAGCTTTTAACCACGCCGCAGAAAGGGCGTTCTGATGTGGAAATGTTTAAAATACTAATACGACAGGAGAGAGAAGAGGGGAACAGCAGAGTGAGGAGAGCCAACAACGTAAACAGACGAGTGCGGTGGAAGCATGTGGACAGACAGGCAAGAAGTTATAGCAGTCACTTCCAATTTCCGGGGCACTCTAACGCTGTTGGCCTGTGTCAAACCTTCAAACACACACACACACACAGGCCCAACAGTGTTCTGGTCTCTACATTAATCACAGACGCTGACAGGTAATCTGCTGAGGCGCTCTCTCCTTCTCCTTCCCTCCCTGCTTCTCTTTCTCTCTCTGCTCGTCTCTGAAAGCTGTCATAAAGGTTTGTAAAATGAACGATGGGTCTCCGGCCTCCTGTTCCTCATCCCTCTGTGCCTTGTTCCTTCGACTGATCACTGCTGCCTCTTCACGTCGTCCCACAGCTCTGCATATTCAGTCCATCCCTCCATCTGTGGCTCTTCCTCTTCTCCAGTCTCTTCTGTCACTTTAACACCGGATATTACAGCCTGTTTGTGTCTCTGGGTGATGAAAAACAGGCAGGCATTATTTCCTCCTTTGTGTTTTACTTGTTTTTTACTGGTAAATAGTTTAGTTGGAGCTCTGAGAGCCGTTAAATGCAGCGAGACATTTCTTTTCTTTTTCTGTAGAACTTCACAGTTCTGTCAGACTTCAGTTTAAAGCTGGTCTGGTAATCTGCTGTGACTGGTCTCAGTGCAGGGATCTGATTATTCCTATTTGAGCCATCTCCAAACCTGCAGATTCTGAATCCAACTTGTCTCTGATCTTTGGTGAACGTGACTCTAGTGGAATCGACAGATTCCCCACTTTTCATCACATTTATCCCAATTTTGCCCCCAGAAGAGCCTAGCAGGGTTAGCAGCAAGATGGACGTCAGCTGTGACGTTGATTTATGGAGGTTTGCTAAATTGGAGGAAGATTGGAACGCTTTAAAGCGGTCATAGAATGATTCTATAGGGTATTTGGTCCTTAAGGTCTCTGAATAAGGTGTGTAACATTGTATGAGAAGAAAATGGCAAATTATGCAAGCCTGGTTAAAAGCACTAGAATGAAACGGCAGGTTTTCTTCCTTTTATGGTATGATCATGAATATTTAGATGAACTGTGCACTGATTGGTTGGTTTACAACGAGCGAAGCTGCTGAGCAAAGACGCATCATAGCAACAAGCACTCACTCACTGAAACATCAGATTGTTTATGTGGTAGGGTGACCAGACGTCCTCTTTTTCCCGGACATGTCCTACTTTTCATACCTAAAAAAATGTCCGGGGGGAATTTCAAAATTGTCCAGGATTTTGGTCGAATACAGGAACTGAGCTGTGAGCTCCGTGGCTGGTCAGGGAACCCCGGCGGACGGAGGAAGGGAGCCATCGGGGGACGGAGCAACCAAACCCAACCCCGACGGTAGCCTGGACACCGGCGGCCCCATGCCCAGGCAGGCGGGGGGAAGCATGGGGCCGCCCCGTGTAATAGGACATGTCTGTGAAAAAAGGGGACGTCTGGTCCTTTATTTTCTTCCTGCTAACCGCTTCCTGGACATTTCTGCTATTGTTATTGTTTCTACTTTTCAGTTATTTCAACTGTTAAAAGCCCTTTAAGGCGCAGGTGTTGGGAATTATCCGTGGCTAACTCAGTGGCAGCTGGTGGAGTTTTCTTCAGGCGGGGATTTAAAAAAAAAAAAAAAAAAAAGACGTATACCAAAAAACAATCAGACATATACTAAGTTATCACACCAGTAGATTTATATGAATGCCAACGACAAGAAACATTACAAAAACACTTTATAAAAACAAAACATCATTTAAATTACAGGTTTACTTTTTGTACATAAATCTTGCCCTTCTGAGTCAATTCTGTGTTTTCCATCGTCCAATATTGGGTCACAAACCTAAAAAATAATCTACCAGTTTAATAATGGAGAAGCTATTAGATAGCTTTATATTTTTCTAATATGTAAAAACTATATATCGTCTGAGAATGTGTTTATTTAAGAGCAACTATGCAAACTAACAAACATAGAAAAAGTACACTATATTTTATTATTTTCTATGTGAATCCGAGATTGTTCTAAAACGTGTTTTTAAATCAGTCCTACCTGTCATAGAAGTGTTTTTTAGTCTGTCTGTCCAGACTGTGTCCACGTCAAATCACTCTGCTCACTTTTAGAAAGAACGCACACTGCAAAAATTATCTAGAAATAAGTGAAATTAAGTGAATTTGCTCATAATTTAAAGCAGGAAAATAAGATCGTTTGCCAATGGAATGACTATTTTTACTCTTAGAATAAGTTAATTAGATAATATGCACCTGAAATAAGACAATGCAGTTCTTTTTTCTTATTTTAAGTGTAAATTGTCTAGTTTCAGTGGCAAAATGTTTCACTTACCCGCTCAATTCAAGAAAAAATACACTTATTTTGATAAAAATTACTTAATCAGATTTACATTTTTTGCAGTGCAAGGAAAACAAAAAAGTGCATCAGCTGCCTGACAGGCTGTCAGAGTGTTAAATTCTGTTTAAAATAACAGATTGTAATTAAAAATGTCTCCGGACCTTTACTGGGTATTGATTTTCTTTATTCAGACCCCACTGATTTTTAACTGGTGACCCCTGCAATAAACCAATAAAATAAGGTAACTGCTGGAAGCAGGTTTGAATATACATGAATATTCAAAGCTTTCCTCTAAGGATTTATTTATTTATTTATTTTTTTACTGTACCTTGGCAGGTTTCTATATTTCTTTTTAGTAGATTAAAGCTGAACTCCATGTTTTCCATGTGTCTTTGCAGCGCTGGTGCGGGGAGGACGGGCTGTTTCATCGCCGTGGACATCATGCTGGACATGGCGGAAAATGAAGGAGTGGTGGACATTTTCAACTGCATCCGTGAGCTGAGGTCCCAACGGGTCAACATGGTCCAGACAGAGGTAGGAGGGGAGAATGTTTAACCATTCATTACCATGAAGAACACAGTTTAAGCTTTAAATGCACAGCTGTCAAACTTTTATTCCACTTGTGAGGCGTTTAAGGTTTAAAATTAAGAGAATTAATGGACTCTCAAGAAGGGACAGAAGGACGGAGTATTCAATGCGAGTCAGAAAGTGGGATAATTCAAAGCGTTTATTTATTTCAGAAGCTGGATGTGGATCCGAGGTATCAGCTTCTAGGGTGGGGCACCGACCACGGGAAACTCTGGTTGGAGAAAAAAAACAGATTAGTGACCATGATTATCTGATGGAGGATGATTATCAATACGAGTCACTAACCCGGTTAAACAGTTCAGTCCGTCTCCATAGAACGAGGTAGGCTCCAGCCGGTGGACCGCCAATTAGATGCGGCAGGCGCCACCCAGAGTGTCCCAGATGATGCAACCCTGGAGAGCAGGCAGGAGCCCGAGCAGGGTCAGGCAAACAGATCAGTACAGGAAGGCTCAGAGGTCCAGGAGTCCGGAGCCCAGTCAGGGATTTTTTTGTCTGGTAGTGGCAGCAGGTATACGATAACTTTTCCTATTGTCTGTTCATTCTGCCAACCAACAACGCAGTCAGCTAAGCTAATGTGACCCTGTGCTGGTCTGTATCAGCCATCTCCAGCTGTGGGTTTATTTCGCCCCAGCTAACGCCCTGACGTAGCTCTGATTAAAAAAAAAAAAACGGTCTATGAGGACCAAATAGTAATATAACAAAAAAATGACTTCAGCAGCTCAACCATGTTTAAATTCTGGAGAAACGGCTGTTCTAACCATTTCTCCCGAATTCTCCCGAATGGTGCACGACTTTACACAAGTGAATTTGATTGGTCGTTTATCAAGAGGGCGGGATTGTTGTGGCGGAAGATTCACAAGCAAGTTTGATTGTGGTCGGTTTGTCGGAAGCATCTTGCTAACCAGTTAGCAACTTAATGCTAGTAGGTTCCCAATGGGAAATTCCATTGGGACCAAGTAGCACTAAATTGGTGACTTAGAAACGACGCTGTCAAGGAACACTATGGAGAGAGGAAACATGCAAGAGGAGGAGAGTTTTGTGTCGGAGGTCGTGGATGAGTCTCCTCCGTCATCCATTTTTTATTTAGAGGAGGAAAGCGGGGACGAAGATGTTGTGGAAGAGGACGCCAGGGCGGCAGAAGCTTGGTTTGGTGTAGAAGGCTTACAGCCGTACATGTTTGAGCCCTTGCCTTCGCAACGCTGCCAGTTCTGTTAGCTCTACGCCTGCTGAAGACACAGACGTCCATCCCCGTGAACACTGGGACGCAACTCAATGGGAAAGGAAATTATTCTTATTTCTTATTTTAACTGTTGCGTATATTAGCTGCGACATATGAATCAAGATGCTATGACTGAAAACATTTTATTGAAAGATGACCGTTGATATATGATTGGTCGAATTTAGGTGTTCAGGCTGACGTAGAACTAACTGCCCTGATAACAAAAACAAAAAACACAGATTTTAAGACAGGATTTTCTTCTTTTTTTTAATAGAAATTTTCTAAATTTTGTACATTTATATACATGTTTAAGCCAGAATGATTTGACATTTAAATATGATTTCCCTACGACTTTAAAGCAGTGAAATTATCTTTAATGATGAATGAGAGGAAGTCAGTTGTTTAATATCCCAGTAAAACACAGCAGGTAATTCTCTTAGAGTTGTTTTTCTGAGCAGAGCTCCTCTTTTCCATCCTTTGTTTCACACAGTTTGCTCAGCTGCTCCAAATGAGTCTGATCAGTCATTATTAAAGCGACTGTCTCCGACTGTTGGCCGCGTAGTTTTGGAACAGAAATACTCATTTCCCTTCTAAGCTACTGTAAGCCCATCTAATCCATCCCGCCTCTGCTTTCCATTTCTGCCTTTAATGAAAATAGTGCACTTCCAAAAAAAAAAGGAACAAAATTAACTTTTCCACCATTTAAACAAAAAAGGGACAGCCCAACTACTCATGCTTCACAGCTAAAATGACTTTTGAAGGCATTATGGAAGTGTTTGGTTCATGAGAGCGACCCAAAGCATCGCGTCGAGGGTGATTCTTTACCGTAATGACTTTACCGCACACACAGAGCTAGCCGTGCTGCGGCTAGCTCTGTGTGTGCGCCTCTTGAAACCAAGCTAAATGCATCCTGCCCTGCCTTTTTGAATATGTGTGGGAGCAATTTGTGTCAGCTTGGAAGCCATTCGCCTCTATTATAATCCTGCTCCGCACAACACAAAGCAATTAATCTTTTAAAAGTCACAGAGAGAAAAGTGTGTGTGCATCACTCATCGGTTTGTGCTGGGTTTTTTTGGAGCGCGCGTGTGTGTGTGTATGAACGGCACTAAAGTAGGTAATGACCAAGAGAGGTCACTTTGATAACGCTTTTAAACCTGCCTCTCCAGCCCGAAGAGCAACAAATCAGAATTCAGCAGAGAGAAGCTGAAAGATAACGTTGAAGGTAAATTGAAAAAGCGGGAAGCAGCAGACAAACACGTGTGGGACACAGACTAAATAACCCAACTGCTATAAGATAAAGCAGCTAGCAGGTTATGACTGCGGTGGATTAATATGCACCTCACTGGGTGATGCATTTACCTGCAGGTTTTTCTGTTTTAGACAGAAACACCAATGCTTATCGTAAAGGCCACAAGAGCGCAAGATTGCAAATGTTGCACTGATGTGCATAAACCAGCAGGTTTATGCATGTTCCTGGTAGTTTACCTCCTTTTGATTTAGTGCTTATAATACCGTTGGTAACAAAACCTTTTAATCAACAATTGACTTTTGCTACTACTCTAAAAAAAATGGAGCAAGACAAAAAAAATCAGAGGAAGGTTAATGTGGAGTAAGTTTTGTTCCATTATTTCTGGAAAGAATGTGTTTTTGTAAATTTAAAATAAAAATAAAACCTAATCCAGAAACTTTTTCTTAAAGAAAACAAGCAAAGGTTTTGTGAGTAACTTTGCTGTTTTCTCAGGTTATATTTAAAAAAAAATCTATATACTTCTATTTCCTTTCAGATGTTTTATTTTTTAACGTTAATTCTTTATTTTTCTACAGATTTACCATTTTCAAATCTTTTTGTTAGTTTTCTCTTTTTAGGATTGAGTTTGTTAAATTGCATTCTTTTGTTTTACAATCATATTCTGTTCACCTTAAGCCCGGTATAAACGCTCGCTTTTGACCAAAAAAAGACCAAAGCCAAAGCCCCACAAGTTGGGGGTTCCGTAAAATGCGGTCTGAAAAGAAAGCAGTCATAAAACATTATCTGCAAAAGAGAAATAAATAAAAAAAATAAAATTTTTTTTTTTTTACAAAATCTGGGGGAGAAAAAAGATCTATCTACAGAAATCTTTCTTTGCAATAATAATGGAACAAAATTCACTCCATAGATTAAAGACTTAACAGCTATTTGCTCACCGAGTTAATGGACTTTGTTTGGGTTTTTCTTTTTTTTTTGACGTCCCGGCCTTCCTTCTGCTGGGGGTTGCAGGAGCAGTATGTATTCGTTCACGATGCCATCTTGGAAGCGTGCCTGTGTGGGAACACGGCGATCCCAGTGTGCGAATTCAGAGCGGTTTACTACAACATCAGCAGACTGGATCCCCAGACCAACTCCAGCCAGATTAAAGATGAGTTCCAGGTGAGCGCACCTTGCTTCCTTTTTGCTTTTAATTATAGGTGAGGATGATGTTTGTCTGAAATACTTCTCTCTAAGCAGACGCTGAACATAGTGACCCCTAGAGTTCGCCCAGAGGACTGCAGTGTGGGTTTACTCCCCCGAAACCATGATAAGAATCGCAGTATGGACGTTCTGTCTGCCGATCGATGCCTGCCTTTTCTCATATCTGTGGATGGAGAGAGCTCCAACTACATCAACGCTGCATTAATGGACGTGAGTTTAGACTCTTGTCTGTTCTACCTTCAGGTGCCTAATGAGTTTCTGGTTACCGATTATCTATGGACACTTTTCAGAGCCACAAACAGCCCGCGGCCTTCATCGTTACCCAACATCCTTTGCCAAACACCATGGGGGACTTCTGGAGGCTGGTGTTTGACTACAACTGCTCCTCCATCGTCATGCTTAACGAGATGGATGCAGCGCAGGTAGGAGAACATCCACATGTCAAGACAGCACCTATATGTAGGAGTGATGCCATCTACTGGTGGAACATGGAATATGTAGAAAAGTCGTATTGGTAAAAAAAATGTGACGATATTAAACAGGTAATAAGTTCAATGTACAGTAGAAGCCATTCAAAATGGCCCTTTCCAGTCCAACAGAAGCTGAATGGCAGCACACTCTCCTGCAACTCCCAGGAATATCCCCTCCAACTTCCAGCCACTGGAGTGATCGCCTCTTGCATATTTTTTACTCTCACTCCACCCTTTAACTAAATGACAGAGTCTGACCAGTAGATGGTGCTTCTCTTTAGATCTTAATGTGCACAAATCATGACAGAAAGAATATTTAGTACAAATATTGATCTTTAAAAAGGAATTGAAGGGAACCAGCTAAGGGCCCATCAAGGAAAGTGGGGAAATTTTCAGTGGCTACTACTGTAAGATTTGCTATACAGCCTGAAACATCAGTTAATATGTTAACAAACATGAGTCTGTTTTTAGCCTGCTCCTATAGTACAAGCATGATGGAATAATACTGGTTATAATGGAGTACTGCCCAACCAGCCTGTACTTCACACCTACTCATTAACTCCACTCCGTAACAATGTTCCCTAATGAGTCAGGGAGCAGGAGCCAACCTTGTGCTGTTGTTGATGTTTCAAACCTTGGCAGAACATGTTTTAAACAACTCAGTGTTTTATCATCAAACTAGTCTATTACACAGCTGTTCTTCTGGACTGTTTGAGTCAATCCTTTCCGCTCAGTAAAACCTCATAATGTCTAAGACTCATAAGAAAAACACCTGTTTATATCCAATGCAAATCAAAAAGAAGCAATTCCTTCACAAAACATTTCTAAAGCTTTACTGGCTTAATATCTGAATATTACAAACAGCCGTTCAAATTCATAGTCTGTTTGAGGAGCTATATATGTCTCAGAGTTCTTCTGCATGGCTGCGTGTTTCCTGGATGGGACGTTTTTTGTATCTCTGCTTCTGTCTCCTTGAACCCCAGGCGGCCTCAGCAGATGGCCGCTCACACTGAGTCTGGTTCTGCTGTTAAAAGGGAGTTTTTACCTCTCCACTGTCACTACAAGCATGCTTAGTGTGAGGGATTGCCTTTAAGTCAGTTCAATTCAGATTATTTCTATAGCCCCAATTCACAGCACATGTCATCTCAAAGTACTTTATAGTTTACCAGATCATCCAGTCAGATTGATTCAAAGTTTTCTATCTAAGGAAAACCAGATGATTGCATCAACTCGTTGATTTGAATCCACTCCCAGTGGAAAATGATGCAATGTAAGACTCTATGAAACATGGCAGACTTCTGGAAAAAATGCTCTGGACACAGAAATGATATGGCTCCGCCCTTCATTGATGATAAACTATAGAGTAGTACATACCTGTCCAACGGGCTACTAAATGTCTTTTACCAGACGTTATGAGGTTGATGGAGTTTTTAATGCATAGAAAGGTTATAGAAGTCATAGGAAGGAAGAGTCCTATAATTTAAATCAGCACTTTTACTGGATCAGATTCCCTTTTATGAGGCTAAAAGCTCATTAGCCACAGTGTTAGCACTGTACCAAAATCCCGGCTCCATCTGGCACCAAGACCCAATTATGGATCAAATATGCTTCACTTGCCTCAATTATACAGGTGCTGGTCATAAAATTAGAATATCATGAAAAAGTAGATTGATTTCAGTAATTCCATTTAAAAAGTGAAACTTGTATATTATATTCATACATTACATACAAACTCATATATTTCAGATGTTTATTTTGTTTAATTTTGATGATTACAAATGACAACAAATGAAAATCTCAAATTCATCATATCAGAAAATTAGAATATTACTGAAGACCAATAAAAACAAAGGATTTATAGAAATGTTGGCCAACTGAAAAGTATGAACATGAAAAGTATGAGCATGTACAGCACTCAGTATTTAGTTGGGCCTCCTTTGGCCTGTATTACTGCAGCAATGCGGCGTGGCATGGAGTCGATCAGTCTGTGGCACTGCTCAGGTGTTATGATAGCCCAGGTTGCTCTAATAGTGGCTTTTAGCTCTTCTGAATTGTTGGGTCTGGTGTATTGCATTTTCTTCTTCACAATACCCCATAGATTTTCTATGGGGTTAAGGTCAGGAGAGTTTACTGGCCAATTAAGAACAGGGATACCATGGTCCTTCAACCAGGTACTGGTAGCTTTGGCACTGTGTGCAGGTGCCAAGTCCTGTTGGAAAATGAAATCTGCATCTCCAAAAAGTTGGTCAGCTGCAGGAAGCATGAAGTGCTCTAAAACTTCCTGGTATGTGGCTGCGTTGACCCTGGACCTCAGAAAACACAATGGACCAACACCAGCAGATGACATGGCACCCCAAACCATCACTGACTGTGGAAACTTTACACTGGACTTCAAGCAACGTGGATGAAGTGCCTCTCTTCTTTTCCTCCTGACTCTGGGACCTTGATTTCCACAGGAAATGCAAAATTTACTTTCATCAGAGAACATGACTTTGGACCACTCACCAGCAGTCCAGTCCTGTTTCTCTTTAGCCCAGGCAAGAAGCTTCTGACGCTGTCTGTGGTTCAAGAGTGGCTTGACACAAGGAATGCGACAGCAGAAACCCATGTCTTTCATACGTCTGTGTGTGGTGGTTCTTGAAGCACTCACTCCAGCTGCAGTCCACTCTTTGTGAATCTCCCCCACATTTTTGAATGGGTTTTGTTTCACAATCCTCTCCAGGGTGCGGTTATCTCTCTTGCTTGTACACTTTTTTCGACCACATCTTTTCCTTCCCTTCGCCTCTCTATTAATGTGCTTGGACACTGAGCTCTGTGAACAGCCAGCCTCTTTAGCGATGACCTTTTGTGTCTTGCCCTCCTTGTGCAAGGTGTCGATGGTCGTCTTTTGGACAACTGTCAAGTCAGCAGTCTTCCCCATGATTGTGTAGCCTATAGAACTAGACTGAAAGACCATTTAAAGGCTTTTGCAGGTGGTTTGAGTTAATTAGCTGATTAGAGTGTGGCACCAGGGGCCATCAATTTTGAACCTTTTCACAATATTCTAATTTTCTGATATGATGAATTTGAGATTTTCATTTGTTGTCATTTGTAATCATCAAAATTAAACAAAATAAACATCTGAAATATATGAGTTTGTATGTAATGTATGAATATAATATACAAGTTTCACTTTTTAAATGGAATTACTGAAATCAATCTACTTTTTCATGATATTCTAATTTTATGACCAGCACCTGTAGTAAAGATGTTGATAAAAACAATCTGAGTTGTCTGCTTGTACTGTTCATCTAAAGTAATTAGATTTCCTTGTTTAAACACAAACAGTTCAGACATAAGCCCTATTTACACTACCGAAACGTACCTTCTTCGCCTGACTCTCCACAAACTTCCTGAATGTTACAGGCGCCATCATGATGGTTTGTTTGTTTACCTCTAGAGAGCAGTAGTACCGTAGATCACCACTAGGAGGTGAGGAACCATGCTAGAGCTGTGTTTAAACGGTCGTAAGCAACCGAGCTCAGCAGCACCATTATACTGGTACCACAGCGCTGCATGGAGACCTGATAATTGTGGAGCTACTCTGGGTTTATTTCAGTTGTATGTTGTCAGGTGGAAGTTGCTACAGGTTTGTCTCTTCTTCTCTACAGTTATGCATGCAGTACTGGCCGGAGAAGAACTCGTGCTGTTATGGTCCGATCCAGGTGGAGTTCATATCAGCAGACATAGACGAAGACATCATCAACCGGATCTTCAGGATCTGCAACATGGCTCGGGTATCAGAAACTTCCTTCTTCTGCAGCGGTTTCCCTGAACAGGCGGAGGTTTTTAAGGAACCTCCCCCATAAAAAAACTCGGTTTAAAGAAATCCATGCTCAAAATTAATTCTAGCTTAATGCTCTCATTAAGCCAGAAAAAAGAAAGAAAAAAAACTGTAATTTCAGGTGTTTTATAAGAAAAGGGAGTCAGGACATTGTCTATATACCAAACCGAACAATTGTTGTTCTCTGCTTCAAAAACAGTTTAGATTTTAAAATGGAACATTTTTTTTATTTTATTCAAAAATTCAATGTATAACATGGATGCATAAACACCTCATTTTATTTCGGTGTTAAATTCTGTTTAAAGTAACAGATTAGAACTAAAAATGTCTCTGGACCGTAGTGATTTTTAATTGGTCACCCCTGCACTAGGCCAGCTCCTCCTCGTTACGGACATGAGATCCAGTAAACGGGGATGGTCCTGACCCCGAGGTGGGCTGAGGCTTAGAAATAAGAGTTTATAGATAAAAGGAAACAATTTTATTTGATGAGAAACTGATTCCAGGTTAGTCATTTATGCAGCATTGAAAGCTGATCTGTGGGAGAACTTTGTTCTCCTTGATTGACTTTTGAAAGGACATTTTTTATGAGGAGACTCTTTGTCTTACCTTTTGTTTCTTTCCGACTGTCTCGCTTCTTTTTGTTACTCCCTTCTCATCTCATTTTCTCGCCCATCCATGACGGTACAACTCCAGTGCTGCCCTCTCGTCTGTGAGCTCCTATAGTGCTTAGTGAACTCCTCTCCCACCTCCCCTCCATATTCTCGCTCTCTCTCCTTCAAACACATCACCAGTGTAGTGTGAAATGGCTTATATCACCGCCATAACAGCACATCTCACTCTGCCCGAGTCTGAAGCACCAACCACTAAGCCGTCAAATGAGGGAAACTGTGAAAGAGGGGAAATGAGAAAAAAAGAAAAATAGGTATAAATCTAAAAACGAGTCAGAAAAAAAGCAGAGGAAAGAAAAAGGTGGAAGAAATGAAATTAGGATAAGAAAGAAAACACAGCAGATGTGCAGAAAGATTAGAAAGAAATTTATCCTTTTTCGTAATACATCTAACACTGAAATATAAAGCCCAGTTTTTAATATAATGCCAATATTTATTAGGGAGAAACTTCACAGGAAGCGTTTATTCGCTGTAAAAAAAAAGTGTTAGAAGTACGAGTATCAGAGCTGAATTGTCGGGTTGGGTGGAGGTATGAGCAGGACCCGAATGCAGAGACTAAAGCTGAAGTGGTTTCTTGCAGATTTAATAGCAAAAGGGTAACAGAAGCAAGAATCCACAAAATCCAAAAATACTGGGACCCAGGAATGCTCACAACAAAGGGGCAAATAAATGACAACAAACCAGCAACAGTGACTGAGCAGGAGGTGCATATTAGAGACTGACATTTTTTCGGGAATCCCATGGGTCACGGGATTCCCGTGGGATTCCCGTGGGATGGGAGTCAGTATTAGTAACGATCACATGATTGGGACGGTACAGGATTAAACATTAACGGGAGCAAACCGGTAATAACTAAAAAAAAAAACTAGGATCAATGGCAAAAAATAAAATAAAATAGAAAGAAAAAAAATCCAGTACTGGCCCGGCGCCGCCATTTTGTAATTTTTTTCCTTTAAGCCTACACTATAATGCGAGTCAAAAAAACTACACCACCCAAAAACCAACAGGATTCCGCTCTGAGTTTTTCACCCGCGCTCAAAAACAACAAGAATGGGGCTCTGTTCGAAAACCTGGGCTGCATCCTCCAAGGACGCGGTCTACTTAGACTGGATCCTTTGAAGTCCGTGAAAATAAGGAGACCGGAAGAGTTTTGGCTGTGAATTCGACCAGGTCTACCCTTCAGCGGGTTTTATCGCCGTAAGGTCTGTTGCTTAGCAACCGCGAAAGTTGACACACAAAGCAGGAAAAGAATGAAAACCGAAGTTTCCAAAACTGTTTGTTTATTTATTTCTTTTTTATTGTAAAGTGAACAAAGACTGATGAGAATCCAGAGTGGAATAAAGGTTCCAACCACCGGGAGCAGGATCAAATCAAATGTAATGATAGAAACCTTACCCTTTGCTCACACTGGCTCCAGTGCGGTTACCGAGCCGACGGAGACCGCAACTCCCGCACACCCCCTCTCACACCGCCCTATTGACTACGGTGCGGTGCGGCTCTGCGGCTCCGGCAACAGGTCCGGAGATTTAACAGAAGTTCACTTGAGTTCACATAACTTCACGCGATAACACGGCCCAAATAAGGATATTTGCGACGCCGCAAGGATAGCTTTCTTGCTGAATTTTCTGCAGCGCCGGAGTGTCTCGGTAACCGCAGCCGGACAGCTCAGCAGCCGGTGAGAGAGGTTTACGTCTTTTTAATGACTTGGAATCACTGCGGCGCCGCACCCACCGCACCGCAACGGTAAGACCGGAGTAGGTGTGAGCCAGGGGTGAGTCAGTTAAATAACCTGCTGCTGTCATTCTGCACATCTCTGATGTTGCTGCTATTTTCAAATATCCATCACTTTAAAAATGTCCATAGCTGCATATTGGTTATTTATTCTCCAGTTTTATATTGTTAAAACACTTTACAGAATTGTATTTTTTTTTAACTCTTCCCTATTATGTTATTCTCATACATTTTTCTAAGGTCCACATTTGAGTGACCATTTTCAATAATCTTTCTGCTGCTGTAAATTTGCCCATTGTGGGACAGTAAAGGGATTTTCTATTCTTTTCTATAAAAGGGGTAGAAATATATAAGTAAATCTAAACAATGTATGTATTAAAAACATATCTGCAAAATCTCTAATATTCAACAACACAAAATATTTAGTTAAGCTTATTGTGCAAAACAGCAATAAAAAGATAAAACTCCTATCAGATTTATAGTCCCCTCTCTGCAGATCTATTACAGCCAAACTCATTTACACAGTAACAGATTAAAACCTTTAGATAAATCAAACATTACCGTCACATATCTGACTTAATAACCATTAAAACAACTATTTTCATTTATTTCAGACGGAACTATTCACAGACTGGATTATATTAAACTGAACTTCCAATTTTCACCACTGTTCGGCGCCAAGTAACCTTTCCTCTGATCACGGCTTGCTTGGTCTCGCAATGAATCCTGGGTAAACCAAGGATAGCGAGGATACATCAACACCCGTCCTTCAAATCGGGCAAAAAGAAGGACGCATTTTAAGGCCGCATAACGAGGACTCTTGGAATCCGATCAGACCTCAGCGCCGCACTATGACGTAATCGTACTTCGAATCTGGCCTTCTAAGGACGCGTCCTAGGTTTTTGAACAGAGCATGGGAGTGGTGCGGGAGCGGGAGTCATTCTGAATGGGAGTGGGAGTAATTTCACCAGGAGTGGGACGGGACAGGATTTAGATTTCTACTCTGGCCCGGGATCGGGACGGGACACAATTTTTTTCTGTGGGAGTGGGACGGGACAGGAGTGAAAATCCACTCCCGTGTCAGTCTCTAGTGTATATATGGAAGAGAAAAACAAGGACCAGACTAATCAGCAGATTGGGAGCAGGTGTGAACAGAGGAGTCTAGAAGGGAGCTAGGAGAAGGAGACTGACATAAGAGGGCAACAAGAAATACCCAAGAACTTAAACACAATCAAAAATAACTAGAATAACACAAATGGTAATAAAACCAATGAAAACTCAAAGATAAAACTTAAACACAACCAAAACCATGACATAAATGCACTCCAATGGTGCGCTCACACCCAGCGCTAATCCAGCTAATAAAGCGAGGGATTTAGACACACAGTAGTAACTTGATAGGAAAGGGACAAGGTGCACAAGTGCAATCGCCCTACTAACCCAACCCCCCTCTACAGTGGTGAGGCCACGCTATATGTCTGGTCAGCAAGGCATAACCAATGGATCATTATTTATACCTAAAACTAATTCATTTGCGGTGATTTAATGAATTAAGCGTTAATCAGTAGAAAAGAAATAATTTCCGTTGCGATCACTGATTTTTGGAGCGGCCATTTTTGCCCATATACAATAACACCTCCCTCCTGCCATCTTCCGGCAGTGACGTCACGGTGCAGTAAGCCTAGCGCCATTCTCCCCGCTTTACAAGCAAAATCAATGGGAACTACTAGACACATCTGCAATCAACAACAATTATTGAAGATTTCCAGAGGACTTCACCATTGAAATTCACCAGAGCTATAGTGAAACTGACAATGCCCACGTGCATGGCAGCTGGATGCTGGAATACATCGGGTAGAAGTGGAAAAAAAAAAAATTTGTTATTTCACCTTTCCGATTCCCGATCCTCCACGGACGGGTTCGTCGTTGGATTGCCAACTTGAAGAGGGAGGATTTGCCATTGAACGTCTGGCCAGAGAAAAAAAAGTAATATGTAGCCAACATTTGGAAGAAGAATGTTTTCAAGATGATTTTGATGGCCAGGACTACCCGTTTGCCCCCCCCCCTGTCAGCCGGTGTGCAAAGTAATGTGATGATGCTGCTGAACCAAGGATGAACTGTTTCAGTACTTACCTGAGCTGCCAGCATAGAAATGAAGTAGCACTAATTCAATTCAATTCAGTTTATTTATATAGCGCCAAATTCACAACACATGTCATCTCAAGGCACTTTACAGTTCAACCAGATCATACAGTCAAATTGATACAAAGTTTTCTATCTAAGGAAAACCAGTTGATTGCTATATTGCTATATATACACTATATTGCCAAAAGTATTTGCTCACCTGCCTTGACTCACATATGAGCTTAAGTGACATCCCGTTCCTAATCCATAGGGTTCAATATGACGTCGGTCCACCCTTTGCAGCTAGAACAGCTTCAACTCTTCTGGGAAGGCTGTCCACAAGGTTTAGGAGTGTGTTTATGGGAATTTTTGACCATTCTTCCAGAAGCGCATTTGTGAGGTCGCACACTGATGTTGGACGAGAAGGCCTGGCTCTCAGTCTCCGCTCTAATTCATCCCAAAGGTGTTCTATCGGGTTGAGGTCAGGACTCTGTGCAGGCCAGTCAAGTTCATCCACACCAGACTCTGTCATCCATGTCTTTATGGACCTTGCTTTGTGCACTGGTGCACAGTCATGTTGGAAGAGGAAGGGGCCAGCTCCAAACTGTTCCCACAAAGTTGGGAGCATGGAATTGTCCAAAATGTCTTGGTATGCTGAAGCATTCAGAGTTCCTTTCACTGGAACTAAGGGGCCAAGCCCAGCTCCTGAAAAACAACCCCACACCATAATCCCCCCTCCACCAAACTTTACACTTGGCACAATGCAGTCAGACAAGTACCGTTCTCCTGGCAACCGCCAAACCCAGACCCGTCCATCAGATTGCCAGATGGAGAAGCGCGATTCGTCACTCCAGAGAACGCGTCTCCACTGCTCTAGAGTCCAGTGGCGGCGTGCTTTACACCACCGCATCCGACGCTTTGCATTGCACTTGGTTATGTATGGCTTGGATGCAGCTGCTCGACCATGGAAACCCATTCCATGAAGCTCTCTGCGCACTGTTCTTGAGCTAATCTGAAGGCCACATGAAGTTTGGAGGTCTGTAGTGATTGACTCTGCAGAAAGTTGGCGACCTCTTCGCACTATGCGCTTCAGCATCCGCTGACCCCGCTCCGTCAGTTTACGTGGCCTACCACTTCGTGGCTGAGTTGCTGTCGTTCCCAAACACTTCCATTTTCTTATAATACAGCTGACAGTTGACTGTGGAATATTTAGGAGCGAGGAAATTTCACGACTGGATTTGTTGCACAGGTGGCATCCTATCACAGTTCCACGCTGGAATTCACTGAGCTCCTGAGAGCGACCCATTCTTTCACAAATGTTTGTAAAAACAGTCTGCATGCCTAGGTGCTTGAATTTATACACCTGTGGCCATGGAAGTGATTGGAACACCTGATTCCAATAATTTGGATGGGTGAGCAAATACTTTTGGCAATATAGTGTACTATAGTATTAGTCCAACAGAGATGGTGTTGGACTAATACTATAACTATTACCTGACTGGGGACATTCCAGGAAATTAAAACATGATTGATGAGACCAAACAGGAGACACCCATCAACCGCATATAACAATATTCTCCCAAAGAAATATAATGAAAATTAGCATTCAGAAATAAATCAGATTCCTCTTTCTCACTTTCTCTTTTCAGCCATTTTTCCAGCTTGTTTTGACGTTTTAGATCCAGACTGATTTTCTGAAACTGATCCTGTATTGTGTGATTTGTTGTAATAGTCTTTTGTTGCAACGCTTTTCTTCGCAGCCACAGGATGGTTACCGCCTAGTGCAGCACTTCCAGTTCATTGGCTGGCCCGCCTACAGGGACACGCCCCTTTCCAAGCGCTCCATCCTCCAGCTGGTGAGGAGGTTGGCCAAGTGGCAGGAGCAGTACGACGGAGGCGACGGGAGGACAGTGGTCCACTGCCTGTGAGTGGAGTGAATAGTTACTGATCCCATCAAATGGGTCACCAAACACACATTGGAACATTTTATATACTATTAATAATAAACATGATACATTATCAACCTCTGAGGTCTGAACCAACACAGCTTACAGGGGAGATTATTACAGCATTAGTAAAATCCATTTCAAAATAATGCAATTTATAAAACTCAAAACAGAAATGTTTAGAAATGAAAACATGGTTTGAAAAGAATAAAAATGTATGTAAATCTCTGTGGATTCGAGACGGACGCTATGCAGAATGCTGTACGAAAAGCAAAATGTTTTCTACAGTTTCTGATTACTCTTCTTCTTCTTTTAGTGTTTTATGGCAGTTGGCTAACTAGTTAATGTGCATTACCACCACCAAATGATAAGGAGTTAAACAAGGAAACAGGAAACAAGACTCACCCCCAGAAAAATATAAAATATTAAAAAACTTTATATTTTCCTAACTGTTTAATTTAACTCAACATGATTAATACTAAATCAAATTCTTCTTTGTTATTTCTAATTTATCTTGACGTTTTTCGTCACTCTGCAATTTTCTGATGGTCCTACTCGTTTTCCCATCATGCTTTTAACCGTTTCCCAGTTTAAATTTCTAACGTCAGGATACTTTTCTGCAGCTTTCAGTATTATTTAGATTTTTTTCAGTTTTCTCTGTTGTCTGAGCAGCAGAATTGATCACTTCTACCATGAAAAGTACAAAATCTTTCTTTTTTTTACAATCAATGAATCTTCTGCAGTTTTGGGACACTGCTCCAGAGGTTTGAACTTGTCATTTGCTTAAAATTGTAGGGAAATCATATTTAAATGTCAAATCGTTCTGGCTTAAACATGTATATAAATGTACTCTTTATCAGACTATATTGTCCCAAAAGTTAGAACATTTCTGTAAAATAAAAAAATTCTGTCTTAAAATCAGTTTTTTTCCTTTATCTTATGCACCCCAGTAAGTTATACGTCAGCCTGAACACCTAAATTCGGCCAATCAGATATCAATGGTCATCTGTCAATCAAATTTTTTTGGTCATAGCATCTTGATTCTTATGTTGCAGCTAATATACGCAACGGTTGAAATAAGAAACAAGAATCATTTACTTTCCTATTGAGTTCCGTCCCAATGACGTGAGGAGAGCTCTCTGTCATGATTGGTTTAAATTCAAACCCACATGCAGAACACAACGGAGGCTGGGTAAAAGTTTAACAGAGTTTATTTAAGATATTGACACACAAAACATGAACTGGATCTGGAACAGGTCTGGGTTGGGTTCACTGAAGTCTGCAGAGATGATAGTTTGATTAGCTGGGCAGGCAGATGATTAAAGAGTCCTTTAGATAATTCTGATTCTACCTTGACAGGGTCCAGGTTTCTCTTGTGAGAGAGGGAACCGTTGGGTCCAGAGACTGTTGGTTCAGCAGAGTACACAAGCAGCTGCAGCGTCTAGCTTCTGACTTTGAATGGCAGACCTTGATCAGAGTTTCCAGCTCTTCACAGAGAGCAGCAGGGGAAATCCAAATAGGAATCTTCAGGTTTGGCTCACCAGGGCTGGAAGGCAGGTTAAGCTCACCCAGAGCTTCAGGCTTGAGACAGATTTCCTGTGAGCAAAGACAGGGGAAGGTTAGAACCATTTTTCTCACTTAGAGACAACTTAGATTCTTTCAGGTAACAGAGGCTCAGGTTGCTAACCAAACTAAGGTCAACACTGCGGCGTTGAAGGAAGGTCTGGCAATTGCTTATAAAGGGAAGGTCTCCTGATGAGTAGATGCGTCTCAGGTGTGCTGGAGGTCTCCAGCCCAGGAGAGCCACAGCGCACTCTGCTGGTGGAAGGTGGTACATCCCCAGATCCCAACAGTAACCCAGTCCCTAAAAGAAAATAAAAAACAGAAGAGGATCCTCGGCGCCCTCTGGTGGGCAAGCCTCAGGATCCCAACAGAGTCCCCCCCTCAAGGGCGGATTCCAGACGCCCTCAGAACAGTCCATAAAAAAAAAAGCAAACAAAAAACAACCCACCCAGGGGGAGCGGAGGGGGAAACAGGCCAGGAGGACAAAAAACAAAAACTGAGTCCAGAACAAATAACGATCCACTTACGGTGGATGAAAGCAAAAGAAATCCCAGATGATTTCTTAGGCAGAGTCTCAGGTGGCCGGCCGTGGGACCGGCAGCGGGACAGAGTCTCAGGTGGCCGGCCGTGGGACAGGCAGCGGGGCAGAGTCTCAGGTGGCCGGCCGTGGGGCCGGCAGCGGGGCAGAGTCTCAGGTGGCCGGCCGTGGGGCCGGCAGCGGGGCAGAGTCTCAAGGTGGCCGGCCGTGGGACCGAAGGCATGGCCGACGTTCCGGGGGCCGGCTGCGGGGCCCGAGGCGTGGCAGGAGTTCTGAAGGTCGGCCGTTGGGACGGAGGCGAGGCCGATTCTCAGGGGGCCTGCCGTTGGGCCGGAGGCAAGGCAGTTGTTCAGGAGGCCTGCCGCGAGGCCGGTGCTCCGAAGCTCGACTGCAGGCTCGAAGACGTGGCTGAAGTTTAGGAGGCCTGCAGTTGGACTGGAGACGAGACAGATGCTCAGGGGGCCGACCGCGGGGCAGAAGGCGAGGCTGGCGCTCCGGAGGCCTATCGCGGGGCTGGAGACGAAGCAGCGTCTTAGGAGGACCAACGCCGGGCCAGAAGTAAGGCAGAGGTTCTGGAGGCCGGCCGAGGGTCCGGCAACGGAGCAGAGTCTTAGATGGCCGGCTGCGGGGTCGGAGGCGAAACTGACGCTCTGGGGGTCTGCCGCGGGGCCGAAGGTGAAGCTGACGATCAAGAGGTCGACCGTGGGGCCGGAGGCGAAGCAGCTTCTCAGGAGGATGACGCCCCAATTTCAGTAGGTAGCCCCATGGGGTACCCCGTCCCCTCTTCAGCGGCTCTGGAACAGGCTCAGAGGTGACCGCCGACTGCGGCTCCTGGACTGGAACAGGCTCTGAGGAGACCGCCGACTGCGGCTCCTGGACTGGAACAGGCTCTGAGGAGACCGCCGACTGCGGCTCCTGGACTGGAACAGGCTCTGAGGAGACCGCCGACTGCGGCTCCTGGACTAGAACAGGCTCACTCTCCATGCAAAGCATTCTGGGATATATCTGCCTCTTCTGAGCCCTTTCTTTTCTTGTCATACATTCGTAGACACTTTTTCTCTTACGACCCTCTGCCGTTTTCATAGAACCGCAGTGAAAAAGGTTAGCTTCAATGACTGTATGAAAGCGTAGCTCACCACAGATTTACACTTGAAAGTGCGCATGCGCAGAAAAATATAGCTAACGGAGCGAGCACGCAGAACGGCCCTACATAACAATAATTGACAGTTAGGAGGACCACTTATTTAGATGATCCACCCGGAAATATAAGATCCTCCTATATACCTTTAAGTGTTTTTGACGCCCAAAAGATGTTTAGACTGAACGCACCATTACAAATGTGAATAAAACTGTTGCAATTCTGCTCATTTCAAAAATGCTAATTTCAAAATTGGTATTTACGTTAAATAAGAAATACACTTAAAATTGTCTGTTCACGTCGTAACTCTGAAACATGGCAGCGGCGGATGTAAACACATGAAACTGCAAATTATTATTAAGTAATTACAATTTGTGTGATTTAATGTTTAATGGAAACACAGCTGATATCACATTTAATCAGGCTGATCACAAAGCTGATCCTAGTCTTGGGTAAATTGAAACTTGAATTGAGAATTTAAAGCCTGATATTTGTCCTTTAGGGAAACCAGCAGAACAAGGAGACTGAGTCGCTCAGTTTGGCTGATTCTGCTATAACATTCTAGTGTTGAAACATTGATTTTCTGAGCTATGACATTTTCCATCTGTGCAAAAATCAGTGTTTAAAAAAAAGAAATTATCTCTGCTATTGACTGACTGATACTGCTTCACATTACTTCAACTTAAAAGCAATAAAAAAAACGTTAAACGTAACTTTAATTCTTTTTGTTCAGAAAAGCTGTTTACAAACTTGGTCCTGGTTCATTTAACAGCAATTTCATCCTTATGCACCGCTTTTAAAAAATAAAAATCCTAATCTCCTGAGCCAACACTGCAGCAAATTACACAGATCATTTATCTTTAGTGTTTGGAGGTGCTTCAGTTGTTGTGTTAGAGCTCATGCAGTAAAACAATCCTTCAATGTCCACTTTTCAAATTTATAACACTGTTGGTAACAGGCTGATTACACACAGCCGAAGCCGCGGACGCCGCTGAGCTCTATAAAACCTCCATCTGAGCAGAACAAATGACGAGCTAAAACAGAAGCTGTAAAATATTTAGTTAGCAGATTAAACGAACCCCAACAGGAAAACACACTCTCCAAATATCTCCAAATATTCCCTGAATCACATCTGCTTCTCACAGACAAGATCCTCCAATTAAAAATCACTAAACCAATCAGACTGGGCAGGATTTGGTTAATAGGAGGGGGAGTACCTGCTGTCAGATGTCATTAATTAAATAATTTAACATAAAATCTATAAGATTTGGTATAAATGCATCACATCTTTATTCCACTAATTCAAATCATAGGGAAGTCATATTAAATGTTAAATCATTCTGGCTTAAACATATATATAAATATACTCTTTATCAGGCCATATTGTCCCAAAAGTTAGAAAATTTCTATATTTTTTTTTACTCCTCTCTTAAAATCTTTTTTTTTCGTTATCTTATGCAGGGCAGTTAGTTATGCGTCAGCCTGAACACCTAAATTCAGCCAATCATATATCAACGGTCATCTGTCAATCAAATTTTTTCGGTCATAGCATCTTGATTCATATGTTGCAGATAATATACGCAACGGTTGAAATCAGAATCCTTTCCTTTCCCATTGACTTGCGTCCCAGTGTTCACGGGGATGGACATCTGTGTCTTCAGCAGGCGTAGATCTAACAGAACTGGCAGCGTTGCGAGGCAAGGGCTCAAACATGTACGGCTGGAAGCCTTCTACACCAAACCAAGCTTCTGCCGCCCTGGCGTCCTCTTCCACAACATCTTCGTCCCCGCTTTCCTCCTCTAAATAAAAAATGGATGACGGAGGAGACTCATCCACGACCTCCGACACTAAACTCTCCTCCTCTTGCATGTTTCCACTGTCCATAGCGTTCCTTGTCAGTGTCATTTCTAAGTCACCAATTTAGTGCTACTTGGTCCCAATGGAATTTCCCATTGGGAACCTACTAGCACTAAGTTGCCAACTGGTTAGCCACGATGCTTCCGACAAACCGGCCACAATCAAACTTGCTTGCAAACCTTCAGCCACAACGATGACTTTAAACTTGAGTTTGTCACTGGCTGGACTTTCACTTCCAATTAAATGCGTCTTAAAATCATAAAACACAAACCAAAGAAAGAGAGGCAATAATATTAATAATACGTTATATTCATGTAATAACACATGTTCTTCAGGATATTCTACAAATTGATAGTTTTCGTTTAGGCTCCTATTGTGTTAAATATGAACCTGGAAGCTCCATTCCACTACTTTCATCACCTGAGGGGAGATAAAAGGTAAAAACTGTTGAATTAAACAGTTTTCAATAGATGAGCAAACTTGGCTGCTAAGCGTTGAAAAGTGTCCAGGAAGGACCAAGGAATGTCACGCTGGTGATGACTGGTTCTCAGTCTTCCAGGTCATAGTCCTTACATTTTTCAGTGTGACTATGACCTGAATGAATGAGGTTCCATTTCTCTTGTCTAATATTAAGTTATGCTATTTATCCAGTGAAAAATGTTTGTTTCACCTGCAAGGCTGAGACAATATCTGAGTGAGGGTGGTTTTAAACAAAACAGACTTGTTCCCACGACAAGCCAAATTGTTTCTCCAGGTTTGTTTAAGTGTGTGTAATTTGTTTTGACTCAGAAACAACCTTCGCAGCTTTTTAACCAACATAAGTAAGTCAGAACAGGGCTGATTACTGTGCCGTAAGGGCCGTATGATGAACTGTTCTCTCTTTGCAAAGGTATAAAAATAAAGTGCCGACTGAGGGAAATCCATCAATCTCCATTTATTTAAATGGGGTAAATAGTTAATTACTTTTTTCCCAGTAAAACCTTCACCAACATATTGCACTTTTGGAATTGCATTTTGGGAAACAAACACTCAGAGTATGAGAAAATGCTTACAAAACTTGCAGATTATAGGAACCATCTTTTTTCGGAGGGAATGTTGTTCCATTATCATTCCAAGCAAAGAACGTGCTTTGTAAATTGAAATAAAATTAAAAAAATGCAATCCAGAGATGACATTTTGAAAATCATTTGAAATAAAGAGTTTATAAATAAAAACTTTGCTGTTTTTGTCACATTACTTATTTTTATTTTTACATTTTTCTTTTCAATTTCTTTTTCAAAAGAAAAAAAATTGTAGGTGTTATATATAATTTATATTTTATATACAATTTTGTTTTTACAATCTTTTTTTCACTTTTTTTTCTCAGATTTCTCTTTTAAAAGTTTGTTGAAGTGAAGAGAATGTGATCCTTGAAACACAATTTGAAAAGAGAGCAATTCATCAAACTACAAAATAAAATTGAACAAATTTTGAAAATTTGTTAAAAAATAATAATAATAAACTTAAACAAAACGTGTTACAGATATAAAATATTTTAAACAAAATTTGGATTTTTTCCATCAATTGAATTGAAAAATAAACTTTAAAAAAAGAATCGATTGAAAGAAAATCTGAGAAAATAAAAAAATTACTCTCAAAACCTTTTTTGATTAAAACACTTTGCAAAGTTTCATATTTGAATATATATATCTATTTTTTTTTTCAAATTTTAATTGACAAAATATGTTTTTTGCTTGCAACAGTAATGGACCAAAATCTATTTTATCAGAATGTGGATGAGTGACACAAAGATGGCAGGCGGAGCGATAAAATGGCACTTTATTTAGGCTTTTAAATTGAAAATAAGGTTTATAGATTTTCATGAACTATAAAATAAGCTTCAAATCAGACATAAAAAATTTATTTATTTAGATTATTTTTGTTGCATGAGTGAATCCCGGCATGTGAAGAGGAGCGGTTCTCTCATGATGATGTCACACCCTAGACTAAGCCAATAGCAAAGATTTGCTGTAGTGACCCATTTTAACCCAAAGAGGGCGCCAAAAAGGCACTTTCGGACACAAAAGCAGGACACAAAGTGGCTGTAAATTGTTAATACAAAGCCAGGGAGCGTTAGACAGCATTTAAACTTACATCTGTTTACAGTTTTTCAGTAAAACATTTAAAATTTGGGGGGTGAGTCGTTCTTTAATGTTACTTGTTGAATAAAAGTAGTCATGGACCTACTGTGAGTCTGATACCTTATTTAAAGATTTAAACACAGGATGAAGTTATTTTGTTGATTTAAAGATAACCCATTGTAAACATTGGACATGGATGTTAGAAAATACGCCCAAACTTGAAAATGTGTATTAATCTTTTTTATGTACTACATTTGGATCTACATCCACTCAGTTCAGTTTGGTTTCTTTTAAGCATTAATCAGAGATTCTGGTTCAGGACCTTTGGTTGTTTTGCTAAAGACCATTTGGCGCATCCAAAAACCAACAGTCAACATTAGTAAAGAAACAATAATATTCATAAGTTCTTATGTCTGGGAGCTAATGACAGGCCTAAATAACAATCCAAACCCAAGGAACGCTTTGCAGATAACATTCTGTGCGCCTTTAATTAGATCTTTAGTTCAGCAACTTTAAATCTATACAGGCAAAAATTACTGGACTTTTCTCATACTCTCATTAAACGAGGAAAGTTATTCAGCTACTCTGACCCAAGCAGCCACTGGAGTCCTGACCTGTTTTAAATCACATCAGCTTTCCTGCCATCTTTTCCTCACTAACTACTTTTGTCATATTAATGTCTTTTAACCCAAAGGTATATCTGACAGCCCTCATATTAAATGCATCTTACATTGTATTGTTCTCCATCACATTTATGTAAATTTGGAGGCCAAAGAAAGAAATAGAAAAGCTAAGCATCTTAAATCTGGTCTCAAAGCAATAACTGTCTGAGGAGGTGATGCTTTCAAAATCAGATATATAAAAAAAAAAACTGACATATACTGCATAACAAAAAGATAACATATAATAATGGTGCATTTTCTTTCAAAATACCTTTAAGAATCACTGTACAAGATCATAAAAAAAGAACAGCAAAGAGGCAGGGGGAGAGATGAGAGGGGTATAATGTTGAGGCTTTCATACAGGTGCTGGTCATAAAATTAGAATATCATGAAAAAGTAGATTGATTTCAGTAATTCCATTTAAAAAGTGAAACTTGTATATTATATTCATACATTACATACAAACTCATATATTTCAGATGTTTATTTTGTTTAATTTTGATGATTACAAATGACAACAAATGAAAATCTCAAATTCATCATATCAGAAAATTAGAATATTGTGAAAAGGTTCAAAATTGATGGCCCCTGGTGCCACACTCTAATCAGCTAATTAACTCAAACCACCTGCAAAAGCCTTTAAATGGTCTTTCAGTCTAGTTCTATAGGCTACACAATCATGGGGAAGACTGCTGACTTGACAGTTGTCCAAAAGACGACCATCGACACCTTGCACAAGGAGGGCAAGACACAAAAGGTCATCGCTAAAGAGGCTGGCTGTTCACAGAGCTCAGTGTCCAAGCACATTAATAGAGAGGCGAAGGGAAGGAAAAGATGTGGTCGAAAAAAGTGTACAAGCAAGAGAGATAACCGCACCCTGGAGAGGATTGTGAAACAAAACCCATTCAAAAATGTGGGGGAGATTCACAAAGAGTGGACTGCAGCTGGAGTGAGTGCTTCAAGAACCACCACACACAGACGTATGAAAGACATGGGTTTCTGCTGTCGCATTCCTTGTGTCAAGCCACTCTTGAACCACAGACAGCGTCAGAAGCGTCTTGCCTGGGCTAAAGAGAAACAGGACTGGACTGCTGGTGAGTGGTCCAAAGTCATGTTCTCTGATGAAAGTAAATTTTGCATTTCCTTTGGAAATCAAGGTCCCAGAGTCTGGAGGAAAAGAAGAGAGGCACTTCATCCACGTTGCTTGAAGTCCAGTGTAAAGTTTCCACAGTCAGTGATGGTTTGGGGTGCCATGTCATCTGCTGGTGTTGGTCCATTGTGTTTTCTGAGGTCCAGGGTCAACGCAGCCACATACCAGGAAGTTTTAGAGCACTTCATGCTTCCTGCAGCTGACCAACTTTTTGGAGATGCAGATTTCATTTTCCAACAGGACTTGGCACCTGCACACAGTGCCAAAGCTACCAGTACCTGGTTGAAGGACCATGGTATCCCTGTTCTTAATTGGCCAGCAAACTCTCCTGACCTTAACCCCATAGAAAATCTATGGGGTATTGTGAAGAAGAAGATGCAATACACCAGACCCAACAATTCAGAAGAGCTAAAAGCCACTATTAGAGCAACCTGGGCTATCATAACACCTGAGCAGTGCCACAGACTGATCGACTCCATGCCACGCCTCATTGCTGCAGTAATACAGGCCAAAGGAGGCCCAACTAAATACTGAGTGCTGTACATGCTCATACTTTTCATGTTCATACTTTTCATTTGGCCAACATTTCTATAAATCCTTTGTTTTTATTGGTCTTCAGTAATATTCTAATTTTCTGATATGATGAATTTGAGATTTTCATTTGTTGTCATTTGTAATCATCAAAATTAAACAAAATAAACATCTGAAATATATGAGTTTGTATGTAATGTATGAATATAATATACAAGTTTCACTTTTTAAATGGAATTACTGAAATCAATCTACTTTTTCATGATATTCTAATTTTATGACCAGCACCTGTAAAGATAGAGATGGGTATCATCTGCATAGCAGTGGAAGTGAAGATGGAACCAACGGAGGAGGTGATAAATAATAAAAAAGGAGCGGCCCCAGAACTGAGCCCTGTGGGATGCCACAGGTGATGGGAGAGGGGTTGGAATGGTGCGTTTTCAGTAGAATGAACTAAGAGAACTGTTTACATGTATGTTTAATACAATTATTCCTTATTTGTGCATATTAATTATGTTTTTGATAGAAATCCTTTCGCTAAAATGCCATCAGAACGCTTATAATATTAAGTATACTAAACATGGTTATCCTGAAGGTTGTTTGCCAGCGTTAAACGAGAAAATGAAAAACAGAATCATCAGACAAACGTTTTCGCTTTGCTGAAATGTTGTTTTCAATGCAGCATCAAAGCTTCTGTTTTTCTTTTCTTCTTGATAAACAAAACAACCTGCAGGTGCACTATTGCCACCAACTGGTAGGGAGTGCAATAGCTTCATCAGATGGTGGTAGATTCGTACTAACAAATATATGATTCCTACTACTGCAAAGTTCTAAACTTGTATTATCACATAAGGTTTGACAATAAGGAACGAATAGAAAACTTACAACTTTAGATGCCTACGCATACATTTTAATTTCCAGCTGAGGACTTCCAGAAAAGCTCCAACTTTTTTGGTTGTATTCTGAGTTTTGCTGAAAAGGAGCTTCGGTCTCATTTCTAATTTCCCGATTCCTTCTCCTCTGCAGCACTGGAGGAGGGCGTTCTGGAACATTTTGCGCCATCTGTAGCATCAACGAGATGATCCAGCAGCAGAACATTGTGGATGTTTTCCACACAGTCAAGACCCTGAGGAACAACAAGACCAACATGGTGGAAACAATGGTGAGAATCCATTTAGATCACAGACATCAGCTGAAAGCCAATAAGACTCTACAGCAGAGGTCACGGATTAGCGGACTGCGTTCTGGATCCAGACCCACCTGCTGGCTAATCCAGACCCAACCTGATATAAAATATTCATAAATTACCGCATGTTGTCCGTTGACAGTGTCTAATTTAACGTGCACCGCTTCTCCTGTTAATACGGTAAAGCCCTCCGCAGCGTCCACCACCAGGTTGCACATGATACAAATGTTCAAATGAGCTGCTGTCAGTCTGGGTTGCTGCTGCTGCTGCTGTTAGACACAGCAGGCAAACCTGTGGCAAGCCGGGCGATGGGAAAGAAGGAGAAGATGATGAGAAAAAGAGAGCAGAGAAAGTGTGGACTGCTGGAAGAACTGTGGTGAACTGATGAAAGAAAAGTGAAATGATGCTCAAAGATGACCCTGCACATTTAGAGGATGTTTGTCTCAACCTGCTGCTGTGAAGCAGGATTCTCCACCATGAACAGAATCAAAAATAAATCTGGATCCAGGCTCAAAATGAGCTCCTTGATATGTGCTTGAGAATGGCTTAGTCTCCATTCAAACCCAGGTTGAAAGCCTTGCAGGGCAGCCTAAAGCCCACTGCTCTCATTAAGACAGAAAAAAGAAGGGAAAAAAAACAAAGGGTCAGGTCAGGTGTTTTATAAAATATAAAATAATATATATATTTTTTAAATGTATAACATTGATGCATAAAAACCTCATTTTATTTTAATGTTAAATTCAGTTTAAAGTAACAGATTATAATTAAAACTGTCTCCAGACCTTTACTGGTTGATTATTTTCTTTATTCAGACCCAGCTGAGTTTTAATTGGTTACCCCTGCTCTAGATCTTTGTCCAGTCGCAACACTGAGTCATATCAAAGGGACCTTACAAATCAGAATAATTTATTATTTCCACTGAATGCTTTAGTTATTTCACATATTGAAAACTCAAAGAGGTCAAGCTAAATGGGCTCACGTGACGACTTCAAGGTAAAATGTCAGCAAAGAGAGAGGAATAGGTCAGAACATTGAGAAAGAATCAGCAGAGAAATGAAGTCAGTGTTTTTAGCATCCAAGGTTTTATATCCCAGCCTTTTTCACAAGCGATAAATGAACTTTCCTGTGCTTTTATAAGAGGTCAGAAGTTTATAAATGTTAGCATCTGACTGATGAGGGCTGGATTGGATTTGAGGAGGCGGGACCTTGCTCTTTAAACCCTCCTTTAAGCACCTAAACTGACTTAAATCCTTTCTTGTACCTCGAAGGTTACAATAAAGAAACTGTTTTATGAGATCACAATCCTTGGCCACAAATACCACAGTAAACTACAGAACAGAAAAACTAGGGTCCTCTCACCATTAGTGAAACAGACCGAAAAGCCAATTCTTCTTTCAGGCTTTGAATTCATTTTTTTTTTACTTCAAGTTATTACTTGACTTCATAAATTTTGTTAGGAGAAAAAATAGAAATACAAAATTATCCATATCCCTAGCATACATTATTTCACTGATTATTACCTTGGAAAATGAACCAACATCTTCTTAAAGACCCCAAAAAACTTTATTGAACAAATTTGAAATAACATTTCTATAATTCTCAATACATCAGTATCTATTATTGCTGTTTTTTGCACATCTTACAGATACAAAGAGGAAACGAAATGCAATGAGAGCTGTTTTATCCCTTCTATTTTCAAAACTTCACTCAGTTATGTATAACTGTTATTAGATTCATTTTTATGCCCCATATAATTATGTTTACATGTATGGTTAATACAACTATTCCTTATTTCTGCACATTAAATATGTTTTTGATAAAAAAAAACTTTCGCTAAAATGCCATCAGAATGCTTATAATATTTCATTTAATCTAGCAACTTTGGCAGCAACATCTAAAAGCAGCGAACTCTGCTCTCCAGAGCGAGTAGATTGTAACCTCGCCTCCTGCTCTCCTCTATCTTGTCTGCTGTCATGATTCATGCAGCTATTATTGAATCCAAATGAAAAATGGAGAACAGATAAGCAGATCATGGCTTGTCTACAGTGAAAAGAAGGACTGGGTTATTTACTTTTGCCTTTTTGCAAACACAGGAAGGAGCAATCAGCTAAGTGAGCTTAGTGCTTGGAAAAAAATCTTTCATTTCTTTTGAGACAGCCTGAAAAGTCAGCTGAGTACAAAACTGTCAGGATTTGTTTGAGGGTTGTGGACCCAAAAGCAGAGGCAGGAAGGCAGAGATGAATTTATGGTAGATTTAATAAGGAGTAACTGAAAAAACAAAATCCAAACAAACAAGAAACCAGGAATCCAAAATTCAAAACATGAAAAAATAAGTAGAAAACAAAGCAGAAAACAATGGAGACATCAGGGAATCAAAACTCAAGAGGAAGGCTCAGAGAGACGAAGTTGGACTCTGAATGACGAGGTAGACGATTTATGACAAGGACCCAGCAAAGAGGAACTGAAGAAAGAGGGTTTTTAAAGGAGACTGAGACAAAGAGAGGGCTAATGCGGAAACTGGGAGCAGGTGTGCACAGAACAAAAGAGGGAAAGAGCTAGGGAGAAAGGAGAACATAAGAGGGCAGCAGAGAGCAACAAAAAGAAACCTGGAAGACTGGAAATATCAACAAAATAATAATTAAATTACTAGGACTACAAGAAATGGAGAAAAGAAAACTAAACACTCAAAAGAAAACATAACAGAACCCAGACTAGGACAGTAACTGGAAAAAAACAAAGAACACAGCAAAATAAAAATAAAACCACTAACACTAGAAAACAAGGAGCAAAGTAAGACTGAACACTAAAAAGAAAAATATAACAGAACCAAGACTAAGACAGTAACTGAGAAAAGAAACTAAGAATTAACCCACTAAAACTAGAAAACAAGGAGCAAAGCAAAACTGGATACTCAAAAGAAAAACATAACAGAAACAGAAACCTGACAAAAACATAGAGAGGAAAACAAGAAGAAAAGGAACAAGAAGAGGACAAAACCTAGAACAAATAATGCATGTCTATTCTATTAACATTTCTGTATCTGCATAATGGGTCTGTTTTATGTGTTGTCTTCTCTATTCATAAGGGCCCCCTGCCTGTCTTTGCCTAGGGCCCCATATTTCCTAATTCTACCCCTGATGAGTCCAGTATTCGGTAGTGAGAAATCCCAAATGTCTACAGAGAGTTTGTGTGAGATCATGCTTCTATAGTATATTAATATTTAATAATCAGCTTTTCACCAGCATGGTGAACAACTCTGGATTAAAATATGATTCTAAAATATGAAAAAAAACAGATTTAACACCTGTCTTTAAGTAGAAAACTTTGCAACTCACTGACAGTTTTTATTTATGGAGTTTTAAGGGGGGGGTTTGAATCTTTTACTACTAAATAGAAGTGACGACTGACTTCCTCTATGGCTGTTCTTCCCCTCAGGAACAATACAAGTTCTGCTATGAAGTGGCTCTGGAGGCCTTGAACTCCTTCTGATGTGACGGCGGCTCCAACCGTCCCTCCTGCTGACGCCGCCCCTCTTCCTCAAAGCAACGCTGAGACACACAGGAGAGCGAGACGGCTTTGTGTGGAGCTGAGCTACGTCCCAGAGTGGGTGGGTGGGTGCGTGTGTGGGGGGGTGGGGTGTGTGTCTTTTGGTGGACCTGTGACCCGAACTGTGCTGGGGGAAAAAAAAAGGACGCCAACATACAGACTCATTGTTTTGTGTGCATTTGCTTCAGCAAAACCAACGGACTTTACATGCTTGTACAAAGAGAAATTATGGTTAAAAAAGTTAATAAGATGTTTAAAAAAAGACAAATTTTCCCCCTTTGTTTCTGCCAGGCTGTGATGTGACTAATGTACAGTATTTCCTTTTTAGATTTATTCTGCACCTTGAATGTTGTCTCCTGAAGGCTCGAAGCACACTGGAAGATTTCACACAACTAAAAAAAGACAGATAAAAACTAAAAGCAATCTTCAAACTGCAACAAAAAATCTACTCTGATTTTTCTATAGTATATTTGTAAATTGACGAAGCAAACTGTAATCAATGCAACTAAACAGAGCTGCAGATCTTTAAGATTACGAGCGCTGAACGTGGATAAAGACGTCCTAAATTTAAAGGCCGAAGGAAGCTGTGGAACAATGCAAGTTGAATCTTCCAGTGTGCGTCCTCTGTTTCTGTAAATAAGATAAGACAACCACAGTCAAACAAACAAACGACAGAACAGGAAGATTCAAATCACTGCAGCTTTGAAAAGCTGTTTGTCATTTTCACTCATCTCTAATTTGATGCTTGATCTTGAGCCTGAACATGTCTGAACCAGAAAGATTTTTTGTATTTTGCATTCTGTCTTTACTGCTCGTTCCGTTCTGGGCAGCTCTTGGAGGGGGGGGGGGGGGGGGGTATGCTTGGTTATTGTTTTAGGCAAAAAAAATATGTATTTTTTGGACAGAGAGCTGAACTGCGAAAAATTACTCAAAATAATTTTAAAAAAGTGCATTTGTTCTTGGATTGAGGAGATAAAAGAGACATTTTGCCAATGGAACGAGACAATTTACATTTAATATAAGAAAACACAATTGCATTGTCTTACTTCAAGTGCATATTATCTAATTATCTTATTTTAAGAGTAAAAATACTCATTCTATTGGCAAACTATCTCATTTACCTACTCATATTAAGGGTAAATCTTGACTTATTTCTAGATCGTTTTTTCCAGTGTGAATTCAAACTGGCATCTCTGTCTTTCAGCGAAGCGTTTGCATGTGTGACACGAAGAGCTCAGCTGAGCAGTATTAGCCTGTGGAAAGATGTAAAAATGGAAAAGGGAACTTTTTTTTGCGCACTATTTTTGCAATGAAAGACGGATATCATCCTGTGTTCAGATAAATGCTCGCAAGTCTGATCTGTGAAGAAGTTACTCTGTTAAGTGTCCTTGATTTTCATCCAACTATAAAGCCATGTTTAAGGAGTAAAATGTCAGATTAAATCACTAATGTGTTTTCAATCATCATAACAACAAAGATATAATTCACCTATTTCCTTGCTAAACGACCACTGAGACATTTAAGGTTTGAAAGATAACCAGCTTTATGTGAGGCTGCAGTGACAGACAGGAGAGGGCAGAGCTTAGGGTTTCAGGGTCACTTTCCACTGGGATTAGATTGACTTTTTCACAGATAGGAGAAAAGCTCACAACACCACTGATATACACTCACCGGCCACTTTATTAGGTACCCCATGCTAGTAACGGGTTGGACCCCCTCTTGCCTTCAGAACTGCCTCAATTCTTCGTGGCATAGATTCAACAAGGTGCTGGAAGCATTCCTCAGGGAGTTTGGTCCATATTGACATGATGGCATCACACAGTTGCCGCAGATTTGATGGCTGCACATCCATGATGCGAATCTCCCGTTCCACCACATCCCAAAGATGCTCTAATGGATTGAGATCTGGTGACTGTGGAGGCCATTTGAGTACAGTGAACTCATTGTCATGTTCAAGAAACCAGTCTGAGATGATTCCAGCTTTATGACATGGCGCATTATACTGCTGAAAGTAGCCATCAGAAGTTGGGTACATTGTGGTCATAAAGGGATGGACATGGTCAGCAACAATACTCAGGTAGGCTGTGGCGTTGCAACGATGCTCAATTGGTACCAAGGGGCCCAAAGAGTGCCAAGAAAATATTCCCCACACCATGACACCACCACCACCAGCCTGAACCGTTGATACAAGGCAGGATGGATCCATGCTTTCATGTTGTAGACGCCAAATTCTGACCCTACCATCCGAATGTCGCAGCAGAAATCGAGACTCATCAGACCAGGCAACGTTTTTCCAATCTTCTATTGTCCAATTTCAATGAGCTTGTGCAAATTGTAGCCTCAGTTTCCTGTTCTTAGCTGAAAGGAGTGGCACCCGGTGTGGTCTTCTGCTGCTGTAGCCCATCTGCCTCAAAGTTCGACATACTGTGCGTTCAGAGATGCTCTTCTGCCCACCTTGGTTGTAACGGGTGGTTATTTGAGTCACTGTTGCCCTTCTATCAGCTCGAACCAGTCTGGCCATTCTCCTCTGACCTCTGGCATCAACAAGGCATTTCCGCCCACAGAACTGCCGCTCACTGGATGTTTTTTCTTTTTCGGACCATTCTCTGTAAACCCTAGAGATGGTTGTGCGTTAAAATCCCAGTAGATCAGCAGTTTCTGAAATACTCAGACCAGCCCTTCTGGCACCAACAATCATGCCACGTTCAAAGTCACTCAAATCACCTTTCTTCCCCATACTGATGCTCGGTTTGAACTGCAGGACATTGTCTTGACCATGTCTACATGCCTAAATGCACTGAGTTGCCGCCATGTGATTGGCTGCTTAGAAATTAAGTGTTAACGAGCAGTTTGACAGGTGTACCTAATAAAGTGACCGGTGAGTGTAGAAGTAGAAAGCACAGCTTTTACCAACATTGTTTAAAGGAGAAGTCCGGTCAGCGAGGAATAATCAGTGGATCGTTATTTATACCTAAAACTAATACGCTAGCTGTGATTTAATGAAGTTAACGTTAATCAGTAAAAAAATAAAAACAATCATTTTCGTCATGATCACTGAGTCTGGGAACGGCCATTTTTGCCCAAATATAGTAACACCTCCTTCCTGCCATCTTCCAGCAGTGACGTCAAGGTGCGGTAAGCCTAGCGCCATTCTCCCCGCTTTACAAGCTAAATCAATGGGAACTACTAGACACATCTGCAATCAACAACAATTATTGAAGATTTCCAGAGGACTTCACCATTGAAATTCACCAGAGCTATAGTGAAACTGACAATGCCCACGTGCATGGCAGCTGGATGCTGGAATACATCGGGTAAAAGAGAAAAAAAAGAAGAAGAATGTTTTCAAGATGACCTGGATAATAGCGCGTTGTGACAAACACCAGATACAGCACTGGGACTTGTTCAACAGCCGATACCGCACCGTGACGTCACAAACCAGTAGGTGGCAGTAGTGTTCTTTGGCAAACATGGATGCCTCCAGTAAAGCACATTCACATGAAAATTACTCTGAATTAAAAACACTGATCATTTATTGAACAGTGTGGAATAATTTCATATTTAAAGTACTATTAAAAGTTTGAATTCTGAATATGACCGGACTTTTCCTTTAAGCCGTTTCTCATCCAAGAGTAGCATTCATTTCTTTACAAGAGTTATTTCACAATTTGTTAATTGTAGTGATTTTCATAGGCCAAATCATACGACACCTGTAGGTGTTTGTATTTCTTAAATCCTCATAAGTAGAAGCAGAATGTTTCCCCATAGGTAAAGAAGAATGTGTAGTATACGGCAGTGAAAAATCAGGCGGATGACATTAAATGATGCAATTATGACATGCGACACCATGAAGACCTCAGAAACTTAATGCCCTCGCATATTAATGCAGGACTGTGTCCGAAAAAAATTGCACGGAGGTCCTGCTCTGCGTTTGGACTGTCTCGCACGACACGGCGGGCGCAGTGTGTAGTGAGCATTTAAGCGTTGTTGCAAAATCTGAACTTTTGCAGCTTGACCCAGCGTGTAAACCAATCAAAGGAGCTGATCCGATCCAAGCTGAGACATTTGCTCCTGTAGAACCGTCAGAATAAAATCATCTATACATTCAGTGAAAGGTTGGAGTCAGAGCAGAATTACAGGGTCTGACCAGGAGATGACAATTCTCTTTCGATCTTAATGTCCACAAATCATGAAAGAAAGAATATTTTCGATGTTTAAAAACCCATTGTAGGGGACCAGCCAATTTCCCATGAAGTGGGGAAATCTTGAATGGGTACCACTGTAAAGTCATAATGTTACGAGAATAAAATCGGCGCTTTATGAGGAAAAAGTTGTATTTTATGACAACTCTTACAAGAAGAACTGTCGGAACGTTGAGCATCTTATGAAGTTATAGTCCTACTTTGGCATCGGCTTCACAAATAAGAAAATATTAAGTCTTTTAGCAAACCAGCATCAGAATATTATCAGTATCAGTGCTTTAACAGGATTCTGCTTTATACTCGTAATGCTACAATTTTATTCTCATAATGTTATGACTTTATCTGCGTATAAAAAAAAAAAGAAAGTCTAATACTCCATCATAGTTTTTAAACGCTTAAGGGAAGTTTTAATGAAACCCGGGTTGTTTTTCTGATGTCCTGAAATCTAAAACAGTAAGATTGAATCAGGATTTTCCTGTTTTTATCACCGCTCTAACTTCAGCCTTTTAGGATCAGCCAAATGTTTGATTTATGATTGTTTTATTTATTGGTTTATTCGTAAATTTCTCATGATTGTGGTTGATTTGATCGAGAAAAACGTGTCGCTGATCATCATGAGAAACAGCAAACCTGACATGTATAAAGGAGTTTGACAAACTGTTGGCTCTTTGTTTAAGCTTTTTTCTTTTCACCTGAGTCCAGTTGGACTTTTTTTGGACCTAGTGGGACAAAGACCATAACAGTTCTTTGATGAATATCAGAAATTTTTATCCCTTTTCATTTTTAAAGAGTCTTTATTTATTTTCTTTGATGTGTTTGGTTCACAGCTCTTAATCTGTACTATATTTTATTTCGGATCCATTCATTGTGGAATTTTGTCCTGAATTTGTACATTTCTTTTGTAAAATTCTTACTCTGATTATTTGTCCAGCAAAGTGCTGTTTAGATCTGGTGATGCCATTTTTTTTCATTGGTTGTTTAGTTGTTTGAAATGTGGTTAAAAGTAAATAAAGGGACCAAAACACTGAAAGTAAACTGCCTCTTTTTTTTACCCTCTCTGCATCAATAAACTGACAAGGAAATTCAATTTAGTAAATAAATGAAGAGAAGTATCAAATACATTATATCGAAGTAGAAAACGATTTTTGTCACTCCTTTCTAAAAAGTGTAGATTGAACATAAAATCAGTTCATAATTTTTTTTAATGCATTTAACTTCATTTTAGATTACCAATTTTAACGATCCCCAAAATGCTGCAGCCAGAGTTGTGATGAAAATGAAAAAGAAAGATCATATCTCTCCTATCCTGGCTTCTCTTCATTGGCTTCCTGTTAAATCCAGAATAGAATTTAAAATCCTCCTCCTCACATATAAAGCCTTTAATGGCCAAGCTCCATCTGATATCAGAGATCTGATTGTTCCTTATGTTCCTAACAGAGCACTTTGCTCTCAATCTGCAGGTTTACTAGTGGTTCCTAGAATTTCTAAAAGTAGAATGGGAGGCAGATCTTTTAGTTATCAGGCTCCTCTCCTGTGGAACCAACTACCAGTTTTAGTCCGTGAGGCAGACACCCTGTCTACTTTTAAGGCTAGGCTTAAACTTAGTGTCATGGTGTGGGGGGTTTTCTAGCCCAAATGCAGAACTCACAGAGACTCAGGCAGGATTAAAGTCCAATCTTTATTAGTTAGCACAGGTCTCCCTCCTGGGAGGCAGAGAAGACAGAAATAGGTTAGACTCTGGTACAGATTACTGGCTCAAACTCACTCGTTTGCAGGTTCAGACAGGCAGAGTTCATAAGGGCAGGGTGGCTCAGGTTTGCTTCCATGGCAAAGACAACAATCCGGCTCAGAGTGAAGCTATCACTCAGCTTATATAGGGAGAGCTTAATCATAAGCTGATGGGAATCAGCTGAGCGCTGAGCATCAGCTCCCAGGAGGGGATCCACACCGCCCTCTGGAGGGCAAACCTCTGGATCCCAACACTTAGTCCCTCCTGGAGGACATAGGGACCAGTTTTTCATCATTCTGCTTGTATTCACATCAAAAATGAATTTTTTTCTGATAAAGTTTCTTTTTACAAATAACCATGGATCTCTAGTTAAAAAGAAGTCTGTCATCTATAGGCTTAGACTACTGGGCTATAGGTTTAGACAAGAAATCAACTCTTTAACCTCTGATGCTCAGTGAATAACTGTAACATTATTGGTAGAAATAATTTTGAGACTTTAACGATAGTTAATTTGTGTTGAAATGAACTAAGAGCAGACTAACACAGGAACCATGGCTGCCAGGTGATGAAATAAAGAACCAGGATATTTTAGAGTTCAGACAGACCTGGAGATCAGTATTACTGGATGAAGTTGGATTAATGAAGAAACTGAATCTGATTCTGCAAATTTGTAAGTGGATTAAACCTGCTTGTAGAGAGAATACAGCTACATTCGGTGTGAAATACAGCTTATTTAAATAAAAAATAAAATACAGTAATTTACACCTAAAGAACCATAAGAAATATTGACAGAAGGAACAACTAAAAACCAGGATCATAACCCTGATGAACAGACTGCATGGATGATGTTTCTCATACAAAAAACGTAAAACATTTTTTTCCCCTTTATAACAACAATTAGGAGCAGAAAAGAGAGTCTTAATGCATCTGATTTCAATGTGCAAAGCATGCCAGATATTGAACGTCTTTTTCACGCTTCAAAGACTTTGACGTAAACCCAGCATCAGACATTGTTAATGGTGAGGAGTGACTTTCATTCATCTATCAATTTTCCCCTTATCTCCAGCTGTCTAAGGGCGAGAGGCGGGGTCCACCACTAAGGGCGAGAGGCGGGGTCCACCACTAAGGGCGACAGGCGGGGTCCACCACTAAGGGCGAGAGGTGAGGTCCACCACTAAGGGTGAGCGGCGGGGTCCACGACTAAGGGCGAGCGGCAGGTTCCACCATTAAGGGCGAGAGGCGGGGTCCACCACTAAGGGTGAGCGGCGGGGTCCACGACTAAGGGCGAGCGGCAGGTTCCACCATTAAGGGCGAGAGGCGGGGTCCACCACTAAGGGCGACAGGCGGGGTCCACCACTAAGGGCGAGAGGTGAGGTCCACCACTAAGGGTGAGCGGCGGGGTCCACGACTAAGGGCGAGCGGCAGGTTTTCCACCATTAAGGGCGAGAGGCGGGGTCCACCACTAAGGGTGAGCGGTGGGGTCCACCACTAAGGGCGAGCGGCAGGGTCCACCATTAAGGGCGAGAGGCGGGGTCCACCACTAACGGTGAGCGGCGGGGTCCACCACTAAGGGTGAGCAGCAGGGTCCAACACTAAGGGCGAGCGGTGGGGTCCACCATTAAGGGCAGGGGCGGGGTCCACCACTAAGGGCGAGAGGCAAGGTCCACCACTAAGGGAGAGAGGCGGGGTCCACCATTAAGGGCGAGAGGCGGGGTCCACCATTAAGGGCGAGAGGCGGGTCCAACACTAAGGGAGAGAGGCGGGGTCCACCACTAAGGGCGAGAGGTAGGGTCCACCACTAAGGGCGAGCGGCGGGGTCCACCACTAAGGGCGAGAGGCGGGGTCCACCACTAAGGGTGAGCGGCAGGGTCCACCATTAAGGGCGAGAGGTGGGGTCCACCACTAAGGGTGAGCGACAGGGTCCACCACTAAGGGCGAGAGGCGGGGTCCACCACTAAGGGTGAGCGGCAGGGTTCACCACTAAGGGCGAGAGGCGGGGTTCACCACTAAGGGTGAGCGGCGGGGTCCACCACTAAGGGCGAGAGGCGGGGTCCACCACTAAGGGTGAGCGGCAGGGTCCACCACTAAGGGCGAGCGGCAGGGTCCACCATTAAGGGCGAGCGGCAGGGTCCACAATTAAGGGCGAGCGGCAGGGTCCACCACTAAGGGCGAGAGGCGGGGTTCACCACTAAGGGCGAGCGGCAGGGTCCACCACTAAGGGCGAGAGGCGGGGTTCACCACTAAGGGTGAGCGGCAGGGTCCACCACTAAGGGCGAGCGGCAGGGTCCACCATTAAGGGTGAGAGGTGGGGTCCACCACTAAGGGTGAGCGGCGGGGTCCACCACTAAGGGCGAGAGGCGAGGTCCACCACTAAGGGCGAGAGGCGGGGTCCACCACTAAGAGCGAGAGGCGGGGTCCACCACTAAGGGTGAGCAGCAAGGTCCACCACTAAGGGCGAAAGGCGGGTCCACCACTAGGGGAGAGAGGCGGGGTCCACCACTAAGGGCGAGAGGCGGGGTCCACCACTAAGGGTGAGCGGCGGGGTCCACCACTAAGGGTGAGCAGCAGGGTCCACCACTAAGGGCGAGAGGCGGGGTCCACCACTAAGGGCGAGCGGCAGGGTCCACCACTAAGGGCGAGCGGCAAGGTCCACCATTAAGGGCGAGCGGCAGGGTCCACAATTAAGGGCGAGCGGCAGGGTCCACAATTAAGGGCGAGCGGCAGGGTCCACAATTAAGGGCGAGCGGCAGGGTCCACCACTAAGGGCGAGAGGCGGGGTTCACCACTAAGGGTGAGCGGCAGGGTCCACCACTAAGGGCGAGCGGCAGGGTCCACCATTAAGGGCGAGAGGTGGGGTCCAACACTAAGGGCAAGCGGCGGGGTCCACCATTAAGGGCGAGAGGCGGGGTCCACCATTAAGGGCGAGCGGCAGGGTCCACAATTAAGGGCGAGCGGCAGGGTCCACCACTAAGGGCGAGAGGCGGGGTTCACCACTAAGGGTGAGCGGCAGGGTCCACCACTAAGGGCGAGCGGCAGGGTCCACCATTAAGGGCGAGAGGTGGGGTCCACCACTAAGGGCAAGCGGCGGGGTCCACCATTAAGGGCGAGCGGCAGGGTCCACAATTAAGGGCGAGCGGCAGGGTCCACCACTAAGGGCGAGAGGCGGGGTTCACCACTAAGGGCGAGCGGCAGGGTCCACCACTAAGGGCGAGAGGCGGGGTTCACCACTAAGGGTGAGCGGCAGGGTCCACCACTAAGGGTGAGCGGCAGGGTCCACCACTAAGGGCGAGCGGCAGGGTCCACCATTAAGGGCGAGAGGTGGGGTCCACCACTAAGGGCAAGCGGCGGGGTCCACCATTAAGGGCGAGAGGCGGGGTCCACCACTAAGGGTGAGCGGCGGGGTCCACCACTAAGGGCGAGAGGCGAGGTCCACCACTAAGGGCGAGAGGCGGGGTCCACCACTAAGGGTGAGCAGCAGGGTCCACCACTAAGGGCGAGAGGCGGGTCCACCACTAGGGGAGAGAGGCGGGGTCCACCACTAAGGGCGAGAGGCGGGGTCCACCACTAAGGGTGAGCGGCGGGGTCCACCACTAAGGGTGAGCAGCAGGGTCCACCACTAAGGGCGAGAGGCGGGGTCCACCACTAAGGGCGAGCAGCAGGGTCCACCACTAAGGGCGAGCGGCAGGGTCCACCATTAAGGGCGAGCGGCAGGGTCCACAATTAAGGGCGAGCGGCAGGGTCCACCACTAAGGGCGAGAGGCGGGGTTCACCACTAAGGGTGAGCGGCAGGGTCCACCACTAAGGGCGAGCGGCAGGGTCCACCATTAAGGGCGAGAGGTGGGGTCCACCACTAAGGGCAAGCGGCGGGGTCCACCATTAAGGGCGAGAGGCGGGGTCCACCACTAAGGGTGAGCGGCGGGGTCCACCACTAAGGGCGAGAGGCGAGGTCCACCACTAAGGGCGAGAGGCGGGGTCCACCACTAAGGGCGAGAGGCGGGGTCCACCACTAAGGGTGAGCAGCAGGGTCCACCACTAAGGGCGAGAGGCGGGTCCACCACTAGGGGAGAGAGGCGGGGTCCACCACTAAGGGCGAGAGGCGGGGTCCACCACTAAGGGCGAGCGGCAGGGTCCACCACTAAGGGCGAGCGGCAGGGTCCACCATTAAGGGCGAGCGGCAGGGTCCACAATTAAGGGCGAGCGGCAGGGTCCACCACTAAGGGCGAGAGGCGGGGTTCACCACTAAGGGCGAGCGGCAGGGTCCACCACTAAGGGCGAGAGGCGGGGTTCACCACTAAGGGTGAGCGGCAGGGTCCGCCACTAAGGGTGAACGGCAGGGTCCACCACTAAGGGCGAGCGGCAGGGTCCACCATTAAGGGCGAGAGGTGGGGTCCACCAATAAGGGCAAGCGGCGGGGTCCACCATTAAGGGCGAGAGGCGGGGTCCACCACTAAGGGTGAGCGGCGGGGTCCACCACTAAGGGCGAGAGGCGAGGTCCACCACTAAGGGCGAGAGGCGGGGTCCACCACTAAGGGCGAGAGGCGGGTTCCACCACTAAGGGTGAGCAGCAGGGTCCACCACTAAGGGCGAGAGGCGGGTCCACCACTAGGGGAGAGAGGCGGGGTCCACCACTAAGGGCGAGAGGCAGGGTCCACCACTAAGGGTGAGCGGCGGGGTCCACCACTAAGGGTGAGCAGCAGGGTCCACCACTAAGGGCGAGAGGCGGGGTCCACCACTAGGGGAGAGCGGCGGGGTCCACCACTAAGAGCGAGCGGCGGGGTCCACCACTTAGGGCGAGCGGCGGGGTCCACCACTAAGGGTGAGCGGCGGGGTTCACCACTAAGGGTGAGCGGCGGGGTCCACCACTAAGGGTGAGCGGCAGGGTCCACCACTAAGGGCGAGCGGCAGGGTCCACCATTAAGGGCGAGAGGTGGGGTCCACCACTAAGGGCGAGCGGTGCGGTCCACCATTAAGGGCGAGAGGCGGGGTCCACCACTAAGGGTGAGCGGCGGGGTCCACCACTAAGGGCGAGAGGCGAGGTCCACCACTAAGGGCGAGAGGCGGGGTCCATCACTAAGGGCGAGAGGCGGGGTCCACCACTAAGGGTGAGCAGCAGGATCCACCACTAAGGGCGAGAGGCGGGGTCCACCACTAGGGGAGAGAGGCCGGGTCCACCACTAAGGGCGAGAGGCGGGGTCCACCACTAAGGGTGAGCGGCAGGGTCCACCACTAGGGGAGAGAGGCGGGGTCCACCACTAAGGGCGAGAGGCGGGGTCCACCACTAGGGGAGAGAGGCGGGGTCCACCACTAAGGGTGTGCGGCGGGGTCCACCACTAAGGGCGAGTGGCGGGGTCCACCCGGACAGGTCGCCAGTGCAACACAGAGACAAACAACCATTCACACCTAAGGAGAATTTAGAGAAGCTAGCTAACCTAACAGGCATTTATTTGGACTGTGGGAGGACGGAGTACCTGCAGAGAACCCACACATGATCAGGGGGAACATGTGTTGGGTTCATAAAATGTAGGTTTTTGCTTAAGAAGAACTGAAATACACAATTTATGGGTACAATTTCTGCAGAGAGGAGAGACAGTTGAACCCCAGACTCAAACATACTGTCTCCCACTGGACCTCCTCCGCAGAGCGTTTATTAACAGAACATGACACATGGTTACAAAAAGAGTATTGTTCTGACAGAACAATTGATCAGTTCATAAAGACAGAATGCTACATCAGAATGACAAGTCAGGATGGTCTCCTGACTGGATCATGAGACAGGAGTGGAGCATCCCCTTGCACAAATGTTTTATAAGCACACATTAATTTTATAATCATCATTGAATAAACCTAACAACATGCAAACTCCACATTCTCATACTACACCCACAAAGAACCTGGGCCGGGAATCAAACCCAGAAGCTTTTTTCCTGCAAGGCAGCAGTGCTACCCACTGCATATTTCCCATATTTTTGCACTGACATTTACTGAATCGTGCTACTAATTGTGCTATATGCGGTACAAATTATTGCACTGCTTGCACATTCTCACTCGCATTGAAAAAACACCACCAAACATGGTCTAAAATCTGGGACAATTTATCCAACTGGTGGGCGTCCATGACCAACCATCTATATCACGGAGACTTCAGAAACTTCCAGGAGACTTGCCAGTAAAACCACATTATAGAAGTCTTGGTGATGGTTGTCGTGTGATGCTCGAAGATAGATTGGTTAAACCACAATGTGCATTCGTATTGTGTTTCACATTTGAGACACATGCGTTGGACTATGCTTCGCTGTTGGGGTGGAAAATTGCCATGGTCGAAAATCGTTCCCAGTAGGAGTCTGGACAGGTATTTCTATTTCTAAATACAGAACAATTCTATTTTTCAAGGGGGCGTTGGCAACCCTGCTCTGACGTCACCACATGGAGATCTGTTTTAATGGCTGTTAATCAGATCAACCCGTGGAGCTACTAAATGTAGGACATTGGTGTTAAAAATAAGCCTGTTGGATTCATAATAACTCAGAAGCACCTGATGTGTCCAGCTGCAAGATTTTAATGCAAAATTACATGAAATCAACATCTTCTTGAGAAAAACCTGTGAGCAACGAATAGAGTGAAGATGGCCGGTCTTTGCTTCTCTCATCTTCCTTGGAGGAAAAGGAAGGAAAAAATCAACAACATGTAAGCCCAGTTTAAGGAATAATTCATAACTTTTATTACTAATCAAACTAATAAAAGGAAACGCATCAAATCAACAGGACGTCAACTAGAGTGACTTTACTTAACATCCTCCCATCATGAGCTCCCATCATGATCCTTTCAGTAACATAAAAATCAAACCTTTGGTCTTTCCAGGCTGATTTTTTTAAATCTTTCTAATCAATCAGTAGGTGATCACCGCAGCTCCAAGCCAACGGCCTCATCCTTTATTTAGCTGCTTGATTCCCAAGGAGCTCTTAAATATGCATGAGGCTGCGATTAGCATAGGCACCAAGGACGGGGCCTGTACCTCGGCATTATGACGATCAATCAAAAACACCAAGGGGCACTACAGAGAGAAGCTGTCTGTCAGTTCAGCTTTGGGCTCAGTTGATGCTCACATTCACATCAAAAAAAGGTATTCTCAAAGCAAACAGAACACACACCTCATCCAGGTCGACGAAAGGCTTAGAGAAACCCACCAGCCTCTTTCAGCGTCCTTGCTTCATCTATCAGCTCCCATTCTTTACTCACTTTCCTGTTTTCTGGGCTGACTTTGTAATGAGTTTGAAAATTGGCCCATTTCATTTGCTCTCACTGAAATGTCATTATCTGGCTCTGAGAGGGAGGGGTCCGCGCTGCCACTGTAATATATTTGTTCCACTCAAACAGGGTTATTAATATTTTTTCTTCCCTGGAAATGTGTAACAAGGTTATTGGAAGTCTGCAGCACATCCAATTCATCTCCCTCTGTCGGTTTAAGACTCATTGTGAAAATTTGATTCCTCTTTAATTTGCCCGACGCTCTTATACACTTTTTATTCTGTATCTGGTCTCTTGCTGCTGCAGAAATATCCTCTCAAGGCTTCCTGGAGACATTTGAGCAGATTTCAGTCAGACCTCAACAAACCTGGTCGACGTAAAGCCTCTTCAGAAAGTCCTTTTCTGAACATGTCTGTATTTTCATGTTAAATTATGTGACAAACACAGTAGAGAACATCATTGCTACCCAATCTTTGCAAAGTAGCTGAAATCCAGCTGAACTCTGGATTAAAGCAACTTTAAACATCCTTTTGTGTCAACTGCACAGAGTCTGGATTGAATTATTCAATTCAGTTCAGATTGTTTTTCTAAAGCGCAAATTCACATCACGTCATCTCAAGGCACTTTACAGCTCAACCAGATCATCCAGTCAGATTGATTCAAAGTTTTCTATCTAAGGAAAACCAGGTGATTGCATTGACTCATTGACTCTAATGCAATCCCTCACACTAAGCATGCTTGTAGCAACAGTGGAGAGGAAAAACTAGGGACCCCCATTTCATCATTCTGCATCATTCTATCTCTTTTCTCCCGCTCTGCAGAATCTGTTAGTTCAATCTCTAATGTTCTGCTCTCTCTGCTTTTTCTCATAGTAGCTTCATCTGGTCTGTTCCTGATTGGCTGTGACTCCATCCTGGAGAGAAATATCAACTGTGCTGCTGCCATCAACACCTTTGTTTATAGATGCTGGAGATCAGCCCATTTTTCAGTGTAGTCGTGTTTCTCTGACTAACTGGATGTGCTCTCTACATCCTCTGACATGGCAGCTGGCTCGGTGCTCGTCTGCCTGGGGGTGTGTTTTCTGGACGGGGCCGCCTTTTACAGCTGCCTTTTGTATCTCTGCTTCCGTCTCCTTGAACCCCAGTCGGCCTCAGCAGATGGCCTGGTTCTGCTGGAGGTTTCTTCCTGTTAAAAGTGAGTTTTTCCTCACCACTGTCACTACAAGCATGCTTAATGGGAGGGATTGCCCGTGAGTCAATGAGTCGATGCAATCAACTGGTTTTCCTTAGATAGAAAACTTTAAATCAATTTGACTGGATGATTTGGTTGAACTGTAAAGTGCCTTGAGATGACATGTGTTGTGAATTTGCGCTATATAGATAAATGGAATAGAAAATTGAATTAATATATTTTTTATTAAAATAAATTATTAAAGAGATCCAGAATATTTCAAATTTATATGTTAGTAAAATTGGTTCATTGCTTGTACTGTATATCAAAATAATGGTGATTTTGTATGTTTAATGTTTGTTCCTGGAACCTGTGACTACGACATTTGGTTAAATGTTCACATAAAGATTCTTGCTTCTGCACCTCAGTTCATGGCTTTATGAATTGTTTTCAGTTGACTTTCACTTAGTTTTCTTGCTGCCTCGAGGTGCCAAGAAAACAATGAACTTGTAATGAGAGTAAGTCTAATTAGACAGCAGCTGCGGCGTCTGATGGTTTGACTGCTCACTCTTGTGACACCGGATATGGTTGGGAAAGAACAGAACAGCTGCTCTGGTCAAATCGAGTCCCATTTTTCTTCTCTGCAGGATGGCGATTAATTAAAGCAGGAAGCCTGTCAGAATGAACACCGAAAAGTAATTACCAGGCGTTCCGTGCAAAAGGTTGCACCACGGATGTTTTTTGAAACAAGAAAAACTGAGTTTTCTTCCTCTTTATTATACCTAAACAGATCAGCTATGAGGAAAAACAACATTAGAATGATATGTTACTATATTTGTACATATTTCTGTGCCTTTAACCACGTTTAAGATTTTACAAAATTCCTAGATAAACTGTGAGAGTTACGTGTTAATGTTTCGGTGAAAAATATTTATGTTAATGTGTCGGAGCTCGTCTGCCTGGATGTGTGTTTCCTGAAAGGGGCCGCCTATGGAGCTGGTTGACAGTTGCCTTTTGTATCTGTGCTTATTTTTCTATGTCTGCTTCTGTCTCCTTGAACCCCAGTCGGCCTCTACAGATGGCCGCTCACACTTAGTCTGGTTTTGCTGGAGGTTTCTTCCCGTTAAAAGGAAGTTTTTCCTCTCCACTGTCGCTACAAGCATGCTTGGTGTGAGGGATTGCCTTTGAGTCAATGAGTCGATGCAATCAACTGGTTTTTCCTGACATAGAAAACTTTAAACCAGTGTGATCTGGTTCAATTGTCTCTGTAACGTGCCTTTAGATGACACATGTTGTGAACTGGCAGGCATTGGAACAGCTTCTTCCCCACAGCTGTCATGCTCCTAACGCCTCTGACACCAACTATAAGGACTGTACTGTACACAACAACCTACGGTTCGAACACCAATCACATGTACTTCGAAACTATAACTGCATATAATCTGTAAATCATTTATCTGCTATTATTGGTCATTATTTATCCTGTATTATGGCCCCACTATTCCTGTATAACTTTCCCATATAATCTCTAGCTTCCATATTTATTTATTTTATAGCCTCTTACAATTACTCTGTTTATATGTACCATTTAGTCCATACATACATAGTCTCTGTGCACATGTAAATAAATATTTATATCCTGTATAGAACTTCTGATAGATGCAAACTACATTTCGTTGCTTTGTAGTTGTGACAATGTAATGAAAATAAAGTTTAATTCTATTCTACTCAATTCTAATTGGAGCTATATAAAAAAATGATTTGAAATTGAATTGGAAAGATTGTAAACAAGGACTGCACAAGAACAACAGACCAGAACTTTTAGTGGCAGTGGGAACAGCTCACTGACGTATGTTTAAATGAGTCAAACAACTCGGCAAGAGACCCGCGCTTATATAGCCTCAGCTCTGATCGGCTTGCTGTGCGAAGGCGAGAGCCGGGTTGACCGGCTTATTTACGTGATAGCATTGAACACAACGTACGGACGTCAACACACCATGTCAGTCGCCTATGATCTAACAAGCTGAAATAATTCTGTTTCCATTCGATTAACATGGAGCAGCTCTGGTGGATTTGGAGGGACAAACGAGCGACAATAAGTACAATGACTACCCTCATGCTTCCTTACATATTTCTCTCCATTGTTTACTTTCCTGATTTCTGTCCTACTGGTGACAACTTTGATGCTAACCCAGCATGATCGTGTCAGCAGACATCCTGCCGCTGGGGGACAGAGGCCACCAAACTGCTAGCGAGGGGTTAGACCAGCTGTTTTTGTCAATGGAAGGGAGCCAAATGTTGATTGTTAATGGGTCGACCCTTGTTTTAAAAACATGAATTAACCTGCTATTTTCAGTGGGAAAGAGGCTTATGAAAGCAAAGATCAAATTGAGTTCACTGTCCTTAGCATAGAGTGAAGGAAGCTGCACCCCTCCCTCCTTTAAAGGAAATGTCCGGTCATATTCAGAATACAAACTTCTTAAAGTACTTTAAATATTAAATTATTACTTAGTGTTCAATAAATGATAACTGTTTTTAATTAAGGGTCATTTTCATTTGAATGTGCTTTACTGGAGGCATCCAAGTTTGTGAAAGAACACTTCTGCCACATACTGGTTTATGACGTCACGGTGCGTCATCGGCTGTTAATCAAGTCCCAGTGCTGTATCTGGTGTTTGCATCTGCATCTATTATCCAAGTCATCTGGAAAACATTCTTCTTCCGAATGTTGGCTAAATATTACAGGTTTTTTCTCTGGCCAGAAGTTCGATCATCCCTCTTCAAGTTGGCAATTCAACGACGAACCCGTCCGTGGAGGATCAGGAATCAGAAAGGTGGAATAACTCTTTTTTCCACTTTTACCCGATGTATTCCAACATCCAGCTGCCATGCACGTGGTATTGTCAGTTTCACTATAGCTCTGGTGAATTTCAATGGTGAAGTCCTCTGGAAATCTTCAATAATTGTTGTTGATTGCAGATGTGTCTAGTAGTTCCCATTGATTTTGCTTGTAAAGCGTGGAGAATGGCGCTAGGCTTACCGCACCGTGACGTCACTGCTGGAAGATGGCAGGAGTGAGGTGTTACTATATTTGGGCAAAAATGGTTGCTCCCACACTCAGAGATCATGACGAAAATTATTGTTTTTATTTTTTTACTGATTAATGCTAAAGTTATTAAATCACCGCACACATATTAGTTTTAGGTATAAATAATGATCCATTGATTATTCCTCGCTGACCGGACTTTTCATTTAAAGCACTGATAGACAGTCAGACTCAGAGAGGGGAAACTTCTCAAAGTATTGTCTCTTTGAATTTACTAACATCAGCAGGAAGGAGGGTGACCAGCAAATGGAAAATATGTCCCACATTTGATAATCATCACAAGAGTCTAAATAGCCAATGATTTTTTGATTAGGCAAATCATTCTTCATAAACATCATGGAAAAGATAGAAATCTTGTGAAGCTTGTATTTATTTGGACTATAAACTTGTATGTCGTGCATCAGACATGATTCTTTTTTAATTTATACAGAATTAAACTTATAGGATTTAGTGATTTATATGACAAAAATTTCAAATATATTATGAGTGTCATGACTCTGCACTTTTGGTTCTGCTAAAGTTTTCTTTTTTTTGAGTTGTTAGTTGTACTTCGATTCACGTCTTTCTGTGTTTTCTAGTTTATTGGTTTTATTTCCATTTTGTGTTTTTCTAGTTATTTTTGACTATATTTCAGTTCTTAGGTATTTCTTATTTGCCCTCTGCTGCCCTCTAGTCTCAGGCTCTTTTTTTCTAGTTCCCTTCTAGTCTCCTCTATCCACACCTGCTCCCAATCTGCTGATTAGCCTGATCTTTGTTCAGTCTCCCATTTAAACACCTCATGTACAGTCACTGTTTGCTGGATCCTTGTTTTTTTTTACTTGCTTCCTCGTCTCTGCCCTACGAGAGTTTTCCTTGATGTGTTCTGTTTTTTTGTATTTTGTATTTTTTGATGTCTGCTTCATTTTTTTTCGAGGTCCCAAACGCATGAGTTTGTATCCAAAAATACAAAATCCATTCCTGTAATTAAGCTTACATGACTGACCAACCATTAGTAAAACTAAACTACTTCAAGAAACAGAAAAATACTTTGGTGCCGCAAATACAGGACAAATTAAGACTACAACCAAATCTGATGATAAAATGAAAAGCGAACTGAGTTTACAAAAAGCACGACTGCTGAATTACTGCCAGCTTTGAAAACATTTTAAGTATCTCATTAAAGACTATTCATTCCCTTCTTGTTGAATAAATACTTTTAATTATGCACATAATCAACACATGACATAAAGCACACATATAATTATCTTTATAAATAACCACCTTCTTTAAAGTGATGGCTGTACCACTAAACAATTGTACATTGTCATTTTAACCAAAATACATAAACTCACATTTAAAAATATATATATCATTTTCATTTTTCTACTCCCCTCATGTTTCCCCGGGTTTTAAATTCAGGCAGATATTATCCCGTTTACTGGACACCTACAGAAATCTCCTCTCACACTAAAGTTAGTTAGCCTAGGGCAGCGATGCAACAGAAGCTCAAAGGAACAGTGGTTGGATGCATAATTAGGCCTGGATAAGGAGAATAAAAACACATATAAAGACAACATCATTTTCTTCTAAAATCATTCCAGTTATGTACAGAAAACCAGCATGATGGAGTGGTTAAGCTCTAATGTGAAGGAGCCAGATATGAGTCCTAGCTGTTTTTTTTTTTTTTACAAAGGGCATCCAGGGTCTATGTCAGTTTTTACAAAAATCTATAAAGATGGATAAAATTCAAACCTTATTTTGCATCTAAGTAAATACCAGTTCTTCTTGCTGGTGAAGATTCTCAGTCATCCAGGTCATAGTCATTCAAAAAAAAAAGTTAAAAAAAACAACAATCCACTGGACTTGTCAGAAATGGCGTTGAGTTTGAAGCTATATGGAGTGGACCAAAAACAAAGCCTTTTGCAAATTGAACTAGACAAACAGGTCCGCTCCTTTCGAATGGGGGTCGTTTGGGATCTTTGTTAGTCCGTATTACCCAATACCTGTCTATGTCTCTAAAAGGGGGGTCGCTAAAGGGAATTGCAGGCCTGACTGAACAGGCGAGGTGTTCTGGTCCCCTTTAATGGGACCAATCAAATCTATCGCTGAATACTAGGTTTTTGAAAGATGAAATCTGAGCCCACCCCTTCTGTTTAAGGTTGGTTTTTCTTTCTTAACATAGATGGTAGTGATGTTATGAGATGAGCCGAGGCCTCCATGCTTGTGTCAAGCAATGAAGTGGGCGTTTCGCCGAAGCGTGTGTCGAGGCGTGATTCATTTAGGGGAGGGGCCAAAATTGATGACGGCCGAGGCCTCGCTACTGTGATACCAGGTGACCACTTTAGGAAGTGGTTCAGAAAGAGCAAGAACATCAACAGGCATTTAAACAGCCTCAGTATTCAGTCAAGATGTGGGAGTTTGTAGGAGAGTTACTGTCACGTGGATAGAGTTTGGATAGATTCTAAGAATAGATTGGTTGGAAAAACAATCAATCTAGTTGGTTAAAACTATTTTAGTTAGATTAAATAATGTATTGATCGAAATCTGAGGAAGCCACAGTTGTAACTTTAGTATGAAGTACTATTGTTGTCTGTCACCAATAGTTACCAATGTTGATGGAGTTTATGGTTTGAGACCCAACTTAGACTTTTGAAAGTCATGTATATACTTATAGCAGTATTTTGGCTAATGTGACTAATTTGTATTGGTTTGCCCTAGTACAAATATTAATTGGATAAAAACCTTGTCAAATTAGATTGGTTGGTTTAGCCAAAAGGTTGGTTGAACACATTTCTTCCAACCCGATTAAAACCAATAACCATGGAAAAACTATTATGTTGAATAAAAATGACTAACACCTTTCATTTTGGTCGTCATTGCCCAATTTGCGCAGAAACTTTCACTGTCTGCTTTGACCATATGAACTGTGGGGATCGTCGAAGCATTTTGGCCAAACGGTTCAAATGCCTCATGACGCTTCATCTCACCATCATGCCCCTCTCAAACCACCTGTCTTCTTTGTCCAAAATGTGAACATTCCAGTCCTTAAAAGAATGTCCTTTTTCCATAAGGTTGTAGCCCATAAACGGACTGCTTCTTGTTAAGGTATATGGACACAAATTCTCCATTAAAACACAGCTAAGGTTTTAAACTGGGAGGCAAAGTAAGTACGGAATGGTCCACTGCTCAGTGGAGCAAAATGTCATGAACACATCAGAAAGTTGCTAAGTAAAGTTTTAGGATTTCCATAAAAAAATGAAAGGCATAGTGAAAATAATGTTTACGATTCAGAGTAAAGGAAACCAGCAGCAACACGCCAGAACCAATTGAAGGAATGAATGAACTGTTTCATTAACGGTGTCCAAAATGATGCGCAGCAGCATTTTGGAGTTCTTAGAAGGGTCAGAATGATCTGTAAACTATAAACCATTGAAACTGTGAGACTGCACGTCTACTTCAACCCTGAATTACAATTTCAAACAGCCGTCTTCAACTAAGTGAACATCTGAATTGAATAACTGTGTGGAAATTAGATTTTTAAGGCTGAGAAAGTCGGAGAGATAGAAAAGGTAAATATGATCCTGTTCTAATTGGGTTACAGTCAGTGCCGGTGTGTTGAATTTAAGTTATCCTCTCTGAGTCACTCTATAGTTTTCTGCTTTGTTAGAGACGGACAGCCGTGATTATCATTACTCAGACAAACTTTCTGGAAATGGAGCTGGCTGACGGGGCTTAGTGGACAGTTTACCGTCTCCCTTTAAGGAGCTCAGTATCACAAAGCACATGCAGCTGACGTTTTCAGAGTCGGGGAGCTGACAGTGAAGCCTTTGTGCTGCATAGGTGTGTATGTGTGAGACTCCAGTACTAATTTCAGAGAGCTTACTTAGGCGTGCCGAGCTTAACGGAGCGTATTAGCCTATGGAGGAACCCTTCAGTAGTAATTGTTGCTCAGAACGATGGTGTGTGTAGTTTATGTGGAAAGAAGTGAGTCTCTGAGAGGCAACGGTTTAAGAAAATAAGACGGATTGGACTGAAACGAGACATAGATTGGGACAAACAGAATGAGAAAATGGGAAAAAAGAGATCAATTCACTCAGAAGTTAATGGCTTTTAAACAAAGACTTTCATAATCATACAAATGTATCTAACTTTACAACTTCCTTCATTTTTAACACTTCTAAAAATGAATCACTTTTTCTTCATTGTATTTTTAGGTAAAGTACACTGGAAACAGAAAAATGAAAAACATTTTTCTCCTAGAGAAGCCTCGTAGATGCATCATTCTATCTCTATTCTCCCACTCTGCAGAATCTATTAGTTCAATCTCTAACGTTCTGCTCTCTCTGCTTTTTCTCATAGTTGCTTCATCTGGTCTGTTCCTGTTTGGCTGTGACTCCATCCTGGAGAGAAATATCAGCTGTGCTGCTGCCATCAACTACTTTGTTTATAGATGTTGGAGTTTGGCCTGTTTTTCAGTGTAGTCCTGTTTCTCTGACTGTGACTGGCTGGATGTGCTTCTTCATCCTTTGATATGGGAGTTGGCTTGAGGCTTGTCTGCCTGGCTGTGTGTTTCCTGGATGGGGATGCCTAAGGAGCTGGTTGACAGTTGCCTTTTGTATCTATGCTTCTTTTTCTATGTCTGCTTCTGTCTCCTTGAACCCCAGTCGGCCTCAGCAGATGGCCGCTCACACTGAGCCTGGTTCTGCTGGAGGTTTCTTCCTGTTAAAGGGGAGTTTTTCCTCTCCACTGTTACTACATGCATTCTTATTGTGAGGGATTGCGTTTGAGTCAATGCAATCAGTTGGTTTTTCTTAGATAGAAATCTTTGAATCAATTTACCTGGATGATCTGGTGAACTGTAAAGTGCCTTGAGATGACATATGTTGTGAATTGGCGCTATAGAAATAAACTGAATTGAACTGAATAGATGGTCGGTAGGTGTGTAGTGCTCCATCAAGTCTAAGGACCCCAGTGTTTAATTTACCAACCAAACAATGACGGGGGTAAGCTACAGTGTAACCGCAGCGGATCTGGGGCTGACAGTACAATTGGCCATATCTTGTTTATTTATATATAATTTTTGGTATTTATATTTAGTTTAGAATTTTTTTTTCAGGCATAAAACCTTTATTACCATTATAGATCTTTTTTACCAGCACTAAGCCCTTGTGTGTCGCTTAGTGTGTGTAACCCTGCCGCAGTAACCTCCCCCTTTCCCCAAACATTGTAAAGAAGGAAGTTGATGCAGCTAAAGTTCCCTCAGAGACAATATATTTGTGCAAAAGGGTTGACATTGAGCGGTGCGGCTCCTTGCGGCTGGGATCTATACATATCTACTGTGAAATGATCAAACATAACATTATATTTATCTTTTTAAAGGCTGTAAACTCGACAACACATCAGTTGCTGACGACAGGAATACGTTACAAAACCAAAGTTGAATGTTTATTTTTTAAAATCGTCATATAACATTGTTTTCCCCTGATTTGATTAATTATTTCAGGGCCCTTCATCTTTTACAGCCACTGGAAACAGAAATATACATAAATCCAACTGCAAGCGAACAGAGATCAGGATTTTACATTGATATACACTGGTCCTCATGGGAAATGCTGTCTTCTTTCAAGCAAAACAATCCAGCTTTTGTCCAAAAAGTTCAAAAGTTCTTTAGAGCTGCTTTAAGTATTCACTATTAAAATCGAAATGTAAGTACATTTTTCTTCAAATAACTGTATTACTCTAAATTTGAGCAGATAATTAAGACAGTTTGCCAACAGAATTAGATGATTTTTGTTTCAAATCAGAATAAGAATAACTAAATTATCTAAAAGGTACTGTGAAGGATTTTAGTACACTTTTGAATGTACATGCACATGGACCTCCCTGTACCTGCTCCGGAGAAGGAACGCCAATTAAACGCGTGCGAGAGCGTGCGTAGGCCAATTTGTTCTTGTGCACGCTTTGTTTAAAAGTTTCTGTTCTTAGCTCATACAAGTTAACATACCTGAACCTCCGCCCTAACCCTTATATCCTTAAATCACTATATAGAGTGAGGACAAGAGCATGTGAGCGGAGCAGAGCGTGGAACAAGCGGTGGAGCGGAGCAGAAGAAATATGGTGGAGCGCAGAGCGGTTTTCAATTCAAAGGCCGGAGCAAGGATTTCGCTCTGCTCCCGTTCGCTCCAACTGTATTTAAATTAATGTTTGACTTAAAACCTAGGCCAATGCCCATGCTGTAGTATGTGCCTATAATCTGTTGTAGTCTATGTTTCAACTTTACCAAAGAATCGCTGCGATGAGGATGGCATATTGTGTGATAAAAAGTGGGATAAAATATCATAAAAACGTACACTAACTATACTTAACAATACAGATTGGGTTTACATAAAATGATTGTTTTGGTAAGAGCCTGTTTTTGAAAATGGATCACATATATGCATTATACGCGGTGTGTTACGTTCACAACTGGGAAAATATAAAATAATCTAATGTATCAATAACATCATTACATCAATCGCCATGGTTTCCTGGGCCCTGGCAACATTACATGAAGGAAAAATGTCAGAAAATGCCTTCTCCTGAAAATATGAGTGAGCGTGGAGCGGTTTTTGAGCGGAGCGTCTTGGCGCAACTTTCAGAGGTGGAGCGAATGAGAGAACATCCTCTTGAGTGGGGAGCAGGAATTACGCGGCGCTCAGCTCCTTTCACATGCTCTGGCGGGGACTATAGTGGACTTTATAGTGAATTCAGTTAACTCACCCTTGGCGACAGATGATCACTACTTTTTAATCCCTGTTAGTCACATAACTTCTCCTCCACTAGGTGGTGCATGCTCCATCTTTGTAATTAGTCGCCATTGTCGGGTAGCAATAGCCTACGGCCACAGCGGGCCGCTGTGACAGTATATCCCAAAATGCTTTGCAAGGAGAGCTCTCTGTGCAAAGCATTGTGAGATATATCTGCCTCTTATGAGGCCTTTCTTTTCTTCTCATACACTTCGTAGACAGTTTTCTACTATGAACATTTGCCATTTTGAAAGAATTGTGGTGAGAAAGGTGAGCTTCAGTGACAGTCTGAAACTGTTGTTCATCACAGACATGCGCAGAAAAAGATAGCTAACCGGACGAGCACCTAGGACGGCCTTACGTAAACATATCACCAGAATGATTGACAATTAGGAGGACCACTTATTTAGATGATCCACCCGGAAATAAAAGATCTTCCTCTATAGCTTTACGTGCATGATATCTAGTAATCTTATTTTATGGGTATTTTAGACTAATTCCATTAGCAGATTATCTTGTTTACCTGCTCACATTAAGTGCTAATTGAAAATGCTAAGGAATTCTTGCTTATTTTAACATTGGACATGAAATCTAAGCAACGCCAATGTTGTCACACTGGCTCAGATTCATATTAGGGGGTGTCTCTGAAGCAAAACCAAATGTGCTTATTGGTGTGTGTGTGGGGGGGAGTGTGTGTGTGTCTTTGTGTGTGCATCGACAGAGATCCTGAGCTTTAAAGTTTGAGCTTGACACCCTGATGACCTGTGGAGGATGATTGCCAGCAATCACATCTCTGGACTGTCCTCCTCCTCTCTTTCAGAGAGACCATCGTAGCCCGGTTGGTCCCCTGCTCTGACTCCCACACACACACACATATAATAGGGGTTGATTTCACAGCACATTGCCACCATTATTTGCCATTTCTACCGACAGGCATAATCATGGAGACTGAGATGAGTATAGGGTGAAATGATTCCCTCTCCAGTCAGATCAACCTGCCCTCTCTTTGTCTCCCTGTGTGATTGTGCAAAACACTGCATTGTCATGATGCGATGGTTTTACTAGCCCAAATGCAGACTCACAGACACAGAGGGAGGATAAAAGTCCAGTAATTTATTGGAACCGGTTGACAGACTCACAGGTTTGCAGAATCAGACAGGCATGGTGGCACAGGAAACACAACGATCCAGCACAGAGAGAAGTTCAGACTCAGCTTATATAGGGAGCTTCCTTAATCAGCAGATAGAAAACAGCTGATCCATGCTGAGCCCAAAACCCCCAGGCATGGATCCACGGCGCCCTCTGGTGGGCAAAGCCCCAGATCCTGACAGTACCCCCCCCCCCTCAAGGGCGGATTCCAGACGCCCCAAAGAAAAAAAAAAAAAAACAACTCGCCCATGGAGGGCGAAGGGCGAACCAGGGATGCCAGGAAGAGTTTCAGAAGCTGCAGGGGCCTTGGAGGAGGGCGTCACCTCCGCTTCAGCAGGAAGCACCGGGAGAAACACTGTCTCCGCTTCAGCAAGAGGCCCCGAGAAGGACGCCGTCTCCGCTCCCGCTGCTCAGCAACAGGCTCAAACAGGTACGCCCACTACGGCTCCACATCCAGAGCAGAGGAAGCCGCCGACTGCGGCTCCGCATCCGGAACAGAGGAAGCCACCGACTGTGGCTCCACCTCAGGAACAGAGGGAACCACCGATTGTGGCTCCACCTCAGGAACAGAGGGATCCACCGATTGTGGCTCCACCTCAGGAACAGAGGGAACCACCGATTATGGCTCCACCTCAGGAACAGAGGGATCCACCGATTGTGGCTCCACATCCGGAGTCTCTGGAAGGCGCAGAGCAGACTCAGGGGTCTCCAGACGGCACAGAGCGAGCTCTCCAGGAGCGCGTAGAAGGAGTCTGCTGGGCTAGTCTGTTGGCTGGATCGTTCTGTCATGATGCGATGGTTTTACTAGGCCAAATGCAGACTCACAGACACAGAGGGAGGATAAAGTCCAGTAATTTATTGGAACCGGTTGACAGACTCACAGGTTTGCAGAATCAGACAGGCATGGTGGCACAGGAAACACAACGATCCAGCACAGAGGGAAGTTCAGACTCAGCTTATATAGGGAGCTTCCTTAATCAGCAGATAGAAAACAGCTGTTCCATGCTGAGCCCAAAACCCCCAGGCATGGATCCACGGCGCCCTCTGGTGGGCAAAGCCCCAGATCCTGACATCCATGGCGTTTAGGGTTGAGTTGAATGTGTGTGGTGTGAATTATTTTTATCTTCCATGCCTGTTTCTTTTTTAAGGGATGACTCAGCTTTTATTCTTATTCTTCATAGACTGGAAGTAAATAAAAAAACAGACAAGGGCTGCGTCTCAATTCGCAGGCTGCGTACTTGGTAGGACGCATTTTGAGGCCGGTGACGTCAAAACGCTGCGCGGAGGCCGTCCCATTTGGCAAAAATTCTGAGGACGCTTAAAATGCAGCCTTAAAATGCGTCCTCCTTTTCCCCGAATTCTGAGGATGCATCGCTACCGTCCTTAGTGGCCTCGCCTCCCACTAGATTTCCCGAGGTGCTTTGCTCGCATCTTTTTTTTTTTTAGTAGTTGAAGAAGAAGAAGAAGAAGACAGTCGGATTTTCTTCAGATTACGGACAACCGAAAGCAGCAGCAGCGCCGGCAGTAGAGCGGAGAACACCTTTAAATGTAAGTAGTTTGTTTTTTTTTTTTTTAAATGAACATCTATTAAAATACATGACGGTAACGGAGCCACCGGAATGTGTAGGAGCAGCTAAAGCTAAAGCTTAGAGCTAACCTGTTGATACGTGATGTTCATCAACAATTAAAAGCCTTCATACAAATGTCACTATTTTTTATTTTAACCTACATCTTACTGTACTGATAGCCGTATCCCTCACTAATCGGATCTATTTATTCTCAAACAGTTTATTACAAAGTATTAGAGCTGTTAAAGCTTAATGCAGCTGAAGAAATAACATTAGTCCAGCTGTACTGGGCTGTTAATACTGCAAACGTTTTGTTTTAATACTCAATAATGTATAGTTAATTTACAGTACAGTATAATTCAATTCAATTCAGTTTATTTATATAGCGCCAAATTCACAACACATGTCATCTCAAGGCACTTTACAGTTCAACCAGATCATACAGTCAAATTGATACAAAGTTTTCTATCTAAGGAAAACCAGTTGATTGCATTGACTCATTGACTCAAATACAATCCCTCACACTAAGCATGCTTGTAGCGACAGTGGAGAGGAAAAACTCCCTTTTAACAGGAAGAAACCTCCAGCAGAACCAGGCTCAGTGTGAGCGGCCATCTGCCGCGGCCGACTGGGGTACAAGGAGACAGAAGCAGAGATACAAAAAGCAGCTGTAAATGGCGGCCCCGTCCAGGAAACACACAGCCAGGCAGACGAGCTCCAAGGCAGCTCCCATGCTAGAGGATGAAGAGAGCACATCCACCCAGCCACGGCCAGAGAAACAGGAACACACTGGAAAACAGGCCGATCTCGAACATCTACAAACAAGGGTGTTGAAGGAAGCAGCACAGCTGATGTTTCTTTCCTGGGTGACATCACAGCCAAACAGGAACAGACGAGGCAAAGCTACTCTGAGGAAAAGCAGAGAGAGCAGAAGGTTAGAGATTGAACAAACAGATTCTGCAGAATAGGAGAACAGAGAGAGAATGAAATGGGGGTCCCTATGTCCTCCAGCAGTCTAAGCCTATAGCAGCATAACTTTAAAGACAGCTCCGGATAACCTGAGCCACCCTAACTATAAGCTTTATCAAAAAGGAAAGTTTTAAGCCTAGTCTTAAAAGTAGACAGGCTGTCTGCCTCACGGACTAAAACTGGTAGTTGGTTCCACAGGAGAGGAGCCTGATAACTAAAAGATCTGCCTCCCATTCTACTTTTAGAAATTCTAGGAACCACTAGTAAACCTGCAGATTGAGAGCGAAGTGCTCTGTTAGGAACATAAGGAACAATCAGATCTCTGATATAAGATGGAGCTTGGCCATTAAAGGCTTTATATGTGAGAAGGAGGATTTTAAATTCTATTCTTGATTTAACAGGAAGCCAATGAAGAGAAGCCAGGATAGGAGAGATATGATCTCTAATAAGGTTTAAAGTATAATTCACTTGAAGAACAATACCGGTGTAATTATACAGAACAGTCATTTTGCCTGTTGACATAACAGAAATATGCTTTACATGTCATTTTGTTCCAGGGAGCAGACAGAGGAGATGATAAAATGACCACTTCATCATCGGGGCCAAAAATACTGCTGCAGTCGGATGGAGGGAAGAGTTGAGGCAGAATTCCATCTACATGTTGCATTTCTATGTAAAAGTCACACAAGTTAAAAGAGGTCCTGTTCAAACACCAAAGTACAAATATAATAATTTGATCACATCAAATGATGCCCAGATGCCACTTTTTGTAAATCTCATATTTGTGATAGAAGTGATCCTCGTGTGGGACAACTTAAAAAAAAATACAAAGTATGTTCAGGTTTGGGTAATGTAATGAAACACACACACACATACATATATATATATACATATATATATATATGTGTGTGTGTGTGTAGGAAAATTACATCTTACATTTATTATATTCATGTTAATTTACACTTTGAGTAACCTTAAAAAAATAATCTCCAGGTTACCATTCCAAAGTCTTTTTCTGTAGAATTTAATCAATCCATCCAAATCATCAAACATTTTTTCTAGCTTTAAAGAAACACTACAGAAAATAGAATCTGTTGACACAAATAGTTTTCCTTTACTTTAGTAATGCAAAGATCCGGGGACAGGGCAGGGGGTCAGTGGGAATCCTACTGCTGCCACCTGGCCCTGGTTTGTCCTCATGGATGAGGTATTAGGACGGAGGCCCTCTGTTGCCCCACCTGTCCTAATTGCCTCCATCCCTGAGGACACAGCAGGGCCAGGTGCTGCAGAGGCTGAGCAGCATCAGGGTGAAGATGAGGAAGAGAATGAGGAGGAGAGAGGAGGGAAAGGAGGAAGAGAAGAAGGAGTGAGCAGTTGGTGGATTTAATCAGGGAGGATATCAGATGGCAGAGGGAGGCGGGAAAGGATGGACAGATTATTTCATTTATTGGAGAGGATGGTGGACAGACATTATTTTTGCTGTTTTTTTTAACAAGTTCAGGTTATGTGTTGCTGTTATTAAATTAAATTATTAAATTGTTTATAAAAGTTATTGTTGTCGGTGTGTTCTTAAAGTCTTTTAACCTTTTTACATTATCTGTTTAACACTTCTTTATAATTTAAGTAAACTTAGAACAACTTCTCAGTGACATCAGTTTATTTTTAGAGAAGCAAGTATTTACAATAAACTATTAAAAACATTTTTAACTATTGACATTAGATTTTAAAATTAACTACTACAACTATTTACAGAAGATAGAAAAAAAATATTACTAGAGAACATATATATATATATATATATATATATATATATAATTGTGACTGAGCAGGAGTCCCTGGTGGTGCTGCTGGACTGGATGCGGTGCCACACAGATGTCCTTGCAGTCTTCTGACTGTGAGTGGGACATCATCTGGGGGGTGGGGGGGTGTCTCTCTCCACTGTTCACCACATCGTCCATCAGGGTTTGCAGGGCTGACCCAATCGACGGCTGCCATGTTATTAAAAAAGTTTAAAATGACGAAGAAAATGATGACTTTACTAAAACTGTTTTAATTACTCTGAAATGAGAACAGCTAAAATGTGATTATACTTGCAATCTAAATGTAATGGTGGTCCGGTAGACCCTCCTCCAGGGGAAGACGACTCGGCAAAAAACAATTTATTTCTAAACAGTTTGGCTTCTCAACACAACATTAGTGATGGTAAAAGTAGTTATTCAAGTCAGTTATTTACAGGGTTTGTACACATTTAACTATTCAATTCAATTCAAATTACTAAAGTTATATATATATATATATATATATATATATATATATATATATATATATATATATATATATATATATATATATATATATATATATATATATATATATATATATATGGGTGGATGTGCTCTCTTCATCCTCTGGCATGGGAGCTGCCTTGGAGCTCGTCTGCCTGGCTGTGTGTTTCCTGGACGGGGCCGCCTTTTACAGCTGCTTTTTGTATCTCTGCTTCTGTCTCCTTGAACCCCAGTCGGCCTCAGCAGATGGCCGCTCGCACTGAGCCTGGTTCTGCTGGAGGTTTCTTCCTGTTAAAAGGGAGTTTTTCCTCTCCACTGTCGCTACAAGCATGCTTAGTGTGAGGGATTGTATTTGAGTCAATGAGTCAATGCAATCAACTGGTTTTCCTTAGATAGAAAACTTTGTATTAATTTGACTGTATGATCTGGTTGAACTGTAAAGTGCCTTGAGATGACATGTGTTGTGAATTTGGCGCTATATAAATAAACTGAATTGAATTGTATATATATATATTCAATTTTCAATTCAGTTTATTGATATAGCGCCAATTCACAAGACATGTCATCTCAAGGCACTTTACAGTTCAACCAGATCATACAGTCAAATTAATACAAAGTTTTCTATCTAAGGAAAACCAGTTGATTGCATCGACTCATTGACTTGAATGCAATCCCTCACACTAAGCATGCCTGTAGCGACAGTGGAGAGGAAAAACAGGAAGAGACCTCCAGTAGAACATATATACATATATATATATATATATATATATATATATATATATATATATATATATATATATATATATATGTATATACATATATATGTATATATGTGTATATATATATGTATATATGTATATCCATATGTGTATATAAGTATATCTACATTTGTACATTTGTATACATATGTATACATATGTATATCTATATGTGTATATATCTATCTATCTATCTATCTATCTATCTATCTATCTATCTAGATAGATAGATAGATAGATAGATAGATAGATAGATAGATAGATAGATAGATAGATAGATAGATAAAGATGTATATATATATATATATATATATATATATATATATTCAATTCAATTCAATTCAGTTTATTTATATAGCGCCAAATTCACAACACATGTCATCTCAAGGCACTTTACAGTTCAACCAGATCATACAGTCAAATTGATACAAAGTTTTCTATCTAAGGAAAACCAGTTGATTGCATTGACTCATTGACTCAAATACAATCCCTCACACTAAGCATGCTTGTAGCGACAGTGGAGAGGAAAAACTCCCTTTTAACAGGAAGAAACCTCCAGCAGAACCAGGCTCAGTGTGAGCGGCCATCTGCCAAGGCCGACTGGGGTTCAAGGAGACAGAAGCAGAGATACAAAAAGCAGCTGTAAAATGCGGCCCCGTCCAGGAAACACACAGCCAGGCAGACGAGCTCCAAGGCAGCTCCCATGCCAGAGGATGAAGAGAGCACATCCACCCAGCCACGGCCAGAGAAACAGGACCACACTGGAAGACAGGCCGATCTCCAACATCTACAAACAAGGGTGTTGATGGAAGCAGCACAGCTGATGTTTCTTTCCTGGATGACGTCACAGCCAAACAGGAACAGACGAGGCAAAGCTACTCTGAGGAAAAGCAGAGAGAGCAGAAGGTTAGAGATTGAACAAACAGATTCTGCAGAATAGGAGACCAGAGAGAGAATGAAGCAGAATGATGAAATGGGGGTCCCTATGTCCTCCAAAAGTCTAAGCCTATAGCAGCATAACTATAGAGAGATAGCTCAGGATAACCTGAGCCACTCTAACTATAAGCTTTATCAAAAAGGAAAGTTTTAAGCCTAGTCTTAAAAGTAGACAGAGTGTCTGCCTCACGGACTAAAACTGGTAGTTGGTTCCACAGGAGAGGAGCCTGATAACTAAAAGATCTGCCTCCCATTCTACTTTTAGAAATTCTAGGAACCACTAGTAAACCTGCAGATTGAGAGCGAAGTGCTCTGTTAGGAACATAAGGAACAATCAGATCTCTGATATAAGATGGAGCTTGGCCATTTAAGGCTTTATATGTGAGAAGGAGGATTTTAAATTCTATTCTTGATTTAACAGGAAGCCAATGAAGAGAAGCCAGGATAGGAGAGATATGATCTCTCTTTTTAATTTTCATCAGAACTCTGGCTGCAGCATTTTGGATCAGCTGAAGGCTTTTAACTACAGTTTGTGGACTTCCTGATAGTAAAGAATTACAATAGTCCAGCCTTGAAGTAACAAATGCATGGACTAGTTTCTCAGCATCACCCCTGGACAGGAGATTTCTAATTTTTGCAATATTCCTCAGATGAAAGAAGGAAATTCTAGAAACCTCTTTGATATGGGATTTAAATGACAGGTCCTGATCAAAAACAACACCAAGATTTTCCACTTTATTATCTGAAATCAGTTTAATCCCATCCAAATGAAGTGACTGGCTAATCAGCTTCTTTTTCAGAGACTCTGGTCCAAAGACTATAACTTCTGTTTTGTCTGCATTCAGAAGCAGAAAGTTAAGAGTCATCCAGGTTTTTATGTCTTCAAGACATGCTTGTAATCTATGTAATGGGTTAGCTTCATCTGGATTTATAGACAGATATAGCTGGGTATCATCAGCATAACAGTGGAAATTAATCCCATGCTGTCTAATAACTCTACCAATTGGGAGCATGTATAAAGTAAAGAGAATTGGTCCTAGCACTGATCCCTGTGGTACTCCACAGGTAACCTTTGAGTGTGTTGAAGATCTATCATTAACATAAACAAACTGAATTCGATCAGATAGATAAGATTTAAACCAGTCTAGTGCTGTTCCTTTAATTCCAACAAAATATTCAAGTCTTTCTAAAAGAATATTATGGTCAACTGTATCAAATGCAGCACTAAGATCCAACAGGACGAGCACAGATACAAGTCCATTATCTGAGGCCATGAGAATATCATTAGTGACTTTCACCAGAGCTGTTTCAGTGCTATGATGAGCTCTAAAGCCAGACTGAAACTCTTCAAAAAGTTCATTATGGTGTAAGTGGTCGCAAACTTGTTTGGCAACTACTTTCTCAAGAATTTTGGATAAGAAAGGAAGATTGGATATAGGTCTATAATTAACCAAGTCATCTGGGTCAAGAGACGGTTTCTTAAGCAGAGGTTTAATTACAGCAACCTTAAAAGCTTTAGGTACATATCCCTGTAACAGAGATAGATTAATCACATCTAAAATGGAGGAGGAGATCAAAGGGAATGCCTCCTTAAATAACCTGGTTGGAACTGGATCTAACATACAAGTTGAAGGCTTAGATGAAGACAATAATTTTGCTAATTCAGAAAGTTCAACTGGATCAAAGCAGTCTAAACCCGGTTCAGATTCCATGACTACCTCAGGTACAATCGCGGATAGAGGAGTGCTTATGATCTTATTTTTAATAAGATCAATCTTATTTATAAAGAATCCCATAAAATCATTGCTGTTAAGAGCAGGTGGAATGGACGGTTCAACAGAGCTATGGCTCTGGGTGAGTTTGGCAACTGTATTAAAAAGAAATCTAGGATTATTCTTATTCTCCTCTATTAATGAGGAGAAGTATGCTGCTCTTGCTTTATATTATATATATATATATATATATGGTTTGAATCCAAGGCACAAAATAAAATAACTGGAGCTTCTGTTTCTTTTTAATTCCCCTGCAGAAACATTTCATTATTTAAAAAATCTCTTTTACATGTATTATTCTCATGCAGGATTTAGAAGAGGAAAATGTCAAGGAAACCCGTCCAAAAAAGTTTAATCTGCCCACAAACTTTAGGAGAGAAGGGATATAGCCATTTTTCAGACCTGTAATACAGTTCATACATTTTACTGTTCCTCTGCTCTCAGCTGACATCCACAGGTCTGCTAGAAATGAATAAAAAAAACTAGCTGAATCATATTTTTATTCTTGTGGTTCTAGCATTGCCCGTAGGATGCAGCATAATACATGCTTCCCTGTGGTCATAGCCTTCAGCTTTTCCCCCAGGAGCGGCTGCTGCTGCATAACTCTTCCTCTGTCAGTGTGTGCACAGATCTGGGCACACTGGGTAAACACTGTGCCACCTTACGTAGCGGAAGTAACACTTTTTCAGAAGGTGGGCATACTTCTTTGATGAAGGCCTTCTCTTTAAGGTTGTGGATTTTAAAATTTTTAAATGTTTTGTTTGTTTTTCTTTATCATTTAGATAACTTAAACTAGTTCATTGGAGCAAATACATAGAAAAGACTAACTACAATTGGTTGTAAATATATATATATTCTTCAGGATTTCTTGTAGGTTTATTGCCAAATAAATAGAGATGCAAAGTGTCCTTTATGAAGAGTTGGTTTTCTCCTTCATGCTCGAAGTGATGCTTCCTGTAGTTTAGCTCCTTCTCCTGGGGAGGAACACAGTGCCACAGCTAGATCATTGGACAGCATTGGTTCCCAAAATGCCAGGTAGATTATTCTTTGCTGCAGGCTGGATAGTAATGGAAAAGGGCAGAATCAGAAGGAAATGAAAAAAAAGATTAATGTTGATACAGAAAAAGTTCAGTTGAAGCTGAATCAGATCCAAACACTGATGCTTAGTTTTATGTATGTCTGCCATTGTGTAATATCACTGAGAAAAAGCTTCATTAGTTGATTTGGCATAAATTGATGGGATTAACAACGATCTGGGGTCTTATTTATAAATTCATCTAAGGAAAACCATCGACTTACTGAGCCTCAATGATTTGTTCTTAAAGGAGAAGTCCGATCAGCGAGGAATAATCAGTGGATCATTATTTACATCAAAAACTAATAGGTTTACGGAGATTGAATAAATTTAGCATTAATCAGTAAAAAAAATTAAATAATTTTCATTGCGATCACTGAGTCTGGGAGTGGCCATTTTTGCCTAACTATAGTAACACTTCACTCCTGCCATTTTCCGGCAGTGACGTCACGGTGCGGAAAGCCTAGTGCCATTCTGTAAGAAACTCGAAACCTGGGATCGAATATTCGAAACAGGCAGATCTGAATGAGTTCAAAAAGTCTTTATTTCTCTAACAGTGTGCGTCTGCTCGTCAGCTGGAGTGGATAAACTGGATCCTCTGTCGAAACAAAAAATCAGGTCTGTGACTTAGAATAAAGGGCTGACCTGGTTCAGAGTTCAGTCTGATCCCAGAGGAAGGGGATGAATCGGAGAGGGAGATGTCCTCCGCTCGTGGCGGGCGCAGCCCCCTGAGCTCTGGGTGATGAACGGAGCTGATGTCAGCCGACGCAGAGGAGCAACAGTGCCCCGAAGGAAATATCCAGAGCCGAAGTCGTAGCAGAAGTTCATGAACCATAAGATCAGAGAGCCAATGAGGCACAGAAGGAGAATCCAAGCCGGTAAGCCAGTAGAATCCAGTAATCATTCCAGAACAGAGCAGATTAACAGAGCAGACAGGGACGAAGCAAAACTTGGGATCCACAGGGCAGAAACAGGTCACAATCAGATAATCAGAACAAAGATCAGAAATCTAGAGAGAACAGCCTGAGTAATCTGGCACTGGTAACTGGAAAACATGCAGCATATATAGGAGCTGGAAACAGGTGGCTCAGATAAGCAGTAGGAGCCAGGACCATGACACACTCTCCCCGCTTTACATGAAAAATCAATGGGAACTACTAGACTACTAGACACATAGAGCTATAGTTAAACTGACAATGCCCACTTGCATGGCAGCTGGATGTTGGAATACATCGGGTAAAAGTGAAAAAAAGTAGTGATTTCCCCTTTCCGATTCATGATCCTCAACGGACTGGTTGGTCGTTGGATTGCCAACTTGAAGAGGGAGGATTTGCCATCGAACTTCTGGCCAGAGAAAAAACACGTAATATGTAGCCAACATTTGGAAGAAGAATGTTTTCAAGATGACTTGGATAATAGCGCGTTGTGACAAACACCAGATACAGCACTGGGACTTGATCAACAGCCGATACCGCACCGGACAGCTCATCTCATCTGTTGTGACACCAGCCAGTCGTGAACCTTGCCATCCTTCCCATCCTTGTATATAAACATCTGTTTTTAGGGTGTGCCTTGGTGGCGAAGTTGTTAGCACCCATGTATGGAGGCCTTAAAGGGGAACACCATTTTTTTTTTTTTTACATTGGGCCCTTGATTTTACGTTATTAAATCATCTTCTACTCACCAGTGATGGGATTAACGGCGTTGAAAGTAAGTTGTTTTAGTAACGAGTAATCTAACTAATTACTTTGACTGTAACTATTACGCAGTTACCATTGCAGACACCCCGTTACTGCACGTTACTCAGGTCGCACAATTAACCTTTTTTCATGATAGGACTCGTGCGCAGCTGCGTGAAGCTGACACCCCACCCACGTCAAAAAACTGCAAATAGACTGAATGGTTAGTGCAACGTTAGTGCAGATTTGTGCAGAAAAAAAATATTGTTTGTGCTACTTTTGTTTAAGAGATATTAAAGATTATTTTTTTAGGTCATCCAGAGGTGCGCGCCTTGTCATGAGAGAGGGGAGGATGAGAATGGCTGATGTATATTGAGATTCCGTCTGTCAGTTGGTTAGGTGGGTGTTTCTGCTGGCGGGTGTTAATGTACAGCACACACAGAGAGATGGAGAGTGAGGATGACTCCAGCAGCAAAACTGCGTTTTCCTGATGGAAATACAGGTGTTACGTCGAGCTGCGTTTCCCCATCAGATACGGTTTCCTCTGCATCTCCGCACAGCGCAGGCGGCACGAGTCACCGCACAAGCGACAGGAAACGCGCATGCTCGCTAAAGGCGCGGAACAGTCGCCCTGTGCTCGCGCCACAGGGGAACTGTGGAGAGCGTGAACGATCAAATGATTAACCTGACAACAGTCAGAAATGATAGCCTATATAATTTTTTGTCATTTGGAGCTGTTCTGAACATATTCCGTTAGGTTATATCCAAGTAACATCTTCCTATGGGCAATGACTTGAAGGCACAAACTAAACTGTTCATAATTTATTCTTTATGCTACGCCAGCATTCATAACATGTAGGCGAATCACTGTCCCCCAGACAGCCACGGCTATATTTTTTATATTTATATGTTTTAAAAACAAAGAGGCGCGTGTGTATATATAGTTGTTGACCAATGTTCTTTGTTTGACTGAAATTACCTCAAAAAGCATTTTCTAACATTTCACACAAAAACATGAATAAGAATAATAGGTAGGAATTTTGCTGATGTCATTCTGGGTCACCATGGTTATCTGCTGAAAGCTGTAACTGTATCTGTATTGTAGTGGAAATGAAAAGGTCGTATGTGGAAACTCCTAATATATAAACTTGTGCTGAGCAATAATCCTGATTCAAGCCCCTTTAGACCAGCGTATGCCTGTCACATGCAGACCTGATGATTAATTTCTTTCTTTCCATTTTGTCATTTTGTGTCTGGCTCAATGTTTTTTGAACTTCCCATTTTAATTTGGTTCACTAATTTCTGTACTCATTTCAGACTACTTCACTTTCTGGGATTCCCCTTTAATCAGCCTTCCTGATTCTACTCACCTGTGTCTTGTTGCCAATTTCCTCACCTATTTCAACCTCTTCCTCTGCAGCCTACTTTGCCAGTTCGTCTTGTGTCAAGCGTCCCAGCCTTTGTCATACCTTGCCCAGCAGCTAAGCTCGTGTCTTTTTGACTAGCCTTTGTTTATTGAGATTTTTGCCGGTTGCTGCACTCATTGTGCAGTAGTGCATTAAATGATTTTTTTAACTTCATTTCCCTGAGTTGAGTCCTGTAATTGAATCCTCTTTTAGTTTGCTTCTGACAATGACTGATGTACAAAAAAATCTGGCAAAAAACACTGGCATGTCGATAATTTCTTAACATATGTCAGCGTATGCCATATGTGGGCCACAAGTTCCAGGTAAGTTATCTCATCGTTGACATACAGTACGTGTAAGTTACTCATAAGTCGTGACGTCTAGCTTATCCAAACTTTACATGTAGCTTGTGCATAACTGATGCAAAACTTATCAAGAACTTCTCTCCAACGCATATCAACGTATCTGACTTGTTCCAGACGAGTGCTGAACGTGTTTCTAACTTCCAGCTACTGTTTAATGGCGTATTGGCAGCGTTTTGGTATAAAGGGGGTTCACAGGAGGAAACCATCAGTTCTCCTCCAGACTTCATCCCCATCATAGGGTGAGAGAGAAGGGGACTGTGACGGATCCTCCCTGCGTTCACGCTCACCACCAACAAAGTTCCTGGCAGACATTACGCTGAATCTGCTACGACTGCAAATCTGGGTGATAAACAGCAGCTAGGTTAATACCATGGTCAAAGAAATGTTTTTATGCAGACTGGGCGCCTCCAAGTGCATCGCTGTCCCCCTCAGGACACTGGCTTCTGCATCATTTCATGGGCATTACGCTGCCTTGCGTTATGCAGAAGTTAAGCTGTCGTTGGACATAAGTTCTGGACTCGTTATGTTGAAAAGATACATAGAAAGTTCAGCTTATTCCAGCGTTTTAGGAGATTCTGGGATGGCAGGCATTCGCTGGCTAAATCGTGCCAGTCGGCAAGTTCTGCCAGGGCCCTAATGACTTACTGAAATAATACTTAGCTGTCCTTAGTGAACAGACTGTAACATACACTCACCGGCCACTTTCTTAGGTACACCTGTCCAACTGCTCGTTAACACTTCATTTCTAAGCAGCCAATCACATGATGGCAACTCAGTGCATTTAGGCATGTAGACATGGTCAAGACAATCTCCTGCGGTTCAAACCGAGCATCAGTATGGGGAAGAAAGGTGATTTGAGTGACTTTGAACGTGGCATGATTGTTGGTGCCAGAAGGGCTGGTCTGAGTATTTCAGAAACTGCTGATCTACTGGGATTTTCACGCACAACCATCTGTAGGGTTTACAGGGAATGGTCCAAAAAAGAAAAAACATCCAGTGAGCGGCAGTTCTGTGGGCGGAAATGCCTTGTTGATGCCAGAGGTCAGAGGAGAATGGCCAAACTGGTTCGAGCTGATAGAAGGGCAACAGTGACTCAAATAACCACCCGTTACAACCAAGGTGGGCAGAAGAGCATCTCTGAACGCACAGTATGTCGAACTTTGAGGTAGATGGGCTACAGCAGCAGAAGACCACACCGGGTGCCACTCCTTTCAGCTAAGAACAGGAAACTGAGGCTACAATTTGCACAAGCTCATCGAAATTGGACAATAGAAGATTGGAAAAACGTTGCCTGGTCTGATGAGTCTCGATTTCTGCTGCGACATTCGGATGGTAGGGTCAGAATTTGGCGTCTACAACATGAAAGCATGGATCCATCCTGCCTTGTATCAACGGTTCAGGCTGGTGGTGGTGGTGTCATGGTGTGGGGAATATTTTCTTGGCACTCTTTGGGCCCCTTGGTACCAATTGAGCATCGTTGCAACGCCACAGCCTACCTGAGTATTGTTGCTGACCATGTCCATCCCTTTATGACCACAATGTACCCAACTTCTGATGGCTACTTTCAGCAGGATAATGCGCCATGTCATAAAGCTGGAATCATCTCAGACTGGTTTCTTGAACATGACAATGAGTTCACTGTACTCAAATGGCCTCCACAGTCACCAGATCTCAATCTAATAGAGCATCTTTGGGATGTGGTGGAACGGGAGATTCGCATCATGGATGTGCAGCCATCAAATCTGCGGCAACTGTGTGATGTCAGTTTGGTCAATATGGACCAAACTCCCTGAGGAATGCTTCCAGCACCTTGTTGAATCTATGCCACGAAGAATTGAGGCAGTTCTGAAGGCAAAAGGAGGTCCAACCCGTTACTAGCATGGGGTACCTAATAAAGTGGCCGGTGAGTGTATGCTATTAGCTAAAAGAGCAACACAGAGCAGTAATTCTTGAAAAATTGTTAAAAAAAAATCTAAAAACTCTTTTTAAATTAAAAAAATCTTTTTCGTCTGTGAATAAGCTCTCTGCAGACATCCTCTAATGGCAGACTTTTAGCTTCACTTGGCTTTAATTATGAATAAAATCTTCTTTAAGGCACCTTTTGCTTTCTGATTATCGATGGGATGGAAAAAAAATCAAATCTCTAGGTCCTCTGCTGTCTGAATGTGAATTTTAATTTGGCTTTTTGCTTTCTTCCATCATGTCAGGTAAAATCTTTATTTATTTTTTTGTTTCTGTTTTAGCTGGAAGCAGCAGCAGTCCTACACAGTGATCTAGAATACACGAGTAAGTATTGGAAGGTCACAGGAGTGGATGGAGGGGGTGAGCTTTACAGTAAGGATGGAAGGTGTCCAGCAGGGAGGTGGAGGAGGCCAGCATCATTATCATTCAGAATAGAAGCCTGACTTATCACCTTCTGGTCCCCTGCTACGTGCTTTTCGGCCCATACTAATGCGTGCACGCAGCCTGCTGCACCAATACGCCCTCAGCATCGCCGCCGCAGGTGGAAACATGACCCCTCTTCCTGCTGCGTGAATCACACCACACATGCTGAACACAAATATGCTAATATATGCACAATCCTTCACATGTCAGATGTCGCTACACTGATGATTACTCAATTCTGCAAAAGGTGAACACACACACAAACAGACGCAGAGTGGGAGATAAACCAGGAATGACCTCTGACCTTCACTGTTGCAGTGATGTCATTAGGAAAGCAGCAGCTGCTTGTTTGGGTGAGATCATTCAGTGTGTGTAAATCCTGCTGCTGTAGACGGTTCCCCTCACCTGTTTGGACATCAGGGTGACCTCCTGCTCTTCCTGTTAAGGCCTCTTGTAGCTGCTGATAATAGAAAAATTGGACAGATGGAGAAAAGACCAGCGAGCCTCCCTGACGGCTCAGCAGGCTGTTTACCTGACAGGTAGCACGGAGGATAAGTTCAGCTCTGACGGCTTTAATGCTTCACCTAAAATGTCGCCATGTTGCCAAAACTCTGTAAACAAGCAACTTTTCTGTTAGGAAGAAATAAAAAAATAAAATCATATTATTGTTTTGTTGTATTAAAAAAGAAGAAGAAGGTAAATGAATGGGCAGATTTGAACATTTAAGACAAAGTATTGGTTTATTCATAACAGGGGGTGTCTGGCTACTGGTGTCGACCGAGGAAGGTGGTTGTTACTTTATTTATTCTTAAAATATCGGTGCCATCTATCAGACTGTGACGTAAATGTATTTTATCATATCATATATTGATTCTGGGATGAAGTTTGGGGCCCAAGGTGCAGGCAGGCATGGGGCTCTCTGGAATGAGAAGACGGTACACAAAAAAACAGGTCATTTCCACAGAAACAGACATTCGTAGTTTCGTTTTACATTTTTTTTCTTCTACTTTATGTGAGATTCTTGAAATAATCCAGAGAGCAAAGAGGTCAATGATATGTTTTTTTTTAGAAATATTTTCTCCTCCTGTTTACTTCCCATCCTTTTCATCCTCCTCCTCTCCCCTATTCTTTATTCTCTTCCTGCTTTTTGAGGACCCAAATGCAGAGAGCAGGAGGCAGAGGTGAGTCGTACAAATTTAATGAGGCCACTGAGGTAAAATCCAAACACCTCCTCCGTAGGTTGTGGTCTTATCTTTCCAAGGAACCCCATGGTATTTCATTCTGCTGATCCAAATTGGTCTGCTATCAGATTCTATAACATAGAGGAAGACTGGTACCTTTAGCGACAGTGCAGTGTCTCCAGTGGCCTCCAGGAGCGCTAAACCTGGAATACGTCTAGCGCCCCTAGTGGCTAAAGTTCAGAGTTATTTTAAAGAGATCCATGACTAGGTGATCATTTTGGCTTGAAAATGTTGGAATCTTCTTATTGACTTAAAAATTAAGTAGACATAATTACTTCAGAATAGACGGGGCCGCCTTTTACAGCTGCTTTTTGTATCTCTGCTTCTGTCTCCTTGAACCCCAGTCGGCCTCAGCAGATGGCCGCTCACACTGAGCCTGGTTCTGCTGGAGGTTTCTTCCTGTTAAAAGGGAGTTTTTCCTCTCCACTGTCGCTACAAGCATGCTTAGTGTGAGGGATTGTATTTGAGTCAATGAGTCGATGCAATCAACTGGTTTTCCTTAGATAGAAAACTTTGAATCAATCTGACTGTATGATCTGGTTGAACTGTAAAGTGCCTTGAGATGACGTGTTGGGAATTGGCGCTATAGAAATAAACTGAATTGAATTGAATAGCATAAGCTAACATGAAATCCAAATCCAATCAGTGGATAATGGGACTATTTAAAGTGACAGTGAAGCATCATTCAGTTGTTGTAACTCATCGTTCTAATATATGAAAAGTTTTGTCCTGATGATAACTGCTAAGAAACTGGAGCCCATTGTAGCATAGCTCTCCATCTGGTGTAGCGACTCCTAGCAGCAGCCATCTTCATAACTTCTAATAAATTTTGTCGCGCCCCAGTTTAAACGGTTGAACTGAATTGAAAAGGTCTAACGTTACTCATTGCTGTTTTAGCAGGATTGAGCTAACACTGCAGAACCTACAGTATCATGCATAATATACCCAGAAGGCAACGCAGCTTCAATGACATCAGTTTGACTATATTTTATTTAGATTTATTCAAAATAAACAGCTAACCATATTTTTACTGATTTGTATTCACATCAAAAATATATATTTCTCTGAAAAAATTTCCTTTTACAAATAATCATGGATCTCTGGTTAAAACGTAAAGTCTGTCTTTTTAAGTCCTGCTTTAAGCTTATAATGTTGGAGGACAGAGGGACCCCCTTTTCATTATTTCGCTTAATTCTATCTCTATTCTCCCACTCTGCAGAATCTGTTAGTTCAATCTCTAACGTTCTGCTCTCTCTGCTTTTTCTCATAGTAGCTTCATCTGGTCTGTTCCTGTTTGGCTGTGACTCCATCCTGGAGAGAAATATCAGCTGTGCTGCTGCCATCAACACCTTTGTTTATAGATGTTGGAGATTGGCCTGTTTTCCAGTGTAGTCCTGTTTCTCTGACTGTGACTGGCTGGATTTGCTCTCCTCATCCTCTGACATGGGAGCTGGCCGGGAGCTTGTCTGCCTGGCTGTGTGTTTCCTGGACGGGGCCGCCTTTTACGGCTGCTTTTTGTATCTCTGCTTCTGTCTCCTTGAACCCCAGTGGGCCTCAGCAGATGGCCGCTCACACTGAGCCTGGTTCTGCTGGAGGTTTCTTCCTGTTAAAAGGGAGTTTTTCCTCTCCACTTTCGCTACAAGCATGCTTAGTGTGAGGGAAAACATTAAGGTCAATGTGTCAATGCAATTAACTGGTTTTCCTTTGATAGAAAACTTTGAATCAATTTTACTGTATGATCTGGTGAACATGTTTTGTGAATTGGCGCTATAGAAATAAACTGAATTAATATTTAATTTTTAAAAAGGCCGCCCCCTGCTCCTGCAGTAGGAGGCCCCTCCTTTAAATCACTCTTTCCCATGACTTTGTGTTCTCTGTGAAACCTTCTTGAGACAAACCTGACAACTTTAATCTGAGAGGATATTTGGTGCTCTGTCACTTGCTGGAACAAATTTCAGTCTTTTGGAGCGTTAATGGTTAGATTGCAGTCCCAGCCTCATGTTTGCTAGTCCATAACTTCAACCTGCTGAAGAGGTTGTTGTCCTTAAACAGATGTAGGGCGGTGATTGCTCCCTGTCAGACAAATTTACAGCGATGAAGGTGGCATGTGTTTGTCCCGTCCCATCTATATGATAACAAGCTGTGCTGCTAAGATATTGTTATTCTGAACGCTGCTCCCTTTGTAACCACTGATTACACTGATCTGTCATCTAGAAAGACATTTGCAATTGTTTTTCCAGCCGACTGCAATCAACAGATGCTCAGGCAAGTCTGCATCCCAACATCCAGGTTTTACTCAAAGCACCTGATACATGCATGGTAAGGTCCAGTTCACACGGCTTAGGTCAACAGCAAACCCAAACACCTGCTGAATTTTATGTGGAAGAATAAATTATAAGGTTTATTCTTTGGAAACACTTTTAATCTTCTGTTTAGATTAAACAAATAGATTTAAAAAAATCAGGATTTACATACATAATCCCTTTAAAATGTGTATTTATTAGTTCTTTTTTAGGAACAATATAAACAAGATTTTTTTTATTCTATTTTTCTCTGGTTATGAAATTAAAGAGCAATGAAGACATACGGCTCCAGATGCTTTCGGTAATCAAAGATAAGAAAAAAATCAATACTCAATCATCTTCAGAAGATTGACTAATAACTTGAAACTGTGCAAAGATAGCTCAACAAAGCGATCTCCACTGCATATATTTGTATCTGGGGAAACAATAATACTACCCTGCTATTTGGTCACATCGAGAAATTTTAAATCTGGTTAGTTTTTATTTTAGTTATTTTGAGACACAAAAATAATCTAACTTGTAAAACGCCTTGCAGAGAAATGATACACAGCAAATCCAAAAATGATACAAACACACAAATGTATGCAAAGAAAAAATGCCGCAAAGCAGAAAAATCCCAATCACAGATCCAATTCAGAAGGTTGCAGCTTTTCTCCCTTTTTTTCCTACAGTCAACATTTTTGGCTGTCAATTCCTTTTTTCGCAGGGTTATGTTTTTCGCTTTGCTGCTCTCTATTTTATGTGATTTCAGCTTTTCCCCTTTGCAGTGTTTTTTCGTTGTGGGTTTTTTGTGTTGGCTAGTTTTTTTTTTATGTATTTGTCTCAATGTTGAGTGTGAAGCACTGCTGCCTTGTAGCAAGAAGGTCCCTGGTTCGATTCCCAGCCTGAGGTCTTTCTGCATGGAGTTTGCATATTTTCCATGAGCATGCGTGGGTTCTCTCTGGGTATTCCGGCCTCCCCCTACAGTCCAAAAAACATGACTGTTAGGTTAATTGGCTTCTCTAAATTCTCCTTAGTTGTGAGTTTGTGTGTGAATGATTGTTTGTCTCTGTGTTGCTCTGCGATGGACTAGCGACCTGTCCGGAATGTACACCGCCTCTTGCCCGTAGACAGCTGGAGATCATGGTTTTGCTTGTTCTCCCCTGTGCCAACAGGGATGAAACAGGAACAGATTTTTTATGTCGGTTAGAAGTGGCTCTAATCTAAAGAAGCTTCTCCCATTATCTCAATCGCCTACAGCTGTCAGTGCTGCCTTTATCAACAGATGTTATTTACTTTCTCACAGTTATACTGATTCCACTTGCATGGTTCACTTGTTTTCACACAAATATTAGGAACATACAGTCCTGCTGTTTTTTTAAGTAACAGTGTAAACTCTGTTTATTTCTAATATGCAGTATATATAGTTTCCATTAAACTGCTTGTATTCAAATTTTCCCAACCTTCCCGGGGATTCACCTTTAGACACTTTTCTGAAACCTATTGTCAAACTGAAGGGGGGCCGTTTCTCTTATTTACAATCAAATTACGCTTTTGCACCCTGAACTCCCTTAGATCACTTTGGTAGGAAGATCTTGGACGGGACATTTCAGAGGATCTCTGGACACTTATCTTGTCATTGGTGCACAAGTCCTCTATTTGTGCCAGACATAATCTAATTCAGTGCAAACTTGTGTATCGCACTTATAATACTAAAGCACGTCTAGCCAAGTTCTATCCCAGCGTTACTCCAGCCTGTGATAGATGCCAACATTCTCCAGCCAATTTGATCCACACCATCTGGCTCTGTCCTCAGCTTTCTAGTTATTGGTCTAAAGTTTTTGTTGTTCTATCGGACGTTTTTGGCGTAAAATTTGAGCTTTGTCCCCTGATTGCGTTGTTTGGGGTTGCACCTCCACAGCCCATCTTGTCCTCTCTTCTGAGGTCCTCCTTGGCTTTCCTGACCTTTCTGGCTCGGAGAGTGATTATAATGAAATGGAAGTCGCCTCAACCAACATCATACATCCACTGGCTTCGAGACACATTGTATTTTATTAAACTTGAGAAGATCCGTCTTACCTTAAGAGGCTCTTCCGCAAGATTTTTGGGTTTGTGGAGTCCCTTGTTAAAAGCCCTTAGGAAGATTGATTTCCCTAATATTCCAGACTGATAAAGTTGCATGTATGTAGCTGATGTTTATTGTTCTTATCTATTTTTTCTTTTGTCTTCTTCTTTGAGTTAAGTCTGTCTGATTTGTTAACAGTAGGGTCCCCTGGCACCTGAGAAGTTTTTCTTTTATCTTTTTTTTTTTTTTTAGTATGTACGGACTGAGGGAAAACATTTACATAATTTTAATACTGTGGACCTTTTTACTTTTACTTATTTATTTTTTATATATATATCTGTCCCCAGTATCTCATTGTGCTTGCCTTGACTTGATCATTTGCTTATTTCTTTATCTATTCTTTTTTTGTATTGAGTGTGTGTTTGTATGTGGGTTTATTTGGGTTTGTTCTAGCCCAATTATGTTTGTATGCTAAAGGTACATTATTAACTAACTGTTGCTCCATCTGTACATTGTGCCACATGTTAAAGCATAAATAAACGTGGGGGAAAAAAAACTGCTTGTAAAGCATTATTTTTCAGCTTCAAACTTATTTTATAGCCATTTGAAGGCTGTGAATGTCATAAACGGGACAGATGCACCCCGTGTCAGTCAGTAGGAAACTTCAAAATGCTTATTAAAACACAACAGACCAACAGAACTGAAGTTCAGAGCTGCTGTGTATCTGCAGACAACAGCGGCTGAGCACAACCCATTACTGAAACTCTGGTTTACCAGTTCAGTCCATCTCCTTTAGAGTGAGGTAGAATCCGGTCGATGGACACCCAACTAGATGAGGCATGGAGCCGCCCAGAGTGTTTCTGATGCAGCAGCCTCCTTGGAACCAGCCAAGACGGAGCCAGGTCAGGGGAACAGTCCAGAACAAAGACAAATATGAGATCCAGAGTCCTCAGCTCGATCAGGGGAGCTCGATCCACACAGGAAAGAACGGAAACAGGGTTCCAGGAATCCACAGAGCATTAAGGCAGGTTCAGAATCCCACCAGTCTAGAAGCGTTTCCAGAAAGACACAAAGAGATGCAGGCAGGCGGGCTCAGAAGCAGACAGGCAGGCTCATTGGTTGAGGAACAGAGACAAGATGTGGTACAAGGATTTCTGCAGGACTTTAAATTGCTCTCCTCCTAGAAGCCAAGTTATGGCAATAAAACTGATCCTCCTCGCATTCTGAGCCAACAAGCTGAGGGCTCTGCAGAGAAGGGCCAGGACACGATCTGAAGACAGGACAAACAAATCCACTGGACATCAGGAAACAGGACATGAACCTTGGAGCAGACATACAGGCATGAAACAAACAATGATCTGGCCCCGATAGCTGGGCTGAGCCGAATATAAAACAGAACCAGCAGGTGGATGAGATCATTAATAATTAGGAAACTAAAACTATAAAGTTCTAAAACATTTTCAACAACAGTTCAACAACTATTTTGTTACTGTTATTAGAAACAAAAAGCATCTAGATAATTATATTTAAACGCATTTGTCCAATCACACACACCAATATGTTGCAGATTCAAGCCCCACTCCCACATTTGCCATTCTGGCTCTCTGAGCAAGACCCTTAGCCCCTGATTGCTCCCAGGGCACTCAATGATGGCAACCCACTGCTCCCCAAGGGAGCATTTGGGATAAATGCAGAGATAAATTTCTACAATGTGAGATCAGTAAAGTTAAATAGTTATTATTTTTTAGGTTTGTGACACCATATTGGACCATGCAAAACACAGGTTTAACTTCACAAAGCCTCAGAACGGCAACATTTATGTACAAAAAGTAAACCTGTTCTTGTTATAAATTATGTTTTGTTTTTATAAAGTGTTTTTATAATGTTTTTGTTGTTGTTCACATAAATGTACTGGTGTAATAACTTAGTATACGTTTGATTGGTTTTTGGTATACGTCTATTTTGAATTTATATGCCCCCTGGAGAAAAAGTCCACCAGCCGCCACTCTTAACAAGTCATCTTAGGTCACTTTGGGGGACACGTCCGAAGGTTGAAAACCGGCTGCTGCTTGCTTGACCCTTTCTTCCAAGTCAGTCCTCCAGCTACACATGAAGATGGAATATTATTAGCAGGAGCCTGAGGGGAGAGGGAGGCAGGGCCATGCAGGCAAGACAGGGTATCTGGTTTGGCATTCTTTGAAACAGGCTGATAGGACACAGAGAAGTTAAATAGGTTAAAAGACAAAGCCCGCCTGGCTTGATAGGGGTTCAATCTCTTGGCCAACTGAAGGTAGTCCAAGTTCTTGTGATCGGTCCAAATGAGAAATGGCTGTTCAGCCCCCTCCAGACAGTGCCGCCTTTCCTCCAACATTCATAGTCTTTTATAAATCTATATTGCCAAGGCGTTAAGGAAGTCCAAAGCTTTATGTAAATGTTTAGAGGTAGAATGAAGCACAATAATGAAAAAGTGGTTCCTATGTCCTCCAACTGTCTAAGCCTATAGCAGCATAACTATAGAGATAGCTCAGGGAGACGTGAGCCTCTCTAACAATAAGCTTTATATAAAAAAAAAGGAACGTTTTAAAACCTTGCCATAAAAGTAGACAGGGTGTCTGCTTCAAGGACTAAAACTGGTAGTTTGTTCCACAGGATATGAGCCCGATAGAGTAGCAGCCATTCAAAATGGTACTTCCCAGTCAAAAGCCAACTGAATGGCATTCAAATTGCAGCAAAATCCCCTTCATCCGGTGGCTTTTTCATGGACGTGCATATTTTTTTACACTAACTCCACCCTTTCACTGTGTAACAGGGTCTGACAGGGAGATGACGCTTCTCTTTACATCTTAACGTCCACAAATCATGACAGAAAGAATATTTTTGATGTTTAAAAATGAATTGTAGAGGACCAGCCAAGGACCCATCAAGGAAAGTGCCTCCCATTTTATTGTCAAAAAATCTAGGAACCACTAGTAAACTTGCAGATTGAAAGTAAAGTGCTTTGTTAGGAACATAAGGAGCAGTCAGATCTTTGATGTAAGATGGAGTTTTACATATTCTTGATAAACTAAATCCTTTGAGACAGCTTTTACAATATGTAGATTGTCTTCATTCAATTTACAAACACAGCAGCATTTTCTGCAGATTTATTCATTTTTTAAATAAATTTTTGTTTTTTTGTGTCTCGGTTCAATTGCTCTGAATCCATTACCATGGAGTTTCAGTTAGGAATAGAAACCAATCTTGAAAAAACAAAAACTGCTTTATCAAGCACATAAATTTGAAAATATGCAAAATCCATCTCTGTGGGCAACAGAAAAAGATCGGTACAACTAAAAACTTTCCATAGAACGCATTTCACCAAATCAAAATACTGTACACAATTTTTGCTATGTCAAGTAATGCAAAAATATTGGTCTAATGTAATTTGTGAAAAACAGAAAATATTAAGAATACAAGTGCAAGAGATATTTTTATTATACTTAAAGGTATAGAGGATTTTTTTCTTTCCGGGTGGATAATCTAATCTAAATAAGTGTTCCTCCTAATTGTCAATCGTTCTGGTGATGTGTTAACGTAAGGTTGTCCTATGTGGTCACTCCTTTAGCTATGTTTTTTTTGCACATGCACACTTTCAGGCGTATGTCTGTGGTGAGCTACGGTTTCAGACAATCAATGAAGCTCACCTTTCTCACCGTGGTTCTTTCAAAATAGTCAAGGGTCATAAGAGAAAAAGTCTCTATGAAGTGGATGAGAAGAAAAAAAAGGCCTCAGAAGAGGCAAATACGTATATTCCAGAATGCTTTGCACAGAGAGCTCTCCTTGAAAGGCATTATTGGATTTGCTGTCACAGCTGCCCGCCATCGCCATAGGCTGTCACTACCCGACAACAGTGACTACTAAGAAAGCTGGCCCAGGCACCGCACAGTGAAGGAGTTACCTCACCAACAGATCACAAAGCAATGATCATCTGTCCAAACGGTCAGTTAACTGAGTTCACTATAAAGTCAACTATATAGTCTGCGTTTTTATAGTGATTGAGGGATTTAGGGGTTAGGGTGGACTTTCATACACAGTAAGCTTGTATGAGCTATGAAAGCAGCAACTTTTAAACAGAGCGAGCTTAAGGAGAAATGGGCAGGTGCACGCTCTCGCTTGTGCATGCTCTTGCACGTGTAATTTTTTTCATAGTGAAGACAAAGGGTGTTTTAAAAAATTCACTTTATTGTATCTCTTATACTATATCCGTTGTTGTGCTGTTCTTTTTACATCTCTTTGCAGGCGATGAAGCAGACTGAAGATGTTTTATCATTGTCTCCCTTTTATCTCCTCTTTCTTTCATCTTTTCTCCTTTTTGCTGTTTTTCTTTTCCTGTTCTACTTACATTGCAGTATCCATATAATCTGTAAAACTCCCTGCATGATTATAATAAAGCTATTTATATGCATAAATGAAGCGGAACACTATTGCTATAACCATGCTGCTCCACTTGTGAAAGTAAAATCTGTTGGGCTCTTTTTGGCATCAAGACAATTATTCTTATTGCCACATTGTCAGACAGGACACTGTTTAGAAAAAAAAAATTCAAAATTCACTAAAATTCTCCACAATATCTTTAAGGACTACCTGATAAAAAAAAATTGGCCACCAATAAAAAGACTGTATCGTATACTCATTTTTGTTGCAAGGAAAAATATCATGATGTAATGGACTAGTTCCAGAGGATAATTTTTTAAAGCAGCCAAAGGTTACTGCACCACTTTATAAAAAAGACCCTTATAAAAACTAATCAGACTTTTTTTTTTTTTTACCAGGTTTGGGAACCCTATTTTGACTATTTACCAACTATGAACCCAGAATCTCAATAATTGTTCAATAAAAAAAGATCAGATTTTAATCTGTAATCATATCCAAACCAGACATGGTGACTTAAATGTTCGGAGCTCCTGTGTTTTAATCTGAAGCAAGAGATATTTTCCCTGAAAAAAAGTCTAATATTTATGCTTGTGTTTTTGATACTTGTGACCCTCTCTTGCCTCCTTTATGGATAAAACATCTTTTTCAGATGCCCCCCCCCTTCTCACCACATAGCTGTGAAACTGGTGATAAAGACCAAAAAAAAAATGCACATTGCTCTGTGTAGATAAAACGTCTCTCTGTGTTCTTTTGCTATGATTTAGAGCAGATCTAAAACAGGTTCAAAGCGGTTGGTTCCGATGTTGAATCGGCTCGGATTTTCCAGTCCAGAACATGGCTGAAAGGCTTTTAGATATAATGTTCTGATTCAACTCTGTTGTTTACGTTGCTCACTGCATCCCTGCTCTGGGTGTAAATCATGTTCATGGTGTCCAGCTCTTCTTCAACTCGTCTCACGTTGGTAATTTGCTCATCAGCTGCTGTACTTCAGTTTTCCTATTTAGTCTTTGGCACAATAAATGCACGCCACAGCTGTGGCTACAGTTTGGTCCCATACATTAAACAGTAGGTGATGACAGCAGACAGATGCAAAAGCCATTTACAACCAATTTGTAGCTCAATCTGTGAGTATTAAGAGCGACATGTTTTAATTGGCTTGGCTTGGAGTAAGAACATGCAAGAACTTCAGCATCCTAACCAAGAAAAACAGCATTGGGAACTCTATGGAGGGGAAAGGAGTTTTTCCCAAAAACTTGAGACCATTAAAAAATATATTTTAATGACCACAACTAAAGTGGTTTTATAACCCATTATATCTTGCAATTCATGGTTTTTAGAATCACACACAATGCAGTTTTGACGATGTGCTGCTCTGGAGCAAACTGTTGTGTTATAGTAAAGTGAAAGACAACCTAAAGAAACAATTGTTAGTATCCATCAATCTGAGAAAGGTTCTAAAATCGTCCCACATTTTAAAGAGAGTTTTTTTTCCGCAATCTTACATTCTTCTGTCGAAAAAACCCCAAACGAGAAAGAAGCCAAGATGTTATCTGGTTACAAAAAAAAAAGAAAGCTACTTTTTTAACATTTTTTTTGAGCATGAGTGAATCTACCCCGTAGTGCTGTGGGTAGAAATGTGCCTTTCAATAAGAAGATCCGGAAGTTTAATCTATTAGCGGTTTGGAGGTGTGATAGGTTCTTTTGATCGGTCCAGACCAGCACGGGTTGTTCTGTGCCCTCCTCCTGATGCCATTCCTCTAAGGCCGTATTTATGCCTGAAGGTTCTTGATCCCCCGAATCATAATTTCTTTCCCTGGGTTTCCTTCATGGGGAAGTTTGACATTTGAGTCGGAACGCTGTGACAGGACGGCCCCAACCCTAGTATTAGAAGCGTCCATTTCGAGAGCAATCTGGAGGGGATGAGAATGGGGGCTTGTTAAAATCTTTCCTTCAAAGCGATGAAGGCGGTGTGGGCTTCAGGAGTCCAGGTGAAAGTTGTCTTGGTGGATGTTAAGACAGTGAGTTGGTTGCTTTCATTTTTCTCAGATTGTCAAGCAAATGTCTTTTCTGCCTTTTCTTTGGTACAGCCATACATAAGCTGTTAAGAGTAGTGCCAGGACAAATATATCTATATGTTGTCTTGTGTGACTTCTTTATTGAACTGTCATATGAGTGCTGTAAAGCAGCTTCTTTTATTGCAAGATTTGTGTCAGGTTGGCACCAGACAAGCTTGCAAATGCTTACTCCATAAATATCTTGTTTACCCTCAGATGGATCCGGAAAGGCTTTTATTGAAGTAAAAACTTTGCTTAGTGTTTGAATGAAAGGGTAGAGCCAAAGGGATTCCATTTCAAATATCTCCTAATCATTCTGACATCTTCAGTGTTGTTGAGGTCCAAGTATTATTTTAAAGCTTCTTAAGAAACTGTTTTCATCTTAGAGATGAAGCAGATTTTCCAACATGTTTTCTTAGACCTAAATTTCTGTTCTAAGGAACACTGAAGATCTTGGAAGGCTTGAAAAATGTTTTTTCTCTAATCTGTCCAGATATGCTGACAGCCGTGAGCAGATCAAACAGATTGTCTTTGTGATGGACCTTCTTTTGAAAAAGGGCAACTGAAAGAATATTAAAGGAGAGAACAGGGCACCACGCAGATACGTCTGCCTATGTGTGAGTCGGTATGTGGAGAGTCTTTTAAAAAATAGATGAAAGTGCTGACATAGGCAGTCACACTACCCTCCTTTACACACTTTTAAATATGCATTGGTCATACACACTGAGACTTCCAACCTGTCTCGCCTGCTCGCCATCCTATGGATGCTCAGAGGAGCTTAGCTGAACCTGCTATTATATTAATACCATCTATGAATCAGACTTTTTGCAAACTATAATTGAAAAGCTTTGAAAATAACTTTAAAAATCAGAAAAGTATGTAGATATCTCACCTTGATGTGGTGGTGTACCTGTTCTAGTCAGTTACACAAAGCAGTATGGTATGGTTCTCCCCTTTTAGGACTCTTGAGTTTTTAGTTTTCAGTTATCAGTTATTCTATTTTGTTGGTCTTTGATTTATTTTCCTTTATATTGAAGCAGGTTTTAGCTACTCTTTGTTGCCCCCTTGTGCTTGCTTCCTTTCCCCTTGGCTTCCTTCTAGATAGTTAAATCTGAAAAACTCACACAGAAAGAAAATAAAATTAGAAGAATTTTATTGATCCAATTGTTTTGGTCTTTGGTGCTCAGACCTCTGCAGGAAATATTAGCACTGAATTTGGCAGGGATGTTTCCCCGCAAGCCTGAAAGTGGTGGTGCAGTGGAGATGGATGAAGTTGGTTTCAATCCATAACTGAGATTGAGAGGACTGTGTGAGTTAATATTAGTGCTTGACTAGAGGACCTGAAGATGGAGGCCCTGCTTGGATAACAAAGGTTGCACACAAAGCGGAGTGTGTATGACGTCATCCGCGCTCGCGGGGCCACCGTTCATTCATCCTGTCCTCTGAACTGCTGCTAGTTTTACTCACATGCCTGTCACAACTCCAGTCCGGCGCGTGGATGACGTCATACACACTCCGCTTTGTTTTTAAAACATATAAATATAAAAATATAACCGCTATCTGGGGGACAGTGATTCGCCTACATGTTATGAATGCTGGCGTACCATAAATAATAAATTATGAACAGTTTAGTTTGTACCTTCAACTCGTTGCCCATAGGAAGATGTTACTTGGATATAACCTAACGGAATATCTTCAGAACAGCTCCAAATGACACAAAACTCATATGGGTAAGTAGAACATAATGTAATATCGTAAAATCAAGGGGCCAATGTAAAAAAAACCCGGTGTTCCCCTTTAAAAGCTTTCTTTGTTATTATGATATTATCTGGTTTTTATTATTTATTGTCATGATCGATTTAAGAGATCTGACCCACATGCAGAGAACCACTCAGAGAACCAGGGAAAAGGTTTAACAGGTTTGTTGAAAAGACTGTACAGGAGTTGAATCAGGAACTCAGAGAACTATTGAACCGGAACTGGAAAGTCTGGAGAGGAGATCACAGTGATCAGTTCAGGGGCCGTCGGAAATTTGACTGAGTCTTTAGTGCTGTGGAAGCGGGACTCACGTTTGAGGGGGTTCTTGTTTTTCCTTGATCCAGTTGGTGTGGGTTTATCTATAGGAGAGGGAACTCGTTGAAGAGGGGACAGGTAGACATTCGTTGGACCCTGAGGAGCAATGGAGCGGACTGTCACTTGGATTTCTGAAAGGGACTTGAACGCTGCTCAGTGTGAACTCAGATAATCCTTCCAGGGGGAGAAGGCCAGGCATCCAGTTACACAGGAAGGATTCCTGTCAAAAAGGCAAAGACAAAAACAAAGTTAGACTCAGATTAGACTCAGCTAAACTCAGCTTGGCTAGAGTACCCCAAACTGGCAAACACTCTGGCGTCAAGGTAGGGACAGTCCGCCGCTCAAATACTCCTCAGTAATGATCGAACGAGCCGCAGGTGTGCAGGGAGGCCCAACGAGGACAGGGCACCACCTGGTGGTGGAGGGAGAGAAAAACACACAAACCACCCACACAAACTGGATTCCTAACATTTATATTCATTTGCTATCATTATTTGATATTGGGATTTTTGTGATGTTTATATTTTAAAACAATTTTATATGTACAGTATAACTTTATCCAATCCTTAAATTAAACCCATTAGCAGGTTTATCATACCGGTACATCCTTTTGACTGAATACTTTCTGCATTGTGCAAGTTTTTGTTGTTGTATGTTTTATCTGAGTCTGATGATTTTAGGATTTAACTTCAGCAGATCACAGTTTGGCTTTTATACCTAAATCACCAAATGAATCAGCACCGATGGTATCGCTCTCTGGGGAATCTGTGGCAAAAGTCCTGATTGGAGCATCACTAACTGTGGCTTTTGTTGTCATCTGGTCACATTTTTGATGGTGTTGTGGCTTTATTTTATTGAACCGTTTGCTGGTTTTTGTGTCATGTTGTAATACTGGTTGTGGTATTTTGGCTATTTTTCTGTTGTCGTCTTGTGGCCTTTGTGTTGTTGTTTTATCGTCACATTGAGTGTTTGGTTGTTGTTTTGTGGCATTTTTGGTCATATATGTCATGATGCGATGGTTTTACTAGCCCAGATGCAGAACTCACAGACAGAGAGGCAGGGAAAAGTCCAGTATTTTATTGGAACCGGTTGACAGACTCACAGGTTAGCAGAATCAGACAGGCATGGTGGCACAGGAAACACAACGATCCAGCACAGAGGGAAGTTCAGACTAAGCTTATATAGGGAGCTTCCTTAATCAGCAGATAGAAAACAGCTGATCCAAGCTGAGCCCAAACTCCCCAGGCATGGATCCTGACAATATAGGCTATTGGCTGTTTAAAGTTATGTCGTAATTTTGAGATAGAGTTCTAGTTTTTCTGGTCATGTTGTGGCTTTAGTTTTTTTGTAACTTTTGCTTTTCTGTTGTGTTTTTTTATTTTGGCATTTGTGGTCTTGTTTTGTTGATGTGCTGTGGCTTTTTGATTCTGTTGACCCCTCTGAGCCACCGTCCCAAAAAACCCAAACGTCTAATGATGAATCTGCTCACAGTTTCTAAATTCTGGACATAACTTTTGATGCAATTTTTATCCATTATATGCATTTTAATTTTGAACTATAGATTTGTCAGGTTAACATGCCTCTGACACGGTGAAGCTTGATTGGGAATTCCTGGGTTTCCTTTTGATAGCCTAGTCTTGGACTTAGATGGTGGTACAAAGCTAGTGGTTATATTAGGACTTGACTTTGTCCAGCATCTTTGAGGGTTAGAAATGCTCCTTCCTGCACACTCAGCAGAAAGATCCTCTTTGCTTTGAATGACATTACTGAGTTGCACTGACGGCTGCATTAACTTCAGCATTTAAATTACCCGAGGCTAAAATTTGTTGCAGCTCAGCTTTTTTCGCAGAGCGCTCCAAACCTTGTGCAACCATGTGTCATTCAATAACAGAGCTGCTGCACCAATATTTTCAGATCAGCAATTTCAGTCATACCTACATTAATGTAATACATGTACAGAAAAGTAAACACATCAGGTTTGAAAACAAGAAGGTTGCCTGCTGTACATAGCTTCTGGCACAGATGTCTCCTTTTCTATTATTACTTTACACCCAATTAAATGGAATTTGGGTTTTCATAACAAAAGAATAAAAGTGAGTTTCCTTTTAAATGTCAAACTTGATTTTCCATTATCAGCTCAATAAAACCAGTTCAAATACTCCCTGAAATCAGAACTCCAACTATAACAGTTATTCCTGCTGTTATGCATTAACATTACAATTAACCCCAGTGTAATAATGAATAATTTGTTCCTTTTTTCAGTCTATTAATAGCTAAAAAATGAACCAAAAATATTGGAGATGACCTTTTTTCAGGAGCTAAATTAGCAATTGCCACATCCCATAAAAAAACCCTAAAAGTTAAAGTACTTATGTGTTACTGAGGCTCAATTCATGAAATGTGCAGAGTGGGCAGTTGTAGGTACCAGATCTGCTCAGATGGTCAGATCTGCTCAGGTTCTGTGCGTGCCAGTGACTTTACGCTACATGATTGGCTGAACGTGGCCACATGATGTAAAACATTTAATCAATCAAATCTTTTTATTGTCAACTACAATTTACCTTGTAATCGAGATTTGCGTTTCAGCACAAACAGTTCATCGTATACATCACATACATTGGGGTGGGTGCTGATAGGGGGGAACGATTTACTGAAGCTATGCGTGCTGCAGAACGGTGCCTTTGGCAGGTTCTTATGCCTGCAAAGGGCCCCAACCCGGAGGCAGTTCCCTATAGCGCTGCCTTTATCTCTGTGGAAAGATAGGAGCCAAATTGGGGAGAGGGGAAAAAAAAACATATTTCACACTTTATCCTTGACATGTATCCTGTATCCTTGGATAGAGTTTGAGATATCAAAAAAGAAAATCCTCAACACAAGAAAAGCACATGTAACAAGAGGCAAACATTTCAGCAGTAGGAAAACAGTGGAGGCTGGAGTCGCATGAAAGTCAATAGTTGTGTATGTATGATGAGTGTCCATGATCGCTGTCAACAGGCCATTGTCCTTGATAAGACGGACATTTATCAATTGGCACTACAGTTCTGGATGCACCCACAGATGTTTGCAGGTTGGGGGGGTAGAGTAGTTCTTCGGTTCACACTGAGCAGGGGAAAACATCCACACGAGCCTTTCAAGTTCCTTTCGGAAATCCGAGTGACAGTCCGCCCCATTGCCCCTCAGGGTCTACCTGTCCGCTCTCCAATGAGTTTCCTCTTCTCTAGACAAACTCACACCAACTGGATCAAGGAAAAACAAGAACCCCCTCAAATGTAAGTCCCGCTTCCAAGGTACTAAAGACTCAGTCAGTTTTTCCTACAGCCCATGTGTTGGGATCCGGAGGTTTGCCCACCAGAGGGCGCCGAGGATCCCTTCCTGAGGGCTTCTGCTACCTGTTGGGATCTAGAGGCCTGCCCACCAGAGGGCGCCAAGGATCCCCTCCTGAGGACTTGTGCTCACCTGCAACACCTGTCTTTCATCTTCTCATCAGCCTTGGGCTTACTTAAGGAGGAGGAGACTAACACTCCAACGCCAGAGTGTTTGCCAGTAACGGTTAGCAAAGCTTGAACCAACCTGCCTGTCTAAGTCCTTTGACTTTTTGTGACCCGAACCTGATCCTGTTTTCTCCTCTCTGCCTCACAGGTTGATCCTGCCCGTTAACCTGAAACTCTGGAGAGTTTACTCTGCTGGATATCTGCCTGCCCGTTCTCAGTTGAACTCTGGAGGGCCTCTTCAGTCATTATTCTGCCTGCCCGCCCTCAGAGGATAACTTGGAGAGAGACTCTGTCAGTGATCTGCCTTCAAGCACAGAGTAAGCTCTGCCTCCACCTTAGCCAGGTCCTCAAGAGAGAGAGAGAGCCAAGCCTGGAGTCTGCCCGTCTGCACTCTGACCGTCTCTGCCCAGCTCTCAAGAGGGAAGGTGAGCTCATCAGGAATCAGCCTGTCTGCACTCAGACTGCCTCAGCCAAAGCTCTCAGTTCTCCTCCGGCCTGCACTCAGCTCAACCTCTGCTAGCCCTCAACCCTCAGTCTGCCAACTGCCTCTGGATCCACAAGGTTCCCCCCCTCTCTGCAGCCCTGCTCATCTCCTGATCAGTGGTGAACCAATCCAGATCAGTCTCCCTAACCCAGGACCTGTTTTATTATTTCACATTTCCTATAATAAACCCTTGAACTTTTCTCCTGCCTCCGAGTGTTCTGCATATGGGCTAGGTTCCATAACCCATCATGACACCATGAACTGATCACTGTGATCTCCTCTCCAGACTTTCCAGTTCCAGTTCACCAATTCTCTCAGTTCCTGATTCAACTCCTGTACAGTCTTCTCAATAAACCTGTTTGTTTATAAAAACATTTCCACTGGTTCTCTGAGTGGTTCTCTGCATGTGGGTCAGATCTCTTAAATCGATCATGACACATCTAAGATATTATCCCATCTCACATTTGAGTTCAATCACCGCAGCCAGCCTGCGGTAGGAAAGAAGGAGAAGATGATGAGTAAAAGAGAGCAGAGAAAGTGTGGACTGCTGGAAGAACTGTGGTGAAGTGCTGAAAGAAAAGTGAAATGGTGCTCAAAGATGACCAGGAACATTTAGAGGATGTTTGGTCAACCTGCTGCTGTGAAGCAGGATTCTCCACCATGAACAGAATCAAAAATAAATCTGGATCCAGGCTCAAAATGAGCTCCTTGATATGTGCTTTAGAATGGCTTAGTCTCCATTTAAACCCAGGTTTAAAGCCTTGCAGGGCAGCCTAAAGCCCATTGCCAACATTAAGACAGAAAAAAGAAATGACAGTCAGTTCAGGTGTTTTATAAAATATGTGAATCAGGATATTGTCTATATACCAAACTGATTGTTGTTCTCTAGTTCAAAGAAACACTTTTTAAAATGGAAAGATTTAGTTGTTTTTTTTAAATATTTTTTTATTTAAAAAGTCAATGTTTAACACGGATGCATAAACACCTCATTTTATTTCAGTGTTAAATTCTGTCTTAAGTAACAGATTATAATAAAAAATGTCTCGGACCTTTACTGGTTGATGATTTTCTTTATTCGGACCCCGCTGGGTTTTAATTGGTTAGCTCTGTCCTAAAGTATCGGGGACTTGTTTTCCTTTAGGCTGGCTGTTTTGCCCTGACTAACGGCCTCGCATTGCCTGAAAGCCAAACGCCCTTTGAACTCCTCACCACCTGGTAAAGAGAAGATAACATCCTCTCCATCTCCCTTACGTGCCTCTCTTTCCTCAGCCTCCTCCTTATCGCTCTGAAATCTCAACCGCTCCTCTAACACCCTGTTTCAATAACCGCACCAGTATTTTTTCTACCTGACTCTCCTTCACCGTCGCACTCACATCTCTGTAACTCTGTCACAGTACAGTATGTACTCTGCTTTTTTTGTCAGTTCTTGTTCCCCTGCTGTTGCACAGATTTAATCGATTCCACAGTTGCTGTGACTTCCATAGCGATGCCGGGGCCAGCCAATTTAAATGTGAAGCATTTAAAATGTCAATTACAAGCTAATTAAATTAATGGCACAATGTCATTTAGCTATTTCGTTCCTCTCACCCTGAGCGACAGGTAAATTGTCTCGGCTGCAGAGAGGGAAAAAAGGCTAAGTGTTTAATACAGCTGCCTCTTTACTCGCACAAACACATGCTTGCACTAAGACCCCACCTGACCTGTGGGGAAATTGGTTTTTAGAGAGAAAGGTACGAGGAGTGGATGGAGAGATTATGAAGGAGGGTGGGGGAAATGTGAATGCGATGACAAGAGGCCAAAACAGGGAGGAAGTCGTAATTTGGAGAGTCGCAAGAGCAACAAAAAATTAAAAAAGCACCACAAAGAAAAGATGAGGCAGAGGGGGAGAGGATAGATAAAAGATCAAACATGGAAAGCAATGAAAACAGATTAAAGATGAGAGGTAAATTATGAAGCAGGGTGAGGATGAGGTGGAGAGAACAAACAGGAAAGCAGGAGGAGAAGAGTAAGCAGTGTGTCATAAAATCTTAGCCTGATAAACCAGACTAAATGTGAGATTAAATGTGTAATTTAGTCTGGCCCGATGAATGAGACATCGGAAGATTTTTGATGAGAACAACCCAATGTTTTTCAAACTGCTTTCTATGCCTATTGGCCAATGCTCTGACTAATGAGATCAACTGACTGTGATGTAGCAAGTGCCACAGAAAGCTGGTGTGGGAATGTAAACAAACAGCCTGTTGGTAAAATGGCGAATACGTCTTTCTTAACAATGACTGAGCGTAGAGCCTCTTCCGGCTCATGTTTCAACGAAAACCCCAAGTCTAATCCTTCCAAAACTGATTCCAAAGCTGAGTCAAACGAAAACTGTTCAATAGTTGTTGCAATCTTCCTTGTTGTACTTTCTCCAGCGTCATGCAGCTTTGTCGTCACGCCCTCAAAACCCCGCCCGCTTTGCATCCAGAAATTCAAAACACATCTCTGCGTTGTAATTGGCCAGTTCTAGGGCGGTACTAACGGTACTTAAAATCATAGGGTAGCGGCTTTTCCAACCGTTGAATTTCTGAATTCTCAAGAGTGGTGCCCGACTTTGCACGAGTGCATAAAGGGAATGTGATTGGTCGATTATCAAGAGGGCGGGATTGTTGTGGCGGAAGGTTCGAAACCAAGTTTGATTGTGGCTGGTTTTCGAAAGCATCTTGCTAACCAGTTAGCAAATTAGTGCTAGTAGGTTCCCAATGGGAAATTCCATTGGGACCAAGTAGCACTAAATTGGTGACTTAGAAACGACGCTGTCAAGGAACGCTATGGACAGAGGAAACATGCAAGAGGAGGAGAGTTTTGTGTCGGAGGTCGTGGATGAGTCTCCTCCTTCATACATTTTTTATTTGAGGAGGAAAGCAGGAACGAAGATGTTGTGATAGAGGACGCCATGGCGGCAGAAGCTTGGTTCGGTTTTGGCCAGTTCTGTTAGCTCTACGCCTGCTTAAGACACAGACGTCCATCCCTGTGAACACTGGGACGCAACTCAATGGGAAAGGAAATGATTCTTATTTCTTATTTTAACCGTTGCGTTTATTAGCTGCAACATATAAATCGAGATGCTATGACCGAAAAAATTTGATTGACAGATGACCGTTGATATATGATTGACCGAATTTAGGTGTTCAGGCTGACGTATAACTAACTGGCCTGCATAAACAGTTAGAAAATATGTGTTTTGAAAATGCATATTTTCTAACTTTTGGGACAATATCGTCTGATAAAGGGTACATTTATATACATGTTTAAACCAAAATAATTTGACATTTAAATATGATTTCCCTACAACTTTAAAAAATGATGTGCAGAAATTATAACCACAGCAAGAAGATGAGAAAAACAAACCCCCAAAAAAGCAAACAAGGAAAATGAAGCAAACGGCACACAAGCCAGCGAGGAAGAGGCAGGAGGAGAGCAGTTCGGTACTCCTTACTCAGCTTGAGACTTGTGAGCTCCTGGTAAATGGAGTATTGATTCAGAGGAGATGAGATTTTCAGAGTAAACACATAACCAAACTGAGTCCTCTGATGTGGGCACACTATGCTCACAGGAGGCCAACGTTCAGAGCTGAAAACATCACTATCACTGCTCTCACAGCAGCCAGGTCCACTTCTAAACCCAACACACGTCTCCATTGTCTGCAGGTTTAAAGAACCAAGTTTTATACTGCTGTAAAGGCTCTGCTGCTATCACTGACCTGAGAGGCAAAAGGCTGCAAAGGCCTCTGAGAGATTAATCTAAACTATCTGTCAATAGATAAACAAGCACTAACTGTTCCAAGTTCAATATCATGCGCTTTCTGTAAGACAGATTCAATACTAAAGATAATTTTCCCACAGGAATATATAAATTATTTTGTTTTTTTCTCTATAAGCAGATGGACTGGTTGTATCTCGGCCAAAAGTTTGTATAAAATTGTGCAAGAAATGTGATATCAAATCGTACTTTCTGATCTAAAACCCTTGTTTCTAAACAAGTGTGCGATCACTTACACCATAATTACCTTTTTGAAGAGTTTCAGTCTGGCTTTAGAGCTCATCATAGCACTGAAACCGCTCTGGTTAAAGTCACTAATGATATTCTCATGGCCTCAGATAATGGACTTGTATCTGTACTCGTCTTGGTGGATCTTAGTGCTGCATTTGATACAGTTGACCATAATATTCTTTTAGAAAGACTTGAATATTTTGTGTAAGAAAAGGAACGGCTCTAGACTGGTTTATATCTTATCTATCTGATGCTGCTACGATGGGCTCCAGTTTCTTAGCGGTTATCATCAAGACTAAACTTTTTCTCTGATATATTAGAAACTCAGACTTAGACAAACTTTAATGTCATTTCATACACACAGAGTGTATACAAAACCAAATTTCGTTTTGTATACACTCTGTGTGTACTAAATCGCAATCAAATTACAATAAAAACAATGGTGCAAAAAAAAGTAGGAGGGTTGCGTTTATAAGTCCAGGCACGAGGAGGGTCACGCTGGAGAATAGTCCATTGCTTCGTACTGCTGCATACCAGCCTGCTGAACTGCTTCTACATAAACAGAACTAGAACAGTGAAGTTAAGATCATGACACAGGTTATTAACTCAATTACTAACTCTTTATTTGAAAGTTTATAACCAGCTGATAACCCTGGTTGAGATGAAAATGAAAAAGTGCATAACAATATTTTATTTTGCTGCTGTAAGCGTGTAAACTTTTGTGAGAATCTCCTGGTAAAGAACTAATCTACCTTTATAACCACCAAACATATTTAATAACTGTGTGTTTATATGTGAAAAGAAGCGCTAACTAAACAGTTAGTTTAGCAGCACAAACTTTTTCAGAAGCATTTTTAGTAAAAAGGGATTTTTCAGTGTGTACACATTGCTAAATGCTAAAAATAAATATATATACAAAATTACAATAACTTTGAGTCACACAGAAAATAATGGGAAAAAAATATAAATGACGTTGAACGTAAATCCACACCTGCAGTCTGTTTCAATTAGCAGGTTTACTGAAAACTCTCAGTATTTTAAACCATAAATTAGGGAAACTGAGTTTTCTGATGGGATGGGAGATTTCTCAATGTCAGATTCTGTTACCGTATAACATTCCCCCCAGAGCTAATCTGGTTTTGAAGTTTTGTGCATTTTAAAAACAAACATTGCATTGTCCGTTTGACAAGGATCTCAATAAAGAATGATTGGCACTTTTTCATAGAGAATTAAATATTTATAGGGAGAGGATCCTACATCTCAGTTGACAGGAAAGGAGATCACTAGTTTTCGGTTTGTTTAACATGAATAAGATTCTGATCATTTTATTTTCATTTAGTTATTGTCATGATTGTATCAAGAGCTCACAGGGTTACCCAGAATGCGGTTGCTTGTAGATGAATGGAGAAAGACTGACTGCCACTCAGATTTCCTGCGGTACTTGAACAAACTGTTGTGCAGATGAATCCCTTGCTCAGTGTGAAGCTCAAACGTTTCCTCGGGGAAAAGTGGATCCAAACCTCCGGTTTGTTTCCTCAGCTCAGTTTGAAGCGCAGTGTATCCTTCCAGGGAGAGAAGGTCCGAAAAAATCCAGCTTGCAGGATGACTTCCTGCCGAGAGGCAAAGACAAAAAACAATGTTAAGTCTCAGGTTGACAAAAACTCAGTTTGACTCAGCAAAACTCAGCTTGGCTAGAGTACCCAAAACTGGCAAACACTCTGGCGTCGAGGTAGTGGCAGTCAGCGGCTTAAGAACACTCCGTTACCGAGGTAAAGCCTTGCAGGTGTGTGAGGAGGAGAATCAGAACCAGGTGCCGCCTGGTGGAGGAAGGAAGACAAACACACAGACCACACAGACTGGAGTCCTAACAGTTATAATATTAGTACATAAAGAACTACTGAAATCATTTTCAGATTACATATAAATAGATTCATTAATTCTGCGGGGGAAAAGGAATTACTTTAGGATTAGGATTCACTCGGTGATGACAACCTTATGAGTCTGCTGGCACAATCTAAAGCCATTCTATGGGAATGATAGCCGCTTATAATGGCCATTTGTCTGCAAATGGATTTCGATTATCTTTTTTAAATTTATTTACCATCAATTTATTTTCAAGTGATTTTTTTTAACCCACGGGCAATAGCTACGATCCGGAAATCCTTGTATATATATTTATATATGTATTTACATATTTATATATTTATAAAAATAAAAAGCCTAAATACAGTGTGGAAAGGAACAGATGATAGGAAAAAGTCTTACATTTAAGTTAAGAAAATACCAATCTATGCCCGTATGACTTGAAAGAAAAGTTAATCATCAACAAAAAATAGGGAAAATATATTGCTTCAACTTTTTATCCAGTAGTAATATGCAGTTTGTTATGCTACTGTTTTAGGCAGTGTTTCACTAGACCGGCATATATTTTAAGTCCTGCCTTTGAAAGGAAGACATATGACTGCTTACAGTGGGGAGCATTTCTAGTCATTACAAAAAATGCAACTTAATTCATATCTTGGGATACAACATGCCTCCCTACCTTAACACAGTTTGTCTTAATTGGAAAAGAGATTACCTTGTAAGAGGCCGACAGTGAAGGAGAGGCGGCGAAGGAGCCAGAGACACCTTAAATCAGCACATCTGAAATATGCACAATGCTGGCAAAGATAAATTTGCTGCTACTCGTATTTACAATGTGCATCCTCTTACACACATGCACACCAAGAACCAACCCAAAGATAGCATCTGTTGGAGTCAAGATGTGCATTGTTCAGTGTTGTCTTTGCAGACGCATGAGGTTTTAGAAAAAAAACCCCAGAGAAACTGAAGCACACTTAGGCACACTTTAACACAAACATGTAGCCCACAAACGCTTGTGCTCCTGCAAACACACACAGGGTGCAGACAGTTGTATGCCACGTGCAAACAGATCTGTTTCCAAGGCGAAGGCGAGACGCTAATTACTACCATCTTCAATCATCCTCTTAGCATTCAGCTTGTTGTTCCCTTATCGTGCAGAAACACCGTGATTCAGCACAACAGGAGCAGCGCAGCAAGTGTGCACTGAGGCCCAATCAGCGGTGCACACTCAAACACAAACAGAGATCTGTCAATGAAATCCTGCCACATCACACCACACGTCGGGTTTTGTTCTTAATTAGTTGAACTGAGCTTCGGGGACACTAAAAAAAAAAATATGACAAATGTGAGACTTCAGTTGTTTTTTTTATCCTTGATTTGTGTTGTTTCTTTTTGTTTTTTGTGTGTGTTTGTTCCTGAGATGTAAACCAATTAGTTTCTTCTTTTTACTTTATTTTTTTCTGAATTACTGGGAAGTTGATAGGGATTGTTTTTCCTTATATCCATTACAAAACATAGCCCATTAAAACAACAATCTGTTCAAGTCTGTATCCTAAATTTTAGTGCTTGGTTACTTTTGAGACAAGTTTCTTTGGTTTGAACACAAGCAGCTTTAGATCTAATGAAATCATTGTGTTTTTTTTTAGAAATAGAAACATGCAGAATCAGATTCCTGCCAAGACATTAATCTGTAGAATTTCGTTAACGTGCATATTCATGTTATGTCATATTTTCAAAATGGATACACAAATGACAAACAGTTTTTTTTTTTTTTTTTGCAAATATTTACTGGAGTCCGTTTTATGAAGCAGGTTTATCAAATTCAGATTCAAATCCGGTGTAGGTACCAGATCTGCTTGGGGTCCTGTCCCTTCTTATAACGTCAATATATGGCAACTCCACTCGGACAAACTGTATTGCACCTGTTTCTTAAGGATCAAATCTCTTTTGGAGTCTCAACATATTACCTATATTTGCCATTATTATGCATTTCATTGGCGATCTAAAGTAGCTGAAAGTAGAAAACATTAATTGTCAGTCTTAAAGGAAAATATTGCCTTCTAAGACTGAGCTCTGCCATTTAACAAGGTGACAAAAAAGTCTCAGCTTATTTTTATTCTTTTTATTAAGATCTGAGGACAGGAAGGACAAATGGAACATCTCAAAAATGCAATTCATAGAGATTTTAGACAAATAAAGCTGTTATTCCACTTGCGGAAAACAAACGGTTGTTGTTGACACAAATTTAAAAGTAGTGTAGCTTAATGTGGCGAACTGATTGAGCTAAAAGAGGCTAACCTCTTAGCTATTGAGGACAGGTAGCCACAGCGCTACCCAGCTCTCCCCCTTTGTATCATGATCTAATGGTTACTTTGTTCACCAGAAACAGTTTTTTTATCGATCAGCTAAAACTTCATTGGTCATTAGACGCGTTAACGTTACAGACGCTCCCGGCGTGTCGTACCGTAGCTTAACGTCACTGGCATGAGCAGATCTGACCATTGGAACAGATCTGGTACCTAAACTGCAACTCTAAATTGATCTGGCCTAAAATCAGGAACTCTGATTGTTTAGTTTCACAACAGCTGCTATAAATTAGTTAAATCAAATTTAACATAGAATGGCTGCAAATTGTGCCAATAGGCAAATTAGGGTGTTCTCATCGAGTGAATATTAATCCTACCCTAATGTAATTCCTTTTCCCCCGTTGAGTTAATTAATCTATTTTTGTGTAATCTTAAAATGATTTCAGCAGTTCTTCATGTACTGTAAATATAACTAAATAAAGATAAATTAATCAATATCTTGTTCATATTGAACAAACCAAAAAAAGTCATCTCCTGCCCTGTCAACGGAGTTATGGAATCTTATCCCTATAAATATTGAATTCTCTATGAAAAAGTGCAAAACATTCTTTGATAAGACCCTCGTCAAACAGACATGCAATGTTTGTTTTTCAAAAACCTAATGTGTCTAACGGGCCTAGTGAATCATAATTGTTTCTCCTAATTGTCTTAGTGTGAAATTTTCAGATTGAATTGATGTATATTAAGTCAGAGCCAATTGTCTGTTTTAGAAATCCCCCTGATTCTGATCTGACACTACAGGGTTGCTGTGATGAATCAGAATGGTCTAATTAGGTGCCAATCCATTAAAATTATATTTAGAATTAAAATTCCATGTTTGCATCTATAGATGCAAACCGTATGAGTCTCATGTTTCTTGCTAGTATTGCAAGTCAAAATCTGATCCCCTTATTGTAGTTTGTCATTAGTTGAAATTGTTTCTTTTAGATTTGTTGTGCACGTGTCGAAATATAATGAATGAACTGGAGCTTGACTGGGACAGTGGGAAGACTCGTAGAAGACGTGGTAAAACTTCCCTTGCTTTTAAATCTAAAATTTTACAGGTCTGAAGAAGATTGGCAGCTATGCGCGTACGACCCATGTACGGAGGCCTCAGTCATCGACGTGACCGACCCGGGTGGTCATTTCACACATGTCTCTCCTCCTCTCTCATATCGCCTTTGCTGTCAGCCAACAGTACAAAAAAAAGCAAAAAAAAAAAAAAAGCAGATTTGCATGTTTTGTGTGCTTCATTTAAAAAAAAAATGAATAGAATGATTTTATATTAAATGACATAGTGAAGCAGATAGAGTGAAGTATTTCTGGAAACCCTGTATTACAGCTTGGGTCATTATTGATTACAGGTTAATGTTAAGGCGTACTTTCATGTCCGTTTGTCTATTTTCTGTAGTTTTTTGCTACAACTTACATCCTGTTTGTCAGAGATTGGACATTTTCATGTTTGCCCCTGTAGTAGTTCAATCTGAAAAAACACACAGGAAGAAAAGACAATTTGAAGAACTTTATTAATAAAATTACTCTAGTCTTTGGAGCTCAGACCTTGGCAGGAAACATAGCACTGAATTTTGCTTTAATATGCATAAACAGGATTAAAGAACAGGGCTGATTCCCCCAGGCCTGAAACTGGTGGTGGAGAGGAGATAGATAGATTAAGTTGGTCAGTCTGTAGAGTGTAGTAGTGAGATCCAGTGGACTGCGTGAGCTGATACTAGAGCTTCACTCAGGGACCTGGAAGATGGAAGTCCAGTTGGATAACACAGGTTGAGAGAACCTGTCCATGAGGAGCAAGCGTGAAGCGACAGTGGAGAGGAGAAACTCCCCGTTGGAAGAAACTTCTGGCAGAACCAGGCTCAACATGGCGGTCTTCTGCCGGACTGGTTGAAATGAGACAAGGAGCCCAGTAAGAGTCCGGGAAGAATGACACTGATGAAGTTTTAGCTACGATGGTGGAGGAGGGGATGGAGGTGGGTTGAAACTGTGTCATCTGATTCGATTTCTCACATAGTGCAACCACTGCCTGCGCTTTGGGCAGCAGACTGAGATGTGGACTTGGAGACCTTTTAAGATGAACTTTGGATGCTGATTCGCTTCATTGGAGGTTTGGTTGAAAACTGATTGGCCTGTGACGGAGGGGGATAAGCGTAAGTAATCATTTCTTCAGTAGAACTTCCGCCTATGCTTCATTTCTACATTATTTTAAAGCTTTATCAGGAAATCGGACAGAAGGTCAGATTAAAGATGACGTGCTAACATAGAGATGCATTTAGTTTTGCTGCATGTTTCATAATTTCATCAATTTCAGTCAGACACTAAAACCTGTAAACCTTTTATAAAATCAAAACAAACATTTTATAGATAACAATTAACATATTATTCACTCATTGGATCAGGCAGGGGTAGTCACTCCCATTACTATAAAATTAAATTCGATTTACAAGCCTCCCAATATAATTTAAATTAAAACTTAATACCAATAATTTATATATATATATATATATATATATATATATATATATATATATATATATGTATATATATGTCTTTTCTTTATATTCTATAAATGGGTTATGTAATTGTACTGGTTCCCACGCGGGCCAAACACACAGCCTTTTTTTTCCTCCGCTAATTTCTGACCTTTTGTTTGCTAATACGAAGCACTTGCTGCTTTGTTATGTAAATAAATGCTGATAATGATCAGTAATTGTTGTTTCTTGGTACCCAGGAGCAAAATGTTAATCAGTCAGGCAGAGGCTAATGAGGTTAAAACAGTCCCACCAGTAAACAATGTGTTGATTTAAGTGAACAGACAGACTGAACCACAGCAGAGTCGTCTGAGTTCAGCTCTACTGTTTATTCAACGGGTTGAATGTCATGTTTGTCAGATTACTGTGAATTTTCTGCATATATTCCAAACATTTTCACTAAAGACATTTACTGCATATGATAGAATCCAACTCATTGCTTCTTCTCATTAATGCCAGAATTACTTTTTTACGTTTCAGTCCATCAGTGTGAAGCATTTACAAGATCCCCACATATTTTTTGTTTCATAAATGAACACCAAAATCCTAAAATTCTAAATTTATTTAAAAGAATGAAAGTTTGTTTACTCAATATGCAAAACATCAAACTGTTCAAACTGATTTTCAGACCTGTGAAGCTGCATGAGAATAAAGCTACTAGACTGCCAATAAAGTCGGAAAAAAGATATGAAATGCTAAAAGTATTAAGTCAAAAACTGGTGAAAAATAGGTAGCATGTTGCACAATTATTTTTCAGATTACTATTGTCAAAAAAGTATCCCCAAAAGTTTAAAGTAAACTAATATTTCTACTATTTATATTGAGGTCTGTTACATTGGAAAAAAACAACAGATCAACATTAGAATAAGAGACCGAATAGAACAGAATAGTTTTGAATGGCAAACATTTGGTGTTAAGTAATTGCCACGTCCCCTTAGGAAAAATGTACAACAATTTTACAATAAGTGAACAGTATCTTTTGTTTTTTTTTTTCGGAACCATGTATATGTTTTATTTTTACCACTACCATGTTTATTTTAAGTTATTATTTGTGCAAGTCAGGTTTTGGGAGATTAAATGAAACCACCAAGGGTAGCTAATGGCAGGATGTTTCATATTTTTTCTTATTTTTATTTTTAAAGAAGGGCAGATGGAGATTAGTTTGTGGGTGAGAAGAACTGGGGAGCAAACCTGAAACATGAAATCAGGAGTGCCTTACTGGTGTAAAGATGGCCCAGTGCATGCAGCAGCCTGTTAAGGCTGGTTTATACTCAGAAACCAGGTGGACTGTGTGTGTGTGTGTGTGTCGCAGTTAACGCGGATATGCTCCCGCCCCTTCCGCAGACGGTCTGCAGCACCTCTCCAAAATTGTAGGTGACCGCAGACAGTGCCGCAGACAGGTGGACTAATTGGTCAGTTCTACATCCGCTCTACACTCTGCATATTTCCTGTTTGATACCTTACCAACTTGTTTTGTTTGTATGACTGCCCATGTGGAAAACGACTCGTAAAGTTGGACCAGCTAGAAGAGCGAGGTGAACGAGAACGCTGGGAGTCTTTTTCACACCTGGATCCCCGCTCTTTTGCCCTTGATGTCCCTCTGTTGTTGCACAAACTTGTCCCCACTTCCTCACCACCTCGGCCGTATCTAGACCCACATCTAATTCCTGATTGTCCGTCTTGCGTTGCGGCGTTGCAGTTTCAATATTGGCCATAAATCAAAAATATCTGCAACAAGCTCACTGCGACACTCTGCTGCGGAAGGATAACCAGCCCTTAATTTGCAGGTTTAGGAGTGCTTCCTAGAATTTCTAAAAGTAGAATGGGAGGCAGATCTTTTAGTTATCAGGCTCCTCTCCTGTGGAACCAACTACCAGTTTTAGTCCGTGAGGCAGACACCCTGTCTACTTTTAAGGCTAGGCTTAAAACTTTCCTTTTTGATAAAGCTTATAGTTAGAGTGGCTCAGGTTATCCTGAGCTATCTCTATAGATATGCTGCTATAGGCTTAGACTGCTGGAGGACATAGGGACCCCTATCTCATCATTTTGCTTCATTCTATCTCTATTCTCCCACTCTGTGGAATCTGTTAGTTCAGTCTCTTTCTCTGCTTTTTCTCATAGTAGCTTCATTTGGTCTGTTCCTGTATGGCTGTGACCCTATCGTGGAGAGAAATATCCGCTGTGATGCTGCCATCAACACCTTTGTTTCTAGATGTTGGAGATCGGCATGTTTTTCAGTGTAGTCCTGTTTCTCTGACTGTGACTAATTGGATGTGCTCTCTTCATCCTCTGACATGGGACTTGGCTCGGAGCTTGTCTGCCTGGCTTTGTGCTTCCTGGACGGGGCCACATTTTACAGTTGTCTTTTCTATCTCTGCTTCTGTCTCCTTGAACCCCAGTCGGCCTCAGCAGATGGCCGCTCACACTGAGCCTGGTTTTGCTGGAGGTTTCTTCTTGTTAAAAAGGAGTTTTTCCTCTCCTCTGTCCCTACAAGCATGAATGAGTCGATGCGATCAACTGCTTTTTCTTAGATAGAAAATTTTCAATCAATTTGACTGAATGAATTGTAATGTGCCTTGAGATGACATTGTGTTGTGAATTTGATCATGTTGTCTGACGATAGTGTCTAAACATGACTTTACTGGACCTTGACTGGTTGATGATTTTCTTTTGTCGGACCCTGCTGATTTTTAATTGGTTACCCCTGCACTATGGTTTAGAATTCTGTTCCTTATTGACATATTTTACCTACGTCACTATTCACAACACATGTCATCTCAAGGCACTTTAAAATTCAACCAGATCATACAGTCAGATTGATTCAAAGTCCTCTATCTAAGGAAAACCAGTTGATTAAAGGGGGCACGAGAGAAGGGCAGAGTCATGTGACCCCTCCCTTCGGAGTTCTGTATAAAAACACTTATAACCCAAGAAAGTTCAAAGTATTCATTTCATTAACGTATCTATTTATTTCAGGCAATTAAATGTATTGAAACATACAAGTTAATCCCAGTTGATCGATTTAAACTTATGAGTCGTATTATAAAAGCAGTTAATTAATTACATAGTCATTTTTTGTTTTCTAGCATACCAGCAATGATAAATTCCAACGTATGTGGTCAAAGAGGTCTTTATGTTGGGTGATCGAAATATTAAATAATTTCACCAAATATCAGTAAAGTCTTAGCAAACATTTCAGTTAGAGAAGGCTCTTTACAAGCTAAAAACCCATATAGCATAGCACTGGATTTTGTCTTACAAATACAGATGCAATGATTGGACAGGCTTTTCAGGAGTGCTGACATTTACTTAAGTTGGAATCAGATTTATGTCTTAAAGTGTCAAGATCAACTGCCTCTGTTCAAATTGTTTCCACCTTTTAACATCCACAAGCCACAGATGAGGCCAACAACACACAAACACATTTACCGCGTATGTGTGTGTGTGCTAAGCAATGTGTGTGTGTGTGGGGGGGTGATTTATTTCTAGTTTAATCAGGTTTGGCAGAGCAGACCAGGTTCAAGCTCAACATCAACGTCTATTTATGGTGCGTGTGTTTGCTTCCAAGTGTGTCTCAGAGAGAATATTTATAGTTTTGCTCCAGTCTGTGCTTCATCCAGCTGCAGTGAGTAGATAGTCGTTTTAAACACACACACATACATTCTTGTTTGACTACAGGTAGTGAGGACCATGTGTTGACTCCCATTGGCTTCCATTGATCTTCAGCACTTTCTATGCCCTAACACTGACAAAAACTCTAAACCTACCCATTAGCAGTGCATAACTCACCTTAACCCTAACCTAATTTACACCTTATGCCTGAACCTAACCGTTAGTAAAAGCAGCTTGTGGGTACCAGCCAAAATGTTCTCATTCCAAAGGTTAAAATCTGGACTGCGACAAGTTTAGTCCTCACTCTTATTCTAAAACAAAACACATATATAGCTCCGTCTTTTTTACCCTAACACACAGAAATGTCATACATAATATGAGGGGTGGGCAATTCCAGTTCCCTAAGGCCGGTGTGCTGCAAATTCTAGATGTGCCTCTGGTTCAAGGCACCTGAATCAAGTTATTAGATGATTGTGAGGATTCTAGAGGAACTGACTGCATACAGAGGAGGTAACCCAGCCATTTGATTCAGGTGTGTGGGACCCAGGATGGATCTAAAAGTTGCATGTGTTGTGATATTTTTGTAGATTATAAATACTATATATTTAACTAGGACTGGGAGTTGTAATTTATTAATTGATCATGCAAAATCAAGGATAAAACGAGCTGAATGTTCTTAGGTGGGTAGTTACCTTACTTACCAGGATTTTGACCTCTCACACTCCGGTTGGCTTCTGGACCGGCTGTTAAAATCCAGTTACTCCCAACCCATTTAGTCGGGTGTTTGAGCCGATTCCCGGTCCAGCTCAAACACCAGATCTCAATTCAATGCAGCTGGAATGCATATGTTTGTCCAAGGATGAGAAGAACCAACATCATCGGCTGAACCTGTGTTTCTACTGAGGCAGAGAGGGACACCGGGTGAGATCTTGTCCCTTAAAGGGTAGAACTCTGCTAAGCCATAGAAGACTCTCTGCTTCCCCAGTTTTACTGCATCCAAGGTCTCAGTTGGTTAATTCCAGCACTCATTATCCTTCTGCATCCATAGACTCAGATCCTGTTAATGTTGCCTCTCCAACTTCTGAATCTGATTTTTTTCAGGGTCCTCTCATGTTTAACCAACTACCAGTTTTAGTCCATGAGGCAGACACCCTGTCCGTTTCTCTATTCACAACAACGTGAGTATAGACTCGTGTCCTGGTCAGGTATGTTCTTGACAGTAACACAGGAAAGTCTGGACTATGGCAGAACGGAAGCACACAGCATAAATATGTGTCAGTAGGAACAGAGCGTACTCATCAACACATGCTCGGCTCGTCTGGAGCTGCATTTCACCTGTTGTTAATAGTCTCTAGATAATAATAAATTATTTTTTCATTTGTTGCGGAAATAATAATGAACACAGTCAGATAAACACAAATCAAATGAATATTTTGCCAAATAAAACAAAAAATCTCCATCAAAGCTAGTGGTCCTTAACACATGGCTATGCAGAGAGAGGACTGCTGCAGACGAGCTAACGTTAGACCTGCCACGGTCTTCTCTACGTCGGAATTTTTTCTTTTTAATTACGCATTCAATCGGTAAATGGGCCAATTATATATTGAAGCTTAAAAGTATAATTTTCTCACCTCAAAAGATCTTAAAATTTACCTTTATAGAACAACGTCAACAGAAAAGAGAACATTTAACTTAATACTCTGAGCTCTGTGAGCGCTAACCTGGAATCTGCTGCTGCCGCAGTGCATGCTGGGACAGCTGTCAATCTCAAGAACTTACAAGTCTGCTCTGATGCATACTGGGTAAAGAGGGAGGGGCGAGAACAACATCTGGGGACTTTGTTCTCGGTCTGCTATTCTTGTGAATTGGAACAGTTCTAGGGCTGAGGCTGATAACGTTTAACGAGTACACGAGAATGCACAAGTACACATTGAGGAACGGTCCCTGAAGGCTAGGCTTAAGTTGTTTTTTTTGTTTATTTTTTAGAAAGCTTTAATTTAGTGTCTCAGCTTATTGGCTCAGAACTCATCTGCTTAACTATTTCTTTTAAAAACAGACCAACGGGTAGAACTAGGTTACCATTACCTTTTATATCAATCGAGTATTTATGGATCAATGTTCCTATTTTACTTTTTGTGTGTCTGCTGTCTTGATTCCCTAGTTGGCCTCAGCAGAAGGCCTACTAAAGGCCTTCCTGCTCAAAAGGACCTTTTCCTCTTCACTCTTATTGCATGCATGCTCAGTGTGGGGGATTGCTGTTAAGTCAATGACACAAGGCAGGCGAATGTTTACTATCAGTACATGCTTATCCTCAAGGGCTTGAGTTTGAAATCCCTGTCCTAGTCCATCATTTCATCTATTGACAGGAGGACAAAAGGAAAATTAAAGTCTTCTAACTTTGGCTGAGAGCAAACTTGGAGGGAGTAATCCACCTCTTTCTGATTGAGAATCCCTGTCCGTAGGATGGACTCTGGTCCCAATTCCTTTACGGTCTTCATACTCAATCTGTAAAACTCTTCTGCACAAATGCTTAAATTTTTTGTCTGAATGACAAGGAGATGCACTGAAATTCATCTGTACTTTGGCTTGGTTCCATCTGAGAATGCAAAGGCCTTGTTTACTGCAGGCTTAGGGGGAAAGTTGAGATTCTTAAAATAGATGTAAGCAAAGGGAGATAAAAATACTGTACAACTAAATAGATTACTTAATACTTCCACACATTCCTGTTCAAGTCAGTTTAATGAAAGTCTATCAAATAATCACTTGCTTAATTATGGTGGGATTTAGCCCAGGGTGAATTCCTCATCTCCTCATTTCAGTGAAATTTGGTTCGCCTTCTGAGTGGTTAGACCAAAAATCCAGATTCACTGGAAAAAATCGAAATCTAGATAAGTAATATTTTTCTTAAAATAAAAGCATATTTTCTTGGATTGAGGAGATTTTGCCAGTGGAACAAGACAGTTTACAATTAAACTAAGAAAACACATCTGGATTGTCTTATTTCAGGAGCATGTTATCTAATTATCTTATTTCAAGTGTAAAAATACTCACACTGGAAAGAAATCAAAATCTAGATAAACAATTCGTTCTTAAAATAAGTGGATTCATTCTTGAATAGAGGAGATAAGTGATTTGCCAAAGGAAAAACATAATTTAAATTTAAAATAAGAAAAAATTATTCCATTGTCTTGCTTCAAGTACTTGTTATCTAATTAACTTATTTTAGGAGTGAAAATACTAATTACATTGGCAAATCATCTTATTCACTTTCCCATATTTATGGTCAATTTTACCTTATTTCTATATTGTTTTTCCAGTGTAGCTATTGGGTAGATTCACCCTCATTGAGTTTGATAACTGTATGATTTGCATGGATGCACCTGAATATAAGTGGGACCAGGAATGGTGTGGGAAATAAAAATGGCAGGTCCGGATATTATCTGGATGATTTTATATGTACACATTTAAAATCTCCCAAGGTCTGTGAGTTAGGTTGGATTCATTTCACTGATTTGAACTTCAAAAAAAAAAACTCAAAATGTCTCCAAGGTCTCCCTTATAGTCTAACTTCGTCACACCCAATCTTCCTAAGTGATGCCCCTCATGACTCCTGGTACAACAAGCGCAAATCAAAAGAATTCCTAACACCAAAGCGGTGTGTGTTGGTAGCTTTCATTCCCCATTAGCAGACGTTATTCAGCTACAAGACCCTGTCAGGACATCGCTCCTTGTTAGTCGCTGATGGATTTCCCTCGTTAGTCTGCATCTCAAAGTGTGCCTAATTTATTCAAAGACGTGTCTGCGTGTGTGCGGTTAACTGGCTAATTCAGCATGAAGCCTGCAAGGCCTTTAGAGTGAGCTCAACGTTGTTATGAAAATCCTCTTGGATCAGAACAACTCCAGAGAAGGTAAGGGAGCGAGGCTAAAGCTGGGATCAATACAAACATGGAAAAAAGTCAAGTGATGAAAGAGACGACACATAAAGGGAAGAAAGGAAAACAAGGATAACAGATGTTAACCTAAATATGAAAAGATAGGAGGAGGAACAGAAAGAAGCTAGATCAGACGACTAAAGATAAAAAAAAGCCATGAAAGGAGACACCTAGAGTCTATAACTGACACCAGCCGTATTAAGGGAAAAAAGTTGAAATTCAGAAATGAGATATATTTGATTTTTTTTTTCTTTATCACAGATTCAGGTGCAGAAAAAGGTCAGGGATTACTCCTTTGCTATAACATCTTACATTTAATGATGATCTGTGTCTCATAGATTGCCTTCTTAATCATCCTGCAGGCCTCCATCATTAACAGCAAGACTCCTTTCTGAATTAATTCCTCAATCTCTGTTGGATTTTCTATCTAAATATTCCTTTCTTCCTATGTATGTTGGCCATCTTGTCTCCTTTCTTCCTGTATTCCCTTATCTTTCCAGAATGAGCCTTTTTTTCTCTCTTTTCAGGACATTTCAAGTTTGTTTTCTTCCTAGGCTGTTTCCTTCTCTTTTTCTCACCTTGGTTTCTTTTCATGGAGACACAGGGAGTAGGGGGGATTTTAATATTTCTCAATCTGCTTTAATCTTTAATTCTCGGAAAGAAAATCTGGGGTGTTTCTGTTTCTATCTTCAAGCATGATTTGTATCTAAATTTAAAACAGAAAGAAAGTCCAGGAACAAGAAAATGGGATTTTTTATTTGGTGCATCCACACTTAAAGCCAGAATCCTGTTATAGCCTGATATTATAGTCAGGATCATGACATTAGAAGCTCTACTAGTTTAACACATAGAGATGTCCTTCTGTCGCTGACCCTCAGTTGGAAAGTGAAATATAAGTGTAGCACCAGACTGTCTTAAAAAAACAAAATTCTTTTAGCTTTTATTCAATTCAACAAGCTGTTATTATTTTGCTACTCTCAAATGTTCATGATTTGACAGATTTCATTACGTCTTTTTTTTACAATTTGTTTTTCTTGCATATTTATTGACCTCATTTTGATCTCACTGCCGTTTAATTATAACATTTTCAATGAAATATTTGCTTCCAGAATGGAGCTGGTTGTGTTAACATGATTTTATTCAACTTCAATTAAATTCAGTTTATTTCTATTCACAACACGCGTCATCTTAAGGTATGTTACAGGGACAATTAAACCTGTCAAATTAATTCAAAGTTTTCTATCTAAGGAAAACCAGTTTATTGACATGCATGTAGCGACATCGGAGAGGAAAAACTCCCTTTTAACAGGAAGAAACCTCAAGCAGAACCAGGCTCAGTGTGAGCGGCCATCTGCTGAGGCCGACTGGGGTTCAAGGAGACAGAAGCAGACATAGAAAAAGAAGCATAGATACAAAAGGCAACTGTCAACCAGCTCCACAGGCGGCCCCGTCCAGGAAACACACAGCCAGGCAGACGAGCTCCGAGCCAGCTCCCATGTCAGAGGATGAAGAGAGCACATCCAGCCAGTCACAGTCAGAGAAACAGGACTACACTGAAAAACAGGCCAATCTCCAACATCTATAAACGAAGGTGTTGATGGCAGCAGTACAGCTGATATTTCTCTCCAGGATGGAGTCACAGCCAAACAGGAACAGACCGGATGAAGCTACTATGAGAAAAAGTAGAGGGAGGACAATGTTAGAGATCTTAGAGAGAACTAACAAATTCTGCAGTGGGAGAATAGAGAAGGAATGAAGAAGAATGATGAAACGGGGTCCCTATGTCCTCCAGCAGTCTAAGCCTATAGTAGCATAACTATAAAGATAGCTCAGGATAACCCATTTTAGCTAAAAGAAAGAATTATGTTTTTATTACTTTTTTATCTGACCTTAGAATAATAACAATTCACCTATGATAAGCATGTGATACATTCATTGTTATCATACTTGATGGTATAGAGGATTATAAGACAGCCTTTGATGTCTAAAACATCAAAATTTCTGATAAAATGATGACAAACACAAATCCCATTGAAAATGAAATAAAAACTGCACAGCAGCTGCTACCCTGCATGTTTTCTAGGTACCAATAAATGACGTTTCAGACATGCTGGTGCTTCAGTTGACACCAGGACACAGAAAAAGAGACTTAGGAGACACCCCCTCTCAAATCACTATCAGACACAAACAACACAGGCTTAAGGTCAGCTATTATTGCTGATTTTGGGACTGTAGCACTGTGTAGTTTTGATTAAATCGCTGTTTTTTATTTATTTAATTATTAAAAGTAATACAAATATGCCTTCCCTGCCATCGAGAGCTGACCTTGCGTGCAGACTTGGCACGAGGTTGCAAACCCCAGAATTATTGTTATTTGGCCCCATCAGGTCTTGGGGGCGGGGACAGCATATTCTCGTTACTTTTGACGTGCACACCCTCGCTTGACTATTTTGGAAGTGGAACGTCGACTGTATCTTCTCTTTATTTCTGCATTTCCACTTGTCATGTTGATCACTACCTCTCTGTGGTTTGTGCGAGTACTGCACCTACGTCCGTGTCAACTATAATCGTGCTTCTATGAGCTGGCTCACGTCACCCAAAGAACCCCGCAACAGCTCTTCCTCTAGACGTGGCCATCTAGCCTTTAGCCCTCAGTTAGCGTGTTTTGTTTTTTTCATAAACTTCAACTTTTCCTCTGCTTTTCTCCAGTTCCTAACCAGTTTTTCACTGCATCCAAACTGTCGTTTAGCGTCATTCAGCTGCTCTATTGCCATTTTTTTTTAAACTGCATATTTAGTTACTTTCAGCTTGAATTCACCAGTATATGAATTTCTTTTGGGTGGCATATTTCTATTCAGTCGTCAATGCTGTACTACTAATTTGTTTTGTTGTGGTAAGTCCAGTCTGTGTTTGTTTTTGTGTTGTCTCCCTTCCACCAACAGGAGGCGCCTGGTTCGGGTCCGCCTCCTCACACACCTGCTGACGGTTACCTCGTTAAAGGAGTGCTCTTAAGCTGCTGACTGCAACTACCACTACGCCAGTTTTTTGTACTCTAGCCAAGCTGAGTTTTGCTGAGTAAGACTGAGTTCTTGTCCACCTGAGCTTTAACTTTGTTTTTTGTCTTTGCCTCTCGGTAGAAAGTCATCCTGCAAACTGGACCTTTTCGGACCTCCACTCCCAGGAGGGATCAACTGAGCCTTAAACTGAGCCAGGGAGTCAAACAGGAGGTTTGAATCCAGTCTACTTGAGAGGATGTTGAAATTACTCTCTGAGCAAGGGAATCATCTTTACTACGACCCGTTCAAGTACAGCAGGAAATGTGACTGGCAATCAGCATCTCTGTCACCTACACCGTCCGAGTTCTGGGTAAACCCTGTTCCACTCTCCACCGAGTCAGACACACTCTGGAAAACCAGCACACAGATTGGAGTCAAAGATGCTTCACTTCTCTGGAAACATGAGACATCAACCAGATCCACGTCTTCAAATCAACGAATGAAATTTCCCACTGAGCCTGAACTAATAGTCTGTCTTCCCCTCACCTTCCAGTTCCGGCAGAGCAGAGTTCAGAGCAACACTGCACCGTGCTTAACCTCTTCAATAAAACCTGTTAAACTTTTCATCTGTGTCTCTCTGTTTGGACTTCTGCTTTTTGGGTCAGACCTTTAATTAAATCATGATATATAGTCTGAAAAATATGGTAAACAGTTTCCCCCAATCCAGTCGGAAAGCTGAAATGAATATTTTCCCCGGCCTCTTGATTTTTGTCCAAAGAGAATTCTACCATTTTGAGCCCCAACACCATAGTAAAAAACTTCTTGTTTTGGTAATGTTTTTGGTAAGTACATGTGTTCAACAAACCCCAGAACATGTTAGCGGTTGTTTCTAAAAATATAAGAAATACATGGTGCAGCAGAACCAGTGTACTGTTGTGTTCTGACGTCACTGTGACAACAAATTAATTTTAAAAAACTGTTTTTCAAGATATATTTCAAGATATAGAGGGGTTTGCAATATATATATATATATATATATATATATATATATATATATATTGATATAGATATATACTTTATACAGTTTTGAGTGTTTGTTTGTCTCAATACATATTAAATGTTAGTTGTTGCCCAAGTTGTTTGACAAATTCTGTTTTCAAGCATATTTCTTTATTTAGGCTTAACTTTCACCTATATATTTTCTATCCTGTAAAATATATTCCTTGTATTTGATATAACTAAATAAAATAGCGTATAAATGTAAAGAGATTGGAAAAGAAGCTTAGTTTTCAAAATCCATTCCAATAAAAATCATAAAAGTACTGCGTTCATTTGTATTCAGGCACTCTAAGTCGAGACTTTCTAAGGTAGAGCCACCTTTGAAGGCAATTACATTTGCAAGTCCTTTGGGGTGCATAAGAAATTTTCACATCTAGAGAGTAAAATTTATGCCCATCTTTTTAAAAACAGCTCAGGCTCAGTCAGCTTGGAGGGAGTGTATCTGGACGTTCATATTAAAGCTTTTCAACAGATCTTTAGCTGGATTTATGTCTGAACTTTGATTGGGACTTTGTACATGTTTCGCCAGCCCCAACATCATCATTCTGCTTCATTCTATCTCTATTCTCTCACTCTGCAGAATCTGTTAGTTCAATCTATAACGTTCTGCTCTTATCAAAACTGAAATTGAAGGTCAACTATGATGGTATATTTACTTCAAAGAAAATAGTTTGGTGTTTTGTTTTATGCGACGGTGACCAACTCTTATGCACAAGTCTACAGGCCTTAAGTGTCTTCCCTACAAGAATTACTCTCATGAGATGGTCTGGGCTTTAAGACTTTGAATCTTCCATGCTGGATTAATGAAAACCCTTCTTCAGAGGACAGAGCAGACAAAAGACGTCTGGATTGCATTTATTGTGTCCAGTGATATTCGGTTTAGCTATGTCCCAACAAGAGCAAAAGGCTTACACCAAATAATAAGCATCTTATAAACATGCTGAGTCATCACTTCTCATCTCCACTTTCATCCGATTCATCCTCTGTAAGAAATGTAAGCCTTATGAGCACACAGAAGTAACACAATGGCCTAACTTGTCTGTTATGTGTCTTAGTTGTTTTTCTTTTTCGGGGTCCTAAAAATCCTTAAGGAAAATCATTGACTTTTCCTGACAATGATTTGAGATACATCCCGGGGGGGGGGGCTGAAAGAGATCAAGAGAGAAAGAAAAATCTCAACTCAGGTTTCTCTGCAGTAAATCAGCCGTCTGAAAGCTGTCTAATCTTTTAAGCATGGGGCTATTGTTGGGTTATCATCCAAACAGGACATCTCCTGCTGGTTTTACCCTATACTGCTCCTTTTGATCACCACAAAGGAGCTTAGTGTGAGCGGTTAAATACGGCAGCTCTAAGCTGAAAAGTGTGCCCGCAGCATCCATTACATGATGTCATCAAAAGGATATTGTGTGAGTGAGGCGTCTGTCCACCAGGCTAAGGGACGGTTGACCCCCGAACGCTCTGACCGTGCTAAGCCTCCGTTATCCTGCAGGGTTAAATGGGTTTGTGTGTTTGCTGTGTATTCCCACATTGTTTTCGTTAAGCCGTCCTCAAAGGCTCTGTAACAATGGTTTCTTTTTTAAGGGAGGGGGTGGGACATATGTACCACTTGTCTTTGTTTCTCTACGCTTCCTTTTATCCTGGCTTTAATTTGCAATTATAGTAACTTAACAGTATTTGTTGGAACGCATGCCCATCAATTTTCCTCCGACAATGTGCCTTCGCTGCTTCTTAGTTATTTCAGTTTTGTTTATGCGCTTTCTTTTCACACTTATCTTCCACTTTATGCTTTTTAGCAATGAGCTGGGAGTTCTTACAGCTGCTAATGCTTGTCAGAGGAAAGGTCGGAACAGATTGGAGTAAAAATCACTTCTTTTTCTGGGAAAAAGTCCTTTTTCAGGAGCACTTTTTCAAATAAAGGACCACCTGTGCATCTTCCCAACATTTACCTTTTCACAGAAAAACACAGCTGCTCTGTTTTTTTTTCTTTCATTAAACATTATTTGGTGAGTAAGTAGAGAAAACTTAACATTTTAAAAATATTTGTGAACCAAAAAATGCTTCCTTCACACTTAATTTTTGTCCTTAGATACAGATGGAACACGGTTTATGATTTATAGCTATTTTTTCTTATTTTAAACCTGATTTTTTTCTTATTTTAGCCTAGTTAGAATGAATAGAAAGAAGAAAACTACTTTGTTTTTCATGCCAGAGCTTGAGGGTTCTGCGCAGTATCTTAGCTGTTCCTAGAACTGCACTCTTCTGGACTGAGATGTCTGATGTATTTCCAGGGATCTGCTGTAACCAGTCCTTCAGTTTGGGGGTCACTGCCCCGAGGGCCCCAATGACCACGGGTAACACTGAAGCCTTGACCTTCCAGGTTTTCCTCAGCTCTTCTCTGAGCCCCTGGTATTTCTCTAGTTTATCATGTTCCTTTTTTCTGATGTTGCAGTCACTTGGTATGGCTATGTCAACTATAATGGCTTTCCTCTGATTTTTGTCCACCAGCACAATGTCCGGTTGGTTCGCCATTACCATTCGGTCGGTCTGTATCTGGAAGTCCCACAGGATCTTGGCTTGATCATTCTCTACCACCTTTGGAGGTGTTTCCCACTTTGACCTATGGGTTTCCAGCCGTTACTCTGCACTGATGTTCCTGTACAGTGTATACTATTCCAGCCGCTTGGTTATGGCGCTCCATGTAAGCTTTCACTGCCAGCATCTTACATCCTGCAGCTATGAGCTGGTCTCAGGGGCCTTTTTGCAGAGTCTGCACCTTGGGTCTTGTGTGGTGTGGTAGATCTGTACCTCTATTGCTCTGTTGCTTAGGGTCTGCTTCTGTGCAGCCGTGAGGAGTGCCTCTGTGCTGTCTTTCAGTACGGCTTTGTCCAACCATTGGTAGGACTTCCTGATATCTGCCACTTTCCCGTGGTACATCCCGTGTGGGGGCTTTTCCTCTATATATCTTATCCCTTCTGTTCCCCACTGTCTGAGACATTCAGTGAGGATGTCGTCTGTTGGTGCCTTGTCCTTGATGTACTAAAGGATCTTGGATGTTTCATCCTGGATAGTGTCACCTGGCCTTAACATGACAGAGGCACAGAAAGGAGAAAGGCATTGGTAAAAACACAAGAGGAGCCAAACACCAACTACTGGTTGAGAGGGCAGTCAGCAAAGACTGCAAAATCAGACAAACAAACCTGTGCACAGCCTGGGTTTGTTATCGAATGTGGAATATAGGAAGGAGGTTCTCTGCTGTTCTATAAAGGCCTGAACCCCCTTAGCCAAATAATCCCAAAGACTGGCTATGGATGCTGACACAAAAATGAATGGAATAGATAGAATCTGACTTTATTGTCATTACACTGTCACAAGTACAAAGCAGCAAAATTCACTCTCTGCATTTAACCCATCCCTTGTGGGGCAGTGGGCTGCCATTGTGCGGTGCCTGGGGAGCAGTCAGGGGTTAAGGGTCTTGCTCAGAGACCCACAGTGGCAGTCTGTGGGAGTCGGGCTTGAACTCAGAACCTCTGGCTTCCAAGCTCAATGCCCTCACCACAAGGCTGTCCACTCCCACAGAGGGGAGGGTGGGGCAACTATCAGCCGCTTGCTGCACATGGATGGCATCAAGCTGCATGCTAAGATTAGATTAGATTAGATTGAACTTTATTGACCTCACAATGGAGAAATTCACTTGTGACTTTGGCTCTAATAGACAACAGAAGGTGCATACAGGAGGAAAAGATGCATGGAGTATATACAGTGCAAAAGAAAAATAAAGAAGAAGAGATTTATGGTGACTTAGTAGAGTGGTGGCAGAAACAGAGAAGTTTCTAATTTGTTGAATAAAAACATGGAATAAGCGAGCTTACTGAAATAGGTGCAGGGATTAGATTGCACAGGATTAATAAAAGGGTTATCATTTTGTTATTGCACATTTATTGAAGTGTTATTACACCAGGTTATAGTACAGTGGCAGCAGGGGCAATTTACCATTAGGCAAACTATGCAGTTACCTAGGGCCCTAAGTTCCTGGGGGGCCCATAAAGCTCTGTTGGGAAGGTTCATACAACTATTCCTTATTTGTGCACATTAATAATGTTTTAATCAAAATCCTTTTGCCAAAATCCCCCACCCCCTCCAAATCTAGCGACTTTTTTCTGCTACTGGAGACTTTGGCGACATCTAAAAGCAGCAAACTCTGCTCTCCAGAGCAAGTAGATTGGTAACCCCGCCTCCTGCTCTCCTCTATCTTGCCTGCTGTCATGATTCATGCTGGGCAGGCTGCCTGCAGCTGCGCTGCAGCAGAAAGAGACCGAACCTTTAAACTTCTAATCCAAATTACAAATTGTACAGGTTTAAAGCTGTTACTAATCTAATCTCGCTCAAGGTTACAAAATAATTAATAAAACCATTTTTATAAAAATGAACTGGTGCTTTTCTAAATGTCTCTCCCTTTCTGCTCCTCCTGTCTCTGCAACGCTTTCTGCTTCTTACTGAGGTTTTTTTCATTGATTAGCAAACAACTAATGGTGAGTTATTGACAATAATTGGCATGGAGAATGGAACTAAATGGTTGAATTATATGTATTTTATTTACTTGCTCTTTCTTGCTGGCCAAAGTCTGAGCTCCTGAATCGGATCAACAGTGGTACTGAGCTTGAATATCCAGCTTCTAACTAACTTCTCTGCTGCAACTCATGACAGATATCTGAAGCACTATTAGAGTTCACGAAGACCTTGTTCTCCAAACATCCCACACTGCTGAGTTCTTTCTATATAGTGGCATTTTGAAACAACTTTGTCAAAAAGAGCCAGCACCATTGCAGCCACACAAAATTCTGCAGGCAACTGTTAAGACAGCTCAGTGACAGCTCTAGGGGAGATATTTCATAATTTGGATAATAAAAATATAGTTTTGACCATTTAAAATTACCCAAATTTCTTGATTATAATTGTGTGACACTTTAACTGACAAATCAGATGAAGTCATTTGTGATATCTCAAAATTAATTTTGACTGTGATGTGATTAAAGATATCTTGAACTGTTATTTTCTCTAGACATAATATCATTTCAGATATCTTAAAAACAATAAAAAAAATTGTTAGTAATGTATGTCTATTCTATAAAAATGTCTGTATCTCTATAATGGGTCTGTATTATGTGTTGTCTTCTCAATGCATAGGGCCCCATGCCTGTCTTTGCCTAGGGCCCCAAATTTCCTAAATCCGCCCCTGAGTGGCAGAGTTAACAAGACATTGATTCACTGATCCACACCACCAGGATCTACAGCAGGGACATCGGAAGACTGCAGATTCTTTCTTTCTGAGCGGAGCTTCTGTTTACCAGGAAGCTCTGACCCTCTGTGTATCAGTGAAGGCTGTGTGTGAGGCGGTAATTGATCCTTCTGTGTTTCCTAATAATGTGTGTTTAAGTTTACCCCTCCTATCATGACCAGTAGGATGTTCCCCAAACATTGCAGATTGTCTGGTCAAAAAACACCTCCAGGCATTACAACCTCTGGCTTTAAAAAGTACTAGTTTCATCAAACTGAACTTTATTTTAGCTTCAAAATTTGCTTTATATCTATCATATATGTCTGCCTCAAAGTGACCTTTTGTAATCTCTTTTAATAAAGCTAAAAATACCACCACATTTAAATGCTTTTAAAGGAAAAGTCCAGTCGGCAAGCGGTAATCATCGGATCATTATCTAGACCTAAAACTAATTTGTTTGCTGTGATTGAATGAATTTATGTTTAATCAATAATAAATTAAAAACAATCATTTTTGTTGCAATCCCTGATTCTGGGAGCGGTCATTTTTGCCCAAATATAGTAACACCTCACTCCTGCCATCTTCCGGCAGTGACATCACGGTGCGGTAAGCCTAGCGCCATTCTCCCCGCTTTACAAGCAAAATCAATGGGAACTACTAGACACATCTGCAATCAACAACAATTATTGAAGATTTCCAGAGGACTTCACCATTGAAATTCACCAGAGCTATAGTGAAACTGACAATGCCCACGTGCATGGCAGTTGGATGTGTAATTGGGTAAAAGTGATAAAAAAAAAAAAGGTGCTTTCACCTTTCCGATTCCTGATCCTCCACGACGGGTTGATCGTTAGATTGCCAACTTGAAGAGGAAGGATTTGCCATCAAACTTCTGGCCAGAGAAAAAACATGTAATATGGAGCCAACATTTGGAAGAAGAATCTAGATGAGTCATTTTTTCCTAAAATAAATGCATTTGTTCTTGGATTGAGGAGGTAAATGATACATCTTGCCAATGGAATAAGACAATTTACACTTAAAATAAGAAAAAACAATTGCATTGTCTTATTATTTCAAGTACATGTTACCTGCTCAAATGAAGGCTTAATTCACTTAATTTAAGAAATTTTTACTTATTTCAAGATCTTTTTTCCAGTGTGGAACTTGTTCAACAGCCGATACCACACCGTGACGTCACAAACCAGTAGGTGGCAGTAGTGTTCTTTGACAAACATGGATGCCTCCAGTAAAGCACATTCAAATGAAAATTACTTTTAATTAACAACACTTATCATTTATTGAACACTATGCAATCATTTTATATTTAAAGTACTTTCAGAAGTTGAATTCTCACTAAAACCGGCCTTATCCTTTAAAAGCCAGATAATTCTTTTATATCCTGATATATAAAACCCCCAAACCTATTTTTTTTTTCAAGGATATTGTTTTATCCTTAAAGAACATCTATAATATGGGTTTTATTTTTGAAGGCAACAGAAGTGTTTTGAGTCATTTTTCTCACCTTTTGTGGGTAAGGATGGATTCACAGGGCAGCTGTGTGGCTTTCCTGTTTTATTTTAATGTTTCAATCACACATGATGCAATGAAGGTGCAATGCCGCGTGGAGCCAAGTTTCATTGATTTCTAACAAAGAATTATCTTAAAGACTGATGGCCATACCTGATGACCGAGACTGCACATTAATGGCTTCAGAGAGAAAATCACACTCTTTATTTTTCTTTTCTCACTGAAAAAAATAAATGCAACCACTTTTGCATTGTTTCATATTTCAGGGTATGACATAAAACAATTGTGTTAAAGTAAATAAATACGATCAAATAAATGCCAAGAAAGACCTCAGCAGCCTCCAATTTTTGGAGAATTTTTATGCAATTAAAGAAGTTGGGATTTCCAGATCCAAATTATTTCTAAATTGAGGGCAAACATTTTGACATTCAGAGTTAGAAGAAGAAAATAAAACCATCTTTATCCAGTAGCAGTAGCATGGGAAATGATGCTTACTTCTATGGTTTAGATGTTAGGGGTGCAAACTTCTCACTGTCATGGTGAGGAAATGGGCCAGAAATGCACTAAACCACACAAACACCCGCCAAGTTGGTGTGAAGGTACAAAGCCGCCCGATTTCCCTTTACACACACGCTAAAGCTTAAGGAGAAATTTGCTGGCAGTCGCTCATTTTGGCTGGGATCCTCTTAGAAGGGAGAAAATAAGCCAAACCTTTCATCTGGGTAAACATTTGCCATTTTAGAAGTCTGTCAGCCATTTGCATACTGCATGTGTACGCAAGTGTGTCGGTGTCTTAGAAAGCATATTGTGTCAGGATGTTTAAGGGAAATGATATTCAGAGCAGAAGAGTTAATCCAGACCTAACTGTATTAGCTACACTCTGCCTTTTTGACGCACCCCCTCCCGTTCACAATCTTTTCCTCAGGTGACTCTTGGTTGCCCCCTCCTGATCAGCTTTGTGGCGTCATCACAACGGAAAAAGATGCTTAGGCAAGAAATCTTATCCTATTATCTCCCTGAAAACACAGACGTCCACATCTCTCCTTACAACCAGACTCACACGTCAAACTCAGGCATTTTAAGCATAGAGTAGAACTGTATGCTCAAACAGTCTGATATCGTATGAAAGCTTCTTTTCCATCTCGCAGTAATTCCATCAAACGTGATATTTCAAGACATGAAAAGACCAAATCTCTGGCTGCTGAAATCAGATGCAACCTGCAGGACACTTCTCAGAAAAAGGCAGGGATATTCAGCCTTCTGAGCAAACTTTAAAACCCATTTGAACACCGTAGCTTTCCAGGTGACATTAATTAGACCTCAACATTTACATGTATTTAAATGCAAAAACACAGATATCACATGTTTCTGAAAAATTAGCCGACCACTAAATGCTTAAAGGACAACTCACCCCCAACTGGACTCTTTTTGCTGATGAATGGATGTTTATAGTTCTGACTAGATTACAATTCAATTCAAATTATTTCTATAGCGCCAATTAACAACACACCATTTCAAGGCTCTATAAAGTTCACCAGATCATCCAGTCAAATTGATTCAAAGTTCTCTTTCTAAGAAATAAACAGCTGATTGCATCGACTCATTGACTCGAAGGCAATCCCTCACACTAAGCATGCTTGAAGCGACAGTGGAGAGGAAAAACTCTCTTTTAACAGGAAGAAACCTCCAGCAGAACCAGGCTCAGTGTGAGCGGCCATCTGCTGAGGCTGACTGGGGTTCAAGGAGACAGAAGCAGCAAAAAGGAGCATAGATACAAAAGGCAACTGTAAAAGGCGACCCCTTCCAGGAAACACACAGCCAGGCAGACGAGGATAAAGAGAGAGCAAATCCAGCCGATCACAGTCAGAGAAACAGGACTATACTGAAAAACAGGCCAATCTCCAATATCTATGAACAAAGGTGTTGATGGCAGCAGCACAGCTGATAGTTCTCTCCGGGATGGAATCGTCATGATTGGTTTTAGTTCAAACCCACATGCAGAACATAGTTTATTAAATATAGATGACAAAAAGACATGAACAGGATCAGGAACTGGTCCGGGTTGGGTTCACTGAAGTCTGTAGAGATGGATAGTTTGATTAGCTGGGCTGACAGATGTTCAATGAGTCCTTTAAGATTATTCTGAGTATACCTTGATGGGGTCCAGGCTTCTCTTATGAGAGAGGGAACCGTTGGGTCCAGAGACTGTTGGTTCAGCAGAGTGCACAAGCAGCTGCAGCGTCTAGCTTCTGACTTTGAATGGCAGACCTTGATCAGAGTTTCCAGCTCTTCACAGAGAGCAGCAGGGGAAATCCAAACAGGAATCTTCAGGTTTGGCTCACCAGGGCTGGAAGGCAGGTTAAGCTCACCCAGAGCTTCAGGCTTGAGGCAGGTTTCCTGTGAGCAAAGACAGAGGAAGGTTAGAACCAGTTTTCTCACTTAGAGACAACTTAGATTCTTTCAGGTAACAGAGGCTCAGGTTGCTAACCAAACTAAGGTCAACACTGCGGCGTTGAAGGAAGGTCTGGCAGCTGCTTATGAAGGGAAGGTCTCCTGATGAGTAGATGCATCTCAGGTGTGCTGGAGGGCTCCAGCCCAGGAGACCCACGGCGCACTCTGCTGGTGGAAGGTGGTACATCCCCAGATTCCAACAGGAATCACATCCACACAGGAACAGACCAGATGAAGCTACTATGAGAAAAAGCAGAGAGAACATTAGAGATTGAACTAACAGATATCTCTAGAGTGGGAGAATAGAGATACAATGAAGCAGAATAATGAGAAAGGGGTCCCTATGTCCTCCAGCAGTCTAAGCCTATAGCAGCATAACTATAGAGATAGCTCAGGATAACCTGAGCCACTCTAACTATAAGCTTTATCAAAAAGGAAAGTTTTAAGCCTAGCCTTAAAAGTAGACAGGGTGTCTGCCTCACAGACTAAAACTGGTAGTTGGTTCCACAGGAGAGGAGCCTGATAACTAAAAGATCTGCCTCCCATTCTACTTTTAGAAATTCTAGGAACCGATGCTTTTACTCAACTATTTGACCAATAGAATAACACCGAAGCATTTTGATGGCCATAAAACATTTATGAAGCAAGTATTTTTTTTTCAAAATCAGTGTATATAACAAAATGTAACATTTATAAACCTACAATAACATAACAATCTATAAAAATAGTGAAACTGCTGCTTTTTAAGATAAAATAAGCCCCAGTGCCTTTTCTGAGTTGTATTTTTTTTTCAGCCTTAGACATTGCGATAAGACAAAATCTGCATCCAAAAAAATAAATAAATAGCACCATTATTATTATTCAGCTGCGAATAATTGATCCACTCTCAGCTGTGTGTTTCACTCTTACGAAAGCTCTTGCAAACTCTTATGCAACCCAGCCATGTCCAGTCCACGTGGTCTTAACCAATAAGAGCAGAACTCTATGGGCCGGATTTATCAAGATCCAATTTTGCGTGCAGTAATTTGCGCTCGCAAACTGGAATTTTGCGCGAGGGGCTGAACCATGGTTTGCGGGTGATTTAACAAGAGTGATTGCGTAACTGGTGGCAGGTGCAAAACTGTTGGAGATGCCCTATTTAAATGATGGTTTTGCGCGTTTTGTGGTTTGCGGCAAAGTAGTTTGTAGTTTCTACAAACTAGTGCATTAAGAAATTTAAATTTTACAGTGACCCCCAACAACAACAACAAAAAAAAAAAAAAATATATATATATATATATATATATATATATATATATATATATATATATATATATATATATATACAGTGGCTGATATCAAATATCAAAAAATCCTACCAGTGGCTGGAAAAGGCTGGACTGAAGGACAGCACAGAGGCACTAATCATGGCAGCACAAGAACAGGCACTCAGTACAAGATCAATAGAGGCCAGGGTCTACCACACCAGGCAGGACCCCCGATGCAGACCGTGCAAAGATGTCTCTGAAACAATACAGCACATAACAGCAGAGTGTAAAATGCAGGCAGGAAGTGCATACATGGAACGCCACAACCAGGTAGCTGTCATAGTGTACAGGAACATCTGCCATGAGTATGGGCTGGAAGTCCCAAGGTCAAAATGGAAGACACCTCCTAAGGTAGTTGAGAATGACCGAGCTAAGATCCTATGGGACTTCAAGATCCAGACTGACAAACAGGTGATGGCTAACCAACCAGACATCGTGTTGATCGACAAACAGCTCAAGAAGGCAGTAGTGATAGATGTGGCAATCCCAAGCGACAGCAACATCAAGAAGAAAGAACACGAGAAGCTTGAGAAATACCAAGGGCTGAAAGAGGAGCTAGAAAAGATGTGGAAAGTAAGAGCAGCAGTGGTGCCAGTGGTAATTGGAGCACTGGGGGCTGTGACCCCCAAACTGGGAGAGTGGCTACAGCAGATCCCAGGTAAAACATTAGAGGCCTCTGTCCAGAAGAGCGCAGTCCTAGGAACAGCTAAGATACTGCACAGAACCCTCAAACTCCCAGGCCTCTGGTAGAGGACCCGAGCTTGAGGATGACACATACCACCCCACGAGGGGTGACAGTATATATATATGTATAAAGAAAAAACTTTGCAACCTTTATTCCCTAAGGTGGTATGTGGCTGAATTTCTACTTCACTGCAGCAAAAAAAAGAACAGGTGTTTTGTATTGGCCTGTAGAAATATGCACATACCAAATGGCTCACCAGAAGTGACTGTGGATGAGATTACTGCGCGTATGCATCCCCACAGCATTGGCATGTTGCTCCACAGGTGCAGGGGGAGAACCCCGACCCCGTCGGACAGCACTTCGGACAGCACTTCTGAAAAACGAGATTGGGAGATCCCAGCTCTCGCTGCAACCGTACGCTGGAATGACCCAGATGCAAAAAAGTGCAATGTTGCAAGGAGTTTTGTGATATTTGGTATTGCGTGGGTCCTCTTTGTGGCTGGCTCCAAATCCATTCGGAGTTCCCCCAACAGCTCCAAAATGGCAATGCTGGATAAACAATATGTTTTGATGATCGTTTCCTCCTTCATTCCAAAAATATTCACACGGAGTGAAAAAATGCGTTCGCTGCGTCTCTGCTTCATTTCGATGTCTCCTTCTTGCGACAATAACGGCTGCCACGTCTGCGCAATTACGCATACAGACCATTTGCACCTTCTTTTGAAACGTGTTAAATATAGAGTCAGATACCGTTAGCAAAATTGCTTTCAGGTTTGATAAATCACTTTGCGAGTGCTAAATTAATATATTTACATGTTCTCCTCCCACAAGACGCACTTTTGCGTGTAAACGCCCCATATTGAATATTCATTGCAGAAAAAGTACTAAATGGATAAGAGGCGCTATTTAGCACGTTTTAAAGACCAAATCCTTTTAGCACGCTGTTGATAGATCAGTTTGTACATTTGTTTGTACTGCGTGCGCAGTTAAATAGCTCACGTTTTTATACACGCAAACCTTTGATAGATCCGGCCCTATGAGGTGTAATACCGCTCTCCTTGGTGCTTCATTGACAGGCAAGGAGCGCTTGTGTGACTTCAGCAACTGTCCCTGACTCAAATCAAGTCATAAAAAGATACAGACACTTTTGTCTTGTAGGTAGGAGGACCATGTAAAGAACCAAAATTTGCGAGAAAACAACTGAGGAAATAAGTATTAGGAAGTAAATAATAGCAAGATGCTAAGCATCAGCTATAACCAGCTAAATGTTTTTATTACGAATATTCTGGATTTAGTTTTATCTGTGGACCCTTATTGACGAATGGAGTATAAACAATTGAAGGTTGGTTTAATGGGGTTTCTGAGAGGTTAATGATTGACAGCCGCTGTAGGTACCAGATCTGCTCGGGGTCCTACCCCTACTTATGATGTCAATATATGGCAAATTCATTTGGACAACCTGTATTACACCCGTTTCCTAAGGATTGAATCTCTTTTGGAGTTTCATCATATTATTACCTATATTTCTATTATTTTACATTTCATTGGCGATCTAAAGATCAACCGCAATGTTTGACATCATGTGGAAATGTTCAGCCAATTATGTAGCGCAACGTCCCTGGCATGCGCAGGACCCCGAGCAGATCTGGTACATACACCAGCATGGCTCTGCAGCTCGGCTTTCCTTACAATTAATTAATTAAAAGTGACAGTTGAATTATTTTCTCTGTCATTTTAAGAAATTTGACTCAAATTTAGGATATTGTTTAAGTTTGTGAAACTAGAACCAAAATAAAAACTGTGGCATAGCCCCCTTCCACCAGGGACATCTTGTCGTCCTATGTGTGAGGGAGCCTCTACCTAGGGACAGAACAAAATGGCACCAGACCATGCAGAGCCGTACACGGGCAGAGTGACCTGGCTTTATAAATCCAAAACACACACACACCCAAACAGCCCTGCTTTCACAAACACTGTGTTCTGATGCAGAGTTAAATGAATTCTTGTTGTGTAATTATCAGACCATCAAGTTGCCACCATGGGAGCCATTTATCTGTCACTGGTGTTTACGGTTGGTGTTTGGAAGTAAGAGCTGCTTCATGGTTTGTCTGAATGCAGAGTTATCAGTGGTTTTGTTCAAGCTGCAGGCTGACAGATAAGGAAGCAGTCACTCATTTCATCAGCATTTAGCTGCACTCGGCTCAAATCACGTCACTGCTTCACAGAAGTGAACATCTGATGGTGTATTGAGTAAACTGAATCTGAAGAAAACTCTACCATGTTAAAGAGCAATGGTGCGAAAAAGACAGATTTTAGAAAGGGAATTGGTCTCTGTTGTTTGTTGCATTTAAACATGTGTTCTACCTATCTGTTTGCACTTTAAAAGCCTCTAAGAAATGGTAGGTTTAGGCCTGAAAACCCTGAAATCTTACAAGAAACCTGGACAAGTCTGTTCTTTTATCAGACAGATGACAGTCATAGTGAACACAGAGCTTTTGATAAGCAGACGGCAACATCAATTAGCCTGCTTTCAGGCCGACGCGGTCAGAGTGGAACAATAGGCGATGGTTGGGGATTAATATTTTTTCAGCTTAGCATTTGGAAGCAAATCTACTGAGAGGTTACTAACTCTGAGCTGAAAGGCTGCAAGCCCCAAATGGCTGCTTATATGAGGGCATTGCAAGACACATTACAGTAATCCAAATGGTGAAACTATTGTTGTCAAAGAATAAATAACAGGCCATCTGAGAGAGACAAACAATATTTGCAATGGAAATGGAACACATTGATCATAAGTTTCAAAATACAAGTTAGTGGAAATTAAATGATGAATGAAAATAAAACTATTTCAAATTTAATGTGCTTTTAGCTCCAAAAAAGAGAATAATGTAAATATGTAAGTAATCTTTATTTATAGAGCACCTTTCACAGACACAGAGATCACAAAGTGCTTTACAAAATTACAATACGAGTAATAAAAATACATTTACAGTCACAAAATACATGATCATAACATAACCCTTAATCTACTAGAATTATAATGCTTTCTTAAACAAATAGGTTTTCAGTTCACTCTTAAAAACATCAACAGAATCAAGTAATCGAAAGGAAAGTGGAAGATCATTCCAGAGCGCCGGCGTGAAAGGAGCGATCTCCCCTGGTCCTGTAACGACAACCAAGTAGGAGGAAACCTGATCGTGAAAGGCTCTGAAGGTCTGCAACTGGATTTTAAACTGTAACTGCAAAAGCTCTTCATCGGCATAGTATGAGCCTTTCTGTTTGTACGAGTCAGTAACCTCGCTGCAGAGTTTTGAACCTGCTGAAGATGAGACAACTCCTTTCTGTTCAGACATGAGAATAGACTGTTACAGTAGTCTAACAGTAGATCATGTCTGGGCACAATTGTTCTAAGTTCTCATTCTACTTTTAGAAATTCTAGGAATCACTAGTAAACCTGCAGATTGAGAGTGAAGTGCTCTGTTAGGAACATAAGGAACAATTAGGCAAGGCAAGGCAAATTTATTTGACAAATTGAAAGACAATGCAAAGTTCTTTACATGATTAAAATACAAGAAAATAAAACAGAATCAAAGCAAGTAGGAAAAAATAAAATAAAATAAAAAATGCAGAAACAAAAAAGAATATTAAAAACAGATGGACAAAAGAAAATAAAAAAGTTGAACTAATGATGTTTCAGGTGAACTGTTTAACTAGAACAGTCGAAGGCAATCCTAAACAAATGTGTTTTTAGTCTTGATTTAAAGCAACTCATGCTTTCCACACTTTTACAGTTTCCTGGAAATTTGTTCCAGATAAATGGAGCATAGGAACTAAATGCTGCTTCTCCATGTTTAGTTCTGGTTCTAGGTATGCAGAGCAGGCTGGAGCCAGCAACTAGATCTCTGATATAAGATGGAGCTTGGTCATTTAAGGCTTTATATGTGAGAAGGAGGATTTTAAATTCTATTCTGGATTAACAGGAAGCCAATGAAGAGAAATCAGGATAGGAGAGATATGATCTCTCTTTTTCATTTTCATCAGAACTCTGGCTGCAGCATTTTGGATCAGCTGAAGGCTTTTAACTACAGTTTGTGGACTTCCTGATAGTAAAGAATTACAATTTTCAACAATTTGGATTGATTTTCCTGTGTGAACATAGTGGTTAATCAGCAAAGTTATGTTTCATTAGTTTAGTTAGTCAAGCATTTAAGACTGAAAAATGTCCGACTTGGAGTTGAATGATATTTATCAACAAATTCTTATACCTAGAATAGAAGTTGTTATGGATTTAGTTCATGTATGCAAAGTTAAGTGTTTATCCAGGATTTGAGCTCTAATCACACTTTAATCTATTCTAACTCAGCCAGCGTGGGCCCAGTGTGTTCACAATCAATATAGCCAGCAGTTATTTCCATAACAATCAGTTTATTTACAGTACATCATTACTTTAATAAATCAGTAAAGTGCAATTTTATACCAGTGTTTTAAAGATAAGAGACAAACAGAAAATGTCGATGCTGGATGAGACGAAACACAAAGCAAAGTCCAGCTGTCAAAAAGGCAACGTGAGAAGATGGGTGAGGGGCAATGAGGAAGAAAAAAAAAAAAAAAAAAAGCCACTAAAGCAGCAAAATATGAGGAAAATACGACGGAGTATTAGGGCCACACATGAAGAGAAAAAATATTTTTGCCATGACGAGATTAAACTCAACATTTCAAGAATAAAGTTGAAATGTCGTGGCGACTTTAATCTCGACATTCCAAAGTTTGGAGAAAAGAGCAACCGCGCTCCACAGCTGCAGTCTGCGTTTTAACAGTGAATGTAGTCTTTGACGTGCTGCAACTGTATAAGTGTATAATCATCACAGAAAGTACAATTTGACCAAATCATCTACACAAGGCATGTCTGATTCTGGATTCTGTGCATGTATCCTGTGCAGCGGTTGGCTCTCTTGAACTAATTTCAACTTTATTGTCGACACGTCGATATTAAACTCAACATGACATTTCAACTTTATTCTCGAAATGTTTAGTTTAATCTCGTCATGGCAAAAATATTTTTTCTCTTCATGTGTGACCCTAATACTCAGTCGTAGGAAAACAAAGAAACCTGAGAAAAGGTACTAAATAAACATTTACATCAATGTCGGAAAATGCCAGAGACCAAACACATATGAAGGTTTGCAGAAAGTGCTATTAGATAAAAAAACATGAAGTTATTCTCTGGTTTTATACCATATTTCATGTTTTCTCTTTCAAAATAAACCTTAATATAGTTTTTTTTTAGCCTCAGCTGAACTTAACAAGATTTGAACCATTTTCTGTAAGATGCTCCTGGAAATCTTTCTGTCTTGAAGTTATGAAGCTTTTCTGTTCTCCACTGCCTCTTTTTACTGGTTAAGGTTAAGAACCCACATTGCCCTCCTTTTACTTCTGTTAACCTAAACTGCTATCTTCAGTCTGTCTAAAACTCTAAAATGTTCTCAGATGGAGAAAATCTGTGAGCAGGTCAGACATTTGGAAGGTTTCGGATCAAAGTTTTTATATCTGCCTTACTTTCTTACAGAAAAAAATAAATGACACAATATTGTTTCCATTTCTTTGATCCTGAATGCTCTGCTGCCTGTGTGAGTGGATATCCTTCATTTTAAATGTAACTGAGCTTTTTTGGGTAATGTCCCAAATGGCCGTCATGCTTCAATATTCTTCGTCAAAGCTGCCAGACTGGCTTCATATATCTGTGTTTTCTATTTTAAAGTTTCTCCATAAACCCTATGCTATTTTACTCCCACTATCTGTTAAATTATGAAGTCCACTTAATTTGGACTTAAAGCATTCAAGCATAACGATTAAATTACGTTTCTATACCCCAAATTGATAACACCTGATAACACCAGAGAAAATTCAGTCATTGAATTGGTTGATTCAAAGTTTTCCAATAGGTCTACCACTGTCTCTCTCTAAGAGAGAAACTTGACTAAACACTGAAAAACAGGCCCAACTCTATCATTTACAATCAAAGGTGTTGATGGCAGCAGCACAGCTGAAATTTCTCTTCCGGATGGAGTCACAGCCAAACAGGAACAGACCAGAATAAGCTACTTCATTTCATTAAAAAAATACTCCCATTGCACATGTATCCGCAGCCATTCTAGATGCTGTTAGCGCGTGTTTGCATATGAGAACAGCTCCGGCCAGCCATATCTCCTCTCAGGGGGGACTTATCATTTACCAATACTAGGCAGTTGCCAAGGGCCTGTAGTTCCTGGGGGCCCCATAAAACTCTGCACGTCTGGTTAATACAACTATTCCTTGTTTGTGGTCATTAATTATTAGTTTTTTTAATCCTTTTGCTAAAGTTCCATCAGAACGCATCTTATCAGGAGCAGGGTTGGATTTAAGAAATTGCGGGCCTTAGGCAAAGAAAGGAAGGGGGCCCTTGGAATTGAGAAGGCATCACATAAAAGAAAACAGTACAGATACAGAGATTTTAATAGAATAGACATCCATTGTTTGTTCTAGGTTGTGTCCCTCTCTTCTTCTCCATTTTCTTGTTGTTTTCCTATGTATGTTTTGTACTCAGCTGAAGGAAGGAAAGATTTTTTCCAAGCACTAAGCTCACTTAGCTGATTGCTCCTTCCTGTGTTTCCAAAAAGGCCAAAGTAAATAACCTAGTCCTTCTTTTCACTGTAGACAAGCCATGATCTGCTTATCTGTTCTCCATTTTTCATTTGGATGAAATAATAGCTGCATGAATCATGACAGCAGACAAGATAGAGGAGAGCAGGAGGCGGGGTTACCAATCTACTTGCTCTGGAGAGCAGAGTTCGCTGCTTTTAGATGTTGTCGCCAAAGTCTCCAGTAGCAGAAAAAAGTAGCTACATTTGGCACTAGGCGCTTTTTTGAAATCAAAGTGCTAGAGGGGTCTGACAGGTTGCTAAATATAGCGACAAAAGCATTAGGTTAGCAACACTGCTCTTCAAATCATTTGTTTTCAAATGGTTTGCTGCTGTCTGTTTAGGCCTGAGTCATACTAAATATTATATTAGATGACGGGAATTATATAAGAATTCTGCTTTGGAGAGAAGACTTCACTGCTTTTATATGTTGTTGCCCGAGTCTCCAGCAACAGAAAATAAGTCACTAGATTTGGCACTAGGTGTTTTTTTTTAAATAAAAGTGCAAGAGGGGTCTGAAAAGTTGCTGGTTTGCTGCTGTCTGTTTGGACCTTTCTGAACATGTTATTTTAGCGAAAGGATTTTTATCAAAAACATACTTGTGTTGTGTAAATGTGCACAAATAAGGAATAGTTGTATTAACCATACATGTAAAGTGAGTTTTATGGGGCCCCCAGGAACTTGCGGCCCAAGGCAACTGCCTTGTATTGCCTAACGTCAAACCCCCGCCCTGCAGTAGACCACTACTGCTCCTATTGTTGCAAACATGAATAACCGTCCAGAGATCAAACAGGTAGCTCTCTTATGTGAAATTTCTTTCAATTTTTCCCCTAAATCCTCAAAATTAAAATAACACCCAAAATCTGATTTCTTTGTTGTGTTTCCATGATTTCATCAATGCAACAGAACTTAATACATTAATATTGTAATGGAATTTAAACTTAAAGCACCAACTATCATACAGCACAGTAGTCACATGATGTGACATTTGCTCCAGGATAAATATTTAATCATGAATGCTTATATATTTCATTTCACGCCCTTTTTTAATGTGCGCTAATACACTTAGAGCCCATGTTTCAATACCTGGCTTATACAACACTGTTACATTTTTGTCGCTCCAGACAGATTTGTTTTTTTGGTCCAATATGGCTCTTTGAGCAGTTTATGTTGCCAACCCCTGGTATACAGTACATGAAACTTCTGATGAGTTGAAAACAAGAAATACATGCAATTTAAATGTATTCAGCTTAACTGACCTAATTTTACAAAATAATTTTTATTGACCAACATTTTATATTATATGTTTAATTAATGTATTTCCTAAAGAAAACCTATACTCTGCATCCCTCATAGTCCAGACAACATTCCTTACTTGCTGCAGATAAAATTAAGAAGAATTTTGTTTGAGTTGTAATGATGTCTTATGCTTTACCTTTGCACAGCATTTGATGACAACAGACATATATATCTACGTATGAATGTGTCTTTTGTCAGTTCAAGAATGTTTATTTCTTAAATCAAAAACTGTTAAGTAATTCCTAACATTAGCAACAAAGCAGAGTATATAAATATTTTAGCTGATACATTCTTCATCATTACATTGAGTTTAATGGCTGCTTAACTTTTCCTTGCTTTCACCAAAATTATTTTTTCCATTGACTGTGAAAAAATTTATTTTTATTAAAAACTGAAACAGTTTTATGCTATAAAACAAAACACAACAATCCAACTGATCCCTTGTATTGCTTTACATAAATGATGAAGTTGCCACAGGAGATTAATTCATCAGCTGGAGATAGTTAGTTGTTCATATTTAGTGTTTTAGAACTTTGATTTATCAAAATTTCAACATTTTATACATTTATTACAACACAACTTTCAGAACATCCTGCAGTAGATGCACCTGCTCAGCCTGAGGTTTCTTTTGAAAGCGGAGACGGAGGATATCAAAGAAAATGAGCTCAAGTGCCTGAAAGCATTTAAATCTGCATTAAGCAGCTTTCTCTGTTCAGCATAAAACTTCTATCAAATGGCTGCAGAACGGACGGGGAAAAATAAGTCAAGCACTTAATCCAAAACCAAAAGACAAACAGAGAATAAATCAAACGTGCGCTTAAATTAATTGCTAAATTACTGAGGAAAAACAATTTTTACTAATTTTACCAAAACATATAAAATAAATTAAAATACATATATATATATATATATATATATATATATATATATATATATATATAGTTCCTGTTTGGCTGTGACTCCATCCTGAAGAGAAATATCAGTTGTGCTGCTGCTATCAACATCTTTGTTTATAGATGTTGGAGCTTGGCCTGTTTTTCTCTCTGACTGTGACTAACTGGATGTGCTCTCTTCATCCTCTGACATGGGAGCTGACTCAGAGCTCGTCTGCCTGGCTGTGTGTTTCCTGGGCCGCCTTTTACAGTTGCCTTACACTCTCTTTCTGTCTCCTTGAACACTAGTCGGCCTCAGCAGATGGCCGCTCACACTGAGCCTGGTTCTGCTGGAGGTTTCTTCCTGTTAAAAGGGAGTTTTTCCTCTCCACTTAATGCACAAAGATCTTAATTGGTTGTTGGTCAAAGATAGATTGTTGTATTCATTGTTAATTTTCATATTTCTAATTCCAAATTTCCTTCTGTTTTGTTCAAGCATCTTTCTTTCAGTGTAGTAAATCATCAGTACAGTACTAGACATGCAACTAAAGGTAATTTCACTTTACCCATAGTGAGAACAAAAGCCATAAAAAATACTGTTGTGTTTAGAGGTATGAAAGAATGGAATAATCTGCCAAAACATATCCTGCTTGCTAATAATGTCAATAAATTCAAATTATATGTAAAACAGCATTTATCAAAATATTTTATCTGAATGTTTATATTTATATATGTGTGTGAATATGTATGTATATGTATAGGTATGTTTACAGGTGTAAGTGTAGAATGTGTTTTATATTTGTCATATATCATACCTGCATGAGGGTACATATGTACGTTAATATGTGTATATATTGTATATGTATTTGTATATGTGTTTGTGTATTTTCTTTTTCTTTCAAATATTGGTTGTATTCTTGGTTTTGTTTTTAATGTATATATTTTTTCAGGACCCCAGGAAGAATAGCTGCAGCATAGCTGTAGCTAATGGGGATCCTTTCAATAAAACTAAAACTAACTGTCGCTACAAGCATGCTTAGTGTGAGGGATTGCTGAAGAGTCAATGACTCGATGCAATCAACTGGTTTTCCTTAGATAGAAAACTTTGAATCAATTTGACTGGATGATTTGGTGAACTGTAATGTGCCTTGAGATGGCTTGTTGCGAATTAGTGCTATAGAAATAAACTGAATTGAATATATCTTTGAATTTTTTTTTCTTTGCTTTTTTTACTGTTTTTTTAATGTAAAAAAACATAAAACAGTAATACTGCACATTTTTGGCATCCCAAAACATTGAGTTCATATCATCTTCCCTTTTATGAGTGGAAAGTTACGGAGCCCCTAAAGGGACACTGAAGAGAAATAAAAAAATAATTATACTTTCTCGTGCGCACCACTTAGTTTCTCGTGCGCACCTGATACTTTCTCGTGCGCACCTGATATTGTCTCTATTTTTCTGTTGATGTTAAAGAGATGGCTGGCGAAGATTTAATAAACTTTTTGAAAACCCGAAATATTCCCGACAATGTCGCCGAAAAACTGAAGGAAGATAAGGTTTGTTAATCAATATACTAGGGTTGTAAAACATTAGCATAATATTTAAATACAGTGTTGTAATATCCTTTTAATAGGCAAATTAAAAATAGCACGGCAATTGCCATTACAGCCTTCCTCTTCAATCAGATACTATTTCAATACTATTTTAGAGTGTTTTTTTTTTTTCAATAATTAATAGTTTGTCTGTGTGATCTCATTTTTAGATTGATATTAACGTCATAAATGTGATGACCGATGAGGAGCTGGGACAATATATTGTGAAATATGGAGACCGACTCGCAGTAAGAGCATTTTGTCAGCAAAGAAGTGAGAGTTTCCAAACTCCAGGAGTGAAGTCCGCCCTCATGCAGCGAGTACGTCAAACACTGACCGAACAGAGACCTGCTGGAAGCAGTAGACCGCGGGCTTTTTGCAATCAACACGCCGCAAAAGATAATGGACGGGTCGAAATTGGATGGCTACATTTTAACAACGGAGATTTTCACCAGGTTTGAACAAGACATGGAGGAGGAACAAGACACTTGAGTGTCCAGAAAACTGTCACAATGGGGGAACTGTTGGAAATGGGAAAAGGCCTGTTCTTTCCAAATGGAAAATCTCCCAAAGGGTCAGCGGAGGATTTCGTCTTTGACATACGTGATTTTAGTCATGAGAACGTTCCACTTAAAAGCACAGTAAACCAACTGTATGAGCAGACCAAGGTAAAAATGCTGCGAATTTACACCTGCTCTCGAGAAAAAGAAAAAATATCTACTGATGAGCAGTTGTCAGATATATCTTCGGATTTTGAGGCCGCAGAGGACACGCAGAGAAAGGTAATTAGTGGTTCACTGTTGTAATGTAATTCCAAATAAAAATAATGCAGTTGGATCATGTAATGATTTATTGCATTCAGCCATTAGCCATATAACTGAATCACAAAGCAATGAAAATGCAATTTTTGCATTAGTGAAGTAAACTTGAAACGTCTTTAAAACGCTGTAGTGGAAGAACTGTGGATTTTTTAAACCCAGATTCAGTGCTGTTGCTTGAGAAACACTCTCTATTCACGTGGCAGCTAAATAAAAAAAAAAACATGTCAATAAATATTCAGTATGTATGAACAATAGTGTAAAGCGTGTATAAGCCTGCTGAATAATGAAACAGCTTTTCATGAAAAAATATACATTCACAACTTCTTCATTTAATATAGGACAGGACAATACAGAGGCAGTATGCAAGGAAACGAAGAAGAAGATACCGTGAAAGGACAACCAATGATCAAAGGAATCAACCAGGGATATCTGCAGAGTCCGATGTGATACCCACTTCTTCAGCACGTGAAGAACATGGAGAAGTAAGCCCTAATGGATTTATTAAAATCATACAGTGTGAGGTGATGCATGTTCTACTTTATAAAAAAAAACAACAACAAACAAACAAACAAAAAATCTGGCAATGTATGAATGAAACATCTTATTTTATAGTCATACCCAAAATCACATTACTGGTACTCACATGCTATTTTGCTAATGGTTAGGTTAACGGTCAGGGTATAGAAAGGGTTGAAAATGACTGAAAATCAATGGAAGTCAATTGGAGTCAACACATGGTCCTCACTAAGATGGCAGAACGAGTTGTGTGTGTGTGTGTGTGTGTGTGTATATATCATAAAGTGATACTACATTACCACTATTTAAGAATTTAAGAAAGAGGGACTAATTCAGCAATTCTTAGCCAATGTAATAATGTTAATTTGTATTCATTCATTTAAATTTTTAGTATGTTTCCATGGTGAAATACAATATTAGATTATGTTTTCTTACATTTAGAAGCCAATATTGCATTAATATATAATGCACTAGATCACATAATGTGGTATTACAACCTAAGTAAAACCTTTTGAATCTAGGAAATAAAATGTTGATAGCAGAGGTAATACCACTTTTATGATTTATGATTTTTCGTTTATCATTTCAGAAATAAAATGAAACAGTTCACTATAAATTGATTGATTTTACTGTGTGTATTGACAGACAGACAATTCAAACAAGCAATCCCAGTCACCTTCTCTTGAAATAATCTATCAAGAAATCCTGGATTCTTCATTTGAAGCTGCTGGAACCCATCCTCAAGAAGCTCCAGACAATCCAGAAGCTGAGGATGATTGTTTAATTCTATCCCACACTGAAGATGCAGATGAAGCTCTTCAGTTTCCCCCAGTCATGGCTATTAATGTATCTGCTGAAGATCTTGAAATTCAATTTGGCCCAGTTTCCAGTCATGATGAAGAGAGTCTAGACTCCACCCTTCCTTGGAACCAAGATGACATTAACTCCTCTCAGGTAAATATAAAAAAACTGTGTCATATAGATGAAATCAGTAGCCATTTAAAACTAAACAATATTGATACAAGAAAATAATTCCGTTTTTAAATTTTATTTACGTTCAATCATTAAAAAAATAATAAAGAAAAGAACTGATTCAGAAATTATTTTTGCAAATTTGTAATATTTTTCTGGTGCGCACGAGAAAGTATCTGGTGCGCACCAGAAAGTATCTGGTGCGCACGAGAAATAATTATTTTTTTATTTCTCTTCAGTGTCCCTTTAGGGGCTCCGTAGAAAGTAAATGTGATGTTAAAAGGATCTGAGTTAAAAGTCTACACTGTAAACCCAGATTTTGTTTGTACTCAAAGAGACTGAGTTCATAGTACTTAGAGAGGTCTAATTTACTGACATTACTTGTTTATTTCAATTAAGCTGAACTTTTTTATGTCCTTTTTCAGTGTAATTATATTTTTAAGTACAATCAATGGTTTGGACTTAAACAAACTAAGTTAGTATCACTAAATTCTTTATATTAACTATTTTTTCTGAGTAAACGCCACTTTCCATTGATCTAGCTTATTGTAATTATGTATTTGAGCTCAGACAACTCAATATCATTAGTTTGCCTCTCACGTCATCCACCTGCCCGCGAAAAATCCAGTTTAGACCAGTTTTGAGCGAGTGAAATAGAAAAGCTGGCACTGAGGAACTCCGAAGCATTTTAAGACGAAACAGACGACAGTGTTATTGAGATCTTCAACAACTTATAACAAGGAAGATATTCCACAGAGATTTAAAGCACTCGGTGAATGAAGTGAGTTCAGCCACAACACGGTAAGTTTAATCTCTTGTTTTGCTACTTAGCAAAGGCTACTTAGCTAATGTTAGCTTGTTAGCTATCTTGCTTGCTTAGAAAAGCTATTTTTCAGTTACTTTAAGAAGCTTTACACTATTAACTGTAATTTTCCTCACTCCACAGAAGGAAATGATTGTTTAACTGGTTCTTTTTAATTTTTGTTAATGTGATTTGTATGCATACATAAAAAGGCACCATCCAAAACTGTACCAAGTGCCTCTTATAATTTTTTAACTACTTTTGCACTAATTTCTGAACTAGGCAGGGGGTGAACACTTGACAGGTCAGACATGTGGGCTGCATAACTGTAAAGGCTGTTGACTGCAAGATGTTAACAAAGTCATGTACTGTTACTTCTTTCAGGACAATGATGAAGAAAGTTTGCACAACAATGTCCTTGTGGGGGTCCTCTGCAATGAACAAGAAAATATACCTCCCCACAAGCAGTCCATTCACCATAATGTATCCTCAGTGGGAATTATCCTGGAGGGAAATGTAGTGATGGAAGTTGAGAGCCTTCCGCAGGCCATGTACACTGTCTTTGGACTTACCTATGCACTCCATCTCAGCTACCCAAAGTACATGAAGAACACCTTTGATTTTTTTCAGCAGGTACTTCTTAACTTGGGTAAGACAGATCTGAAGCCTAAACTTCAAACACTTAAAAATCAGCTTGCCATGTAAGATCCAAGATCTCCTCTCCCCAACTTGTCAAATGTCGTTTTATGTTTTCATTAATTTGCAGTTAAACAATTTACGTTAAATTTTCCTTAAAAGAAGAAAAAATTAATTACAAATGTGGTCACTGGTTAATTTCAAGTTTTAAAATAGAGAATGTATAGAAATGAGAAGAGGTGGGGGGGATAAAGTGAAAGACAAAAAAAGATATGTGGATAGAGAAAGCAAAGGGGTCATGAGAAGGGACAGAGAGGGTGAGAGGAGAGTGTGGGTTCTAGATGAGCATCTACTGCTAGTTTTATTTGTCATCCTTTCTCTGTATCATTTGTGCTATCTTGAAAAATATTTTGGTTAAGTTCACAAATGCCAAAATGGAAAGTGGGGTTTGAGAAGGTGTAGAGGTATGGCTGGTACCTGCTCTTTGTTGTCCTTCACCCTCCTGTTCTTTAGTTTTTCAGTCTCAACCCCTTTTTGGTTTCTTCTTAGACAAATTTATTTCTAATTTTTAAGATGCCAGAGTTTAGCAGGGCCTCAGTTTATCTTGCCTGTATCTCAGTCACATTTATAGAGCCACAGCACAATTTTATAATGATTGAAGATGAGTGAGCTTTGTAATCACTGAGGAATATGCTCATTTAAAATCTTTTGGGCTTTGAATTTTCTTTTGTTGATACAAATAAAATGTTCAATGAAAACAATAAAACGTTGAAGTGGAATGTATTTTGTACAGCTCTATTAATTTAACATGTTTTGACTTTTGTGAACTAAAAAATATAAGTTTGGTCAATTTGAATACACAATTTAATTGAACTAAAATGCAGTAATGCCTACTTAACAAGCTAAGTTTAATTGACAGGTGTTAAGCTGTTGCTCCAACTACAAATCGTCAGTTACTACAACTTGATTACCAGTAAATACAACTTAAATATTCTATTCCAATCCATTAGGGGCTCAAGTACATTTAACGTAGCTTACTTCACTCATACAACTAATACCACATTACTTAAATTTTTTAAGGCAACGAGTTACCTTGATTTTTTTAAGTACATTGGACTTATCCGGGTTTAGAGTGTAACTGCTACATGTTCTTCAGTATTATGTTTGTTTACATTGTTGTTTTATGCAGAAAGTCTCCCTCAATAAACAGAAACTACAGAAAGGTGGATATAAAAGGACATTCATGCTCATAAAAGCTGAGTGTTAGCCAGTTAGGGACCTTGATCCTTTAGGAACACTTTCAAAGGCATCGACTCTGAGTGAGTTTGACTGACGGAGCAAATCACCAACAAGACACCTGAGCCGTGTTCATCTCCTCTTTTATTTGCCTGTCTTCTTTTATGAGGGAATAATCCCACGTTATGTCCGTCGTCTCTTTCATCTCTTCTCTCCCTGCTGTAGTTGCAGCTCATCTTTTTCTGCTTCCACATTCTGCCTGGTTTATGCTGTGATCTGCACCTTTTTCTACTATCTATCTATCTATCTATCTGTCTGTCCGTCCGTCCGCCCGTCCCTCCATCCCTCCATCTGTGTTGATCTATTTTTTCTATATATATTTCATCATTCATCTTAACAATTTAAACCAGGTTGTTTTCCCATTTCTCCAGAATCCCATAACAAAGGTAACGGGTCCAAAAGGAACTTCTTCTGACAGGTTTTTCTAAGGCTGTCCTCAAAGGACTTTTTTTTTCTTTTTTCCTGTTAATGTTTTTACATTTCTCTCAGTATTCATGTGCATTCTGAACTGGGCGTCTCCACAGAATTTCATTATGGTTTCATAATGAAAAAGATTCTTGATTCCTGAAGCAAGGCCAGCTGAGGAACCTGCAGCAGCACAGCACCTCTTTTTTCTCCATCACTAAAGCCAAGAACTGATAAATGCAATCCACGAAAATCACTTAAAAATAACTTTATTAGGCAGCAAATGAGCTAGATTATTATGGTAAATCCCACCTTTTTGTTAACAGTAAACAGTGCAACATAAACATGGCCATTGCGATGTGATTGTGGGCCATATGGTAACTAATCAAGCATTCGAATCAAGACAGCCTTTAAAATTTGTTCTTAAAATCTTACTGAATTTAAATAACAAAACAAAACATAAGTTGTTGTTTTTTTCTTTCTGTTTAACGTCCAGCTCAGAATTATTGTGCAGCTCTGTTGGAAGCACAGTTTGAAGTATGGAGTTAATTTTGTTCCATTGTTGTTGCAAATACAATATTTTGTAAATGGAAAAATTCATCCAGAAACAAAACTTTAAGAAAGTCTTGATCAAAATAAAGGTTCTCATACTAACTCTATTTATTCTCAGATTTTAATTTTTTCTTATTTAATATTTTATTTTTTGAAAATTTCTCTTTTTTCATGAGTTTTCCAGGTCAACTTCTCTTCACTTTCCTCTAAAAGGAGTGAAGACGCCTACTGCTCTGCTGAATGTTAGCAACATTTTATTGGTCAAATTTAAAAAGAATTAAATTCATAAAACTTAAAAAGAGAATTAGAAATGTTTTAAACTAAATATTAAATCTGTGAACAAATTGAAAATATAACATTAAAGAAATAAAACGTGAAAAAGAAATACAAAATTAAGATCTAACAAAACATAACATTTCCTCTAAAACTTTTTTTTATTAATAATTTGTCATTATTTGTTTAATCTCCATTTACAAACCTGCTAATTTATGGAACAGATCATCTCTATCCCCGTAATAGAAGTTCCAGAGATCTGACTCCTGGATTAGGGGGGCTCTGACTGCTTGGGTTGTGAGTTGTGGTTTGATTTTTATCCTTTTAACGGATGGTGCTAACTGGCGGTCATGTAGTTGATGGCTGAACTGGACTAAACTGTGCGGAAGTGGACTGAACAGGGCTGTACAGAGCTATACTGGGCTGGACTGAGCTGGGTTGAACCGATTTCCTAGACCTGGGCTTGACTCTTGCTCGTAGTCTGTTATCATGATAAATGGCTGTGTAAATGAGTTCTTCCAGGGTTGCAGGTTCATCTATTGTTGCTAGTTTGTCTCTAATTTCTTTATTTAATGCGTTAAGGTAGATGTTCTTTAGCATAGCATCACTCCAGTCGGACGCAGAGGCTCTGACCCGGAAGTTAACGGAAAAATCTTCTACGGTTCTATCTCCCATAACAATATTAGACAGAACATGTGGCTCAGCAGATTTATCAGAGAAAACTAAAGAGAATTTGTTTAAAAACTGATCTAAGGTACAAGTAATTCTGGATGTAGAAGAAAAATGGGTCTCTTTCCATTCGCGGGCCTTATCAGATAATTGTGAGAGGATGAAAACTATTTTTCTCTCATCGTCAGGGAAACTGGATGGATTTAGCTCAAAAAACAATTTGGACTGCCAAAGAAAACTTCTACATTCGCTAGATTCGCCAGAAAATAGTGAGGGACGGAAATCAGGAAGTGACGGGACTGGTTCTGACCTTGGAGGCTGGTTTGGCTCCGGAACCGGAAGTTGAGCTGGCGCCATCTTGTGATTCCCACAAAGCCTTGAAACGTTTGTTTTCTTTAAATCAGAACTGGTGTTTTAATCACGGGGGGTTGAGTCGTGTTCCTGGATGTGATCAGCTTGTTCCTTGGTTAAACTCCGTGGGGTGTCTGCTGGGTTTTGTTTGTGGCCGCAGTGTTCTGTCATAGTTGGTTTTAGGAATTAAACCCACATTCAGAACACACCACGGAGTCAGGGGTAAAAGTTCAACAGTTTATTAAAGGTACACACTGAGAAACATAAACAGGTTCTGGTACAGGTCCGGGACTAGAATCACTGATATCTGCAGAGATGGGTAGTTTGATTAGCCAGGCAGTTTGATGGTTTGTTGAGTGTGTTAATTTAGTCTGTACCTTGGAGAGGTTCTGGCAGATCCTTTGAGAGGGGGGGAACCGGCTGGGTCCAGAGACTACGGTTTCAGCAGGGAGCTCAGCAGCAGCAGCGTCTAGCTTCTGATTTGTGAGTTTCTGACCTTGACTCGGTTTCCTAGCTCTTCCTTGAGAGCTGTAGGAGGAATCCAGACTGATATCTTCTGGTTTGGCTTCCTTGAGCAGGCTGGCAGGTTTCCAGGCAAAGCTCATCCAGAGCTTCTGGGTTTCCTGTGAGCACAGAAGACAAAGGCAGGTTATAATCTAGTTTCTCTCTTGAGCCAACTAAGATTCTCTAAAAATGACAGAGGCTCAGGTTCGCTAACCAAACTTGGTCAACACTGCGGCGTTGAAGGAAGGTCTGGCTGCTGGTTAAATAGGAAGGTCTCCTGATGGGCTGATGAGCGTCAGGTGTGCTGGAGGGCTCCAGCCCAGGAGACCCACAGCGCTCTCTGCTGGAGACAGATGGTAACTCTCCAGATCCCAACAGTAACCCCAGTCCTAACAGAAAACGACATAAAACAGAAGAGGATCATCGGCGCCCTCTGGTGGGCAAGCCTCAGGATCCCAACACATCCTGCAAAAAACCTGGACATCCACTAACTCCTCTGTCCCCCTCTGCAGTGAACCCACTCGTGACCAGTCCTGGATTCTGTTAACCCCTGGATCTGTTTATTCTCTGTGCAGAATCATAATTTAAATAAACCTTTGAACTTTTCTCCTGCTTCAGTCTGTTCTGCATGTGGGTTAGGAACCTTAAGCCAAACATGACATTTTATCACAAAGTCAGCCAGGAGGTGTCAGCCTACAGCATTAATATATAAGGTGATGCTGGGACCACTCTGCTCATTGTATTGGGGCATAAGAATATATCCGTTTTGGCTGACCCACACAGAAGAGTAAACAGATACAGAAATTAAAAGATGTAACTGTCACGACTCAGAACAGAGGGACCCAATTTTCAAGGCAAGACAGACAGTGGGATAACTCAAAAAGTGTTTATAAAAACACTGATCTATAGTTGCAGCGGCTATGGCATCTCAGGCAGGAAACTCGGGAGCGAGGAAACGCAGGTTAGCGACCAAATAAATCTAAAGGAGAACGATTTTTAATTCGAGTCACTAACCTGGTTTACAAGTTCACTCCATAGCCAAGGAACGAGGTAGGATCCAGCAAACAAGATGTGGCGGCTCACAGCCCAGGGTGTCCCAGATGCTGCAGCCCCGGAAAACAAGCAGGAGTCCGAAGCCAGGTCAGAAAAATAGATCAGAACAGGCAGGCTCAGAGGTCCAGGAGTCCAAAGACAGTTCAGACAAACAGATCAGACAGGAACAGCAGGCTCAATGGTTGAGGGGCAGAAGAGGTCAGGATCAGGAAATCAGAAACACTCAGGTTCGCTAAAAACCTTCTCACCACTGAGATCAGGCGGGAACAGGTAGGCTAAGTGGCTTTGAGGCAGAGCAGGTCAGGACGCTAAAGTCCCTCTCACCACGTTCATGAGAGAACGAGAATAATCTGACCCCGATGACTGGGGAATAACACCTTAAATAGAGGCAGGAACAGGTGGATCAGATGAGCATTGATGAGAAACAGATTAGACAGTGAATGGAATGAGTAATTAAGCCAGTCATCAGTACCAAGATCATGATAGTAACTGCTATTTAAAACATAAAATTCTTCTTAAACAATAGCATCCTCACTATCAAAGCAAACTCCTTCAGATGCTAAGAAACTTAATCAATTCAGCAGAGTTTCTACCATCATCCCCAGTTCTAAAAAACTGCCTAAAACCAAAATGAACAAACTAGAGTGCATCCAAAAAGTTAAAAAAAAAACAATCCACTGGACTTTCTTTCCAAGTCTGAAGACGTTTTGCTTCCCGTCCAGCAAGACTGAGATTCTTCACCAGCAAACTAGAGTGAAATAAGTAAGAAAACAGGTTTTCTCATGTTCTGGGATTTGAGAAAGACTGACAGCAGGAATGAATTACCCTTATTGATTAAAAGAAATCTGGAAGAATCGGAATGTGGGGGAATAAATATTAGACATTTTATATACTTTTCATACGCTGAAACACACCCATAGTCTAAAGAAACAGAGAAACATAAAACATTATAAACATGCAATAAGAAGGTGGGTCTCATTAGTCTTTGATGTCCCACATTCAGAGGTTGGTCACTGAACATGTGGTGGAGGAGCAAAGAGAAAGACCTATTCCTGTGGTGTCCCGGTGGAAGCACCCAGAGGTAGAAACTCATTAACTAATTCCTCTCAGAGAAAAGGAAAAATGCTGGTAGTTTAAAATGTTTCCGCTTTTCTCAGTCGCCTTGGTGCATTTTTTACATCATTGTTAACATTTGCACAATAGTTCGACCTCCACAGCATCCAGTCATTTGTGCAGATAAAGGCCCTCAGTGTCACATTCTGTAGTTGGTTCCAACAAACTGTCAATGCTGCTGGATCAGATTATTTCATACAGCTTTCTGCTGTTTTATACCATTATTATTAGATTATGTCCTTTAGTCTAAATCAGCTATATTACTGAATCCTGAACCCTCATTCTCTATGAAACCGATTAGGACCCAAACCTCTATGGGGCCCATAGCAAAGTTAGCTTTGAAGGCCCTCTGTCACTACAATCAACAGTTCAATGATCGAGTCTCATACATTATGTAGAGTTGAGACTAAAAGTATACGAACACAGTTTTCCTTTTTAGATCACAGCTTTGATCTATAAAGCCTCAAAGAGGCTCCTCCTCCTGTTACTTTCACGCCCACAGATCATTGGTCAATCACAGCACCACAGGAACATGCATTTAAAAAATCCAGCTGATCAATTATCTACTGGTTACCAATGGCAATGGTACCAATGAGACCAAGAGAGCAGAAAAAAATGCAGATTAACTGAGGTGTTGGTGTAAGAAATGGAGAGTTAGGTAGATATATTTAAAGTAATGTCAGTTGAGATCTGAATGGAGCCGTGTCATTTTTATTGTCGGGAGAGTACAAATTTCATTACATTTGCCCCCCGGGCAAGTGCAATGATCGCAAAAAAAATTATTTATCATTCAAAATTACTTTAAAATCACCGACATTTGCTGAAAATTCGTTGCCGGCGCCATTTTTGTTGTTTTGTACACATTCTTGCGTGATTTGAAAAAGGTGCGTGATTTGAAAAAGCCAGGTGCTTTTCCACCAGATGGCGTGATTTTTGTTCACCTAGCGTTTAATTTTGATGTAGTTACCAAAACCACAAACAAGCTAGAAAGCGCTATCATATGGCAGTCTTCTGTACAGTGATGCAGGTCATACCTTAAAAAATGTTCATTAAATTTTTTCTTTTAGACATCGGAGAGGTGCATTTAAGTGTTACAGAGCTAACCATGTTAAATTGGTGACCTGTTATGTTATTATTATTGTCTTGTTATCTTGTCCTGGCTTATCTTCATTGGCTTCCTGTTAAATCAAGAATAGAATTTAAAATCCTCCTTCTCACATATAAAGCCTTAAATGGCCAAGCTCCATCTTATATCAGAGATCTGATCGTTCCTTATGTTCCTAACAGAGCACTTCGCTCTCAATCTGCAGGTTTACTAGTGGTTCCTAGAACTTCTAAAAGTAGAATGGGAGGCAGATCTTTTAGTTATCAGGCTCCTCTCCTGTGGAACCAACTACCAGTTTTAGTCCGTGAGGCAGACACCCTGTCTACTTTTAAGGTTAGGCTTAAAACTTTCCTTTTTGATAAAGCTTATAGTTAGAGTGGCTCAGGTTATCCTGAGCTATCTCTATAGTTATGCTGCTATAGGCTTAGACTGCTGGAGGACATAGGGACCCCCATTTTATCATTCTGCTTCATTCTATCTCTATTCTCCCACTCTGCAGAATCTGTTAGTTCAATCTCTAACGTTCTGCCCTCTCTGCTTTTTCTTATAGTACTTTCATCTGGTCTGTTCCTGTTTGGCTGTGACTCCATCCTGGAGAGAAATATCAGTTGTGCTGCTGCCATAAACACCTTTGTTTATAGATGTTGGAGTTTGGCCTGTTTTTCAGTGTAGTCCTGTTTCTCTGACTGTGACTGGCCTGATGTGCTCTCTTCATCCTCTGACATGGGAGCTGGCTCGGAGCTCGTCTGCCTGGCTGTGGGTTTCAAGGACGGGGCCACCTTTTACAGCTGCTTTTTGTATCCCTGCTTCTGTCTCCTTGAATCCCAGTTGGCCTCGGCAGATGGCCGCTCACACTGAGCCTGGTTCTGCTGGAGGTTTCTTCCTGTAAAAAGGGAGTTTTTCCTCTCCACTGTCACTACAAGCATGCTTAATGAGAGGGATTGCCTTTGAGTCAATGAGTCAATGTAAACAACTAGTTTTCCTTAGATATAAAACTTTGAATCAATTTGACTGTATGATCTGGTTCAATTCAATTCAATTCAGTATATTTCTACAGAGCCAATTCACAACACAAGTCTTCTTAAGGCACTTTACAGTTCAACCAGATCATCCAGTCAAATTGATTATATTATAGAAACCTCTTTGATATGGGATTTAAATGACAGGACCTGATCAAAAACAACAGCAGAATTTTTTACTTTATTATCTGAAATCAGTTTAATCCCATCCAAATGAAGTGACTGGCTAATCAGCTTATATTTCAAAGACTCTGGTCCAAAGACTATAACTTCTGTTTTGTCTGCATTCAGAAGGAGAAAGCTAAGAGTCATCCAGGTTTTTATGTCTTCAAGACATGCCTGTAATCTATGTAATGGGTTAGCTTCATCTGGATTTATAGACAGATATAGCTGGGTATCATCAGCATAACAGTGGAAATTAATCCCATGCTGTCTAATAATTCTACAGATTGGGACCATGTATAAAGTAAAGATAATTGGTCCTAGCACTGATCCCAGATACAAGTCCAATATCTGAGGCCATGAGAATATCATTAGTGACTTTCACCAGAGCTGTTTCAGTGCTATGATGAGCTCTAAAGCCAGACTGAAGCTCTTCAAAAAGTTCATTATGGTGTAAGTGATCACAAACTTGTTTGGCAACTACTTTCTCAAGAATTTTAGATAAGAAAGGAAGATTGGATATAGGTCTATAATTGACCAAGTCATCTGGGTCAAGAGACGGTTTCTTAAGCAGAGGTTTAATTACAGCAAACTTAAAAGGCTTTGGTACATATCCCTTTAACAGAGATAGATTAATCATATCTAAAAAGGAGAAGGAGATCAAACGGAATACCTCCTTAATCTAACATACAAAGTGAAGGCTTAGATGAAGACAACAATTTTGCCAACTCTGAAAGCTCAACTGGATCAAAGCAGTCCAAACCCGGTTCTGACTCCATGACTACCTCAGATACAATCGTGGATAGAGGAGTGCTAATGATCTTATTTTTAATAAGATCAATCTTATTTATAAAGAATCCCATAAAATCATTACTTCTAAGAGTAGGTGGAATGGACGATTCAACTAAGCTATGGCTCTGGGTAAGTTCTGCAACTGTATTAGAAAGAATCTAGGATTATTCTTATTCTCCTCTATTAATGATTCAACCTCAAAGGTTGAATTGTAAAGTGCCTTGAGATGACATGTGTTGTGAATTGGCGCTATAGAAATAAACTGAATTGAACAGTATATATAGTACAGGGAGCAGGTGAATAGGATGAATGATAATTACAGAACGGTGCAGGAACAGCAGGTAAATGAAGTCCATAAGAAAGATCAGCTATCAGGGCAGATCATGACATATACATTGTGGCACACCTAAACAAACTGAAATCTACTGTACATAAAGTATCACTGAAATAAAAAAACAGTTTTCACCTGTTATGCTTGCCAATAACAGAAGGTCTCAATTGTGGCTTGTTTCTGTGTTTACTGATGTCATGAGTCATCTTGAAAGTTGGACAAATGTTTTATATATATATATATATAATTTGGGAATAGATAGTGTTCCTTTGGCAAACACAACATCTTACTTATGAAAGCTGTGGTTGATGCATTGGAAATTAAGGTAATTCTTTGGAGAAGTGTTTTAGAACTACAACCAAAGAAAAGAGCAGGACTTTTGTTTTGTTCACTAGAACGAGCGATGGTGCATAAATTACATGTGGCTGTCATTGTTCCTCGCGTGCCAGTTTTGTGTGAAAACAATTGAGAAAAACTGTAATAATATTTATGCAAAAATATTTTGTCTACATACTTATTGCTTCAATATGAAAACTGCGCAGTGAAAACACCACCAGTCTGTTCACTTATTTGTATAAAGCATGAACCATGAATGCTCACAGCTCTAAATCAGTGAAAACAGCCATTGGTGAGAGCAGAGTTCAGGTTTGAGCTTCTATTGATGTTTAGGGAAGGATACTGTAACCTTATCCTGATTTGGTAATTTAAAAAAAATTTTTTTGAGGTATAATTTAAGAGTTTTGATTACATGGCAGGTATTAATGTATTTAAAGAGCAATTGAGAAAAACTGTAAAAGCTCTGCTTAAAGCACAAAGTCTTTGCTGCACATAATGATGGATTACACTAAAAACAGAGCTAGATCACAGTTAGCATCCACTTTAATAAAACCAAGTAGTAAATAGTCTAACATTGTGTTGGAGCGGCATACCCCTTCTATTAATGATAGTTCTACATCTGTTAATTGGAAATCAGATGAGTTTTGACAAGGCTCAGAACAAGAGGACTCAGTTTTCGATTGCGATTTTTGGCTTTTTCTTTGGATGTTAGTAAGGTTAAATATCAAAGTGTGCCGGTTTTTCTTTCTGAATAATGGTGATTAGTGAGAAGCTATTGTCCCATTCTTTAATCTGCAGGTTTACTAGTGGTTCCTAGAATTTCTAAAAGTAGAATGGGAGGCAGATCTTTTAGTTATCAGGCTCCTCTCCTGTGGAACCAACTACCAGTTTTAGTCCGTGAGGCAGACACTCTGTCTACTTTTAAGACTAGGCTTAAAACTTTCCTTTTTGATAAAGCTTATAGTTAGGGTGGCTCAGGTTATCCTGAGCTGTCTTTAAAGTTATGCTGCTATAGGCTTAGACTTTTGGAGGACATAGGGACCCCCATTTCATCTTTCTGCTTCATTCTCTCTCTGTTCTCCTATTCTGCAGAATCTGTTAGTTCAATCTCTAACGTTCTGCTCTCTCTGCTTTTCCTCAGAGTAGCTTTGCCTCGTCTGTTCCTGTTTGGCTGTGACGTCATCCAGGAAAGAAACATCAGCTGTGCTGCTTCCATCAACACCCTTGTTTGTAGATGTTGGAGATTGGCCTATTTTCCAGTGTGGTCCTATTTCTCTGGCCGTGGCTGGGTGGATGTGCTCTCTTCATCCTCTGGCATGGGAGCTGCCTTGGAGCTCGTCTGCCTGGCTGTTTGTTTCCTGGACGGGGCCGCCTTTTACAGCTGCTTTTTGTATCTCTGCTTCTGTCTCCTTGAACCCCAGTCGGCCTCGGCAGATGGCTGCTCACACTGAGCCTGGTTCTGCTGGAGGTTTCTTCCTGTTAAAAGGGAGTTTTTCCTCTCCACTGTCGCTGCAAGCATGCTTAGTGTGAGGGATTGTATTTGAGTCAATGAGTCAATGCAATCAACTGGTTTTCCTTAGATAGAAAACTTTGTATCAATTTGACTGTATGATCTGGTTGAACTGTAAAGTGCCTTGAGATGACATGTGTTGTGAATTTGGCGCTATATAAATAAACTGAATTGAATTTATGCTGAGATGTAGGGAAAGGAAGGAGATTTGAAAAGGAGTTTCCTCCCTAGTTTAGATAAGAGGGAAACATAGATAAACAGATCCCTATTGTGTTTAAGATCCTCAAGTCCTGTCTCTGGTGTGAACGGAAAACACTTGTCTGAAATGTTTATCTGAACATATATTTATGTCTTTTCATGAAGTGTTTTTCTTGGGAAGACTCAATGTTCGTGTTCAAGGAGTCTTTATAATGCAAAGGTGGGGTAGGACCTAGTCAGAGCTACACTGGGAACTGTACGCAACTGTGTAGTTCTTCTCTGCAGAGAAAAATAAAACCTTTTCTTCCTTACTCTCAGTGCTCATTTTTACTCAACACGATGCAGACGAACAGATTTCTCAAAAACCTTTATCAAGGAAACGGATCTGCAGTGAACCGCGTGGGCGTCTAAGGCAGGAACATCTGCAGGGAGAGAACAGAGGTTAGTGACCACGTCTATCTGACAGAGGATGATAATGAACGAGGGAGTCACTAACCTAAAGTTCAGTCCGTACCCAGAGAATGAGGTTTGTTCCAGTCGGTCGCCTGCCGATAAGACACGGCGAACGCTACCCACAGTTCCAGAGGTCAAAGAAAAGGCAGGTGATCAGTATCGAGCAGACAAAGGAAGACAGGATAATCCAGAGGGTGAAGCCAAAGCCGGTGTCAAGAAGGTGCCCAGGGAATGGGCCAGAAGGTCAGAGCTCTGAAGAGGTGTCAAAGGGAAATCCAGGTCAGTATCAGGAATCAGTTCCAGGTTTGGTACACAGGCAGAATCCAGCAGGAGTCTGAAGACACGTCAGACAAACAGATCAGAACAGGAATAGGCAGGCTAAGAGGTCCAAAGGCAGATCCGGTCAGGATCGGGCAATCAGAAACACTTAGGATATGTTTAACCTGCAGCCTGAAGTGACCCAAATCCGATTTTTTGGCCCATATGCGACCTGGATCTGATCTTTTCATGGCAGTCTAAACAACACAGATCCGATTTTTTCCAATGCGACCCAGGCCACTTGGCTATGTGGTCCTGAATCTGATACAAATCTGATCTTTTCAAATGCGACCTGTGTCTGAACGGCCATTCATGCGACCTGAATGCCATTAATACCCGACAGTGGTCACTATTCTGCATCCTGCTACGCAGAAGTGGCACGAAAAACAACAACCATGACAGATGATGATGCAGAGAGCAGTATTTATGTTTAACCATATGGTTGAAAAAGATCGCTAGATGGGCACCGGCGCTACCATCCATGTTTACTTCCATAAACACAGAGCATGCTGGCCTGTGACGTCATTGCGTCCTCTACTGCGCATGCATGACAAATGCGTTGTATGACTGCAGTTCAAGTTCAATGACTGCAGTACAAGTCACGTATATTTGGAAATATGAACTGCAACGCAAAAAAAAAATCAGATTTCGTAAAAAAATTGGAATTGAGCATCAAGGCCTGCAGTGTGAACATAGCCTTAGATACGCTGGAAAACTCTTACAAAGGGCTTGACTAATCTGGTACTGATGATTGGAAGAAAGCCAGTTAAATAGAGGCTTGAGCAGGTGGATCAGAATGGTAGTGAGAAACTAGGCGGAGATAGGCTGGAGAATATAATCAGTGCCAAGATCATGACAGTGTTTCCCATATTTTATTCAGCAACCTAATACTGTCTATTAGGTTACTAAAAAAAAGTTAAAGGTGTGGAAAAATCTGTTTTTGTTTATCAAGTTAGTATTTATTGCTGGAATAGTTTTTCTTTCAAATCCAGGAAATAAAAAAATTTTTTAAGTCCTTCATGTTGGAAAAATCCTCTTGATACAAGAAAGAACTCAGTCTATTAAGAAAATGGCTGCTAATCAGTTAATTGATAAGATATATCAACTTTAGATTAATTTATTAATCAATACCTTGCAACCCTATTTCCAGTTGTCAGGAGTTCCTTCCCCATGTTTGACGCTCCAAGTCATCTCAGGTGACAGGTAATCATTTTTTTCCTGTCATTCAAAGATGTTCACATTAACGGAGACGGTTTATTCACTTCTCTCTCTCCTCTGCCTGTATCTTATCTACATACTGATCATTCATGGAATTTAGGCTGCCCTATCTGCTCAAAATACTAATAGACAAGTAATGAGTGCAATTATATGCTGCTCTATTGGGTCACGCTGATCACTCATTAAATACAAAATTAGCCTTCTCTCCTCTCAGAACTACACTCTGCACCGACACAAACTTAAAGCATTCCAGAGAAACATGCCAGTGGGCTAGCAGGCTTAATTTTGCTCTTATAACGCTATCAGAGAGTGAGAGCATATCTGGTGTGACTTCATGTCGGTCTAGGAAAGGCCACAAACTCAGGGATTCCTAATAAAAAATAAGAATATTATGATCAACAGTAAGCATCCTCTTCATCAGACTGTTAAACACCAATAGAGTGCCTTCAGTCAGAGGCTAAAATAGAGCCGCTGTAATACAGACCTCTAAAGGAGATCCTTCCCTAAACATCAACTTCTACAACAACTGGATAAAAAAGTCCTTTAAGAGTTACAACAAAATCGGATTTCAATTAGGGATTAATAAAGTATTCTTTGATTAAATTAAAGTTATTAGTTAAACAACAACTACAGTTCCAGAGGATGCAAAAAACTTGAAATGATAATAATAGTATAATATTATTTTAAATAATTGTGTCAGAAAAAAAATACTCCAGGCCTCTGGAATATTATAAAAAAATTAAAGAATTGAGAGTTTTGCCTTTAATTGTACTTCATGTATCTCTGATCTACATATAGATATGCTGCCAATAATCCAGTTATTGTGCAATCAATATATTTTCTGCCTTGAAACTAAATGCTAATTCTGAAATTTTGAAATGAAAAAGCTTCCTGGATGGGAAGTGAAACGTCTTCAAAAACAAAGTCCATTGTTTGTTATATTTTTTGGAATATTTTCTGCCTGTTTGACATTTCAGCACAAAAGACTTTGTTACTTCAAAATATCAAAAGAAAAAGTCTAACTATTAACTCTTGGCACAATTGTTGTTAAATTGAAGCCAGAGGTATTAGGGGATTAACCAGAGGTGTTCTCGAATACTTAATCCAGAAGGGGGAAACTTGACAAATATGTACGGGTAGAGCATGTCACTCAGAGTGCAACGAGACCTTTAAAAGACGAAGACACATGAAGGGGATCCAATCATTGCTTGATTGATTTTTTTTTCCAATCCCATGAGAAACAATTTCAGGCGTGAGAGCAGCAGGGGGGCTGAGGTTAAATGACGTTTAGAAAAATAGTTTGTGCCATCGACCTGAACTCATTCCAATGCGCTGCTAAACACTGAAAGGTTATGTTGCTCCAGCTTTTAGCTGCCTTCCTCACTTGACTCACTTATATGTAGATCTCAGCCTCGATGGTCAATCATAAAGATTAATTCAGGAATAGATAAAGAAAAAATAACAAGCTAAATAGAGTAAAAACAACCTCTGTAAGACACAATATGCAACTGCTCTTACATGCTGAATTTATATTTTAAACAAACAGAATAAAGAATAGTAGCCCTTTTCTCTCTCTCTCCCTTAGTTCTTATGTCCTGTTTCTTTCTCACCTGTATTTCCTTCACGGTGTTTGTTGTATACGATTTAACTGGCGCAATAACTTTTAATAAAGTTTTATATACACAGAACTCGAGTTAAGGGGCGGGTGAGGGGGGATTGCATCCCTCTTCTTGAAAAAAAATGTTAAAAATCATCCCCCTTCCTAAATGAACATCACCCCCATAACATCCCCTGTGACATTTTATTACTGAATGTGTAATGTGGGGCCTTCTGGTCTGACTGTTTCCTTAGGGACCCTCTTGTCTGATTGTTTCCTTTGGGGCCCTCTGGTCTGATCGTTTCCTTTACAGCCCTCTGGTCAGACTGTTTCCTTACGGACCCTCTTGTCTGATTCTTTCCTTTGGGGCCCTCTAGTCTGATTGTTTCCTTTACCGCCCTCTGGTCTTTCTGTTCACTTTGGGGCCCTCTTGTCTGATTCTTTCTTTTAGGCTCCTCTGGTCTGTCTGTTCACTTTAGGGCCCTCTGGTCTGGATGTTTCCTTAGGGAAACTCTGGTCTGGCTGTTTCCTTTACAGCCCTCTGGTCAGACTGTTTCCTTACGGACCCTCTTGTCTGATTGTTTCCTTTGGGGCCCTCTAGTCTGATTGTTTCCTTTACCGCCCTCTGGTCTTTCTGTTCACTTTGGGGCCCTCTTGTCTGATTCTTTCTTTTAGGCTCCTCTGGTCTGACTGTTCCCTTTGGGGCCATCTGATCTGACTTTTTCCTTTGGGGTCCTCTCATCTGACTGTTTCCTTTGGGGCCCTCTGGTCACAATTGTTCCCTTTAGGGCCCTCTCGTCTGGATGTTTCCTTAGGGAAACTCTGGTCTGGCTCTTTCCTTTGGGGCCCTCTGGTCACAACTGTTCTCTTTAGGACCCTCTGGTCTGACTGTTTCCTTTTAGGCCCTCTGCTAAAGACCAGCCTGTAAGAGACAAGGCCGCCTTTCATTGCTGGGGGCCACTAAGGCACCCAGTGTCCACTTGGACAGCTGGTTTTTGACTTTGGAACGCATTAATTTAGTAAAACCTGAAGAACCGGTTCTAGGATTCCTCAGATGTATGTCTGTGGTTCAACTATCAAATAAACATAACAGGATTAAAATAATTAAATTTATTAAATATTCATCTAAAATAGAATAGAAAGTCCCTTTATTCTCCCTAAATTCTGGTGTTAGGTTATAGAAAAATTGTCCCACAACTATGGACCTTAGAAAAAATGTATAAAGATAAAATATTAGTGAAGAGTTAAAAGATAAACAATAAAATACTGTACTGTAAAATGTTTTAACAATATAAACGGTGCACCTGGAGAATACAGCTATGGACATGATCTGAATAGTCAGTTAATTTCTGAATACATCTGTTCTTTGATTTCCTTTTTTTCATTTCAAGTCTTTCTAATTTAGTTGTGTTTCTATTTCTGCACCCAGTAATGATCTGATCAGACCATTTATTTATTTCTGTACTGGTCCTTTACTGTGGGAGGACTGGTCTTCCATACTGGAGAGATTTGAAAGCATTTAATGGTTCATTTTAAAACCATGTTTCTTTCCCTCCAGTTGTTTCCCAGGTGAAAATCCAAGTTTTTTACAAAGCTGCTCAGTTCAGCCCATTAATGTTTAATACTAAGCATAGGATTTTGATTGAGGCAATGTTTGTTTTTATCGGGATGTATTAATTTGATATGAATCTTTGTTCTCTTATAAAGCTTTTATTGTGTTGCTGTAATAGTGCTTTGTTCTGTGGGGAAATAAAGATGAGGAAACTTTTTCAACCTGAATGTCTTGCAGAAACTACTTAAAATCTGATATTTTTGAAATTCAAAAACTCTTGTATTGAATTAATTTCCTCCTTCCTGCCGTCCATTTTTCATCATCTCTGCAAAAACATTTGTCTCCACTCTATGTGGCAAATGTGTTTGTGCATGAGTAAGTGTGTAACGCTGTTCATCTGCCCATTTCACATCTCAAGAGGCAGTCTGCGTTACTGAGGCTCGCATTCATTAAGAGATGAGAAGAGACAGAAAGGTGCCAAAACAGAATGATGAGACACACATGAAACGGGTTTCACCGAGGGAGGAAAAGGGAAAACATTAAAAAAAAGTCTAAGAAGTGATCCAGAAAAAGGAAAACACAGGAAACAAAGGTGTTCTCCAACCAATTAGCCTATTTTCTTTATTTCGCTCCTTTTTTGTTTTTTTTTATCCCCCTAACGGATTCTGACATTGTTTACATCTAATCACTCTCACTCATGTTGTGGCTTTCCAACTGTGCTCCATATAAGGTCCGTTTTAAGAAATCTCTAATCAAACTCTGGACATTGGATTCCAGTTAATATCGGTCCCCTCTTTGCTCTATCAAAGCAAAATTAAATATGTTTGGATTCAAAGTTTGTGTAAAAGTGTCCATAAAAATAGAATAGAATACAATAGAAAATCCCTTTATTGTCTCACAATGGAGGAATGGTATCATGGATCTGAAACAACAACAAACAGACAAAGAAATTAAATGTTATTCCAAGTTATTATTTAGTATTTTTATTAAATGTACTTTCATTTTTTATAATCTTTTTGTCATTTTCAAGACATTTTTTGTCAAATCGTAGCGAACAGTTAATGTATGCTGGGCCTATAAAAGGGGCATTCTGACCAGCTGTCTCTCTGTGGTGTGGAGGCTGCAGCGCCTCAGACTGGAGGAACATGAGAGCAGCAGAGACGATCATCGGGGCTCCTCTTCCCTCCATAAAAGACATTTAATCCCAGCACTTCGTGCCCCGAGCCCGTAACATGATCAGTGACCCCTCTCAGCCCCAACATGGACTGTTCTCCCTGCTCCCTTCTGGGAAGAGGCTTTGAAGCAACCGATGCAGGACCAGCAGGTTCTGTAACAGCTTTTTCCCCATCGCCATCAGTCAGCTGAACTGTTGAAAAAAAACCTCTAAATTAAGTCACAGATCGAGAATCTTAGGTAACGTCATTACTAATAAAAGTCAACTCAAATTTTTTCTACTGCATTTTTCCACCATATATATTTATTTATTTTTGCACTGCTCTTAACTTCCACATCAAGGCCATGTTTTTCAACCCACACTGTTTACATTTGATCACTGCTGCACTTTATGAATGGAAATGTTCCTTTCCGCTGCTAAGCTGGTGCTTATTCACTGCTGTGCTGAAACCAGGAGAGCCTTTAGCCTGATGCTCTGTTAGGCTGTGTCTGTCTGTATGTCTGTCATGCAAAGGACGGTGGAAAATTGTATAGCTTATATTGGAAACCAGTGTTGTGCCGATGCCATTTTTTGGCCTCGATACTGATACCTGGCTGTGCAGTATTGGCTGATACCATCTGCATACTACTTGGATGTAAAATAATTGCCATCATGGCTTTGTCAAAAAAAAGACTAATACAAAGTGAATCTGTGGTGGCTTTCAATGGTAGAATCTCGAAAATCAGGACACCTTCAGTCGGTCATCTGATTGCCCCAGGATGGGAGAAGAAGCATTTATTTTATAGATCAAGTTGACATGCTGTCCTCAGTACACGTATCACAGCGCTGAACATTTCATCAGAACATATCTGCTTATTTCCTCAACTCACATTCCAATCCACCATGTCTTATAGTCTCAGCTTTGCACTGTGTTTACGCACTGGAATTCACGTGTGCTGAATTGCGTCAAAGTCACTTCGACCCTCAAGGAATGTTTATACAGATGTTCTCTGTTTTGCCAAACCCCCTCATACATCATCTAATTGCGTACGAAGCGGCCTTAGAGACCATGTTGTTACCAAGACTCACACTTGACATTAAGTTCTGTTGCTAAGACAGTGTACAGCCATGCAACAAGTCTATATAAGGCAAATAGCCTGCTTCAACAAATCCAGTAGAACTTTTTATTGCCTACCTGGAATGGGTGACAATAGTTGAATAAACTTTTGGCTCTCAAATTGCTATTGGTGGCCTATTTGTTGGTACTCGCCAATACCGATACCACCATTTAGTGCTGCATCCGGGCCGCGCCCGATACTGGTAGATACTAGAAGAACACAGACTTAATTTATAAAGAAATAAAATAATTTTCCACATACAAACAAAAACAAGACTTTTCAGTGTTAAAAAAACTCTTGCTTAAAAAAGATTCACAGAATCCATCTTTATTGTGAAAATTTTTATTCTGGTACAATTTCCTTACAGCCAAAGATGAAACAAAACCGTCTCGCACCATGGATTATGTCAGAGAGATAATCAGAGATAATCCCTCAAACCATTAAAGAGCTCAGCGATGAGATGGTCCATCTCACCCCTTCCAGCAGTCCTTCCAGTCGCTCCCATCAGGCAGAAGGTTCAAGGTTCCACTGCTTCTCTTAGAAATCATTCATTTCTAGTAAAATATCCATTTAAAACACTTTTTAAATAAGAACTGCTTTAGTGCTTTTATTTGTGTTTTAAAACAGTGCAATTAAATGGAAATGACTGTTGATGGAGGCCTGTCTTCATTTGGTATATTTACTCTATACCAACATGACAATAAATCAGTCACAGATGTGTCTTTATTCCATTCATTTTAATACAATGTACGAACAAAGGATTAAAAAATATAGCTCCAGGTTTTTGCTAGCCAAGTTTTCCAATAAAAAGGTTAGATAGGATTTTAAATGATAAAAGCATAATAATAAAAAAAGTATTTTTTTTCCTTGGTTTTAAAATAAAGAATTTGACTGGTGGTTCACAGGCCATTAAAATTCAGCTTTAATGTATTATGCAAATGAAAAGCTCATCAATACCTTTTTTATTGGAATAGATAGTTCTGCCATCTGTGGAAAAGAATTAGTGTGTGAACGTGTTCTGCCTTCATTTAAGATGCATTGGTATACATGCAAATGAAGGAACGCACCCTGAAAAATGGACAGTAATATGGATGAAAGCCTTCCGTAAAATGCCAGAGTATATTTTCTGAGGGGCAGAAATTAGCCTGAAATGGTACAGAAAAAGATTATGGCTTAAATGAAGATATTTAGAAAGTAGGCTTAATTTTTCTGAATGTTTGAAGTACAAACCTTTTACGGTTAACTAATACTGCAGCTCTCTCTGTGTCGCTTTTACTGTCAATTATCAATGTGACTAAAATCTTTGTTTCATCAAATTTCAGAACAAAATGTTTTCTCATCTTAGAGTGCTGGAGGACATAGGGATCCCTATTTCATCATTCTGCTTCATTCTATCTCTATTCTCCCACTCTGCAGAATGTATTAGTTCAATCTCTAACGTTCTGCTCTCTCTGCTTTTTCTCATAGTAGCTTCATCTGGTCTGTTCCTGTTTGGCTGTGACTCCATCCTGGAGAGAAAAATCAGCTGTGCTGCTGCCATCAACACCTTTGTTTCTAGATGTTGGGGATTGATCTGTTTTTCAGTGTAGTCCTGTTTCTCTGACTGTGACTGGCTGGATTTGCTCTCTCTGTCCTCTGGTACGGGAGCTGGGACGGAGCTCATCTGCCTAGCTGTGTTTCCTGGACAGGGCAGCATGTGGAGCTGGTCGACATTTACCTTTTGTGTCTCTGCTTCTGTCTCCTTGAACCCAGTCGGCCTCGGCAGGTGGCCGCTCACACTGAGCCTGGTTCTGCTGGAGGTTTCTTCCTGTTCAAAGGGAGTTTTTCCTCTCCACTGTCGCTACAAGCATGCTTAGTGTGAAGGATTGCTGAAGAGTCAATGAGTCGATGCAATCAACTGGTTTCCTTAGATAGAAAACTGTGAATAAATATGACAGTATGATCTGATGAACTGTAAAGTGCCTTGAGATGACGTGATGTGAATTTGCGCTATAGAAATAATTTGAATTGAGTTATTCAGCTTGCATGCCGCTGTAGTTTTGTGCACCCACAGCCTCTTCTTCTCCATCTTCCTTGATGCTCTTTTTTCTAACTAGCATGGCTAGTTTTAGCACTTTACAGCTGAATCCATGCAGCTACTGCAGCACCAACAAAGTGCAGCACACATGTGCTGAAAACAAGCACAGGGTGTGAAAGGCCTTTGAATATGAAATAAGCAAAGAGAAAAACATGGACTAATGAGCCGATAAGGCCTGAGACAATGTTACATCGTTCTAACAGGACCAAATCTGTTGTGATGTTTGATGATGTAACTACTACAAATTTGATTCTGAGACTGTCAGTGTGTGTTGACTGTGTTAGTAAACGTTATTGTCTAAATTAAAGCTGAGCTTTCAGGGCATCCTTTCATCTATCGAGGTGCGACAGAGAAAGGGTTACGGCCCAAGTCATTAAACAACAGTGTTCCTTCCCTCTAATAGTTTCTAAAAGCACAAGCAAACGCAGATCAAATTTCATGTCATGTAAACACAAACAGCAACAAAGCCGTCTTCTGTGCCACCAGAGGTTGAGTCAGTGTTTGATGTGAGAGGAGCTGAGTTATTACAGCTTCAAATGTCACCGTCTGAGTGTGTTAATATCTGTTTACATGAGTTTGGAAAGTTGACTCTATTAGCAGTGCTGTATAAAGTACTGAAATCTCGGAGTCAAGTAAAAGTATAAGTACCGCTCCAAAATATGACTTTGGTAAAAGTCCAAGTCACTGACTGAAATGTTACTTGAGTAAAAGTCTTAAAGTATCTGAAATGGCTTGTACTTAAGTATAAGAATTACTGTAAAAATTGATGTACTCAAGTAACGTAGTGAAAAGTATAAGTAAAAAGTAATTGCAGTTTGAAGGACATTTTTTAACATTTTGGTAAACTTTGAAAGTTAAATTCACTTAAAATAAGATAAACAACCGAGTGTAGGATAAATTTAGACTGACTTTGTGAAACAGGCGTATGCTATTGGTGTTGATGAACAAGCCCAGGCAATACCCGACTTTGCAGTCAGTACGTGGGGTCAAAACACTTGCTCTTTTTTGGGATCGTTTTTGATCTCTGTTCCCATGCATAGAGATGTCTGTGGCATGCACTCACTTAACATAGACCTACATAATCCTACAATAACATGATATTTACAGTTGATTTATTAAAAATGCTTTTCAGTAAAAGTCAACAGCAATAACTCCAATAACAAACGATAATTTAATTCAAAATGTATTTATTAAAAATGCTTAACAATTCCTGTAATGAATGAACAGCACAATGAAATAAATAATGTCTCATCTAAACATCCCTCACTTAACAATAAAAGTTAACAATAACTCTCAACTCCCAATAACAGATGATACTCAGCCTCAGCGATGAACGAAATAATGTCTGTTCTGTAGGCTATTGGAAAAAATAAATTAACAAATGAGCTAATTAACAAAAAAATACCTCTTGTGTAGCAAAAATTATTCAAAATGTACCGAACAAACATATCAATAGACTATTTTTACTTTCGGTGTCTTTTCGGTGGCTTTTCAGATCCCTTGCACCTTCATTGGTACCGAGACATACACTATATTGCCAAAAGTATTTGCTCACCCATCCAAATTATTGGAATCAGGTGTTCCAATCACTTCCATGGCCACAGGTGTATAAATTCAAGCACCTAGGCATGCAGACTGTTTTTACAAACATTTGTGAAAGAATGGGTCGCTCTCAGGAGCTCAGTGAATTCCAGCGTGGAACTGTGATAGGATGCCACCTGTGCAACAAATCCAGTCGTGAAATTTCCTCGCTCCTAAATATTCCACAGTCAACTGTCAGCTGTATTATAAGAAAATGGAAGTGTTTGGGAACGACAGCAACTCAGCCACGAAGTGGTAGGCCACGTAAACTGACGGAGCGGGGTCAGCGGATGCTGAAGCGCATAGTGCGAAGAGGTCGCCAACTTTCTGCAGAGTCAATCACTACAGACCTCCAAACTTCATGTGGCCTTCAGATTAGCTCAAGAACAGTGCGCAGAGAGCTTCATGGAATGGGTTTCCATGGTCGAGCAGCTGCATCCAAGCCATACATAACCAAGTGCAATGCAAAGCGTCGGATGCGGTGGTGTAAAGCACGCCGCCACTGGACTCTAGAGCAGTGGAGACGCGTTCTCTGGAGTGACGAATCGCGCTTCTCCATCTGGCAATCTGATGGACGGGTCTGGGTTTGGCGGTTGCCAGGAGAACGGTACTTGTCTGACTGCATTGTGCCAAGTGTAAAGTTTGGTGGAGGGGGGATTATGGTGTGGGGTTGTTTTTCAGGAGCTGGGCTTGGCCCCTTAGTTCCAGTGAAAGGAACTCTGAATGCTTCAGCATACCAAGACATTTTGGACAATTCCATGCTCCCAACTTTGTGGGAACAGTTTGGAGCTGGCCCCTTCCTCTTCCAACATGACTGTGCACCAGTGCACAAAGCAAGGTCCATAAAGACATGGATGACAGAGTCTGGTGTGGATGAACTTGACTGGCCTGCACAGAGTCCTGACCTCAACCCGATAGAACACCTTTGGGATGAATTAGAGCGGAGACTGAGAGCCAGGCCTTCTCGTCCAACATCAGTGTGCGACCTCACAAATGCGCTTCTGGAAGAATGGTCAAAAATTCCCATAAACACACTCCTAAACCTTGTGGACAGCCTTCCCAGAAGAGTTGAAGCTGTTCTAGCTGCAAAGGGTGGACCGACGTCATATTGAACCCTATGGATTAGGAACGGGATGTCACTTAAGCTCATATGTGAGTCAAGGCAGGTGAGCAAATACTTTTGGCAATATAGTGTATGTGCCTGCTTTGCACACTGTGCACAAGGCCTCCAATGTGTCTCGACCCGGTCTGAAAGCGGGGAAACTCTTTTGTAAATCGTCGGTAAACATACATTTGCGCTTTTGCATGTTGTTGGCGTACTGACAGCCACGCTATCTATATTCTGATTAAGAACAGGGCTGCCCGCACTGACGCGGCTCAGGGATTATGTCACACGCAGCGTCGTGCGCAGTGCCCTAGTGCCTGTAAATTTAATGGTCCAACTAAGGTAATTTAAAGAATCAGGACATTTCCTCACTTTCTAAAAAAAACCCGGGACGCCTGGGTTTTTTTAAACTGTAAACAGGGGCGGATTTAGGAAATTTGGGGCTCTGAGCGAATACAGGCGGGGCGCCCTCTAAATTTAGAAGACAACATATAAAACTACCCATTATACAGAAATTTTAATGGAATAGACATACATTACTTGTTCTACATTTTTGTCCCTCTCTTCTTGTCCATTTTCTTGTTGTTTTCCTCTCTATGTTTTGTACTCAGCTGACTTTTCATGCTGTCTCAAAAGGCATGAAAGATTTTTTTCCAATCACTAAGCTCACTTAGCTGATTGCTCCTTCCTTCCAAAAAGGCGACAGCAAAAGTAAATAACCCAGTCCTTCTTTTCACTATAGACAAGCCATGATCTGCTTCTCTGTTCGCCATTTTCATTTGGATGAAATAAAAGCTGCATGAATCATGACAGCAGACAAGATAGAGGAGAGCAGGAGGCGGGGTTACCAATCTACTTGCTCTGGAGAGCAGAGTTCGCTGCTTTTAGATGTTGTGCCAAAGTCTCCAGTAGCAGAAAAAAGTCGCTAGATTTGGTGTTACACGCTTTTTGAAATAAAAGTGAAAAGTCACTAAATATAGTGACAAAGCGCTTAGTTGGCAGGCTAACTAGGCCTGCGCGGGTCAGATTTACCAGTCCTGCGCAGGTCCACACCCACAAAGAATTATAATTTTCAGTCCCACTCCCACCCACACCTGTAATAGTTTTTCCCGTTCCCGCCCGCAATTCTCACATGATTCCGACGTTTGCCTACTGCTCAAGGCAATTTGGGTCATTAGCTTGAGGAATTAAAAACGCTGTGCTTAGCTAAGCACATTACTGGACGATTCTTCACTGCATGGTGCATGACGTGCGTTAGGTGGCACGAGCTGTGATAAACAACACCTTGTGGTATATATATGATGGGCATAGACTGATAATTTATTACTATATTCTACATTCTTTTTTACATTTTAAAACACGTTTTTAGTTTGCGGGACAGCTACTTATCACCGCCAGTTTCAATATTTGTCCCACGCCGCACTGCTTTGCATCGGGTTCAATATCGCTATATATATTGCAATATAGTTTCAGTTAATAAAAAATTTAACAGATTTCAGATATTTCAATAAATATCACAGTCCATGATTACAGCATTTGTCCCTAAGTGATGTTTAGAGTAGTGTTGCGCCGATGCCATTTTTTGGCCCCGATACCTGGCTGTGCAGTATTGGCCGATACAGATACCAGGGGTTGACGTTAAGGATTTTTACCATTGCCCAAAGGGCAAGTGACTTTCACATTTCATTTGCCAAGAAACAATTTTTACTTGCCCAGTATAATGTTTATAAAAATATAGTTCCTAATAGCTAATTATTTTTGTATATATATCAATGAAACATGTTTGATTTTTAAATATTTTTTTTATTCAGTATTTTTTAAGTTTACAGGTTCTTGGTGTGTTTTTGCATGCGTCAGATGATGAACTCAAGCCTACATTACCGTGTTAACATGCTTTTCAATCCTTCCTGCACATTCTTTTCAAACTAAACTTTGCTTTAAACTGTTGTGTGCTTGGAAAAATATAAACTGTAATGTTAAAAATCTAAAAAAAACTTGACAGGTTAAAAACTTAAGATAAATCACAAGATAGAAGTCAATGTGACAACTGAATAACTTTTATTTTAGAGTCACGGTATGTTTATACAAGATAAAACTATTAATATAATGTGACTTTTCTAGAGAATCATTATACAGTTATTTTATACAGGGTTTCCACAGTCTTACATCAGTTCAGAATTCCCTGACTTTTAACAGCATTAGTTTTCCCTGACAAAATAAATGCAGCAACAATTCAATTCAGTTTATTTATATAGCGCCAAATTCACAACACATGTCATCTCAAGGCACTTTACAGTTCAACCAGATCATACAGTCAAATTGATACAAAGTTTTCTATCTAAGGAAAACCAGTTGATTGCATTGACTCATTGACTCAAATACAATCCCTCACACTAAGCATGCTTGTAGCGACAGTGGAGAGGAAAAACTCCCTTTTAACAGGAAGAAACCTCCAGCAGAACCAGGCTCAGTGTGAGCGACCATCTGCCGAGGCCGACTAGGGTTCAAGGAGACAGAAGCAGAGATACAAAAAGCAGCTGTAAAAGGCGGCCCCGTCCAGGAAACACACAGCCAGGCAGACGAGCTCCAAGGCAGCTCCCATGCCAGAGGATGAAGAGAGCACATCCACCCAGCCACGGCCAGAGAAACAGGACCACACTGGAAAACAGGCCGATCTCCAACATCTACAAACAAGGGTGTTGATGGAAGCAGCACAGCTGATGTTTCTTTCCTGGGTGACATCACAGCCAAACAGGAACAGACGAGGCAAAGCTACTCTGAGGAAAAGCAGAGAGAGCAGAAGGTTAGAGATTGAACAAACAGATTCTGCAGAATAGGAGAACAGAGAGAGAATGAAGCAGAATGATGAAATGGGGGTCCCTATGTCCTCCAGCAGTCTAAGCCTATAGCAGCATAACTTTAAAGACAGCTCCGGATAACCTGAGCCACCCTAACTATAAGCTTTATCAAAAAGGAAAGTTTTAAGCCTAGCCTTAAAAGTAGACAGGGTGTCTGCCTCACGGACTAAAACTGGTAGTTGGTTCCACAGGAGAGGAGCCTGATAACTAAAAGATCTGCCTCCCATTCTACTTTTAGAAATTCTAGGAACCACTAGTAAACCTGCAGATTGAGAGCGAAGTGCTCTGTTAGGAACATAAGGAACAATCAGATCTCTGATATAAGATGGAGCTTGGCCATTTAAGGCTTTATATGTGAGAAGGAGGATTTTAAATTCTATTCTTGATTTAACAGGAAGCCAATGAAGATAAGCCAGGACAAGATAACAAGACAATAATAATAACATAACAGGTCACCAATTTAACATGGTTAGCTCTGTAACACTTAAATGCACCTCTCCGATGTCTAAAAGAAAAAATTTAATGAACATTTTTTAAGGTATGACCTGCATCACTGTACAGAAGACTGCCATATGATAGCGCTTTCTAGCTTGTTTGTGGTTTTGGTAACTACATCAAAATTAAACGCTAGGTGAACAAAAATCACGCCATCTGGTGGAAAAGCACCTGGCTTTTTCAAATCACGCACCTTTTTCAAATCACGCAAGAATGTGTACAAAACAACAAAAATGGCGCCGGCAACGAATTTTCAGCAAATGTTGGTGATTTTAAAGTAATTTTGAGTGATAAATAATTTTTTTTGCGATCATTGCACTTGCCCGGGGGGCAAATGTAATGAAATTTGTACTCTCCCGACAATAAAAATGACTTCCCCGGGGGATCGGGCAATGGTTAACATCGAGCCCTGGATACCATCTGTTTGAAATTGACGTGTCGATATATGGAGAACTGCATAATACTTGGATGTAAAATAATTGCCATCATTGCTTTGTCAAGCTGCTGCCTACCTTAGTGAAGCAGGAAAAAGACTAATACAAAATGAATCCAGTAGAACTTTTTTATTGCCTACATGGAATGGGTGACAATAGTTGAATAAACCTGTCGCACCCGCAGTGTTCTGTCCCACTCCCGCAAAGAATTATGATTTTCAGTCCCACTCCCGCCCGCAATTCCCGCATGATTCCGACGTTCGCCTACTGCTCAAGACAATTCGTGTCATTAGTTTGAGGAATTAAACACGCTGTGCTAAGCTGAGCACATTACTGGCCGATTCTTCACCGCATGGTGCATGATGTGCGTTAGGTGGCAGGAGCTGCGATAACCAACACCTTTTAACACCTATCATATATGATAGACATAGACTGATAATTTATTACTTTATTCTACATTTTATTTTAGGTTTTAAAACACGTTTTTAGTTCGCGGGACTGCTGCTTATCACCGCTCCCGCCCTTACCTGCAATGAGCTTTCAATATATGTACCGCAGAAGTGCAGGGCTCTAGTTGGCAACACAGCTCTTCCCACCTTTTGTTTTCAAATGGTTTGCTGCTGTCTGTTTGGACCTTTCTGAACATGTGCAGCAAATGGACTGAGACACAAAAGAAAGGAAAGGATTCTTATCAAAAAATAATTAATATGCACAAATAAGGAATAGTTGTATTAACTATAAATGTAACCAGAGTTTTGTGGGGCTCCCAGGGACTTGGCGCCCTAGGCAGAGTTGGTTTAATATGTGTATGTACCGGTATGTGTAGCTGTTAGCGAAAAAATAATTTATAAAAAAATATTTTGAAATAGTACTCCCTGCATGGATTCTATTTGAAGCAATTAGTCTATGGATATTACAATTTGACGGACAAATTCACAAATCATTAGCTTAGCTACAGAACCCGTTTGGCCCAAATATAAGTGCTTCAGGCATTACATTTCCGCTGTTGGTAGTGCTGTTGTATTTTGTTTTTGTAACAAAAAAATATGTTTAAACGTTGATAAAAAACTTTGATAAAAATGTCCTTTTTGTCAATTTTTTTTAAAAACGTAGGTAAAATATGTCAATAAGGAACAGAATTCTCAACTGGGACACAGATCGAGTGTTTTGACTTCGTGGAAGCGGCTGTACACAATAGTCAATTATAGGTTCCGACTGATTATCACACTATCCTAAACAAAACAATGTTTTTGTAGTCAACATAAATTGTGAATAACAATGTTTTTGTTCCTTTAAGTGTTTGTACTTTTCAATGCCTCCGGACTTTAAAATTAATGCTTTTTAATGCTATTTAAGGCCTTGATTTTCAGAAAATCTATTTAATGACTTTTAATGACCCGCAGAAACCCTGCTGTAATATCAGACACAACTGGTTCAATGTTATGACTTGTTACATTGCACTCAAGGCTATCATGTAAATTAGTGGGTCGACAAGGGTCTGGTGTTCCTACTGTATGCAGATTCAGCCGAGCCATTTAAAGGTAATTCTAACATGGGTCGCTAGCTGAGTCAAAACATTTTTGTCTCCTTTTTAATTTTTTTTAGGATTTTGATTTATTTTCCCTTAAGATAAGAAAACATTATTTTAACTGTTGTTTTCTGGTGTTTTTAAGGTTCTGATCATGTTTAAATTTCATCTTCCTGGTTCCCCTAGGGGACCATTTTTCTTCTTTTTAATATTTTTTGCATTCTTTTTTAGAGTCATAGATTTCTTTGTAAAAAATCGCAAACAAGTTAATATAAAAAACCACACATTCAATCCGTACCCAGAGAACAAGGATGATTGCTGCTGGTCGGCTGACGAGGTGCGGCGGTTCCCGCACAGTGTTCGAGAAGCTGAAGCCTTGAAGGTTACTGAACTGGCAGGAGATCAGATCCAAGCAGATGAAAGAAGGCAGGATAATTCAGAGGGTGAAGTCAAAGCTGGTGTAGAGGATGTTCTCAGGATTCAGAACTACGAGAGCAGAGGTCCGAAGAGTTTCCGAAGGGACATTCAGGTCGTTGACAGGAATCAGTTCCAGGTTAGGTTAACAGGCAGAATCCAGCATCCAGATTCCAAATACAAGTCAGACAAACAGATCAGAACAGGAACCAGCAGGCTTAGAGGTCCAAAGATCAGGCAGACAGAAAACAAACAGGTAGGATAGAGAACTCTCATGTAAGGCTCAACAATAATCTGGCACTGATGACTCAGAGCAGGTAGGTTAAAAAGAGCCTGGAGCAGATGACACAGATAACAAACGGGGCAGAACTAAGCAGGTGAATGGAACGAACAATCAAGCCAGCAATCATCAGCGCCAAGATAATGACAATTCCTGAAGAAAATCTGCCAAATAACCTAACTCATATTTTTTTTGGACTGTGTGGGGGAAACCGGAGCACCCGGAGTAAACCCACGCAAGCATGGGGAGAACATACAAGCTCCCCACAGAAAGAGGTGGCCAGCAAATTATACTGAGGCCTCTTTTCTGTGAAGTTGCAGTGCTAACCACTGCATAAACATGCTGTCCATGTTTTTATCTAAAATCAGAATCTTTAAATGGTCCAGTTCCAGCCTGAAAACATGTTTCTAGGCTATTTTTTATCCTTCAGTTTCTTCTAGCTGCTAAGTTTAGCTTTTCCTATGTTTCTTGAAACGCAGGTTTTGCCGTATGTTTTTCCAAACTGTTGGGTCTTTTTTGGAGCATCCTGCTTTTGTTGGTTGTGGATCTGGACTTTCCATTTGCTCTGACAGGGTCTCAACAGAGCAATCAGTCTTTTTCAGGGATCCAGTATCAGGAATATTTCCCTCCCCAAGCAGCTCCTTTTCAGACTCATGTGACTCAATGGAGGATGCATCTGTAAGTTCAATGGCCTCTGAAAGGGTTTCCTTTAACCGGGCGTCAAGATCCATGGGAACAGGGTCTGAAATAGGTTTAACGGGGATGGAGTCTTCTTCCCATTTTGTGTTTTCACGTCTGGGCTTTTTTCGTTTTGGACACCATGGTTCATCTATGCCCTGGAGCTCAGCTTTTAGATTCTTCAGCTCTGCTTTGTGACTATCTTGGCACTGATAGTACAGCTGTTGAAGGGTAGTGAGTTGCTGTTGGAGTCTGTCCTTCTCAGCCCCAAGTTCACTGATAACCTGGCGGTTGTTCCTCCTATTTCGAGAATGAGCTTTTATTTCTTTATCAAGCTCCCTCTCAAATGCGTCTTTTTGCTGTTTTAGAGCACTAATGTCTGTTTCATACCTCGCTTTTAGTTCCTGGTACAAAACCTTAACCCTCTTCAGTTCACTTTGTAGATTTTTCACCGTCTCTGTGGATTGCTTGTCCAGGAATCCAAAGTTTTGAGCCATTTTCTGATGGTTTCCGTTCTCAGTTATAAGGCGAGTGATTAGCTCGAGGTCAGTTTGAGATTTTTTCTTGTAAGCTTCATTCTGACAGATCATCTCATGCTGACATGTTTCTGCTGTCTGCTTCAGTACAGAAACATCTGTTTCATATCTCAAATATAGTTCTTGGTATGAAACATTCATTTGCTCCATCTGGTTTTGCAGGACTGCATTCTCAGCTGTCAGTTTCTCGATGACCTTTTGATCCGGCTGGATGTTTTGTTCATAACGCATCTGTAAATCGACCTGCAGTTTTTCTCCAGCATTTTCAGTTTCGTATTTAGAGCAAAGCGCCTCATAACAAGTCTTGATTTTGTCCAGTTTTTGTTGGAGGGCAGTATTCTTCTCTTTTTCTGCTTGGAGAGTTAAGGCAAATGCTTCTTTCTCAACAATGTAAGCTACCTTTAGTTGCTCAAAGTCTATTTGCAGCAACTTTTTCTTCTTATATTTCATGTCATTGTTCACCATGGAAGCGATGGTCGCAGGGCTGAGGGTTTCTGGATCTGTAAACTTTTCAATCCTCATCAGTTCTCTCTTGGTTTCTTTGCCCTTGTTAATAAACATCTCTTTGAGAGTTTTCTGTCTCTTTAACTCGGATTTTGTTTGTTCAAGCTCTTCCTCAAGGGTGGCTACCTTTTGGCTCTCCTCAACCCATTTAGCTTTCTCCATTTCCAGAAGAACGGTGAGTCTTTGGTTTTCCACCTGGAAATGATTCAATCGCTGCCTGTTGTCAAAACAGCTTTGCTGATATTCGTTCATTCTATATGGGTGATATCTTCTCCCACCAGTATAGTAATGTTCCCTTTCATGTGGCATTTTTACAGAAAAAACAGTTGTAAAAGTTTTTGTTAATCTGAAAAAGTTTGAACTGTGAACTGGAAAAGCTCTCCACGTCTGAACAGGTCAGTGGTGCAGGAAGCAGTGAAGCTGAAGAATTCTGACTGTTATATAAAGAACTTATCTGATGACATCATCAAAGGTTCTAAACAGTGACATAGGCTTTTTTCTTTGATGTACGCCCACATACAGTGGGAACAGCCACATCCACTTTTTTCTCTTTTTATTTTTCTGACTCTAACTAGTCCCGCAGTTTTCAACCGATTTCAACAATTTTGGTATCAAAACGTTCAGCTTGTTCAGGAGAATTCTGCTATGTCTTTTGGTAAAGATATTTTTTTAGTTTTCGCGATATTCAACTTTTTCTGCGTTTTATTTGTCCCATTGAAATGCATGTAGAATTCTTACATTTCAGCAAAATTCAGCTAAAACTTCATCATCTTTGACCTTTAACTACTTCAGCATACATTTAGCTGGAAACACCATTCAACTTTTAAAATATTTCCGTATCTTTCTGCTATTACTCTTTAACTCGCCTTTTTGCCAACTTTTACAGTTTTGTTTCAGTAAAGCTTCAAAATTTAAAAGAAAATTGAAAGATTTTCAAATTTATAATGGAAGTCTATGGACGGAATTCTTCAACTGCTAGAGTGCGTGCTCTAGCTTTTGAGATGTTCTGTTTTTTCCAAACAAATTGTTCTCACTCCCTCATTTTTTACTCAATTGAAATAAATTATACATCAAAACGTAGGTATTTTTGTCAGGATTCAGGAAATGTAAACCTCATTTGTGTGGCATTTACAGTTTTCCGACAGTGTGGCCCAGACCACGAAGAGGTCCACACTTCCCCAATAGAAATCCAATGAGAGACTTTCCAAAAATCACAGACAAAATCCAAAACGATACATATTTTCGTATCGTTCCCATTTGTTAACTATTTGATGTACTAACATGAAACTTTGTATAGAACATCTTCAGACCCTTCTAGCACTCACATTGAAAGATTTTTGTTCAATATCATTTATGGTTTAGCTGTTTAGCTGACTTGTTTGGGCATAGGAAAACATTGATTCTGAGAAAAATCCCCATACTCAGAAAAAACACATTTTTACATAATCACTGTGGCCAAATAGTTTTTAGTAGAAACATAAAAGTTGGCACAGGCGAAGCAGACGGATGGCTGACGCCAACAGTGAAAGAATTTTTTGAATACTTTTTACGGTTTTGGCTCACTGCTCATTTGTTCGGAGGGGAAGTTTTGCTTTTGAGAGCTCTTCTCTACCATGGAGCTGCATGTTATTTAATGTATATATATATATATATATATATATATATATATATATATATATATATATATATATATATATATATATATATATATATATATATTGAAATATTTTGTATTTGAATTTCAAATTAAATTATTTAAAAAAATTGAAAAATCTCTTAATCAGGGTCATTGGTTGCGGGGCGTTGACCTAGCGCCCTCTATTGGCCAGCCGCCACCGCTATTTTGTTTTTATCCATTTTAAAAATTATTCTTCATTGACTGACATTAAGAATAAAACTTGATGCAAGTTTTGGCCCTGAAGCGTTAGCTCCGTCCACTTAACCGACCAAGCATGCATTGCACCGGGGGATTTCAAATAAAGAAGGATAAATATTTCTTGAAGTAATTAGGATATTTTATTTGTCATAAACATTTAGGCCAACAGGATGAACTAGTTGGGATCCTTTTTAAGGGGCCAAAAGAAAACATTTCTATGAAAATTACAAAATAAATTATAGCCTTATAAATACTAAGAAATACGGACTGATAATCAAAGGAAGATCCCTATACTACTAATGACCACAATTTAATTAGAATCAGAATTTATGAATGGCTTATAGCTAGAGTGTTTGCATGTCAAAGATCAGGGGTATTTAAAAAGTCTCTTCTTTTGTTAAGGAGTAAATGAATCTGCAGTGCAGCAGGTATTTATCCTGACTACTGTGAATATCAGTTACCATTAGCGTTGCTAGCCTTTCATAATCAGCCGTTTGCTGTGCACTTATTCAGACTGACGCGGTCCATATGATGACTGATTGAGTGTGTCCTCCATATTTTTAACTTGTCACTCTAAAGGGGAAAACTGTAAATCTGTTGATGTCATTACCAGAGACAAAATCAATCAAATAGCAGGAAATAGTCAGAGTTGTCCAAGAAAAATCAAAGAATCTGTGTGATGAAAACATGTCTTGAAACCTACTTATCAAGAAGTTCGTACGAGTCATTTTTCATCATTCCGTCGATGGACACAGTCATCCAACTTCTACCCCGTGTTCTACATTTCTGGGACAAGCCATGCAGTCTGAAGCTCAGGTAATATTTTCATCTTGTTGTTGTTTATCCACATCCCATCAGCAGCCTTTATGTGGTGGAAAGGCTGCTTTCATTCATATAATTACACCTTGGTCCCATTGGAAACATGAGCTCCTTTTCATGTTGCATCCAGTTGCAGCTTATTTGCAGGTTATATTTTAATGTCTTTGATTGTTTATTGATATACATACGGAGGGTGAAAGAGGACAAAATAAAAAATTAAAATTGTTATGAAAAAGATAAATATAAAAAATGTATTATTAAATGTACCATTAATTTAATACATGTTTAAATTAAATATAACATTAAATTATCAGATTAAAAGTTATTGATAATTTAATTTTCCATTAACAAAACAGGATATTACTTTTAAATTACTCGGTTAAATAATTTTTTTTTTAAATAAATTAATTTCAGCCTACATATATATTTCCTTATTTCACTACATTTATTAATTTCATGGCATTTGAGACTCAGACTCTATTAAATTATTAAAAGTATCGACTTCATCCTTTAAACTAAGTGGGCGGGACCAGAGTCACTTAAATAGAGACCCGTTGCTTCATGCTTTTCTGTGCCGTCATAAAAAACACACTGGCCCCCGCTGGCCCCCCACTGGCCCCCTGGAACATTTGGACTAGAACCGCCACTGCTCTCTGGAGCGGGTACAGGGTTGTACATGTGCCTTTTTTTTTTAAGTGGAGGGTGAGGGTCTTTTTAAAAATTAGCAAGAATCCTCCACAATACCTTTAAACTATTAATTTTAATTCTAACCACAGACACTAACACTATCACTAACTTCTCAGCTCTGTTTTCATATTTTTAGTCACATATTAAGATGTTTCTAACACCAACATTTCAACAGATCTATATTACTACTTCTGTCATGTCTCTTCTGCCATTTTTTTTGTAGAATATCTGCTTGAATTTAAATTTACTCTGTAAAGAACATGGACCAGCATATTCCTGTTTATAAAAGATCCTCCCTGCCATAATAAAAATAAGTCCCTGAAAACGAGTCTGAATATTGTGACTGAAAAGGTCATAAAATGTGTTTGTTTGTTTCCAGAATATCTTGCAGAAAAAGAGGAGTTTTTAAAATACGTGACAAATATCCTGGATATGTTCATTGCTCTTTGTAGAGGAAATCCTTTTGAAAAGATGCAGCGATGCTTTTGCTGTAAGTCGTGTTTGAGTTTCCCTAGCAGGTCTCCTTGGAGTGAAGCTTTTCTGGGTTACACAGACAGCAGGGATTAGCTTTCCTTTGAGCCAGAATGAAAAAATCCCTGTTATTAATAAACCCCTGAAACCCATGAGACACTCTCTACCCCCTCGCTAGCTTGTTCTCCTATAATTGACTCATTAATTGACTCATTTAAAGCTGTCTAATTAATTAATAAATGGAATTCAATTTAGCGGATTGCGCACTTCCCATTTAACATCCGCTACCCAGTCTGGATACAGGAGGTGATAACTTTGGAGAAGGAGAGCAGGCGAACTATCGAATAAATATATTTCATGGTAATAACCGCTAATGTTCAGGCTAATTACTGAGCTAAATTGATCATTCTGTCTTAATTGATTTAAGCTTGTTAAAAGGGCACAGTGGCGGCTTTGTTAGCCGTGAGCTCTTTATCTGGGTGACAGTAATTGAAGGTGAATGCTCTCATTTCTTGTCTGTTTCTGCCCTTATGAAGCATCCAGCTGATCTATCATAACTAATGCTCAGGTGTTGTTCGGCGATAAAGAACCAATCTTAAGTAGTTTAACCTGGATTTCCTTCTGAAGGGAAAAAATCACCATTTTCCAGGTGAAACTGTTTTCATTTTCTTGCTAAAAACTACAGGAAGGTTTAATCTGTGTCCTTAGAGTTTCCTCCTTTTATTCTTTCACTTTTGAAAGAGATCATTTATAAGAAAGACAGATTCATTTCAGATCATCCCACATAAAATACTGAAAAGCATAAAATAAATTCTGATCTGGCTCCATCAGCAAATAGTTATTAATTTAAAGGAAGAAATAATCATTTAAATGTTTGTTTCAAATTCAGCTCTTTTGGTTTGTAAAGAACATCAAATGTGTTAAAGGCCATGCTGAGGAATGTTCCCTTTGTTCCTTGAATCAGAAACAGTGCTGACAGTTTGAATAGCTCTCCCATATATCTGTTTTATATTGGTGTCATCTGGTGCAAGGGCGGATCTAGAAAAATATTTATGGGCTGGCAAGAGGACGGCAGGAATTTTTGAGGGGTGCCAACATATGGCATTTGTTTACAGTGAATTTATTCACAGTTATCACAGCTTGGTGAGAATAGATTGTACAGTAAGTGTTTTTATGTGAAACAGTTCTTATTAGAAATACATTGTACAATGTGATCTCACTTAATAGGAGATAGAAGAATGATAACACTACTTCTAATGGGGCAATATCACAGGAAAGGTATTAAGGTAAGACACAGGTGTTGAGTCGCAGATGTGAGATTCAAGAAGAAACTATAGAAAGAAAAACTTACCCATCAGAGATCTATGGACTGAGCTGCACTAAAGTGAGGATAACTACACAGTAGAAATAAATGGGTCAAGGCACCCAAACAAGGTACCGGACATCTATGTATTGTTTATTCTGAACACACATTTACTCCATTTGTTCCTCAGTAACTTGACATACAGCAGGTAAGGCAACATGAAAGGGACATTTCATGCATGTAAATATGCTGTAGATAGAGCTGCTGTATCAACAAATCAACAAAAAGGCAGGTACTGTATGTTACATCAAAATCTCCACAAATCTGAAAAAAAGCAAAATAAAAATTAATTTTGCTTCCAGTCTGAAAAAGTACAAAACATTTTGTGAGTAGGTTCATACAGGTCATTTCTGGATAGTTTCATACTATATATATATATACAAAAAAAAAGAAACAACAACACTGCTTCATATTAAGCAGGATTTACACCAGTATCACATTTTTAACTTTACTTTTAACATTTTTGGTTTTATTAAAGGAAATATCAGATTTTCTCAGGTGCCAAAACAAAATGTAGCAGCTCTGTAAATCTCACCAGAGAGCATAACATAAAGTTGACATGACTATAACAGCTGAATGCGGCGATTTCCATGTTGCTCAGCAAAACGCTTCACAAATTTATTAAGATCCAATGCCTTTGTGCGTTTTGATTTGAGTACAACCAAACTTGACAGTCTGTTTTCTGTCATAGTTGAACGCAAATACGTCTTTATGAGCCTGAGAGATGAAAAACTTAGTTCACAGGATGCACTGCTCACAGGTAAAACAACCCCTATTTTACACAACCTGAATAACTCATAAAACACATCCTGGTATGGGTCCAAAAGCTGAGTGATCTCCATGAGAGTGGTAGGACTCTCCTTTCCCTCCTTTTGTCTGTCTAATACTCTCCTTATCTGATGTAACTTGTGTTTGAGATCCTCCATATTTGAATCATAGGCTTCAGCCAATAAAAGAACAGCCTCCTGTTGGGATCTGGAGGTCTGTCCACTTTCTCCACCAGAGGGCGTACGAGATCTCCTGGAGCCGGAGCTGATTGCAACCACCTGTCGCTCATCTGCTCATCAGGAGATCCGTATTTAAGGAGGCAGAGGACTTCTCTCCAGTGCCAGAGTGTTTGCCAGTAACGGTTAGCAAGCCTGAGCCAACCAGCGCCTCAGCCTGCCGACAGCCTCTGGACCCTCAAGGTCCCCCCCCCCTGCCGCTCTGCTCAACTCCAGAACAGTAACCCACTCGTGACCAGTCCTGGACCTGATAACTCTGCGTGCTTTTCTGAACCCATTCGTGACCAGACAAACTCCCCTCTGGATCTGTTCATTCATTGTGCTTAAACATTTCAATAAACCTTTTAACTTTTCTCCTGCCTCTGAGTGTTCTGCATGTGGGTTAGGCACCAGAAGCCAAACATGTTACAATTTGTTTTATAAAATCTTCTTTCTATTTCTCCAATCATGTTATCCAGAACTGGATAGTACACAGAGACACAAAAAGTGTGTTTGCTATCTGGAACTACATGCTGTCCCAAGGTGGAATGGATGACAGAGCGCTGAAGCACCTTTGTTGTTTGTCTTGGCCTCTTTGCTTTTCGCTGAGTTGTATCAATGTTGCTTCGTTGACATAAATCAAGTGTTTTACTCCAAATTTCCTCAAAAGAGGCTTGACTACGGTACTGGATTAGAGTCTCTTTAAGTGCTTTAATAAGATCAACAGCCCTCACATAGTCCACTGTTTAGACTGGAGAATATCTGAAAAAATTGGAGTCACTCAGGAGCTTTCTGAACAGAACAAGACATCCAGCAAAATTCAGATCAACTTGAGCCAGTATCCCTCTTGCTTCTACCGCTCTTTGTGGATGGTTCTCAGATGCAATCTCTTCAAGAACCTGTACTATCGCAGGCAACTGTCCATAACATTGCGACATATTATGTGCCTACAGGACCAACGTGTATCACTTAGCTGTTGGAGTTCCCTTGGTGCACCATCAAACATCTCCCGCTGCACTTCCAGCCATTTGTTATGTACATAAGAGCCAGACATGAATACATACAGTCGTTCCAATAGTGAGAAGAAGTTTCCTGCATCTGCCACACTTTTTACAGTGTCTACTATAACTAAGTTCAAGCAGTGTGCACTACAGTGAACATAGAAGGCATGTTTGGCTACGTCTTTTACTTTTGCTTGAACACCTGCATGTGCCCCACGCATCACTGCTGCGCCAACGTAGCCCTGGCCTACAAGGTTTTTCTTGTATTCCAGCCCATGCTTCTCAAGGAAGAAAATTATCTTTTCCCTTAAGGCGGCAGCATCCAGGTGTTCGGCCACTTCAAACTCCAGAAAGCTTTCATGAACCACAACGTTGTAAAAATATCTTAGAACAAAAGACATTTGCTCTTTTTTCTGAACATCTTTAGTTTCATCCACAATAACTGAAAACTGCTTGCTCGTTTTAACTTCCTGGATGATTTCATCTCTGACCATTGCAGCAAAGCGCTCAACTATTTAATTCTGTATTGTTTTACTTGTGTATTTTGCATTTTTAGCTTGTTGTTGAAGTCTTTTTTTAATGATGGGGTTATGGTGACCCAGCAAGTCTAACATAGACAGAAAAACACCTTTTTTTCCTGAGTCATGAGACTCCCTGTGACCCCGCTGTGCTATGTTTTCTGTGGCTGTTAGAACAAAAATTTCAGCTGATGTTTGAATGTAGTATTGGTTTTCAGCCACCTGCTTATTTTTTTGCTCATCCATAAGTCCAACCTTTGAGGTACTTTTATCCTTAAGTTTCTTGTTCTCTGTCCATGCGAACATTGCATTTACATGGCCTTCTGATCTGGCATGAGAACAGAAACCACTGTCTTTCATTGTGGCCTTTTTCCAGTTACGATAACCCTCAAATGAGGTGAAAACAGTCCTTGCAGCATCGGGGAGGGAAAAATGCCTACAGGCAAAACAGTAAGCTGCATCATTTGATTGCGAGTATTCTAACCAAGGATGAGATTTGTACCAGTCGCTGCGGAAGCTTCTCCTGGCTCCTCGCTGGAGAGTCTTAGGGAAACTCTCACGCATTGCCTGTACTTGCACCTTACACCTGGACTTGGAATGTCTAGAAGATGGAGGGGAGGAAAGATTTATACTGAATTACATCCGAACTAATTTAAATATAACTAGTAAAAATCTTATCAGTTAGGAACTGTCGTTGATTAGTTAAATATTAGGCTGTGTTAACGCCTCCATATTTTATCACACTTTCACACTGACAAGTTTTCTTAAATATTCATATTTGAGAAAAAACATCATTAATTGTAAGTCTTTGAAGTCTTATCAATGTCTCTTAAATACACCTTAAAGCAAAATGTCCATATTTGTCATTTGTTATTCTTTTTCATATGTAACTTAAAGGGGAACTCAGTTTTTTTGCTGTTTTTACATTTTACACTCTCCCCCCGACATCTGCGGTTATATTTTTTATATTTATATAAAAAAAAAAAGTGAAGTGTGTATGACATCATCCACGCGCCAGACTGGAGTTGTGACAGGCATAACTTTACCATGTATTCCTTGATAGGCGGTGAATCAATGTGACCTTTTTTTATTTTAGTCTACTTTACAAGGAAACGTCAGGCCTAACAGTTAGAGAAATAACGTTCTCCCACCTGATTTTTATCATCTCAAAATCAGCATTGCAGCAATGCTAGCAACATTGTGCTTTCATTATGATTTAATTTCTCGATACATAGTTAATCAGTTTTTACCTGTTTCATCCTGTGTCTCATTTCCATACGAACCCTGGCTCCCTCGCTTTGCCCCACTCAGTTTTCAAAATCAATCAGTCTCAATTGCTCTCACGTCATCTCATGCTGCATTCACTGCAGTCCGACATTGGAAATTAGCGGTCGTAATTCTAGAATTAGCCATAATTTATAAGCCTTGCCACCCCTACCGCCAACTGGGGTGGCAGCAGGGGTGGCAAGGCTGTCATTTAGGGTGGCATTTGCCACCCTATACCACCCCAGTAGATCCACCTATGATCTGGTGGGCTGCTCAGTGGGGCAGTGGGTAGCACTGCTCCCTTGCAGCAAGAAGGCTCCAGGTTTGATTCCCAGCCCGGGAAATTTAATTAGATTAGATTTTTAGCTTAGATTCAACTTTATTGTTGTTACACAGGTACAGGTACAAGGTAACGAAATGCAGTTTAGGTCTAACCAGAAGTGCAATGGCAGCAAGTGTAGGATAAATAATGGTTCCATAAATACAGGACAAGGGTTTCTACTGGGTAAGTATAGAGATGAATACCATTATAAACAGAATCTTACTAAAAGATGAATGTAATATATAGATAATTAGTGTTATGAACTAAATTTACAGCTGGATATGTAACGAATATAATATACAGGTGGATATTACTATGAAAAGGGTTTTTATAGTTATGTACAATAGCTTATATACAGTATTTGTATATAAGCTGTTGTACATTTACTATAAAATGAATCAATAAAGTTTGGACAGAAGCTATCTAAATCAAAGTGCAGTGGAAGGTAATTGCATATTACAGTGCAATTGTCAATGAAATGAAATTATTTTCAATAAAAAGAAACGCCAACTTGCCCGCATATATTGACCTTGGCAGATGGCCGCTCACACTGAGCCTGGTTCTGCTGGAGGTTTCTTCCTGTTAAAAGGGAGTTTTTCCTCTCCACTGTCGCTACAAGCATGCTTAGTGTGAGGGATTGTATTTGAGTCAATGAGTCAATGCAATCAACTGGTTTTCCTTAGATAGAAAACTTTGTATCAATTTGACTGTATGATCTGGTTGAACTGTAAAGTGCCTTGAGATGACATGTGTTGTGAATTTGGCGCTATATAAATAAACTGAATTGAATTGAATATTGAGAAGAATAACAAAAGTGCTTCTATAAGAAATTCATGAAAAACACACTGAGAGTGAAAGAAACACTTTTTCGGTACTACATAACCTTAGAGGCATTAATGCTGATACTGGAACTTTAACTTCTTTAGTTGATAAACCTAAATATAATTGCTAACTAGGCTTATTAACTTTTGAACTTTTCAATTAGCTTTTTACCTTTTTTTTTCTTGACTTGTTAATTTTTTCCCCAACTTAATTTACAGTATAATATATCAATTAAGGGATCATCTAATTGGTCATCCATGTAGCACTCACTGAAGGACGGGGCGGGGGGGACTCCATTTGTAAGAGGTATGAAAGTGATCAAAAATGGTGACTTAAAGGGTTAAAGAGCCTCCAGCAGAAGGCCCTTGCTGTGAACCTGGGTCTGCTGAAGGTTAGGTTTCCGTCTGCCTTCAGTGATGCGGGACCAGAAGGTGTCATAATGTTTTCTAATGTCCAGGTATAGACCATGGAATAGCTGATTTCAAACCACTTAAAGGACTCAAAGATGCCTCACGTCTTTGGTGTGATCTTTATATGATGTTGAACACCCGGCACCTTGATGCTGTATCCCTGTGTATCTTTATCTACTTCGAAAGGAGAATTCAAATAAAGATATACATAGTCAGAGATTCTCAAACTGCATTTTACGGTGTGTGTATTTACCACATAGTACTATAGTATATCAAAAAGATTTCTCAGATCATAGTGTGTCCTAATTGATTCACCCGGCTGTAGGTCTGCATGTATGTTAGAGTCTTCAGCAATGAAACGACATATGCAGACTTTAACATTTTATATTTCTTTATTTTGATCAGAGGGAAGGATAACCGAATGATCAGATGTTCAGCTGAGCCACTCTGAAGGAAAACTGGGTGGAGGGAATGTGAACTTTGCCTTCAGTAAAAGCTGTGCTTGGCCACCTCAGGGGAAAATTGGCCTTTTTTCTTTCTGCAGCGATTTAGAAACTCTGGAGATTAGATCCTTGAGAAAACCATTTTTGCGAGCACTTAGGACTAGATTGTCCCTGTGGCAGCAGTCGTCCTATTTCTTCTTAAAGACAACAGGGCAGGGACCGAATGTTTTCAAAATGTGTTTTTCCAGTGACGACAACATTTCATCCAAGCTAAACAGATCAAACCACTTTTCTGTCATTTTCCTCATTCATTTAGGTGAATTTTCAGACACGGGTCATTTCTAAGGAAATCACTTTAGATACGACATAAAAAAAGCTGTAGAAATGTGCGGCAGTAGAATGAAATGACTGCACTGTTCAATGCCCTATGAAAAGCACTACAGTAAAGGCAGAGCTCTGCAGGGGATGAGTGATGACCCGTCTGTAGGAGACAACAACACACTGCAGAGACAATTAAACTAAAACACTTAGATCCCACAGAGCAACAGAACAGAGGTCACACCTGGACCTCATTAAGACTCAAGTTTATTGCTCTAAATCATGTGAAAATGCCATGAAGTCAGAACAGTTTTTATTATTATTTCGTATCTACTACTACAAAAAAAGTAATAATAAAGCTGTCATACAGGTCCTACTTAAAATATCAGCATATTGCGATAAAGTTCATTATTTTCCATAATATAATGATAAAACTTGAACATTCATATATTTTAGATTCATTGCACACTAACTTATATATTTCAGGTCTTTAATTGTCTTAATATGGATGATTTTGGCATACAGCTCATGAAAACCCCCAAATCCTTCAGATGATTAATAGCATTTGTCCAAAGTGCGATCAATAAAGTAAATCAATCAAGCAGATGAACTCATGTGATGAAGTGAGAAACATTTCTTCTTTTTTTTTTTTTTATTAGTTTTTTTCCACTTAAAGAAAGAGCATTTTTTATATGAGGAAATTCATTTCACATTGTTCCATATCAGAGTAACAAAAAACTTTATCGCCTAGTAGTATTTTACACACACAAGGAATTATTTAATCTAATAAGGTGCTACACACATATAACAGAACATACAGCTGACACGAAGGACTGAAAATATAAAATATGGAACAAAAACTTAAATAATAGCTGTTTTCTTCCAACCCAGAAGAAAGACGGCTCACTGTGACGATGCAGTTGCCTAGTGGCCCAAGTTCCTGGGGCCCCAAAAAATTCTATTTACATGTATGGTAATTAGAGCTATTTGTTATTTGTGTACATTAATTATGTTTTTGATAAAAATCCTTTTGCTAAAATACCATCAGATCCCCTATAATATTTCAGCCCCCCGCTAATTTCCAATGTCGGACTGCAGTGAATGCAGCACGAGATGACGCAAGAGCAATTGAGACTGATTTATTTTGAAAACTGAGTGGGGCAAAGTGAGGGAGCCAGGGGTCGTGTGGAAATGAGACACGGGATGAAACAGGTAAAAATCTTTCATTCCTTTTGAGACAACATGAAAAGTCAACCGAGTACAAAACATATTGTGTTGAGCTAGGTGCTGGACCATGAATGCAGACAGCCAGACTAGGAGACAGAAGCCATGACAGTTTATTTTGGTTTACAGGCAGACCGGAAAGGAAGGTGTCTCTGGAAGCAGGAGCAGTTTGAGAAGGAAGGCAAGCTCTCTTCAGCAGCTGGAGACAAGGGAGTTGGGTGGTGTGGCTTGGTAGCTGGAGACTGCTTTGGAGCTGGATTCTGGGTAGACAGAGCACAGGTTGGATCCATATAAACAATCCCAAAAGCTGGAGGGATGGCACACAGGAGCACACAGGAGGCCAGGCTTTAAAAACTGCTCCAGATGAAGATCAGTCTCAGATGTGTGCAGCCAGCTCCTCCCAAGCCACACCTATCAGAGAGAAAGAGAGAGCAAAACCTAAACTGCACCAAAACAGGCTCAGACACCCCACATAGAGAGTAAAACAAGGCGACAACAGGAACTATTTCTAATTAGGGTCGCCAAGTCCCTAAAAAAAAAGGGACACCTCATGTTTAACCCTCCTGGCATGTTTTTTTTTTTTTTTAGTCCCACTTTGTGTGTGAAATTACTTTTTTTTTTTTACTATTTCACTCAAATCTGCATTGAATTAGTTGCATATTTGCAGTGTGCTTTATTTTCTTTATGCCGACTTTCTCCACCCAGGTATTTAATTTTTTCCATTCCTCCCTTTATTTCTGCATCCTTTTTTCCTCTTTTTTTTTTTAGAAGGAGGAGCATCGCTATGTGAAGGTGCACCGCCCCTAAAAGCAGCGTCAGAATTGAAATTACTCCGTTCATGCCCCATACTGCTCTGTTGTCTCCTGCCATCTTCTCCCTGAGCAACACTTGGCTCGACCAATGGGATGAAGGGATTCTGGATGGTTACATATATGTTATCAGCTGATTGGTCACAATGCATGACAGGGACGGGAACAAGTTTAAGCTTTGTATCCAACACGCCCTTGCTCTTTATTTTACATTAACTTTTTACTGACAATTTTTTTACTCTCACAATACAGGAGAATAATACAGGACAAAGTGCGTTCCTTTTCCACTAAATACGGGACAGGTACTTCTATTTCTAAATACGGAACAATTCTGTTTTTCCAAGAGATTGTTGGCAACCCTATTTCTAATCTATTCCTTTATAACGTGTTTCGTTCAAGGAACTTCTGATCTAAAAGTCATAACATCACGTATAAAAATGTAAAGACACTCCTGCATCGGGTAGTTGGCAGTCCTTAGGAACGCAAAAGCTTTGTTTGGTTATTAAATATTAATACAGTTTCTCCCGAAATGAGGTCCTTTGAATATTGTCTGGGAGTTTGTCTTTTTCTCGGTCTCAATGGCCAAATATTTCCCTTAAATCAAGCTTCTTTTTTTTTATTCAAGCAAACATACATTCATATCAGTGGTGAGATGCACACGATTGCTCAGTCTCATGGGAGCAACTGCAAGGAGGTTTGGGAGTTCAATCATTCAACATGACGGGCTCCTCAAGGAAAACACACACTCTGAGCCTGCAGCGGTACACCTCAGAGCCAGCGGCGGGTTTTTGATTCAGCTGCTCTTTTATTCAAATCCTCAGAGACACTCGTCAACTTCTCTGCTGGCTGCAGAAAGGATTCGTCTTTAATGCAAAGCTTTCAGAGCTGAGAAACGGAGGCAGAAGTGGGGTGCATTAACCAACTTGCCAATATGTTTTGGTTTTAATTTGTCTGTAAACATAAAGGTGTGAAATCTGAGAGGAGGGTTGTGAACTGCTGTAGCTGATATGCTGTTTCTTCCATTTCATGTAGTCATAGTGTTAAGTATTGGTTTGTACATTTAAAAAGTTTCCATCCCTTTCTTTTCTTCTGTTATCGGGGAGTCACTTGTGTTTGTGAAGATCACTGATTTGTGGAGACATAGCCTGATATTTTATCCATACAATCGTTCTGAAATTCATTTAATTTTATTGTTAAATCAAGAATAGAACTTAAAATCCTCCTTCTTACATATAAAGCCTTAAATGGCCAAGCTCCATCTGCTTTTTCTTAACGCGGCTCTGGTGTTCCCAAAGAATGCCGATCAGAGCAGAGGCGACTTTAACGCGGGTCTGTTGCCGAGTGTTTTGACGCCAGGTAGACACACATCAGTGAGCTGTTCCCACTGACACTAAAAGCTGATTGTTCCCAGGTTTAAACGGGTTTTTCGGGGTATTAGGTAACAACTAGGGGTGGGTATTGCCAATCAAGTCACGATTCGGTTCGAATCACGATGCATCACGATACTTGAAATATTGAGATGCATTGCGATATTTTTACTGAAGACTGTTAGAAAAAATACAGCCATTACCAGTGGCTGACTGGTTGTGTATGATCTGGATAGTGTCTTCAATTGATACATAACTGAAAGCAACTGAATTCATACATTGTTGTATTTGTTGAAACGACTTTTGGAGGTATTGCCATGAAAACAAATACTGGACACAAATATTACTATTACTTGAGTGGACACACTGACAAAGAGTGCTTAGGATTTATAAAACTTAAAATAACAAAATAAGGATAATCAGTGCCATATACATGGCCTCAGTGGTCCTTTAAACCAATGAAATTAAAACATTCAAATGTATGACATTTCTCCATATGCACATTACGTGAGTCATGTCAATTTCGTTTTTACCTTCTTTGTTTTTAAAGCCTAAATGCATCCAAACAACTGGCTTGAGATGTGATGGAGCCGGGGGGCGAATTTTCATAGTGTCCTCCATGTTTTGTTTATGAATGACTCGTCGCAGTCAACACAACTGCAGCGACATCTACTGGACTGGAAGTTGTATTCCACTTATTTTTGGCTTTTTTTTCCCCATTTGTTATATTTTTAAATTAAGAATAGATACTTGGCGTCAAGAATCGATGCAGTAGATCACAAAAATTTAAATCAGGATGCATGGTGATGACGATTATTTTGCACACCCCTATTAACAGCATCATGTAGCAACTTTTAGACCAGCCAATGGCCTCTTTCTTTGCTGAACTGTTGGCTCTTAGTGAATGGTGGAAGAAGAAAGGCGAGAGAGCATGGATGCTGCAATGGTTTGCTGTTTTGAGAAGTGTGCTACTGTAAGCTCAGTGAGACAATTAAAAAAATTCTGTATAAATACTCACTTCTGCTGAAAAGCAGGTTTCCCCGAGCAGCGTAGTGAGAAACCACATAGGCGGTAGAAAAAACTTAGCGTTGTTCACAGCTGTCCATGCACAGTCTGTGAGTTTACTGGAGCATTAAGACAGTCAAATAGTACTTGTAAGCTTGATTTGATAATTATATGATAATATCATCAAGAAACTGCAAGACTAATGCCCATTTCATCACACAACACAACAGTATTCTAGCCTGCCACCTAGCAGCAGGACCCTTTTATTCCAGCAGCTCCCTCACTCGTTGTGTGGCATCACTACCTAGACCCATTGCCAATTACACTGCCAATGGGGTATTGTTAAAATTTGCACAAGTACTTTCTTATTACTGTTAAAGTGTTAAATTTAGTATCCCATTGTTGGGACATAGGTGATGCTTCCACATGTGCAGACTGATACACTCCTGAACAAAATCTTAAGACCAGTCAAAAAAATGCAAGAATTAGCATTTTGCAATATTGGATCTAAATAAGGTTCTAAGTAGAGCTTCACAATGTTAAAGGAAAAAATCAGCGTAAGAGACAAAAACTTTTGAGCGGGAAATTAATTGAAAACTGCATTTACACTCAAACATGATTTTTTTCAGCTGATCAAAAGTTTCATACCATAGCTCAAAAAAACCCGAAAACCGATGATGTCCATTTTTGTAAACTTCCCTTGCCATCCATCCACAAATGTTCTCAATTGGGTTTAGATCCGGGGAACATGCAGGATGGTCCAAAAGAGTGATGTTATTCTCTTGGAAGAACTCCTTTGTCAGGCGGGCATTGTGAACTGCAGCATTGTCCTGTTGAAAAACCCAATCGTTACCACACAGACAAAGGCCCTCAGTCATGAGGGATGCCCCCTGCAAAATCTCCACATAGCCAGCTGCTGTTTGATGCCCCTGCACAACCTGAAGCTCCATTGTTCCATTGAAGGAAAATGCACCCCAAATCATGATGGCGCCCCCACCACTGTGCCGTGTAGAAAACCTCTCAGGTGGGATCTCCTTGTCATGCCAGTAACGTTGGAAGCCATCAGGACCATTAAGGTTACATTTTTTCTTATCAGAGAAGACAACTTTCTTCCACCTCTCAATATCCCATGTTTGGTGCACCCTTGCAAAGTCCAAAGGGGCAATTTTGTGGCGTTGAAGAAGACGTGGCCTTTGAAGACATTTTTTGTTTCTGAAGCCCTTCTCTCGCAGATGCTGTCTGATGGTTATTGGGCTGCAGTCAGCACCAGTAATGGCCTTAATTTGGGTAGAGGATCGTCCTGTGTCTTGACGGACAGCCAATCCGATCCTGCGGCCCAGAGCTGGTGAAATTTTTTTGGGTCTACCACTTGACTTTTTTGTTCCATAACCCTCAGGATCATAAAAAGATGCAAAATGACTGTCTTACTGTACTGCGTCAAACCTCAGCAGCGATCACACGTTGGGAGAGGCCTTGCTTATGAAGCTTAACAATCCTACCACGTTCAAAGTCAGTGAGCTTTTTTGCTTTTGCCATCAGGAGGTCTTGACAGTGTAAAGACTTGACAGAAAATAAGATGGAATCCAGATTTTTGCACAGCTTTTGGCTTTTAAAGACTATGGTCTTAAACTTTTGATCATCTGAAAAAGTAATATTTGAGTGTAAATGCAGTTTTCAGAAAATTCCCGGCTCAAAAGTCCTTGTCTCTTGCACTGATTTGTAATCTAAGTTCTTGCATTTTTTTGACTGGTCTTAAGATTTTGATCAGGAGTGTACTGCCCCAATAAAATTTACTGTACGGCATTACCACTATTTTAAATGGCAGGCTAGAACCTCCCGGGGCTAAAAGACCAGCTGCTGATTTATGGTTTTAAAGCATTTTTTGTAATTTTGTTGTTGGCAGTTCAATTAAGTTTAATTCAGTTTATTTTTATAGCACCAATTCACAACACACGTCATCTCAAGGCTCTTTATAGTTTACCAGATCATCCAGTCAAAGTGATTCAAAGTTTTTTATCTAAGGAAACCAGTTGATTTCATTGAATCATTGGCTCAAATGCAGTCCATCACACTAAGCATGCTTGTAGCGACAGTGGAGAGGAAAAACTCCCTTTTAACAGGAAGAAACCTCCAGCAGAACCAGGCTCAGTGTGAGCAGCCATCTGCCGAGGCTGACTGGGGTTCAAGGAGACAGAAGCAGAGATACAAAAAGAAGCAGAGATAAAAAAAAATGCAGCTGTAAAAGGCGGCCCCATCCAGGAAACACATAGCCAGGCAGACGAGCACTGAGCCAGCTCCCCTGTCAGAGGATGAAGAGAGACATCCAACCAGTTACAGTCAGAGAAACAGGACTACACTGGAAAACAGGCCGATCTCCAACATCTAGAAACAAATGTGTTGATGGCAGCAGCACAGCTGATATTTCTCTCCAGGATGGAGTCACAGCCAAACAGGAACAGACCAGATGAAGCTACTGTGAGAAAAAGCAGACAGAGCAGAACAGAGCAACAGCAGAGCAGAGAGAGCAATATGTTTCTTTTCAAACCTACATACTGTATATAATTACAGCTGGACTGAAAAAAGAACAGCTTTTATTTGATCTGAATCATACCAAGTTGTTCTTTAGTATTAATGATTAAAATATCCAGTGTTTTACAGTTAAACAGCAGATGTTTTGACAAAAGAAACCTCTGTTAACCATTTTAATTAGTTTGCTGACAATACAAGGAAGAAGAGAGATGATGAGACATGAAAGCTCTGCACTCCAAATGCTCTATCGTCCGTTGGGACGCAGAGGAGGTTCATTCCTGGTCCAGGTGATGGATCACACACACCCGTGCATAAACAGAGGTCACAGAAGAACCTCAGTGTTTAGAAGCACCACCAGGCCCAGCAGGGTCACTCCTTTAGTTCCCTTATTCTTTGTTTTTCTTTCAAACATTGCAGTTCTTCTCTCTCTCACAAGCAATCATATATATAAAACATTCAGTGAACAATCAGTGTAATTACTTTCAACTCGAATGGGAGTAACACTAAAACACATCAGGCATATAAATAAGTGAAGCTACAGTTACATCTTCATCATCCTCACATTTTCTCCTTCTCAAACATTGCCGTAATTACTCATAGCTTTTCTCTGATTGGTCACAGGTGTTTTCTCCAAATGAGCGTAAATGAAAGCCATTAATCGTTGCTGGAGGCAAAGCTGAGTAAGAGTGATTACCAGCAGTGGGCACTCCGCAGCAGAAACATGCCTGCAGGGAGGAGACGGATGGAAACAAGCAGTGAGAGAGAATGTGAATTAACTGCAATTTATAAAAGCTCGGACAAAGAAACAGACAAGAGAGAGCTGTTTGTTTGCAGGTCTGCGGGTGCTTGCTGTTTAAATTCAAGAAATAAGCCTTTTTTTGTAAAGAGGGAAACATTTCTGCCTCCGGCCAAGTTATAAAACAGTCAATAGGAAAATGCTAATTGTTGTATTTCTCCCTGGAAATGACGACTATTCAAGATAACAAAGGGAGTGTGAACTCCCACTATGTCCATCTCCAATTACTGCTCAGAAATTAGTGAACCCTTTTCACTCAGAGTTCAGGGATGATGTCATCCTGACTAGAGCCAGACTTTCCCACTTCACACGTCACTACCGATGGCTCAACAGGAGCTGAAGGATCACCAGTTTAATGGATCTACGATATTTAGGTTATCTAAACTCTGAAGAAGCAGGAGCCAAACTCCTGTCCTTTGCGGATTCGGCTCCCTGCCATCTTTAGCTGCACTGGATCCACATCCTAATGTCTGGGGTGCATGAGGAGGTCATTCAGTCCATCAGTGGAGTACAGTTTGTTTACTTAGCTCAGGCCTTTGTCTGCGTTTTCTAAATATTACTAGTTTAAGTTTGTAGGCCATCTTTCATTTCAGCTGTTGCTGTCTTTTGGTAATTTTTATTTTTTATTGTCTCCTCCAATGGACTTAACTCTGTATGTTAACCAGCCTCACTGATGTCTTCCTGTCAGGCTTCCTTCTTTATCACAGTATAGAGACATACCTCATCAGACTATGGAGGAACCTCACTCCTGGTGTTATTGGACCTCAGTGCACAATGGATTTTATTAAAGTAAAGGTACAATAGTAAAGGACAATTCATTTAAATTCAATTCAGTTTATTTCTATAGCGCCAATTCACAACATGTCATCTCAAGGCACTTTACAGTTCACCAGATCATCAAATTGATTCAAAGTTTTCTATGTAAGGAAAACCAGTTGATTGCATCCATTCATTGACTGAAAGGCAATCCCTCACACTAAGCATGCTTGTAGCGACAGTGGAGAGGAAAAACTCCCTTTTAACGTAGAAACCTCCAGTAGAACCAGAGTGAGTGTGGGAGGCCATCTACTGAGGCCTACTGGGGTTCAATGAGACAGAAGCAGAGATAGAAAAGTTCCACAGGCGGCCCCGTCCAGGAAACACAAAGCCAAGCGGACAAGCTCCGAGCAGCTCCCATGTTAGAGGATGAAAAGAGCACATCCAGCCAGTCACAGTCAGAGAAACAGGACTACACTGAACAACATCTCGAACATCTATAAACAAAGGTGTTTATGGTTTGGTGCGATTGCACCAAACAGGTGCTGCTGCAAAATAACTTTGAGAAGATCCGATATGTCAGATCATAATATGGTGACGACAGATCGGTAACTACAAATTAGAGCATAATTCTAATAAATTCCCCAAAACTAAGACTGTTTAATTAAATGTTTGGATGCAAACTATTGGTACTTCAACATAGCAGGAAGCACCTCATCTCGATCAAAAAAATTATTTTATACTCATTGGCTTAAAATTTTCATCAAATACAGTCAAAACGCCCAAGAGCACCTCTCACAACTTTAAAAGAAACTTCTCATCTCAGGCATGGATGAAGAGATGCTGAGTTTGGAAGCAGAGAACAAACATAGTTCATACAAACCATGGATGATCCTAGTTATCTGTGTTACAAAAATCCACAACAAAACAAAAATATTTGGGCAGAAACTGAACATATGCTGGCTGGATGATCGTGGAGATTATTTCATGTCATATTAAATTGAGCGTTCATTTCCGCATTTTTTGCTCCTATGAATGTATTAATAATATTGCGCGTTTTCTTCGAGCCCCAAGGAAGTCGGACGGGAGTAAGAAGGAAGGAACAGCAGAGGCTGTAGGCTTTGCTTTGCACAGGAGGTCTGGAGGGGAGCAGATCTAAATCCCTGCGAAGTGTCATTTAGAGGAGTGTTGGCCAAGTGGTTAGAGCATTGCGCTTGTGTTCTGAGAAGGTTGTAAGTACCCGGTTTGATCCCCACAGCCTGGACTCTGGGTTCCTGAGTGAAACCCTTAACACCACAGTGCTGCACAATGGCAGCCCAATGCTCCCCAAGGGGATGGCTCAAATGCGGAGAGTTCATTTCTCTATTGTGAGATCAATAAAGTTCGATTTCAAACCTTTCTTTTTTGCCATAATGCTACTAAAGGCTGTAAAGAAATGGTGACGGAATTTATCATTAGGTGTTTTAAAAATGATACAATGTTTGTGCTTTTTTAGGCTGAATTAATCATAAAGAATAAGTACGCCTTCAAAATTGATAATAGTTAATAGTCTTCTTGGATAATCCAAATGGAGAAAGAAGAAAAGGCTCAAAATCTACAATACAACAGATCTCATTATGTTAGGTTATATTGGTCTATCTCTTCTTTAAAAATACTTGCAGAAAACCCTCAATGTGGCCTTTTAATTTTTTTAATATGGTCCTGGCAAGAACCTAAAGCTATGTTCACCGCTGAGTGCCAGCTACAGGTCTCTGTGACATTTCTTTTTTAACTCCAGCCAAGATGTTTCAGCCAAGTCATGCAACATCGTCAATTTACCGAATCTCTTGCTGGTCCAGCAATATTTATACTGACATACAGTACAAGAGGAAATGAATGTCCACTCTTTATTTCAGTTTGTTGTTTATATTTTTCTGTCTTAAAAAGCCGTCCTGACCCAGAAGGGTCTAGCTTAGAAATCCAATTAACATGACTTCTAAACGGGACTGAATGGGATCTCCCGGCGGACGTCAAACGGCTGAATGTCAGCTGTTAAGAAGCTGGCGTCCAGTGCCGCTCTCCCTGCTGTGTCAGTACCTCATGTCGACTCTGGTTAACAACCTCTTCCATCACTGGGCAACCATCACCAAGGTGACACCATGAAGCTGTTACTGTCGTACCCTTGGACTGTCACTTATGCAGCTCATTGTTGCACCTGCTATGCCAACCAATCAAGAGGTGGAAGGAGGACATTTCAGGCCCTGAAAGAATCAAATAAATGCCTCATTACATAATAAAAGAGAGTTAGTTGGACAAACAGCATCTTTAATTTGATTTAATGAGTTTTAAAGACTAAAAGGCTAAAATGCTGTGACCTCAAGAGACCTATGTTACTCCCAGTTATTATGGCCTCTGTGTTTGGGTTAAGGAGTAACTTGTGAAATAGTCAGATGAGATTAAAAAAGGAGTTTGGATGTTTATCCCCCTTCCCTATTAAAAAATTTAAAAGAGAGATCATATCTCTCCTATCCTGGCTTCTGTCATGTTTTTATCTAAGACTCGGTCCCACATGCAGTGAAACCAAACAGAGAGACACAGATGAAAAGTTTAACAGGTTTTATTGAAGAGATTAATCTCGGTGCAGAGTTTCTCTGAACTCTGCTCAGCCAGAACTGGAAGGTGAGGGGAAGACACTGCGGTTAGTTCAGTCTCAGTGGGAAATTAGATTCTTAGATTTGAATTGGAGGAATAAGTTGCAGACTCACGGACTCATGGAATCCAGTCTGTGTGGGAAGATTCCAGTCTTGTCTTGTTTGGTGTTGGGTGGACGGGGTTTACTCAGGCTGCGGTTGTTCCTAGGTGAACGGAGAAGCTGACTGCCACTCAGTTTTTTTTTTTTCCTGCAGTACTTGAACGGGCTGTGGTGCAGATGAAACCTTTGCTTAGTGTGAAGCTCAAACGACCTCTTGGGGAAAGTGGACCCAAACTTCCTGTTTGGAGTGAACAGAGAAGCTGACTGCCACTCTGATTTTCTGCGGTACTTCAACGGGCTGTGGTGCAGATGAAACCTTTGCTCGGTGTGAAGCACAAACGACCTCCCGAGGAAAGTGGATCCAATCTTCCTTTTTGGAACCCCAGCTCAGTTAGAAGCTCAGTTGATTCTTCCAGAGAGAGAAGGTCCGAACAAATCCAGTTTGCAGGATGACTTCCTGCCGACAGGCAAAGACAAAAACAAAGTTAAGACTCAGGTTGACAAAAACTCAGTTTGACTCAGCAAACTCAGCTTGGTTTGAGTACCCAAAACTGGCAAACAAAAACTCAGGTTAGACTCTGCTAAACTAAGCATGGCTTGAGTACCCTGTATTGGCAAACACTCTGGCGTCGAGGTAGTAGCAGTCAGCAGCTTAAGAGTACTCCACAGGTAATGAGGCAATGAGCTGCAAGAGTGCAGGGAGGCCCAATGAGGACGGGGCACCGCCTGGTGGAGAAGGAAAGGAAACACAAAAACAGACCACAAAAACTGTATTCCTGACAGCTTCTTTTCATTGGCTTCCTTTTAAATCCAGAGTAGAATTTAAAATCCTCCTTCTCACATATAAAGCCTTAAATGGCCAAGCTCCATCTGATATCAGAGATCTGATTGTTCCTTATGTTCCTAACAGAGCCCTTTGCTCTCAATCTGCAGGTTTACTAGTGGTTCCTAGAATTTCTAAAAATAGAATGGGAGGCAGATCTTTTAGTTATCAGGCTCCTCTCCTGTGGAACCAACTACCAGTTTTAGTCCGTGAGGCAGACACCCTGTCTACTTTTAAGGCTAGGCTTAAAACTTTCCTTTTTGATAAAGCTTATAGTTAAAGTTATGTTATCCTGAGCTATTCCTATAGTTATGCTGCTATAGGCTTAGACTGCTTGAGGACATAGAGACCCCCATTTCATCATTCTGCTTCATTCTCTCTCTATTCTCCCGCTCTGCAGAATCTATTAGTTCAATCTCTAACGTTCTGCTCTCTCTGCTTTTTCTCATAGTAGCTTCATCTGGTCTGTTCCTGTTTAGCTGTGACTCCTTCCTGAAGAGAAATATCAGCTGTGCTGCTGCCATCAACACCTTTGTTTATAGATGTTGGAGATCGGCCTGTTTTTCAGTGTAGTACTGTTTCTCTGACCGTGACTAACTGGATGTGCTCTCTTCATCCTCTGACATAGGAGCTGGCTCAGAGCTCATCTGCCTGGCTGTGTCTTTCCTGGACAGGATCGCCTATGGAGCTGGTTTACAGTTGCCTTTTGTATGTCTGCTTCTGTCTCCTTGAACCCCAGTCGGCCTCAGCAGATGGCTGCTCACACTGAGCCTGGTTCTGCTGGAGGTTTCTTCTCATTAAAAGAGAGTTTGTCCTCTCCACTGTCGCTACAAGCATGCTTAGTGTGAGGGATTGCATTCAAGTCAATGGGTCGATGCAATCAACTGCTTTTACTTAGATAGAAAACTTTGAATCAATATCAATGGATGATCCGGTGAACTGTAGAGTGCCTTGCGATGACGAGTGTTGTTATTTGGCACTATATAAATAAGTAATCCTGGACAATTCGATTTTTGCACGCAGCTACAGTTCACACTGTAGGGTTTCATCGTATAGTGTGAGTTAACAGCTCTCAATGTCTGTGCAGCACAACGCTCTTATGTAATCTACCTCCTCACACTGTATGTCAAAAAACCCCTTGGGATTCAGCTCCGCAGTGAGATGGCGCTACTTTGACTCGTCTATCCAGAAGCGAAACGAGTAGAACAGGAATATGAAGCTCAGTAGAGTGAAACGTGCTGCCTTGGCAATTTGTGCAATTTTGTGCTGAAAGCCCTAAAAAGAAAAGGCGACGACATATTTGGACAAAGACATGGCTGAGCAAACGTGGCTACTACGGTCTGTCAATTTTACAGAAAGAACTCCAATTTACTCACACCCCTGCCATGCTTTAGTGTTTTAGTCTGAGAGGAAGAAGAAGAAGAATCCTTGTTTGCGCACTGAGCAATTTGCCCATGACTACTTTACGACGGCTGACTGAAAATCAAACATGTTTGATTTTCTCCCGACCTCATGATTCCTGATCATGATGGGGTCGTGAGAGGCTGATCGCCCCTCGTTCCCCCCTGTACACTACACAACGCAAGATCAGGCTGAAAATCAGCCTGATCGTAAAATTCTTGCATGACTGGAAAGTCGGCCCGAAAAGTGCAAACAATCGTACAGTGTATGCCCGGCTTAAAACATTCAATGAAAAAATCCCTATGAAAGTTACAGAGACAATTAATTTTCCTTTGGGATCGATATACTTTTTTTGGATGAAGCGAATTAAAGGAAAGCCTTTAACTTAAGCTCAACCATAAAGCTGCAGTTATGGTTCAGATGAAAATATAACATTCATATATCAAATATAACATTATAGAAATATTTTTTTTAAGTATAACTCCGGTCATATTCACAATTCAAACTTCTGAAAATACTTTAAATATGAAATTATTACATACTGTTCAATAAATGCTGCTATTGACTGGCAACCTGTCCAAGGTGTACCCCGCCTCTCTAGACAGCTGGAGATGGGCCCCAGCACCCCTCACAACCCCACTTGGGATTAGTCAGAAAATGGATGGATGTTCAATAAATGATGAGTGTTTTTAATTGAGAGTAATTTTATTTTGAATGTGCTTTACTGGAGGCATCCATGTTGGTCAAAGAACACTGCCACCTACTGGTTAGTGACGTCACGGTGCGGTATCGGCTGTTGATCAAGTCCCAGTGCTGTATCTGGTGTTTGTCACAACGCGCTATTATCCAAGTCATCTTGAAAACATTCTTCTTCCAAATGTTGGCTACATATTACGGGTTTTTTCTCTGGCCAGAAGTTCGATGGCAAATCCTCCCTCTTCAAGTTGGCAATCCAACGACCAACCAGTCCGTGGAGGATCAGGAATCGGAAAGGTGAAATAACTAATGTTAACTAATGAGCACTCCATTGAAAGTTAAAAGTTCTCTTTCTGTTGCTGTTCTTCAATAAAAGTAGGTTTTAAGATACTTTGAGGCGACTATATTACACGCTGCAGTCTGTAACATTGAGAAGAGAGCAGACTTCGACCGAAAATTTGAAGAAAAACAGGTCTCACGCCTCTCCCCCACCCTCTCTGCTTCACTCATGCCCCACCTCCAAGCTCCACCCCTCTCACAGCATCTGCGCGGCTACCGCATGTGACCAGAAGCGTCCAAGCAGCGTACGCGGCATGGAGTGTGAACCGGTAAGAGCGATAACACTCACCTCCAAGCAGCTAGATATAAGATGCTGGTTATACCGAAGTTACAAATGTCGGCAGGGTCAGTAAGGGCAGTTTCTCTTTCGCTGGTGGCTGTCGCTCCGCCATGACTTCCACGCGCGTCCTCCTGACTGCGGCTGCCGGGCGGCAGGTTCAGCGGTGAGAGGGAGGGGGGGCGGGATTCAGCGTGTGTGAGCTGTGATCGACACTCCATCAGACGCTCCTCTGGCTGTGATTGGTTGTTTTGACTCGTCCCGAATTATTCTTTCCAGATTGAAATATAGGCAGTAGGCGGGACCAATTGAAGCAGTTTTTTTCACAGGTTACATATCACATGTACTGCTGTCTGGGCATAGGGACAGTTTTAGCCAATATGACAAAAAAGTGATTTTTAAAAACTTACAGACTTCAGCTTTAAAGCGTCACTTTATGGTCCATTTACCGATTTAATGCGTAATTAAAAGAACAATTTCCAAAGTTGAGAGAACCGGTGTCAGGTTTAATCATCCTGCCTGCTGTACTGTGTCTTGTGATGCAGTCAGGAGACCATCCTGCCTTGTCATTCTGATGGAGCATCTTGTCTTCATGAACTGATCAATTGTTCTGTCAGAACAAATACTGTTTTGTAATCATGTGCTATGCTCTGTTAATAAAAGACGGCTGCAGGAGGGGATTCGAAGGAGGAAAGCTTGAAGTTGGGTTGGGCCTTTCCTTCCGCTCCTGCAGAAGCTGCTAAAACCTCTTTCCTGTGCAGAATCAATTTCTATTTATTTGCAAAGTTATTTTTCCTGAATCCAACAACCGGACCTTCTCCAATCGCCTCCGAGGACCTCTGAGGCTAACGGCAGCCAGGGCTAACCACAGCCCGTCTGCAGCGGCCCTCCCTCAGCATAGTGGTGTGTGAAGGACCGCTGGCTCTGATGGCGATTTTTGACTCAGCTTTGGAATCAGCTTTGGAAGGATTAGACTTGGGGTTTTTGTTGAAACATGAGCAGGAAGAGGCTCTACGCTCATAAATTTTTAAGAAGGACGTATTCGCCATTTTACCAACAGGCAGTTTGTTTACACTCCCCCACCATCTTTCTGTCGCGTTTACTACATCACAGTCAGTTGCGCTGATTGGTCAGAGCATTGGCCAATAGGCACAGACATGGTTTGAAAAACAACGGATTGTTCTCATCAACAATCTTCCGATGTCTCATTAATCATGGCCAGACTGAATAACGCATTTAGTCTGGTTTATCAGGCTAGCAAATTTCATTAAATTAGCACAAACGTATTAGTTTTAGGTATAAATAACGATCAATTGATTATTCCTTGTTGACCAAAAAAAAAATAAATTATTTTTTGTATGCTGGTGAAGATTGTCATTCATCCAGGACACAGTTATTCCAAAAAAGTATAAAAAGTTTTTAAAAAATCCACTGGACTTTGTTTTCCAAAAAACAAAGGAGCACTTTGGGTTTTTTTTGCATTTAGAAGCTGAACGGATGAATTGCAGGTGATTATCTCCTCCTCATATTTCCAAGGGTTCTTCCATGTCTGAATGATATTTTCCTGATTATATGTTATATGTTTCAAATAAAACACCCAAGAATGACAATGTTCAAAAATCGCTATAATAAATGATCAAAAAAACCCATAAGTAGGTCTGAGAATAGAAACTGACCTGCTGATGATGATAAATTAAGGTTACAAGTGGGTCTGAAATATATAACAAGAAAACCAAAAGTTTCTAATCATTCGGAGTTTCATCACACATTTTATTTTTCTTTATTCTGTTAAATGTTCAAATGAGAAAGGGCAACAGAGCAAAGCACACAATGTCACTGTGTTACCTTCAGCACCGTGTCACATCAGAGGAGTGTCCTGCATCATGAATAAAACAAGCTGCAACAGCAAGATGGTTAATTATAAGAAAATAAGTCTGGCGAAAACATGCAGAGGACGTCATTGTTAGTGGAGCAATATATAGACAATTCTAAAGCTCTCTGACATTTCCTGATGATACAAACCCAAAAATGAGGAAATAATGACCTAGAATGGCCTAAATGGCATGAAAATCAACTGGCCTGACATATTGATAAAGCTCCAGAGCCGGAGAGAGATTATTATCAAACCCGCAGTCAGCAACACAAACACTTGAGTTGAAAAAGTACAAAGCTCCCAAAGGTTAATGGGATTCCTCAACCCACAACAAAGACCGACGCTGGTTTTTGGAGAAAGCTATTGGGTGTGTCAGTGGGAGAGCCAAGCTTTCCTCAGTGAAGACATTTACATTCAAATTTATGTCGATCAGCGCTCTTTGAGACAGACACTCGCAGCAGCAAGGTTTGCACACATGAATGACAATCGGAGCTGCCTGGAGTTCAGCACAAATGGGTCCCTTTTTTGTCTTCTATGTAAAACTCTTCGAGGCGACTCTGTGTTTTAAATTGTTTGTTTTTTTTATAAATAAACCTAATTTATGATGTTCCCAATACACCCAGGCCTAAAATTCTTCAATACATTTGAAATTAGATTAGATTAACTTAGTTGTCCCAAAGAAAATTTGATTTGGGTACAGACTCCGGCTGCTACAAAGTTCAAACTATGTGTAACACTGCATTCACACAAAAACACTGCTATAGAAATTCCATTATAAGACAATAAATAAATAAATACATAAGGAAGCATGTTACATTTCATTTACAATAAAAAAATATATAGAAACCTTTCTTAAAATGAACTAAAATGTAAGTGAATCCAGTAGAACTATTTTATTGCCTACCTGGAATGGGTGACCATAGCTGAATAAACTTTTGGCTCTCAAAATGGTATCTGTGCCCTATTTGTTGGTGTTACTCGCCGATACCGATACCATCATTTTAGTGCTGGATCGGGCCCCAGCACGATACTGGTATCGGTGCAACACTAGCTGTTTCTGACATTTCAATTGAAAAAGCTTCCTGGATGAGAAGCCGAACATCTTCAAACTTGAAAACAAAGTCCAGTGGTTTGTTTTTAACTTTTATGTAATGACTATGGGTAGTTGTTTCTGACTTTACTTATGTTGGATGTGACGGAGACAGAAACTAAAATCCTTGCTTTACTACAAGCCTGTCCAATAAACTCACCCCTGTATGCCGTTTCAAGTCACTGAATAAACATAAACAGCACTGTATTTACCCACACTGTTCCACTGGAGCCTTGTGCACCATTTCATGTCAGTAACGGCAAACTTTTTTTCGTGGAGAACAACTTTATATCCTCCCATTTGGAACAAGACTGGTGCACACAGTCTGCACCTAGTTGCCAATGCGGAGGTGTGCAACCTAGCACCTGGACTGTAAACACCACCTTACTGCTCAAAAGGGCACCAAAGTGCTTGTAGTTCCTGCAGATGATGAGGAGAGCCCACCTTCCCCCACCCATCCTCACCACCTTTTACAGAAGCACCATAGAGAGCGTTTTGACCAGCTGGCTCACTGTGTGGTATGGAGGCTGCAGCGCCTCAGACTGGAAGAAGGTGAGAAGAGTGGTGAGAACAGTAGAGAAGATCATCTGGGCTCATCCCAGCGCTGCATGTCCCGTAACATCATCAGTGACTCCTCAAACCCCCACCAAGGACTATTCTCCCTGCTGCTCTAAGAGAGGAGGCTTCACAGCATTTTTTCTGAAACAGCTTCTTCCCCACCGCCATTAGACTGCTTGAATAAAAAGCAAAAAAGCAAAAAAAGAAAAGCTGAATGTTGGAAAAACTATAAATCATATCTCAGTCTTATGTTGCATTTTATCACTGCTGTACTTTAAGAAAAGGAAATGTCTTGAGAGCTGTACAGAATGAAATTTTGCTTTGTATACACCCTGTGTGTATGAAATGACAATAAAGTATGTCTAAGTCTAGCACTGAGGCTGCTCAACTAAAGGAAACTGCTATGTAAAAAGAGGAAGGAAAACATGGTTGAAAATCATGTCACATTTTGGCATGGACCATGGGGTTTACCTTGAAGAATCTGAGATGTACGGTGGCTGAGAAGTGCAAAACACATTTACAATTAAAAAACACATTAACAAATAAAAAAACAAAATAACATTTGAAGAAACAAAAGTATATTTTATGAAACAAATGTATTTTTGAAAAAAAGTTTACATTTTTAAAAACACATTTACATTTTAGCAAACAAATTTACATTTTAGGAAACAAATTCAAGTTCATAAGTTAGATTTTAGGTGAGAGAAAGTTTCATTTTAGAGAAAAAAAAATACATTATAGGGAAACAAATTTACATCTAAAAAAAAATTGGCCGTTCGGAAACACTTGTACAAGTGCAAAGACAAAACTGCAAGCGGCAAAACACAGTTACATACAGTAGCCAAAAACAAATTAACAAAAGATGACTACACGGATAGGGAATGTCCCAGTGGCCGGATGTGACGTCACGATTACCCTGACTTGTAGTACAAACAGCTCAATCTGTAGTCCTCCTGCTTCACGTGAAAAGTCAGCAGTGATTTTATTATTGTGGAGCAAATTTCAGCCAATTTACACCATTTTGTTCTTCGTGCGGACGGTCTCTGGAACTTTTACGGGACACGGACCAGGTGGCAGGACCACCGGAACTGCTGCAACGCAGCCACTGCCATGAATTGAGCTCGGCCCTGCTGCTTGGTCCTGACACCTGGTCCGAGTCCCGTAAAAGTTCCAGAGACCACAATAAGGGCAAAACATTGTTCGGTTAGCGTAAACTTAAGAAAAAAAGCTTCAGTGCAATTCTTTCCATCTAAAATCGCCGCTGAGTTTTCACGTGAAGCAGGAGGACTACAGATTGAGCTTTTTGTACAACAAGTCAGGGTAATCGTGACGTCACACGTGTAGCCGTCTTTTGTTCATTTGTTTTTGGCTATGTAACTGTGTTTTGCCGCTTGCAGTTTTGTCTTTGCACTTGTACAAATGTTTCCGAACAGTCCATTTTTTTTTAGATGTAAATTTGTTTCCCTATAATGTATTTTTTTTTCTCTAAAATGAAACTTTCTTTCACCTAAAATCTAACTTATTTAAAATGTGAATTTGTTTCCTAAAATGTAAATTTGTTTGCTGAAATCTAAATTTGTTTTTAAAAAATTAAACTTTTTTTTTCAAAAATACATTTGTTTCATAAAATATAAATTTGTTTCTTCAAATGTTATTTTGTTTTTTATTTGTTAATATGTTTTTTAATTGTAAATGTGTTTTGCACTTGTTTCATAAAATATAATTTTGTTTCTTCAAATGTTATTTTGTTTTTTATTTGTTAATGTGTTTTTGAATTGTAAATGTGTTTTGCACTTCTCAGCCACCGTAGAGTTGTGATCAAACTAGATTTTCTCTCTCTAGAGCGATTGGAATCTTATTAAACCAATTCACAATGCAAATCCATGAGGTAAATAAAACATTATTTGCTCAAATAATGTTTTATTATAAGATTTGCTTAATCAGGAACCATAAACCTTTAGTTAAATGACTCCTTACCCTATTCAAAATCGCTAGCAATGAAGGATTCCATTAAATCACTTTTGGCATAATTTGTTAATTTAAATGCGATTAACACATTAACATGTTTTATCACCATAGTAAAATAAAGCTTGTTTAAGCGTATAAAACAGCTTAAAATCAGTGAACACATGAAATGATCTAAATCATCAAAATACTTCTACTCCAGTGAACATGTTGAGATAGAACATAGACAATGGTCCTCGATGTCCAAAATTATTGCCACGATTTATAGCCCAACAGCGGCAAGTATAATTCAAGCTTCAGAAATTCTCTGAGTTCAGCAGCAGAGCATCCAGGAAGTATAATTACTTTGTGTAAAAAAAAGTTTTCTTGTTCTTGACACCTCAAAAATTAATTTCTCAGTTCCCGCAGAGTGAGTAAAAAGCTTTAGGCTGCTGGAGGACATAGCGACCACTTCTTCTCATTTATTGGCTAAGTTTTACATTTTATCTTCTCTGCTTTGTCTTATCAGAGTAGTTTCATTTGGTCGGGTTCAGGTTCTACTGGAAAATTTTTCCTGCTACATAGAAGTTTTCTTCTCCACTGTTGCTGCATGCATGCGTGTAGTGAGGCACTGCTGTAGAGTCAAGAACATTTCAGCTCTGTTTGCTATATTCCCAGTCAGTGACTGGATGCAATCAGCTCGTTTTTCTTACATAGAAAACGTTGAACCTTTAGTCTGAGTGGATGATCCGATTAAACTGTCTCTGTAAAGATGAAATGTTTTGCGTTTTTGCCGAGAAAGCAAATTAAACTGGTTTAATAAATGTTTGTGAAATTAAGCAAAATTTAAACTTGGCGTTTGACCTGGTTTTTACTGCATTGCTTAAATTAGCAGCTTTAAATTAGAAATAAAGTGATGCTTTACTCCTAAAATATTCTACCCTCCTACTTCTTCAGGGAAATCAGATTTTGTATTGATTAGAAAGCTGCAGTCCACCACCACCTCCCCTCCACACCCTGCTGTGAATATAATAACTGATACCTTACATCTCCTCATAATCACATTAGTGGTGTTATTTATACATTCCCTTCACACATCTAGTCTTTCTCTAAAGAAATTACTACAGCTAAGTTTCAAGCTCCATTATCACCCAATTATGTTTTTCTTTATTCCATTTTTTAGCCTTTTAGATGTTGTCTCATATCCAACCTAAGTTAAAACAAAGGCTTAAACTACACTCACTAAAGATGCTTAGATTTGGTTTATCTAACATCAATACAATGCATGTTTTCTGGCTAATATGGAGGCTTTTGAAGGCTGTAATTTGAGCAGAATTATTCAGTTTTGTCCTTTAAGTGGCATGTCAAATCTCTCAGAGGACCTGAATGTGATAATAGCAGCCTTTGATAACGGTTTGCTTTTTCTCCTCCTTTGGCTCAGTTTGTTTAGACAAACAGCTTGACTGAAACCTGCAAGCAGATGTGACCTTAACCAAGCACTCCACAAATGTCTGTTTTCATTCGGGTTTGAAAGTAAAAGTCGTCTGTTGTGATGGGAAATTAGGAGACAGGAAAATAAAAAGGCTGCCCTGCAGGGAAAAACAACAGGGTGTATTTTACCCAAATTTATCTTCTCAAATGAAAATTTGGGAGATTTATTTAGCTTAAATATGTTTTTTTTTACATTTTGAAAACAAAACAAAGTTGATATTAAATTTTTTTTAAATCATCTTGCTGCTGATACTAACCAATTAGCAGGGGTAATGATGTGTTTACACCGAATACAATCCCAGCAAAGTGAGTGATTTATGTCATCCGTATGTAGAGGTTGTGGTTTGAAAAATGTTAAGGTATGTCTGTTCTAAGCATCACAGGCTCCAAACAAAGGTCATGAGAGTTAAGAATGAGCTACACGGCTTCCTTCATGACATGAAAGGGAGGACTTGTTTTGAGGAGATCCATCTGGCCAGTGAAAGATATATTTGTCAGGCTCGAAACTTTGGACCCAATATTCAAACAGACAGATCAAAATGAGTTCAAACAGCATTTGTTTATGAACTGCATGCGGCTGCTCGTCAGCAGGAGCGGATAAACCGGATCCTCTGTAGAAACAAACGCAGGTCAGTGACTAAGACTAAATGGCTGGTAATGGCTAAGAGCAATAGTCACTGACCTGGTTCAGAGTTCAGTCCGATCCCAGAGGGATGTAAGGAATCCGAGAAGGAGATTGTCCTCCACTTGTGACGGGCGCAGCCCCCGCAGCTCTGGGAGATGAGCGGAGCTGATGCCAACCAACGCCAAGGAGCAGCTGTGTCCAGAAGGGAATGTCCAAGCCAAAGTTGTAACAGAACCAAGTTCATAAACCAGACCATCAGAGAGCCGATGAGATACAGATGAGGGAACCCAAGCTTTGGTCAGAAAAAAAGTCCAGGTTCGGTAAGCCAGTTGAATCCAGGAAACAGTCCAGAACAGCTCAGACTAATGGAGCAGACAGGGGCAAAGCTAAACTTGGGATCCACATGACAGAAACAGGTCACTGTCATAATGGGCTTTAAAGATCTGTCCCACATGCAGAGAACCACTCAGAGACCAAGGGTAAAAGTTAACTGGTTTATTGAGGGTTAGCAAAAACACAGATGGAGAGAGATATTCTGCTGGGTAATACTGTTGGACCTCAGCGGAATGGTGAACCGGAACAGGAAACAATGAAGGGGAGATCATAATGATCACTTCAGGGACCGTGGGAAAAAAGAAGGAGGGTTGTATATAGCTTGAGAGGCACTCATGATTTCGGGGGCTCTTGGTTATTCCTTGGATCCAGTTTGTGGGGTTAAATCCAGAGAAAATGAACTCGTTGGAGGCAGATTAACGTTAGACCCAGAGGAGTAAAGGAGCAACTGCCTCTTGGTTTTCCAGAAGTAGACTTGAACGGATCATGTGGAGGTTTCCCCTTCCTCAGTGTGACTCAGTTAATCCTTCCAGGGGGGTAGAAGATCCAGGCTTATCCACTGATACAGGAAGGCTTCCTAATACTGGCAAACACTCTGGCGTCGAGGTAGTGACAGCCCGCTGCTCAAATACTCCACTGGTAAAGACCCAACGAGCCGCAGGTGTGCAAGGAGGCCCAACGAGAACAGGGCCCCATCTGGTGGTGGATAGAAGAAAAACACAAAAACAAGCCACACAATCCTAACAGTCACAGTCAGGTAATCAGAAGTATAATCAAAATGCTGGAGTTACTCTCACCAAACAGCTAGAATAATCTGGAACTGGTACTGTAGCTTGAAAACTAATAGTATATATAGGAGCTGGAACTAGGTGGATCAGATGAGCAATGATGAGAAAACTGGCAGAGTTAAACAGGTGGGTGGAATGAGCAATCACACCAGCTACCAGTGCCAGGATCATGACAGTATTAACCTAACACCGAATGGCCTTGATAAACGCAAGTTGTTTTTCCTCCAAATGTTCAAGTGTGAGAAAGTTCTTCATCCAGGGGGTGGGTTGGTGATGAGATTTTTATAAGGTATAAATGTATGTACTAAGGTTTCTTCAGGCAGAGCCTTATCTCTCCGTCTGAGGACATTAAATAAATTTGAAAATTTTTTCTTGGAAGAAATGCCTCTGTAACAGCTTTCTGACTCCACACGGTGCAGTGTAGCAATGCAATGGAAAGCAAATTAAGATTATAGTGATCACAGCAAAACGATACCTGGACTTGAACAATCTGAACATTTCTGCCAAACAGTGAATCAGGAAATGGATAAAGTTGTGATGAAGGAGCGCAGCAGAGGCAACGTTTTTTTAGATTAAAAAATAATGTTGATGAAGTAAGGGATGGTCTTCAGAAGTTGGAGGGTAAGGAGTTAATTTTTAATCCATTGTTGCTCTAAGCTAAGAGCACATTTAGAAAATAAAGTTTCAAATGAAAAAAATGGATGAAACTCTGGAAAACTTCAATAAAAGGTTTTGACAGTAACCTTGGTGTTTATTTTTTCTCTTTTCAGATGGCTGGTAAAGATGACCAATCATCCAGGTCATAGTAATTCCAAAGAAGTTTAAAAAGTAAAAAAAAAAAAGAAACCACTGGATTTTGTTTTTTAAGTTTGAAGATGTTTTGCTTCTGATCCAGGAAGCTTTTTCAATTCAAATTGTCAGGATTCGCGTTGAGTTACAAGCTTTATAGAGTAGACCAACATAGCCTTGTTATGGCTTAGAAAACATGCAAATTGAACAGAGAGAAAAGGTCCTCCCTTAAGTAATGGGGAGTCGTTAGGGTCATTATTGGCCTGGCTGACCAGGTGAGATGTTTTGGTCACCTGCGTAGAGTTGGAGGTTGAGATGATAGTGGGAAGGAATCAACTCTGTCAACCACCTGTCTTCTATGTCCAAAATGTTAATATACTGATCCTCAAATTAATGTCTTTTGTCCTTAAGGTCTAGATGTCACCTGAGTCTTGTCCGGAGGAGTTAGCTTTCCTGTGTTGGGCCATGCGTCTGTAGAGAGGTTGCTTAGTGTCTCCAGGACAAAGATAAGTGTCATGATCTGCTCTGATACCAAGCCTTAATTGCTCATTTCACTCACTCGCCTAGTCTGCCCATTACCTAATCATCTTTGACATCATCAGTGTAGGTTCTGCTTTATATTCAGTCCAGTCAGCTATCAGGGCCAGATCATTGATTGTGTTCTGTTTGTTCCCTGTTTGATTTCTGTTAGTCTCCTGTCTGTGGGTTTCCTTAGTTTTATTGATTTCTAAGGTTCTTGTTCCAGTGAGGAGTTTATTCTCTAGCCAGTGTCCTCAGGCGAGTATTCTGTAACCAGAGGTGAGAGCATTTCAGCGTTCTCTTATGATTCCGTTCCCTCTCACCCACTGGCCCTGTCTGTCCCTGCCTGATCTGTTCGCCTGAACCACGGTTGGGCTCCTCCTGGATTCTGCCTCCCAAGTTGTGTTTTTGTCTGAGCTGGATGCTTGACACACGGGACCCTGAACTCTTCCTCCAAGGAGCGTTTCAGCCTGAGCTGGATGACTCCAAGCACGGGACTCCTAACCTGCCTTGTGCTCTGATGGATTCCTGGAACCCGGATCTGTCTGTTCCTGAGTGGATTGTACTGTTAAACCAAGTAAGTGAGTCACTCTAATTATCATCTTCTGTTCAGATGATCACTTGGTCACTTACCTTGGTTTCTCTCTACAGAATCAGCTCTGCACCTGTAGTCGCTGTGGTTGACGTTCCCAAGCAGTGGGCTTCTGTTGTCTCTGTTTTTGTTTTAATACATTTTTTTTTACTTTTTTAATCTACTGGCTGTCTCACCTTGAATACTGGGACCATCTGTCCCGTTTTCTGACAAAAAGAGCATTTCTCACTGCAATGAACTGCATACACCACTCAGCTCATCTTAGGTGTGGGGGTTTTGTCTTAAGGATGCACCAGCCTCTGTCTAAGGGTCTTATTTTCTTTTCAGATTGCATTTTATGAATTGTGTTCTTTTCAAAATGCATTTTACAGATCAAATACTCCTCACTTGTAGAGACCTAATTTCTATAGGTCTGCTGCAGGCCCAGAGTGGCTAATCAGAGGATCTGGACAGTTCCCGGTGGGACTTCTTATTTTTAATGCCAGTGTTCAGCCATGAGAGGATGACTTGCACTTCTACCTCTATCCAGTGGCGGCTGGTGGAGCTTTCTCCAGAAGGGATATAACTTCAAAATAGACGTATACCAAAGACCAGTCAGATGTATACTAAGGTATCACACCAGTATATTTACATGAATGCCAACAACAAAAAAACAACATTTGAAAAGTTTCTGAAAAGTGCTTTAAATCAGACCTGTCTACATCCATGCTGGGTCAGATCCTGACATTTGCCAAAGGAAGCAGGAAAGCAGAATAAAGCGTTAGCAAAGCCTTGTTCCTAAATGATTACATAAACCTGTCAATCAGCTGCACTTTATTGCAGACAACTGTGACGTCAGGGAGGTGGTGTGCAAATAAAGTTGCTTTCAGCTGTGGGTGCAGGGCAGCTCCTCCACAAAATGCTTCTACCTTTTGCATTGAAGAGGAGCTACTATGCATGTATAACTATGTATAACAAAGATTTTGTGCCCCAGGTCGGAAATGCCTCACCAACCCAACTATGAACAAAACAGCTTTACTCGTCAATAAAGATTAAAAATATATCTTGCACATCTAAAAAACATATTTATATATTTTCAAATAGTTAAATTTTATAATTTAATTTTAATTTGTTTTCAATGTCATTAGGTTTATTGGGCTGCACCCTAGCACCCTCTATTGGCCAGCCACCACTAACTCAATCCCTGGCTGGTCTGACTCCAACTACATTGGAAGCTTTTTTTTACCCTGACATAAGACACTGGTACACTCAGTTGGTTAGTGATGTCTTTCATGTAATATATTTCAAATAAGATGATGCAACAGCACATAAATGAGAATATTTGTCTTGTAGCCCCTCAGAGTCAGAGGGACTATAGAGCAGCACCAAGAAGCCATGAGTCGGCAGATAAGATTATTAAAGAAAGCCCGTCACTCCTTGACGAGTTAGCCAGCATATGCCCAACATACATATAAATGCTGGAATATGTTGCATAAGTTATGGGTATGCTTTGTATAAGTTATGAGCATGCTGAAGCACACTGGCGCAAGTCGACATATATGTCACCGTATGCCATACATAAGTTACAGGTTATCTGACCACTGACATTCCTTAATTGTAAGTTACTCATAAGTCGTAGCGTCTATCACAACTTAAGCGTAACTTATCAAAAAATTATCTCAAACACATATCAGTGTACTTGACGTGTTCCAGACGATCGCTGAACGTGTTTCTAACTTACTGCTACTGTTTAAAGCTATATCGGCAGCGTTTTGGTATAAAAAGGGGTTCACAGAAGGAAACAGTTCTCCTCCAGACTTCATTCCCATCATAGGGTGAGCGCAGACTCGGGCTAGTAATCTATGATACTGGGATTTGCCAAGTGGGCCGGTCCTAATTTCAGTGGGCCGTCCCTCCCTGAATCGTGCGTTGGACAGATGATCACTACTTTTTGCTCTCCGTTGGTCACGTAACTCCTCTGCCTTTTTCTTTCTTCTCATACACTTCGTAGGCACTTTTTCTCTTACTGCCTTCTGCCATTTTTAAAGAACCGTAGGGAGAAAGGTGAGCTTCAATGACTGTCTGAAACAGTAGCTCACCACAGATATTCAATTCAATTCAGTGTATTTATATAGCAACAGATCACAACTCGTCATCTCAATGCACTTTACAGTTAACCAGCATAGCAGATATATGACTGACAGTGCGCATGTGCAGAGATAGATAGCTAACAGGGGACAAGCACATTGGATGGCCTTACGTTAAAATATCGTGTGAATTATTTACTTATTTAGATGATCCACCCTGAAATAAGAGATTATCTGGGGCTGAAAACAAGTCTAAGTCCAGCCCTGGTCTGCTAGACATTAGCAACAACACTTTACTGGCTGAGGTGCGCATCAAGAGGGAGCCTTTGAAGAGAAGAGATGTGAAATAAAAGTGGGGCATATTCTGGTATCAATGAAATACAAAGTGAACATTGAAGTGGCTCAGGTTATCCTGAGCTATCTCTATAGTTATGCTGCTACAGGCTTAGACTGCTAGAGGAAATAGGGACTCCATCTTCATTATTCTGCTTCATTCTATCTCTATTCTCCCACTGCAGAATCTGTTAGTTCAATCTCTAACGTTCTGCTCTCTGCTTTTTCTCATAGTAGCTTCATCTGGTCTGTTACTGTTTGGCTGTGACTCCATCCTGGAGAGAAATATCAGCTGTGCTGCTGCCATCAACACCTTTGTTTCTAGATGTTGGAGTTTGGCCTGTTTTTCAGTGTAGTCCTGTTTTTCTGACTGTGATTGTCTGGATGTGCTCTCTTCATCCTCTGACATGGGAGCTGGCTCAGAGCTCATCTGCCAGCTGTGTGGTTCCTGGACGGGGCCACCTCTTACAGTTGCCTTTTTTATCTTTGCTTCTGTTTTCTTGAACCCCAGTCGGCCTCAGTAGATGGCCGCTCACACTGAGCCTGGTTCTGCTGGAGGTTTCTTCCTGTTAAAAGGGAGTTTTTTCTCTCCAGTGTCACTACAAGCATTCTTAATGTGAGGAATTGCCTTCTAGTCAATGAGTCGATGCAATCAACTGTTTTTCCTTAGATAGAAAACTTTGAATCAATCTTACTGGATGATCTGGTGAACTGTAAAGTGCCTTGAGATGACATGTGTTGTGAATTGGGGCTATAGTAATACACTGAATTGAATTAGTATCGCAAATATCAATGACACTTTTATCTATTTAAGCTTGGGTATGATGTCTATGATGAAACTGTTTACCTTTTGCTGGCCTCATCCAGAAAGACAGCCAAGAAGACGAGCTCAGAGCCAATTCCTTTCTCAAAGAATGAAAGAGAACACATGCAGTTAGTCATAGTCAGAGAATTGGGACTACACTGAAAAACAGGACCAAACCAGTTTTAATATGTGGCAGAAAGAATAGAGCTAAAATGCTAAACAGTGACAATGATTTGATGCAAAACATTAACAGTTAAACTGCTGAGTTATCAGTAGTTTCAGGTTGTGGTCCAACTTCTCTTTTTGTTTTAAGACCTACTTTTATCATCTTTTTATTTTTATTCTGCTTTTTTTCTTCTATTTTATTGTATAATCCATTTAATTTATTCTCTATGAACAAGGTAGAAACCTCCAGCAGAACCAGGCTCAGTGGGAGCGGCCGACTGGAGGTTTGAGAAGCCAGAGCAGAGACGCAGAAGGAACATAAATGTAGTAATCAGGAGTACCTTCTATGTGAGTGAAAAGCAAAGGGCTATTTATTTAGTAGCTGCTGAAGGGGCTTCATTTAGGAAAGAAACACAGCTAAGCAGATGAGCTCTGAGCTACTATAGTTATAAAACAATAACAGATATACTTAAAAAAAATGTTATTCAGTTCTTAAAATTCTTTATTTTATTTAGAAAAATAATAATTCTAAGGGTTCCACAAGTCCAAGATAGCATTTCTTACTGAGAGTTTAGCAGGTGAAGTAACTGATGAAGATTTTGACTTAGGACAGGACAAGCAGAGTAATCTGTCCATCTTTGACGTATGTCTATGTTTGTGTGTGTCCGCAGCGCCAACCTTGGAGTGAGGAATGACTCCATAATCGCTGCTTTGCTCTCCACCCATCTAGCCTTCAAGCATTAGTTATTAGGCGTTTGCACACTTGAGAGCAATATTTCAGAAATTCACATTTGTAATTACACACACTCGCACATTTCTAGCACCCTTCCCTCAACAGTGATTCACTATACGTAGAGGCCGACCACACACACACACACACACACAATCCGCTGCATGTAATTACAATTCATACTGACTTATACCCACTCAGTCACCATTCCAAACTAATAATATACTTTTATGGTTCTAATCTCATCTGTTTCTCATTAACCATGCCCACTTGACCCTCTTGTGTTCAGAATGTGTTTGGGGGAAAACTGGCCCTGGTGCTGCATGATTCCTTTAGGAAATCCAACAACAAATGATTCATGCAATTTGTATAAATGTCATCCCTAAGTGAGGTGTAAAAGAAACAGAAATATAACCCTTTTCAACAACATTTTCATATTAACAGACGATACAAGCATAATTAAATCATTGTTAAAATAAGGGATGTAAAGAAAATTGACACAAGATTGTTTATTAATTGTTCATTTTGTTGCATTCAATGAACTAATAACATCTGCTTAAAAGGACCTGAAACTAAATATTAAAGCAGCTAAAAAAAAGATTTAACGACAAAAAGTCCCCTTTTACTAGTCTAAATATAGCCATATTTACTAAGTAATGCGTTCTACAGAGGCTGACAGAGCATCAACCAGTGATGATTTGCTAGTTCTCTCAAGAGAATCTAGCTCAAGACCTTCACTGTCAGATCCGGATGTTTATTCAAAGCCTTTCAAAGTAAAAGTGAAGTAAAATAAAATCTTGTACACAGGAAATATTGTACATTGCTGTGTTTATTTCCTGGGTCTTCATAATAGAAATTTGTTTTTTCTATTCATGTGTTTAACAATTTGTACATATGATGTCTTTCCAGTTCAACTGGATAAGGTTCAAAAACAAGAAAAATGTGTGATGTGTGTTTGAAAGTATTATTATTGTTCTTCTGTGTTGTTTGTGCTCTTCTTACCTTTGCTGTTGGACCACATAAATTTGCCTTTGGAAGTTGTGTGATTTCAAATTAACTAAGCTTTGTGTTCTTACATTGAATTACTGAGTACCTAGATACATGACCAAAATAGCCAAAAACGTAGGGTTTTTTTCCTACGATACCAGAAGATTACAGTAGAATCAAAATAAACTTCATGGCGTGCAGCTTTTAACCTCTTAACATCCACTTCAGTTTGGGTAAACCTCACCTACTTTGGATACCCAAATGGAAAAGTAAATAGCTTAGGAACTGTAAGCCCAAATTACATGTGCAATACATTATTTGAAAGCTAACACCCTCTTATTTCCTGATATATAAATTAAAATTGGGTGACTAGAACACAGACCAACCTGCATCAGTTTAAACATGACGCAAAGTTGTTTTTTTTATTTGGAAATGATAGGTTTTTTTGAACAGCAGTACTAAAGACATTCTTGAGAAAAGGCAGGTTTAGGATTGGCATTGTTCAGGTCTTCCTGACTGTGCAGGTCTGCAGCCAGACCCCTCTCAATTCTCTGAAAAGATGCAAAGGTGTTTTCAGAAGACAAGCAATCTTTCATAAGGTGGCAGTGTTGACAGACCAGGGAAAATACTATGAGAGCTAACTGAATGGTAAGCTAATCAGTGATGAGTACCCAATATGGTGCTTCTGTTGGTACCAACCGAATTCCATCAGTAATGCCAAGAACCTATCATTGTTTAATCAAACATTTCTGTTTTTTAAAGAAATGCAACATTTGGACAGAGAGGCTCTGTAAGAGTGACAGATTTTCCCTAGTAGAGCATGATTGCAGAATTTCAAGTACACCAGAGCATAATTACGTCAGCCATTGAGAGGAGGGCTCCACCTTAAAAACATTCTATTCAAATCAATTAAGAAATACTTTCTTAATCGATCCATCCGGCCTCTGGAAGCATGGGACAATGGTCTCCGACAAGTCCGTTAATCTGCTCCACTGATAAGCATCTCCTTCTCGTCATCCAAAGCGAGGATAGCATTCCGAAGTTGGTGCCGCCTTCTGAGATGTTTGAGTCAGTTTATCACCTGTAACCTCGCACTTGCAGCTCCTCAAGAGAAAAGAATCGTAACACTCCAAGGAGCAAAGTCTCCTTTACTCTCTTAATCTTGCTAGCAAACAAAATCAGCTAATATCAATTGACGGTATTTGTTTGGAGAAAGAGCGGGATAAAGACCTCTTATGATGAGTAAGACACATTGGACCTAGTGTTCGCCTGGACGTGGGTCACTCGGGCCGCACTCTGGAACCAGGCCTGAAGGTGGGGCACACTGGCGAGGGCCTGGTGGCCAGGCACAGCCCAAAAAGGAAACATGGGTCCCCGTTCAAATGGGCTCACCACCTGTAAGAGGGGTCAAAGGGGTTGGGTGCAATGTTTGATGGGTTGCAGTCGAGGGTGGGACCTTGGTGTTCTGATCCTTGGCTGAAGCTGGCTCTTGGGACGTGGAATATCACATCTTCTGTTGGGAAGGACTTGAGCTAGTGCAAGAGGTTGAAAGATTCTGACTAGAGATAGTTGGATTTACCTCAACACATGGCTCTGGCTCTGGAACCAGTCTCCTTGAGAGGGGCTGGACATTCTTCAACTCTGGAGTTGCCCCTGGTGAGAGGCGCTGAGCAGGAGTAGGCATACTTGTTGCCCCACAAATTGGTGCATGTACGTTGGGGTTCACCTCGGTGAATGAGAGGGTGGCCTCCCTCTGCATACGCTTGGAGGAACAGGTTCTGACTGTTATTTGTCCTTTTGCGCCAAAAGTACATGGAAGTCACAGCGGATGCCGCTCAGAGTGTCCCAGACGCTGCAGCCCCGAAGAACAGACAGAAGTACCAAGACAGGTAAGGCAAACAGATCAGAAAAGGAAGGCTCAGAGGTCCACGGTAAAGAGAACAAGAATAATCTGGCCCTGATGACTAGATGCAAGCACCTTTAATAGAGGCAGGAGCAGGTGGATCAGATGAGCAGTGATTAGAAACCAGACAGAGTTGGAAAGGGAATGGAATGAACAATTAAGCCAGCACAAAGATAATGACGATAAAAGCATTTTTTTTTTTTTAGAAAACACCTTTAGGTAAATAATGTTTAGGAAGCATTCTCAAAGACATTTAGTTTCTTAACAGTTTATCTTAACATACTAAAGTGTGGGATTTAAAGTTTCTTATTATGTTCATTAACAAATGCAAAAAAGGAGAAGAAAGAAGAATTAGATTTATATTCACTAAAAATGAACTATCTGGAAGTATGGATGTAAGCAACAGAGCAATCCAGATGACAACAGTAACCGTTGTCATTTTAAATGGACCATTGATTTAAAGAGCTTAACGAACTATCTAACGTTGTCAACATCAATTTGAGATAATTACTTCTTTGGTGTGCTCAAAAATGAGTGATTTAATGGCAGATTTTAATGAGACAGAGATTAGCATAGCAGCTGTAATAAAGAACATTTCATCAGAAGATACTGCTTTAAACTTTGTGCAAAGACATGCTTTTCCAGTTCCTTGCTCTTTATGTTTAGTGACTTGTTTCTCTGTATTCTTCTCTATTTTTAATCTTTTTTTTCTTTTTTTGAGGCATTATTTTGCCAACCCAACATTTTCCTTTCCCTTGGCTCATTTCTTTTTTGTCTTCCACCACTCCGGTCTGTCTCTCTCTCTGTCACTTCGTCTTTCTCTCTCAGGATGTCTTGCAGGCTTGTCATAAATCTGTCTATCGGTCTGTCAGCCAGTCACACTTCTGTGTGACAATGAATCATCCAGTCATACTGTTCATTGACAGCTTCCATGCCTGAGCTGAATCTTAGTAAAAACTGTCTACAGATTGTGACTTTTTGTCAGGGACACTAAGAGCAACAAACAGAAGGATTGTGGGAGAATTAAGGTGAAAATGTGTTTGTTCACACTAGAGGACATGAGCGCTGGCTCTGTTCTTATGAGGACAAAGGTTGTATACGTGTCTCTACAGAGAGGGATGAACATACAGGAAATGTTTGCACACACATCCAAAGAAGTCATATGTTAGAAAGTAGGTCACAGCGTGAGTTTTAAATCAGGTATTTTCTCCCATGACAGCAGATGGCATGTTTTAATGAGCCCTGCTCCAGAGAGAGTCCAAATCTGGATCCTGGACTGGAAACCTTAAAGCCATTCTCACCAAATTCCTTTTTATTAGTGTCTGTGTCTCCTTATAAGGAGACAACCTGTGTGTTATTCTTTTGTGCTGCCAAGCACTAATTACAGTTTTACCCTGCCGTCATTTCTCGCCCTTTACCAGGAGCTAGGAGCTCGACAGGTAAAAAGTGAGGGTAGTGCCTATTTACCTCTGGGCTCTTTGTTTGATTCTGTTTGCCTTTTGGTTTTACTTTAATCTTAAGCAGTAATGTTGCTTTAAAAGTATGGAGTGATTTTTGCACAGTCAAAGAACAAGTTTTGTGAATGGAAATTATAAAAAAAATGCAGTCTAGAAATGACAAATAGAAAGACATTTTAATTAAATAAAGGCTTTGAGTTTATCTTTGCTGTTTTTCTCAGATAGTCTTTTAATTTTTTTCCAATTTATTTTGCATATTTTACAAATTTTTTTCAAATATTTTTAATATACATATTTTATTTTATTTCTCTTTTTCAGATTGAGTTTTACGAATAACCTCCTTTTATGTTTGCATTTGATCACTAAAAATGTTGCTGCCAATGTCCATGCAGACCAATCGAAATACTTCCTGCTCCTTACCCAAAATGAAATCCCGCCCAAAAACGAGGAGAATGAGATCTAGAAAATACAATTTGTAAAAAATGCAAAAACAGAAATTTAAAATAGGAAATTTGTAAAAAACTAAATGACTTTGAATGAAACACTTCATTAGAATCGGATACTTTATTGCTACTTAAAAAATGATGGAACAAAACTAAACCCATATAAATTTCTTATATCGAATGACCGAAAAAGTCAAATCACTGAAAACACTTGCTTAAAAGAGCCACCTTGTCAGAAAACTACGAAAGTAAAAAGTGATGCATTTAATTAAATAACTATATACCTCAGTCTGAACTTCTGATCATTTAAAAATTTTATACCTCGTTTTATTGCATATTCCAGTGTTAAACATGTGTTTCACAGTCTGTCATTTGTTCTGCTCTGTCTTTCATCCTTGATACCACGGGATACTAAGTATTAACAATATTATTTTGGGTGTCCTTGTGTGCATGGTCAGGTTTAATGTTCTTTATAAGCTAAGATAATTAGCTCACTCAGCCAATCCAAGGTAAAACTGGCTTTGATTTTAAGATCTTCCATATTTGAATAAATCCTTGAGAGTTAAAGATGCAAATCTTTATACATCACTGATCATTGTAATAAGTGGTTGCTCCTTTTTTGAGCAGATTTAATGATAAAAAAAAAACATTACTGTGATAATAAGAGAGCAAGGCAATTTTATTTATAAAACACATTTAGTAGGAAGAGAATTCAAAGTACTTTCTTATCTGTAATTTTAATCTTTATTTATATATATAGAGAGATATATATCTATATAGATATATAGATATATATCTATATATATATAGATAGATAGATAGATAGATAGATAGATAGATAGATAGATAGATAGATAGATAGATAGATAGATAGATAGATAGATAGATAGATAGATAGATAGATAGATAGATAGATAGATAGATAGATAGATAGATAGATAGATAGATAGATAGATAGATAGATAGATAGATAGATAGAAACTTCATTAAGTTTACTTTTTTCCTCATGTACAGGACTTTGAATTGTCTTCCCTCTGGAATGTGTTATAAAATAAGCACCACTTGGGTTACCATACAGTATGTAACATGAAAAACATTTAAAAGTAAATACTTTTAAAGTTGTATTCTTTTTAAAGGTGCTACATTGTCTAAGGCAGTACACAGAGAAGTAGCAACCTCTTCAACAAGATTAACAATTTTGTGAAGGGAAATAAATTAAAGGGTTTCCCTCTGTAGTATTGTTCAGTGATGCAGAGTGGTGGAAGTTTCTTTAAAATTTATAACTGCATTAACTGATGATGATTTTGGGTAGGAGAACTCTTTTATTGGAATGCCAATAGCATCTAAGATAGCATTAAAGCCTGCATTTAAGCTATCACATCAGCATAGATGTTAAAATCCCCCACTATAATGAGCCTGTCAGTGTTCCTGTCAACTGAGTTGTAAAATCATCTCCCTATAAATATTAATTCTCTGTGACAAAATAATATTAATATTAATAATAAGATCTTTGTCAAATATATATGCAACATTTGTTTTTAAAACTTAATATGTTAAACGGACCTATGCAAAGATATATATATATTTTTTATGCACAACACTACCACAAAAATCTGATTAAATAAAAGAAATCAAACGACGTCATAGGCTGTAAGGAGAGGGGAGACAGCAGAGACTGAGTTTGCTGAAGAATACCTGCTACCGATCAGGTTAGTTCTGGGGAGAATGTTACTACGGTGACTGAAAAAGAGGTTGAGGAAACTCTCTTTGTGAAATGGAAAAGTCAGCTCCCTTTTTTCAGGTTTAGAAAACTTAGAGTTCTCGGTGAAACAGACCCCTGTCCAACAAATATGGTTCATGTCCGACTTCTGAAAGAACTAGATTTTTGTTTTTATGTTTACATTTCATTTTACTCGATGGTTAATAGTGTATAATCTAATCAACACCTCAACTAATTTAGAGATATACAAAGTGCAATCATAATTCATCAGACTGCTCTGAGCATGTCCGATGATGACGTCAAACAGTCAATAGGCTATGTGTGATAGGACTGCTGCCGAGGCCAACTGGGGTTCAAAGTAGACAAAATCTGAATCAATGCAATTATGGAGAATCTAAATAAAACTGGAATCAAATATTTTTAAAATACTTTACCTTCATGTGTTAAAGAACAAAATGAAAGTCAACAGCAGCATAAATAATAAAAAAAGAAAATCTGAAAAGTATATTTTTAGATATGGATTACAGATCACTTTGAAAATGTCATATGTATAAATGAAAATATTTCCCTGTTATTAATGTATTTGATTAGTGCCTTGTTTGACATGTTTCGATTTGATTAAAAAATATCAAGTTCAAAACCTTTGTTCAGCAGTTTTACATCAACCTTCTTTTTTTAAATCTGTTTTACTATCTCCAGTCTGTTCCTGCAAGGTGCTGTGGTGGACACACCTAAAGGAAGTTGTGACCAAAAAAAAGGATATTAAAAAACAGCTCAGCCTCCTAATGATACCCATTGGACTGGTCCTCTTCATAACATCATCTAGCAGAGCTAAATGACAGATCACTGACAAACACCAATGAATTTGTTTGCACCATAGGAGTGCTAAAAGCACTAATGACACCTGAACAGAGAGCAGGTTGTCTGCAGTTGAAAGAGATTCAAAGTAAGGCTGTACCTGAAGCTTGCCATGATCTTGGTGCTGATGACTGTGTCATGATTTTATCAGACCAAACAGAGAGACATGGATGAAAAGTTTGACGGATTTTATTGAAGATGTTAAGCTTGGTGCAGAGTTTCTCTGAACCCTGCTCAGCCGGAACTGGAAGGCGAGGGGAAGACAGACTGTTAGTTCAGGCTCAGTGGGAAATATGATTCGTTGATCTTGAAGGAGAGTATCTGATTGTTGACTCACGTTTCCAGAGAAGTGAAGGATCCTTGACTCCAATCTGTGTGTTGGCTTTCCAGTGTATGTCTGATTCGACGGAGGGCGGAATATGGTTTACCCAGAACTAGGACGGTGTAGGTGGACGGAGACGCTGATTGCCATTCAGATTTCCTGCTGTACTTGAACGGGTCGTGGTGAAGATGATTCCCTTGCTCAGAGAGTAATTTCAACGTCCTCAAAAGGAGACTGAATCCAAACCCCCTGTTTGAATCCCTGGCTCAATTCAAGACTCAGTTGATCCCTTCTGGGAGAGGAGGTCCGAAAAGGTCCAGTTTGCAGGATGACTTCCTACCGAGAGGGAAAGACAAAAAACAAAGTTAAAGGTCAGGGAAACAAGAACTCAGTCTTACTCATAGAAAACTCAGCTTGGCTAGAGTACCAAAAACTGTCAAGCAATCTGGCGTTGAGGTAGTGGCAATCAGCAGCTTAAGAGCACTTCATTAATGACGTAACCGTCAGCAGGTGTGTGAGGAGGCGAACCGCACCAGGCGCCTCCTGTTGGTGAAAGGGAGACAAACACAAAAACCAGCACACAGACAGGAGCCCTGACAGACTGGTTTGTTTACTCATTTCATTCCCCTGCCAAGCTATGTTAGTAAGGTTAAATATTAAAGTGTGCCGGTTTTTCTTGCTGAATAATGGTTATTAGTGAGAAGCTAGTGTTCCATTCTTTATGCTGAGATGTAGGGAAAGGAAGGAGGTTTGAAAAGGAGTTTCCTCCCTAGGTTAGATAGGGGGGAAACATAGATAAACAGGTCCTTATTGTGTTTAAGATCCTCATGTCCTGTCTCTGGTGTGAACGGAAAACAGTTGTCTGAAATGTTTATCTGAACATGTATTTATGTCTTTTGATGAAGTGTTTCTCTTGGAAAGACTCAATGTTCGTGTGTAAGGAGTCTTTATAATGCAAAGGGGGGGCAGGACCTTGTCAGAATTACACAGAGAGCTGTCTTTAGCTGTTCTGTGTCGTTCTCCTCTGCAGAGCGGAATAAAACTTTTTCTTCCTTGCAAATCATCTCCCGTTGCTTATTTTTACTCCACATTCCTCATTACCACTCATCATATTCACCTGTTCCAGCTTCTATTTCAACCGCTTGCTCCAGTCATCAGTGCCAGAATATTCTTGCGTCTTTGGTGTGAGAAATATTCTACCGTTACTTGCTGTGTTCTGATTCCCTGATCCTGACCCATTTCTGTCTTCACACCTCCCAGCCTGCCTGTCCCTGTTCTGATCTGTTTCCCTGACCTGTCTTCGGATTCTTTCTGGATTCTGCTAGTTGACTGTACGTTGACCTGCCTCCTGACTCCGCCCTTTGGATTATCCTGCCTTTTTCCATCTCCTAGGATCTGTTCTCTTTTCAGTTCTGTAATCTTCTAGGTTTTGGCATCTGGAACTCTATGTGCGGCGACCGCTGCTTCTTGTCAGCCAACCAGCTGGTATCAACCTCGTTCTCTGGGTACAGACTGTACTCTAACCCATGTAAGTCAGTTAAACATCAGATCATCATCCGTCAGGTTTTTCGTGTTCACTAACCCGTGTTTCCTCTCTACAGAGTTTCCTGTCTTAAGACGCCCTAACCGCTACCACTGCAGATATTGAAGTTTTATAAACGCTTTGTGGGCCATCCTACTTAATGTCTTGCCTGAGTACTGGGTCCCCGCCCCCATCTGAGACACTTCCAAATGACATGGATATTTCATTTCTTTCAGTGTACAATCCCCTGTAGACAATAGTATTCTAGAGTCAAAAATTAAAACATCCATCAGGCACTAAATCTTGGATCAAACTTTGATCTGTGAAGGAAGCCATCTATGTTAAGAAAGAAAAAACAAACTTAAACAGAGGGGGGGGGACTCAGATTCGAGCTTTCAAAAACCTACAATGCTGCAATTGAGTTGATCCCTTCCCGCTATCATCGCAACACCAACACCCATCCAGGGGAACAGAAGACCTTGAATATTTAGCCAGACCGACCCTTTAAAGACCCCACTTTCAGAGACATAGACAGGTATAGGGCATTGCAGGCTAATAAAATAAGGCAGTCGACCCCATTCCAGAGGGATGGATCCGTTCATCAGTTTGAATTTGGATGTTTTCTTAACAAAAGCAAGGTTCTGTTGGGCTACTGTATAAAGCCTCGAACTCAACGCTATTTCTGACATTTTGAATTGAAAAGCTTCCTGAATGGGAAGTGAAATGTCTTGGAAACAAAGTCCAGTGGATTGTTGTGTTTTTTTTTACTTTTTTTTGTAATTGATCCATGAACAGCGACACAGTGGAAAAGTCAAAATGCCATGAAGCTGTCATGCTAAAAATGTTGGGATTAACCTCTTTTTTCTATTTGACCCTCCTTAAGCGGAAATAGTGATGTTTTTCTGTGGATTCATCTCTCAATCATAATCCAACTTATTTTAACTCTGGGTGACCACTTTTACAGCAGTCTGGTTTCCCTTTGCTAAAGCAGCTCCCACTGACGGTTGCTGAACAAAAGGGAGTATCTCCCAGAGAAAGGGTTTTATCCACAACGGGAGATGAAAAACGAATGAGTAAAGAGAACAACCAAGGACATGGAGCAGAAAGAGAGAACAATAGGATCCCAAAATAACAACAGTTATGACAAAGAAATATTGTGAATAGATCTAAGCAGAAAAAAAAGTAGAAAGAAGAGCAGAAAAACTGTGTTTGATGACTTATAAAGGGAAATCTGTGAGAAACACATATCTATGGGAAATTATGAAAAGGACTGTCTAAAATGGAAGAAAAAAAGTGTGAAAAGCAGAAAAAATGAGTCTAGAATGAAAAAGGTTAAAAGAACAGACTGCAAAAATAGATGGATTTTTTTTTCCTTCTCTGTTCCCGACATGCAGGATGCATGGTGAGCCGTCCTCTGTTAGCAACATTATGAAGCTGATGACTTTCTGCAATCTGTCTCAACACTCACTGTCTACCTCCTGCACCATGAGACAGAGCGGGATATGAAATGAGAAGGAAACGGGGAAAAGAGACGTGGAAGAATTAAGCTCAGGGGAAAATACAACATCTTTTAGGATCTGCAAAAACTTGTTCATCTTCTCTGAATTCCACAGCTCTTCATAGCATTTTTTCTTCCTTTAGCTACCTATCCTTCCTCCCTGGTTTTCTTCTTTCCTTGACTCTTTCTTTCCTTCCTTCTGTTGGACTTAACCCAGATGGCGTTTTTAGACGGATTAGAACTGGTCTGCATTGGTTCCCTGTACAGTTTTAGCAGCAGCAGACAAGGAGTTAATCATCAATTAGGTGTCAAAGCCAGGCAGATGACGATAAGCTGGCTCTGCATAACAACACTGCCCCCTATTGGTAACAGTATATTTAGAATTCAATAAATAAAAATATTTAAACAAATATTAGACCTCCATCTTTCGATAAGGCAAAGATACGGAGACTTTGCTCACAATGTTTGCTCTAATGGTTAATCTTCTAGTGGCACAAGAGTGAGACTGAATCTGTAGCTTTGTGCATTAAAAATCTCTTTTAAAATAATGTCAGCTGTGTTTGAAATTAGTTTGTCTGCCTGATGCTGTAACTATCAGGTGTCAAATGTTGTGAAATTAGTCATTGTGCTTTAATGTTTCCCCTGTTATTTACATGATACACATATTTTTCTTTTAGTTTTATTGCCTTTTAAAATAATGGGACAACACGAACTAAGACATTATTGTGAATAGAAATACCTTTTTTTGTCTTACAAATATCTAAATAAATTTTGGGTCCCTTATAGTTACAGAGTGTTTTAGTGAAGGATGCAGTTGAAATCAGCTTTTATTTAAAATCAAAATGTAAGATAGAGATAATAATGTTGACTAAAAAGCTGGTTTGCTTGTGTCACAGTTAGCTTGTCACAGGTATTATGCAGATTCTTTTGATTTATGCCTGATTTATGCCCAATTTGAAGCGTGTTTTGGGTTTGGGTGCAAACCAACAGACTGTCACACAGAGCTAGAAACTAGCATCCTGCACGGTGTCTGGGATAGTCCGATGTGTGCCAGGCGTTCTGGATGGCACTACAGCTAGAGTTTCTGCCATTAGGAACCAAAAAGGAAATATGCATAGTGTAGAGCGGATGTAGATTTGACCAATCAGAGGCCTCCTGTCTGCAGTCACCTGCAATTTTGGGGAGGTGTACCAGAGTGTCTGCAGAAGTAGTGGGAGGGGCATATCTGGGTTAACTGCGACTCATGCAGACGACCTGGTTTCTGAGCATAAATCAGGCTTAAGGATGAAGCTGGAATGCTCTCAAGAAGTTTAATTTAGTCCTAGAAGGACCGTTCATCTTCCTACCTCCAGCATAGACACCCGCCAGCACTTTGCCACTCTGTCCACTGGCAGGCTTCTCTGATCCACAGCAGTTCTCCTTCCACATCAAGCAGTTAGCTTCTAGAGGCTAACATCTCCATGGCCAGCCGCCGCCCCTCTCCACCACCTTCAGTGCTCCGTTTTCCTGGCGGACCTATCCAATTTCCGGCCTTCGTGCTTTGATACTCCACTCTTATCAGAATCAGAATCAAGTTTATTGCCAAGTAGGTTTGCACTTACAAGGAATTTTACTTGGTGGTGTTGGTGCAGACAAAAAAAATAAAACAAAAACAAAATAACAAAATAAGATTAGCTTTTAGTCTTACCCCTCGAACACCAGGCTTCATTTAGACATTAGGTTTTTAGGCTAAAAGTCTAAAAAACTGAGTTTTCAACATCCTTTTTTAGCGATTTGAAAATTACAACTCTTTAATTTTCACTTTTGAACCAAATTTATTCTTTGTTTGGACATAAATCATGTCATCTTTTTAATGTATTTTCAGTTAATTTTTGCTCGGTGGGTAGCCTCTCCCTCGCCTGTTTCCTCCACCAGAGGGGGTCAAAGCTGGCACCTTCATTGTTGTTACAACTGTTGCACAGTGATTCCTCCCCCTATTTTGGGTACTATGAGTAAAACAAAAATGGACCATACGCAGGAGAAAGTAGCTTACACAGATCGTTTTATATATAGTGTTTAATTAGTCTGTGTAGGATATACATGAGCAGCAATTCAAAATGGCCAAATGCCAACTGAATGGCAGCCCACTTCATTGCGACTCCCAGAAAAATTCTCTCCAACTTCCAGCCACTGGAGTGACTCCCTCTTGAATATTTCTTTAATCTGACTCCACCCTTTCACTGAATTACAGGGTCTGACCAGGAGATGATGCTTCTCTTTAGATCTCAATGTCCACAAATCATGAAAGAAAGAATATTTTAGTACAAATTGTGATGTTTAAAAAGGAATTGAAGGGGACCAGCCAAGGGGCAATCAAGGACAGTGGGGAAATGTTTAATTGCTACTGCTGTAGATTGTCTTGTATAATGACCTAACTATCTGCAATCATGTTAGTATATATAGTGGCAATCTCCCCCGTCACTAGTGTGTCAGTTCTGTGCTGTTGTAGTGCAAAGATTTTTGCCTCCATACAAATGCAACCCGATTCAATTTAATAGCAATACACATATAACAAGCAAAAGTCTTACATGACATTTACATTTTGTTTATCATCACATATTACATTTCTGTGTGTAAATCCCTTAAATTAATATACAATGTATATATACGCTAAATTGGGTGGTTTTACCTTGATAACATTAACTTTTATGGACAGATTTTCTTGGTGTAGCCAAGTTTTTTAGGGGATCTGTTTTGGTGGCCTTAGTATCACATCTATGTTATTCGCAGATGATGTGGTTCTATTGGCTTCATCAGGGCGTGATGTACAGCTCTCACTGGAGCAGTTCGCAGCCGACTTTGAAGCGACCGGGATGAGAATCAGTGCCTCCAAATCCGAGACCATGGTCTTGAGCCTCCCTACTGAACCTGCTATCCCTGTACCCCGACCCCAGATAAGCGGAACAAGAGGAAGACAATAAATGCATGATAAATGCTCCAGCTACTCTATCATAATATATAAAGGCATGTGCAGGAAATGCAACTGATCTGTTTATTATTTATTTATTGAATGAACGCATTACACATTACTTTCAATTAAATATTACATTATTGTACCCATTCAGGTTTAAACATTCAACAGTGTCTCACTGAACAGGAGAAATATTTTACCTCTCTTGCAAAAATCTATGCGAAAAGGTTCTGGAACCTTTTGCACATCTTTGAACTCAACAAAGGAAATTATTTTGAGGACCAGAATGTTCACATTTTGGACATAGAAGACAGGTGGTTTGGAATGGGTGTGAAGGAAGCTATCTATGTTAGGAGAGAAAAACAACCTTAAACAGAGGGGGAGGACTCAGGTTTTAGCTCTGAAAAACCTCCACTGCAGTGATAGAGTTCATTCCTTCCCACTATAATCTCAATCACCATCTCCATGCAGGGGACAAAACCATCTCACCTGGTCAGGCAGGCCAACAATGACCCTAACAACTCCCTTTTCAGAGGCATAGACCAGTATCGGATACTGAGGGCCAATAACAATCTTAACAACTCCCCTTTACAAAGGGAAAAACCTGTTCTTTCGGTTCAATTTGCATGTTTTCTAAGCCATAACAAAGCTACGTTGGGCTACTCTATAAAACCTGGATTTCAACTCGAATTCAGACATTTTCAATTGAAAGTTTCCTGGATGGAAAGCCAAACATCTTCAAACTTAGAAAGCAAAATCCAGTGGTTTCTTTTTTTCAACTTTTTTTTTTTACTTCTTTGGAATGACTATGACCTGGATGACTGGGATTCTTTAAGAGAATTCTGAAAAGAGAAAAAATAAACAAAATATGAAAAAAAACCCACCAAGGTTACTGTCAAAACCTTTTATTCAAGTTTTACAGAGTTTCATCCATTAATTCATTTTAAACTTTATTTAAGAAATGTGTTCTTAGCTATGAGCAACAATGAAGCAACTTCTAACCCTCCAACTTCTGAATACCACCAACTTCTTCAACATTATTTTTTGATCTAAAGAAAAAAACGTTGATTCTGCTGCTCTCCTTCATCACAGTGTCATCTATTCCATGAATTATTGTTTGGCAGAAATGTTCAGATTGTTGGAGTCCAGGTATCGTTTTGCTGTGATCACTATAATCTTAATTTGCTTTCCTTTGCATTGCTACACTGCACCTCTACATTAACCTGACAACAGCTAGATGCATGTCTAGCTCCGCCTAGCTCCACTCACATACATCTGGAACACCGCCATAGGAATTGCCTTATCAAAACTCCTTGCATATGATTGGATAAGCCACTTGTCTGTCATCTTTATCGACGTGCTATTTCAACCACTCACACCGGAGCTAACCCGTGACGCTGAACCAACAAAAGCCTTCAAAGCCGTTGTCTGATGTTCTTTTAATGAAACAACATCAGATAGATTGGACAACACAGAAGAAATAGCAGCATCAATGCTATCGCTTGCTTCCTCGATGCGAGCCGCCATTGTTGTTGGAATCTCACGGTCGCTTCTCCTCTACGTCACATCCAGGAAACACCCGCCCCTGCGTCCTGATTGGCCAGACCATAAATTTGGTTGGGGAAATCACTTTCAATGAGCGGTGTCCCAGATGTATGTGAGTGGAGCTAGGCGGAGCTAGACATGCATCTGGCTGTTGTCAGGTTACCTCTACATACGGTTAACATAAATCACTCACTTTGGATGCTGGAATTGAACTCATCATTACCCATGCTAATTGGTTAGTATCAGCAACCAGATGTTCTAAAAAAAATTAATATCCACTTATGTTATTTATTTATTTATTTTTCAAATTGTAAGAAATGTAGTAACAGCAGAAACCAGTATTGGGTATTGCAGGCTCCCATTATTAAGGGGTGGAGCTGTTTTTTTGGTTCAATTTGCATGTTTTCTAAGCCAAAACAAGGCTTTGCTTGGCTACTCTATAAGCCAGGAACTCAAAGCTAATCCAGACAATTTGAATTGAAAAAGCTTCCTGGATAGGAAGCACAATGTCTTCAAACTTGGAAAACAAAGTCCAGTAGATTGTTTTTAACTTTTTTTAGAATGACTCTGACCTGGATGACTGAGAATCTTCACCTGCATTTTCAATCAAAGCAGAAATAAGGGTTTAAAATTCAGAAACATGTTATAACATTTTTTATTTTATATTATACGATCCAGTTGGGGCCTAATCAATCCTATAATGCACTGCAAATAATTTGAATAAGTTATACAAAATTTTAGACAACAATAGTGAAAAAAAATAGAGAGATTGGAGCAAAGATAATCAGTTCCCCGTGAGAGCCAACAATGCCTGTTCTGAATTAATTTTCTATCTATTCTGCAGGTATTAAACATAATTCCCAAATCTAATTACAAGAGCAAAGGATGTGGTTCAGGTTATGTAAGAAAAACAGCAGAGAAAAGAAAGTGAAATAGATAAACAGTGATAATGAGATTAGATCGGGGAAAGAAAATTTTCCAGCAAAATGAAGAAAAGAAATTCATGTGTTGAGGTGAAGACTGGAAGCTCAAAGAGAGGAAAGGTGTAGCATCAAATATTAATGTGGTTGTTTAATATTTAATAGTGGAAATCAAAGATGCCTCAACACACAGTCAGAGACCTAATCTATGCGTTCGGTTTGAGTTTCAAGGTTACACACCTGATTCCTCAACAGCTGAATCTGTGTCTGTGAGCCGACAAGGTGATGCCTAAAGAGTTAGCAGGCGTGTCACTGAGCCGCGTTCCAAAGAAAAGCTTCATGGTGTCCAAACTTTCTGGCCTTTGATATAAAATTCTGGTCATATAGAAAAGTTTCAAATGATAATTTAGTTCAAGCTAGTTTTTTTGGAAAACCAAGTAAAATTTTAATAGAATAAATTAATGGCTTCAAATATGTGACAGAAACACGGGTAATATTTTAAAGCACATCTATTTACAAAAATCAAAAGGCAGTACTGAATATAATCAATAAACACCTTATTCAAAGGGACATTAAGTCACATTTATTCACTTAGAGGCATAAGGCCTTACAAGGGAGGAAATAAAAAGATCTAACATAAGAGTTCTGGGAAAATATAAAGCAATGAAAATTAAGACTCAGATTTCCATGAGCTTTCCAATGCTACTATAATCCTCTTACTACAGGTGATACTTTAACAAAGTCTAAAGTCGAGAATGGTTTACCAGGTTTACTAGTGGTTCTTAGAACTTCTAAAAGTAGAATGGGAGGCAGATCTTTTAGATATCAGGCTCCTCTCCTGTGGAACCAACTACCAGTTTTAGTCCGTGAGGCAGACACCCTGTCTACTTTTAAGGCTAAGCTTAAAACTTTCCTTTCTGATAAAGCTTCTAGTTAGAGTGGCTCAGGTTATCCTGAGCTATCTCTATAGTTCTGCTGCTATAGGCTTAGACTGCTGGAGGACATAGGGACCCCTTTTCATCATTCTGCATAATTCTATCTCTATTCTCCCACTCTGCAGAATCTATTAGTTCAATCTCTAACGTTCTGCTTTCTGCTTTTTCTCATAGTAGCTTCATCTGGTCTGTTCCTGTTTAGCTGTGACTCCATCCTGTAGAGAAATATCAGCTGGGCTGCTGCCATCAACACCTTTGTTTATAGATGTTGGATATCGGCCTGTTTTTCAGTGTAGTCCTGTTTCTCTGACTGTGACTAACTGGATGTACTCTCTTCATCCTCTGACATGGGAGCTGGCTCAGAGCTCATCTTCCTGGCTGTGTCTTTCCTGGACAGGACCATCTTTTACAGCTGCTTTTTGAATCTCAGCTTCTGTCTCCTTGAACCCCAGTCAGCCTCAGCAGATGGCCGCTCACACTGAGCCTGGTTCTGCTGGAGGTTTCTTCCTGTTAAAAGAGAATTTTTCCTCTCCACTGTCGCTACAAGCATGCTTACTGTGAGGGATTCAATTCCAGTCAATGAGTCGATGCAATCAACTGGTTTTCCTTAGATAGAAAACTTTGAATCAGTTTGACTGTATGATCTGCTGAATTGTAAAGTGCTTTTAGATTAAATGTGTTGTGAATATAGAAAGAAACTGAATTGAATTGAAGTCATGAATGAGTTGATTAATCAAAAGCAGTGACAGGAACGTCCAAAAACTTTTTCTGTTAGAGCTGTCAAAAGTTAATGTGTGAATGTAAATTGATTCTGCTCCTTTTTATGTTTCTAGACCTTTTGGAACTCATCTGCACGGTTTTAACATGATTTTGTTTTACAGCTTCAGCTCAGCCTACTATGCTTAAAGTCTTAAGTTGAAGGACACGCATTTTTACACCACTGTAGATAAAAAAAAAAGTTTGGAAATAAAGAGAAACAAACAGACATGTACTGTTATTGTCAATGTCAGTGTATTGTTCAGTTCAAAGCTCTGCTGTCAGCATTCAACTCTGCTGCAGTTTGTTTGAGTCCTTTTGGAGCCATTTAAACATTTATTTCTCAGCCTTTTTTTCAGCTGTCAAGTCACACATGAACATAAGTCAAGCATTTAGCATCAAAGGAACTGGATTATATTAATGTAGTTTTTAATCAACAAATTGGCTACAAGCTGTAATGTGTGAGAGGTCATGGGATGGCGGATGCAGGTAGAAGTCCAGGTAGGCTGATGGTTAATTAGGAGCAATGGTTCTGTATAGGGGGCTGCCCAGTGGCGCAGTGGGTAGTGCTGCCTCCTTGCAGCAAGAAGGTTCGATTCCCAGCCCTGAGACTTTCTGCATGGAGTTTGCATATTCTCCCTGAGCATGCGTGGGTTCTCTCCGGGTACTCTGGCTTCCTCCCACAGTCCAAATTCATGACTGTTAGGTTAATTGGTTTCTCTACAGTCCCCTTAGTTGAGAGTGTGAGCGTGAATGGTTGTTTGTCCTGTTTGTCTCTGTGTTTCCCTGCGATGGACTGGCGACCTGTCCAGGGTGGACCCCTCCTCTCGCCTGTAGACAGCTGGAGATAGGCACCAGTACACCTTACGACCCCCTGGGATAAGAGTGGCGAAAAATGGATGGATGGATGGATGGATGAATGGGTTTTGCATATGAGTTTGCACTGAACACAACTTTTATCACAACTGCTAAACAGTGACCCAAGCAACTAGTTAAAGGGTGCAGCTACACAACTGAGCCAGGCTGTAAAGCAGGCGTCACCAAGGAAACTTTTTAAGGCTGAGGGCTACTTCATGCGTTCTGAGTCATTGGAATTGCTACCAATACTGACCTGTGAACTGGAGGGATCAGCTATCACCTTAACTTCATATAGATAGATAGATAGATAGATAGATAGATAGATAGATAGATAGATAGATAGATAGATAGATAGATAGATAGATAGATAGATAGATAGATAGATAGATAGATAGATAGATAGATAGATAGATAGATAGATAGATAGATAGATAATTGTATCGACTCATTGACTGGAGGGTAATCTCTCACACTAAGCATGCTTGTAGCGACAGTGGAGAGAACAAGTCCCTTTTAACTTATCCCTTTTAATACTAATATAACAGTTAGAAAGAACAAAGAAAAATACATATTTTTCAATGTCACAAGCTTACGCTTTTAGCTTCCTCTTATTTTGTTTTCCAGCAGTGCCTCTGTCTCTGCGAAGTGAGATAACATGCTTTCAATTTAGATTCTATGTTAAGGCCCCAAAATATACACAATACATCGGGTTGTGTAGAAAAAATGCAGTTGTGGCTAAAAAAAAAAAAACTGAAAAAGGCTTTAGAAGATTAAATGATCAGGTAATGGAGAAAACAGAAGCACAAATAGGATTAGGCAAAACATCAATAAAATCTGGAAAGCTTTGAGATACAGAGAAGAGAAAAAGAGAACAACTGAGGAAACATCAAGACTGAGAAGTTATGAGGAAAAGGAACTGGGATAGAATATATACCAAACACAATGGATTTGGATGGGGGAGTTTAGAGGCCTCCAAATCCTCTGAAGAAAACAAAACACGTGAGGCAGAGCCCTGCATGAGTGGAGATAGAGGTAAAACAAACTGGATTCTCACTGGCAGCCAGAACCAGCCCATATTCTCAACACTTTTTCTGGCTCGGAAATCCACCACATAACCCAGAAGCACCCGCCATGCAGCTGCTGCGCGTTCCAAATGCCAGAGCCATGTAATTAGACGGGTTAAATTGGGAGCAGGAACTGTACGTCAAGTAGGCACATGCTAGTTTAGAAAATGCAAAATCACCTGCAGTAGCAAACCCGATTTTACAGTGCATATTTCCGTCACTGATTGTACAATTAACCCCTGGAAGACAAACTCGTTTACAGCGACACGGCTCAGCCTTTCTGTACTATTTCCAGTTTAAAGGATAAGTATGGTTTATTTCAATCTGGCCTGTCTGTAATGTAGCCCTGGAAATTAACCAGCCCTCCACACTTGCCTAAAAATACAATTTGTAAGTAAGATGTGCAATGAACAACAGCAAGAAGGGTGCTGGTGCCTATCTCCAGCTGTCAATGGGGGAAAGGCGGGGTCCAGCCTGGACAGGTTGCAAGTCCATCGCAGGGCAACACAGAGACAAACAACCATTCATGCACACACACACACCTAAGGAGAATTTAGAGAAGCCAGTTAATCTAACAGTCATGCTTTTGGACTGTGGGAGGAAGCCGGAGCTCCCTGGAGAGAACCCACACATGAACAGGGAGAACATGCAAACTCCATGCAGAAAGACACGGGGCAGGAGTCGTTCAACTTCCCATTTTCATAAAGTTAAAGTTAACTTTTAAGACCTAATCATTATCATTGAAAAGTTTTTATCTCCCTTCTATCTTTATTTATATTTGAAAAGACCCAATTTCCATCAAGAGGATGAAGAGAGCACATCCAGCCAGTCACAGTCAGAGAAACAGGATTATACTGAAAAACAGGCGGATCTCCACATCTATAAACAAAGGTGTTGATGGCAGCAGGACAGCTGATATTTCTCTCCAGGATGGAGTCACAGCCAAACAGGAACAGACCAGATGAAGCTACTATGATAAAAAGCAGAGAGAGCAGAAAGTTAGAGATTAAACTAACAGATTCTGCAATGTGGGAGAATAGAGATAGAATGAAGCAGAATGATGAAAAATGGGTCCTTATGTCCTCCAGCAGTCTAAGCCTATAGCAGCATAACTATAGAGATAGCTCAGGATAACCTGAGCCTCTCTAACTATAAGCTTTATCAAAAAGGAAAGTTTGAAGCCTAGCCTTAAAAGTAGACAGGGAGTCTGCCTCACGGACAAAAACTGGTTGTTAGGATTCCAGTTTGTGTGGGTTGTTTTTTGTGTTTTCCTCTCTCAAACACCAGGCGGTGCCCTGTCCTCGTTAGGCCTCCCTGCACACCTGCGGCTTGTTGGGTCATTACCAGAGGAGTACTTGAGCAGTGGGCTGTCACCACCTCAACGCCAGATTGCTTGCCAGTATTGGGTACTCTAGCCAAACTGAGATTAGCAGAGTCTAACATTAGCATTGTTTCCCTGAACTTGTTTTTTTGTCTTTGTTCTTCGGCAGGAAGACTTCCTGTGTTACTGGATAAGCCTGGACCTTCTCCCCCTGGAAGGATTAACTGAGTATCACTGAGCAAGGGGAAAACCTCCACATAATCCGTTCAAGTCCACTCCTGGAAAACCAAGTGACAGTCCGCTCCTTTACTCCTCTGGGTCCAACCTATGTCTGCCTGTCTGCTCTCCAACGAGTTCCCTCTTCTCTAGATTAAACCCCTACAAACTGGATCCAAGGTTAAACCAAGAGCCCCCCAAAAGTGGTTCCACAGGAGATCCTGATAACTAAAAAATCTGCCTCCCATTCTACTTTTAGATATTCTAGGAACCACTAGTAAACCTGCCGACTGAGAGCGAAGTAACTTCAGACCTGGATCAATTAAGATTGATCTAACTCAATAAACTTTGGCTTGTCAAGTTTATGTGGTCTTGGCTGCATGATGTTAGAAAAACATGAAGCCAATCTGCTAAAGATAAAAAAGAATGAAGCTAACAACTGTTTATCTGTAGAGCAGTAACAAGCATATTTTCTTACAATGACATTTCCTCTGTATCAAGGTAACCTTTAAATGTTGTCATTTAGAATCTGTGTTAAGATGCAAATAAATAACCAGACAGGTTATTTTTCCTGTTAAGAGAAGAGTATCTCTGTAGATATTCCAAATCCAACCTTGGACACAAAATGCGGTTTCTAAATGTATTATACATAACTTACTATGAACAAGGAGAAAATTTCATGTCTAGTGTAAAATAACAGCTCCCTGACATTTACATCTATTTAGATTTAAAATAATACATAATAAATGAGGCAGAAGGACTTTTTATGTGTTTTGTTTTCTCATTTTGGAGCAACTTAATGATCCTTTCAACAGATGTAAATATTCTGCTTAAAGATTTATTTTTAAGACACATCTAGAAGCCGTAAGGATGTTAGTATTCTACATTACACTGAGTAGAAACCGGCAACCAGGGCTTCTTTATGCCGTACTAAAAATGTTTGAGTGTGAATAATAAACACAAGACTCCTCAAGTTTTCTTTTTTTAGGTCACCATGAATAGCTCATTTATTAAAATCACATCAAAAACTCACATTTTTAGCTTTAAATAACCAAGGTAAAAAAAACAACCTAGAGATCAATCCAGTGTTTATCCCTCACAGTTTTTCACCTTTCACTAGGAGCAGCCCAGATCACGCTCCATAAATGTCGCTGTGAGAATAAAGAATGCAATTCACTGATAATTGCACGGATCTAGGAGAAACAAGCTGAAAGACAGTAAAACTTACACTCTTAGTTTTTAACATCGAAAATACATGATAAAAAATGTTGAGTAAAGGCCCAGAGAGCAGTAAAAACGTGATTCACAAACATAAATAAGCAATTCTAGTTAGAATTAAATGCAAAGAAGAGCAAATAAAAAGGTATGGTATGAAATTAATTGAATATTTTTTTTCCAAAACAAAAAAATAATAGCATCGGTTTAAGGGCTTTGTTGGAAATGTGATGTGATGGTTCTGATGAAACCACACGGACACAAATATACAGAACAAAAACAAGAATTAGGCTGAAATGGAAACATGCTGCTCTCCAGCTGAGCTTATGCCAAATGTGTTGATGGTTTTTCAACTACAGCAGAATGCAGATTCTCCCAAATAAACACAAGCCTCTAGAACCAGCAAAGACTTGGCACCAGAACCCAGTAGTTGTGTCATGCCAATCCCCACCAGCATCATCCTCTCCCTCAGCCTTTAGCCCAGAGGGTGGCAAGAAAGGAGGATAGGCTGATGGAGGGGAAAACTGAGGTGCAACAAAGTAATAGGGTTTAAAGAAAAGTAACACTTCAGTAGGAAAATGACCTGAAAAACTTTAAAACACCAACTGGCAGAGGTACCGCTCACCTGCAGGAAGGATAAGGAGTCGAGGAAACAGACCCCAAATGTAAATAAAAGCCCAAGCAGTGATTATTTAGTCATCTGGAAATAAAATCCTATGGTACGGGCCTCTTTTCAGTGTTTAGTCCTGTTTCTCTCCTAGACCACTCCCTAGGCTGGGAAAGTTGTGTTTAATGCAAGAGTTTTCCCCGCAACCAAAAGTTTGGTGGTTCAGCATCTGGTCCTGCCTTTCTTTGTTGTTCAACTAATTAAACAATATTTTGGACAATGTGACGAATTTGTATTGGTTTGCCCTTTTACCAATATAGATGTGTTGTAAACACCACCAAATTAATTATTTGGACACATAACTCTTACAATTCAACCCATGTTCAAACCATAAATTTGGAATTTTGGATGTACAGTAATAGCCATTAAAAATTTCCCCACTTGCCTTGGGTGGTCCTTTCACTGAATTACAGGGTCTGGCCAGGAGATGATGCTTCTCTTTAGATCTTAATGTCCACAAATCATGACAGAAAGAATAATTTAGTACAAAGATTGATGTTTATAAAGGAACTTTAGGGGACCAGCCAAGGACACATCAAGGAAAGTGTGATAATTTTGAATGGTAACAGTTATACAGTGTCAGGATATAATCTGGGAATTTATTTCAAAATTACCATCATTAATGTGTTTTATATGATCAAACTTCTGTGAGGTCAACTACCCTGTCTACTTTTAAGGCTAAGCTTAACTTAACTTTCCTTATTCTAAAGCTTATTGTTTGACCGGTTCAGGTTTTCCTAAGCTATCTCTATAGGTATGCTGCTATACGCTTAGAGTGCTGGAGGACAGGAAATGCAGCCTTAAACCAGACAGGGTAAGACTATATTGAGCCTAATGACATAATGACTCTGTATCCATCTAAATCTTTGTAAAAGTGGAAGAGTGTGGCCTCTGACAATTTCCTTGCCTCTCTGTTTGAATAACATCAAACGTGCAAAAACACTCAACCAACGACTCATACACACACCACTGCAGGATGACTTCATGTCTGATCTCCTGCCCTGTATCAGCCTCCAGACTCACTGAAAACATTGTGGCTGAAGGTAAGTATTTCATTTTTTATACCTACCTTACCAAGTGCCAAGTGCATCTTTATATATGTGTGTAAACATTGTTCATGCCTACATGTGTAATTCTTGTCACTGTTTTTTTCTCTCTAGGAGGGAGCAGATGTAGCCCGAAGCACAATGACATCTGAACTCTGAGCCTCGGTGCAGATCCTTAAATCTCACAGTTTTAAGATTCACACAAACTTACACATTTACAGATGACCCCGTTCGTTATATGCTGACCCAAAGAAAATATCTATTCACATCGAGACTAGAGCAGAGGGCACATGCAGTATATCTGAGCTCAGTTGGATTTTTTCAGTTTTCTCCTCTATGTTGTTTAGTCAATGATCACAATAGGTTGTTCTTGTTTGTTTTTTAACTTATAAGAATTTTTTGACGGAAAAATTAACATTTGAAAAAGTTAAATATTCTAAAACTATGACAGTGTATTAGGGCCAGGCTAGAGATTTGAGATTTCTTTTATTTTGGCAATAAAGTTGTAATATTACAAGAATGAAGTCATCATACCACAGCCTGTTTCAGAAAGAAAGCTTGGAGCTCCGACCAGCAGATGACGGCCGACCAGCTCCACCAATCAGCAGCCTGAGTCCACTTTGAATTACTGCCCAATTTGATGCTGGTGCAAAAAGATTCCCTTATTTATCAAACCAGGGCCAAAGTATAACTTCACATAATGCTCAACATTCTTCATTTTAGGGAGGTATATGATTGTTGTAAGAGTTGTCATAAAATACAACTTGTTTCTCGTAATTTTATAACTTTATTCTCATAATTTTAGGACTTTATTCTTGTTATTTTATTACTTAACTCCCATAATTTTACAACTTTATTCTCATAGTTTAATTACTTTATTCTCATTGTGTTACCACTTTATTCTGGTCATTTTATGACATAATCTTGTAATTTTGTGAGTTTATTCTTGTAATTTTATTATTTTATTCTCACAATGTTACGACTTTATTCTCGAAATAGAAGAAACAATACTTTCTAGCCTGGCACTAATACTCCGTTGCAGAAAACAGCATAGTTACTTAAAAAAAAATGCTTTTTGAATAACACATTTTTCAAAGTTTCTTGTCCGGATTCCGGATGGTGTTTTTTCTTTTTTTTTCCCATTTACAAAACATTTTTTTTTTCAGCAATAATGGAACAAAAGTCACTCCATACTTTGACACTTTGACTACTTTGACATTTGGAAATGAGGCGTAGTTTGACAAGCAAGTAGGCTACAGACAATTGTTCCCCGTTCAGACGGTTCAAATGTCAGCTCTGATGAAAAATTGCCTTGGAAGCTTTGTCTTTAGAAGAAGCTACACAAATCTAAAAAGGTTTTAGATGTTTTCTTTTTAGCAGAGGCTTTTCTTTCTTTTTTTACAGGCCATCCTTTCTTTCAGCTATATTTATTAGATATCTGTGTATTTTTAGAGGTAAAGACTGTTTATGTTATAAACTAACTGTTGCTTTTGAAGACAATTCCAGTGGTTTTCTTGTCTGTTTTTTTTCAATTCTGCTGTATTAAGTCCATAGGAACACAAAGGCAGTTTAAACCAATATGGTTGTGTCCTTGCATTAAGAGGGCGAGACAAAGAGAACGGCAGAATGTGAGCATGTGTGTGTGTGTGAGTATATGTTTTATTGGGCGCCTCAATAATGTCCTTTGAATCCAGACAGAAGCAGTCTAACCAAAGTCACCTCCTCAGGAGATCTCAGACAGCCCAGTGTGTGTTGGTGTGCACGCCCTTGGCCTTTTGGTGCTTTCCTGGGAGGATGTGCGCTGAATACGAGAAATGTGCTGTGGCGCATCTGGAGCTGCGCTGGGAGTTTAGAGAAATCAGTAGAGTTAACAGGAAAACATCATCAGGAGCGAGAGCAAATTACAGTGAACGCTAGAAAACACCCGTTTTCACCCGCCTCTGCCGCACAAATCTTTTTAGGGACTCTGCATCTTCACAGGGGAGAATTTGGAAACATTTCCTGTGAGTGTAAATTTCACTGTGTGAGTACTCGAGTGGTTTGCTACAGAATATGACCCCCCCCTCCCAACCCTCTACCACGGTTTATTGCCTGGGCTCCTGTGTCTCCATTTTGATCAGTGGAATGAGTTTATCCATATTTAATGAAGGTCCTAATTAAGGTTTCACCTCCTGTTTGCTTGGTTTCCTGCACTGCTTCCAGAGCACTAAAATAAATAAACAAAGCGGAGTGTGTATGACGTCAAATCAATGTAAAAAAAAAAACAGCATTCCCCTTTAAGTAGAAGTATAGATACTGCAGTTTAGAAACACTCAGGTAAAAGTTGAAGTATCAACTTGACCTCTTTACTCAAAGTGAAAAAGTATGTGCTCCAAAAACTACTTAAAGTATAAAAGTATAAAGAAACCTCTAAAAAAACATTCACTATATGAATTGAAAGCTCAATATTTGGACTATTTTGAAAATTTTGTTGAGATAGGGCCAAGGATGACGGAGGTCTTGTTGGTCTCCATCTCCCGATACGCTCTGGCCTGTGTCCGACCTTTCAGACATTTCAACATCTTTTTCTGAATCCCACATTGTAGCATGGCATAGACAATTCACGTTTGCAGTTTGAAGAACACCTGCTTGCTTCTGATGATTTCCTTTAGCTAACCAATGAGTGTTTGCGTTATATGCCTCATCCAATTACACTAGTTTTCACTAGATGTGGATGGAGCCAATGATCTGCATTGGATGGAGCACATGACGGGAAATAAATATTTATAAACATTAAACTGAAGCCAAGAGTAACGAGTAACGTTTGTTTAAAAAATGTAAGGAATAGAAAGTAAAGATACTTGTGTGAAAATGTAATGAGTAGACGTCAGAAGTAGGAAAAAAAATAAGTAATGGAGTAAAGTATAGATACCTAAAAAGTGTACTTAAGTACTGTAACAAAGTATTTGTACTTTGTTGCTTGACACCTCTGGTAACAGTAATAAGAAAAGCTTCTGCTTTGGGGAAGCCTGTGTGGGTTCACTGCAGGTGTGTGTTTCCTCTTTGGGTCCATCTCTCCAGGCCAAATGTCTGAAGCGTCCCCTCTGGGTTTGTAGAGACGCCAGTCTGAATGATGTCCTCTAGGCTGAGATGAAGGGGTCCCAGGGCCTGCAGACCTGATGACAATGATCCATTAACACGCTGCAGGGTCGTTTCTGAGGCCAGCACCACAGCCCATCCCAGACACAGACTGATACAATCACACAGACACAAATCCCCTCATTTCATACCTAAAGAAAATACCTGGCTCACATACACAGCTCCATCACTACTGTAGTTCTCATCCATTATGTAACATCAAATAATCTCACTGAATTCTGAGGACATACTCTGCTCTACGACTGATTAGTTTGAGCATAACAATGTGAGAAAAGTTTTCATTAGAGGTTGTCCGCAGAAGAATAAAACAATCCCTAGTAGGCATCTTTGTAACTTGCAAACGATGAAATTAAATTAAATTCAGTTTATTTCTAGAGCTCCTTCTCATCTCAGGTCACTTTATATATCCAGATCAATCAGATGATACAGTCAGATTACAGTTTCAAGTTTTCAGTCAAAGGAAAACCGCTGATTTCATCCACTCTTTAACTTTACAAGATTAAAATAAAGAGACTTTAATTCAATTCACTTTATTTATCTCTATAACTCTCGCACTGATTTCCCGCTTCACGTCATCTCCTCTTACCTCTGTTGTCTAGGAGAATCTGAAGAACTCAGGGTTACCAAAACCAACGGCTTTCTTTGTCTTTTAAACGTAAAAAAAGAAGTGCAAGTCACTCCATAGAATAATCCTTCCCATTAAAAAGACTGGGATGATTGAGTGCGGATGAAAATTAGCAGATATCAGAATGAAAGGATGAAGCTGATGACACTATCTCAACAAGAAGGAATGGGCAAAGACACAAGGCAAAGGAGGCTGAAACAAACTTTAAGGATCAGTACAACAAAGTAGAATAAATAAACTTCATAGGAAATGAAAAAGTGTAAAATGGTTTAAGATCAGTGGAGGAAGCCATTATATATAAAGCAGATAAATGAAATAAACCTATCAGTAAAGATTACATAAAGAACAAGCAGGACACGGATTTGAAAAAAAGGAATCCAGTGTCCGACTGCTGTAATGTGCTTTTGACAGAGCTGCTTAGAGCCTTTAGAAAGAAACAGGCAATAATTCTACATTACAGAGCGCTGAGCCTGGAACTGGAACACAGAATAGATCAGTTTATCTGACAGTTTTGATCACAAAGCTTCTTAATCCTTGAGGACTGTGCTCCCAAGGATTTCATCATCTGGCTGTCCCAAGAGTGAGAACAGAACCTGGTCAGATGCTGTATTTCCTTGACTCAACCTGCAGTGCAGCCAGCCTTATGTATTTTACCACAGCAGCTTAATACGACTTTTGGCAGATATATATATATATATATATATAGTTTGGGGGTCACTGCCCCGAGTGCCTGATTGACCACGGGTACAAATGATGCCTTGACCTTCCAGGTTTTCTCCAGCTCTTCTCTGAGCCCCTGGTATTTCTCTAGTTTCTCATGTTCCTTTTTCCTGATGTTGCAGACACTTGGTATTGCTATATCAACCACAATGGCTTTCCTCTGCTTTTTGTCCACCACCACAATGTCCGGTTGGTTTGCCATTACCATTCGGTCATTCTGTATCTGGAAGTCCCACAGGATCTTGACTCGGTCATTCTCTACCGTCTGTCTAACATCATAAATAGATAAAATATGTACCAGATGAAATACCAAAGTCTCTCTTATATATTAAGCATTTTTGTCATTTTCATATCTTCTATAAGTGCAGAGTTATAAGCAATGGAGATTGTCACCATGTGACAAGTGCCCCATCAAATGGAAAGATGTCATGCTGGATATTGCAAGCAATAAAATAAAGAAGAAAAATTGCTGTTGTTATTTTTTCAATGGAAAGTGAATTAATGACAATAAATCATCTTTAATAACTCATGAAGTAACATGAAATATTATAACATGCATTAAACTGATCCTGGAACAAATGAAAATCTCAGTACTCAGACGCACTCTGAGTTGCAGTTTTAGAATATGTAGACCAAATTGCTAGGGGTGCATTCTCCATGTGGCCATCCTTTGCATATCATGCACTGTACCCATGTTTCTCATGGACGGCTGTTTCCAAATGGCTCCATGCAGACCAGGCACAGGGATTGACCTTCTTCAGATGAGGATCTATCTGGAATTCATTCCAATAAGTAGGTTTACCAAACTCAGATTCATCTGGCCTATGATACACACAGCGAGAAGGTGGGGGGCCGGGTGGTGAGGGTGAAGGTTAGAATTAAAAAATCTATTTAAAACCATATATTATTTAAACGTTTTTCTGAGCTAAGTCTTAATTTTTCTGCAGCCTTTGTTTGAATCTTCGGGCGAATAATTTTATCCCATCTGTCACCAGTAATAATACAATTCATTCACTGAGGACTAATATTTTTAGGTCTTCAAAACATTTAAAATCCTGAGCTGAGCTGCTGCCATCAACACCTTTGTTTATAGATGTTGGAGATCGGCCTGTTTTTCAGTGTAGTCCTGTTTCTCTGACTGTGACTGGCTGGATGTGCTCTCTTCATCCTCTGACGTGGGAGCTGGTTTATGTCTCCTTGAATCCCAGTCGGTCTCAGCAGATGGCCGCTCACACTGAGCCTGGTTCTGCTGGAGGTTTCTTTCTGTTAAAGGGACTTTTCCTCTCCACTGTCGTTACAAGCATGATAGGTGTGAGGGATTGCCTTTGAGTCAATGAGTCGATGCAATCAACTAGTTTTCCTTAGATAGAAAACTTTGAACCAATTTGACTGGATGATCTTGTTGAATTGTCTCTGTAAAGGGCCTTGAAATTACATGTTTTGTGAATGAGGAGGAGAAGAAGCAGAAGCACAAAAAACACAGTACCAAGATCAGCTGCATTGTGCAGGGCTGAATTGGTAAAAGAGTTATATAAATCCAGAAAAATGAGGATTGCAGTTCAAACCTTGTCTCTCTGACATCTGAAACCTGGATAAAGCGTGATTACTTCAGGGCTAGCTTTTAGTTAAAGGAGCAACTTTGGGGGTTCGTTTTTATTTATTCAGATTCGGTTGGATTTATAAGATAAACATTCTTATCAACTTCTGGAATGAGTTATAGTTTTTCATTTCTATCGCCAAATATGTTGATATATAGTTAGAATTTTTGAAACAGTGTTTTTATTCTGCAAATAAAATATTCATGCATCCTTGCTGTTGGATAAGGGCCTCTTCAAACCAGGCAGAATGTTACCCCAAGTCTGTCAGTATTTAGTGTTATTAAATACAATCACATACTCACTATATGCTGAATATTTGAATGATCTTTAAACAATGCTTTGATTATTTCAACATTGAAATGCCAAAGTATCTGGAGCTAGGCAGCAGCCCTGCTGCTTATAAAACAAGCTGCTGCAAAACAGTAAGAGCATCAATCATTTTAAGTACAAGTAGATGAGCTCTCTGTGTTTCTCAGGGTTTCACAGTTTCCTCTCTTCTTCATCCACCATCAACTGGTTTTAAATAACATCTCCCCTGCCCTATAAAAAAATCTTAAAGAGAGGATTTGTTTCAGTTAGGGAGATTAACTCAGCAGCAAATAGGCAAATAACAGCACACAGGTACACACAAGACCAAAAATAGCGTAATAGGAAAAAGATGATGAAATTTAGAATAAACTGAACAGCAAAGGAAAAAAAAAACATCTTTGATTTAAAAAAAAAACAAATATAATTTTTACAGTTATTTTATAGTTTAAGCAGAAAACATCCCCCCAACCCACTCCTTTACTCTTCCAAATCCCTTTTTTTCTCTGTTAATGCAAATAAATACGTTCCAGAATCAGAATCATGGAGGATTATAGGGGAAAAATGTAATATATACATTTTTCCATCCATCCATCCATCTTCCTCCGCTTATCCGGGGTCGGGTCGCGGGGCAGCAGCCTAAGAAGGGAGGCCCAGACTTCCCTCTCCCCAGCCACTTCTTCTAGCCCCTCAGGAGGAACCCCAAGGCATTCCCAGGCCAGCCGAGAAACATAGTCTATCCAGCGTGTCCTGGGTCTTCCCCGGGGCCTCCTCCCGGTGGGACGTGCCCGGAACACCTCACCAGGGAGGCGTCCAGGAGGCATCCTAACCAGATGCCCGAGCCACCTCAACTGGCTCCTCTCGACGTGGAGGAGCAGCGGCTCTACTCCGAGTCCCTCCCGGATGACCGAGCTTCTCACCCTATCTCTAAGGGAGAGCCCAGCCACCCTACGGAGGAAACCCATTTCGACCGCTTGTATCCGTGATCTCGTTCCTTCGGTCATGACCCAGAGTTCATGACCATAGATTAAACAGATTTAAGTATGAAATAAATACATCTTGCCTTGCAAGCAAGAATGTTCCAGGTTCGATTGCTGGCATCTTTCTGCATGGAGTTTACATGTTGTCCCTGTGCATGCGTGGGTTCTCTCCAGGTACTCCTGCTTCCTCCCACAGTCAAATAAATGACTGTTTGGTTAAATGGCTTTTCTAAACTGTCCTTAGGTGTTAGTGTTTGCATGGCTGTGTGTATTTGTGTGTCCCTGTGTTGCCCTGCGACAGACAGGTGACCTGTCCAGGGTGGATCCCTGCTTTTCACCCAAAAACTGCTGTAGATAGGCACCAACCCCACCACAACCCTGACAAAATAAGCAGGACAAGATGGACAAAAACAAGAACACATATTACTAAGCATCAATGTTTCATACCCTGGTTATTCCACATACCTACAGGAGATGATACCGAGCATTATGATATTGATTGTGGTTCTGTTGATTTCTTAAGTGGAATTAATGATAAGTTATTTAATATTCTATATATCTGATAATATGAGTGCTATTTAAAGAGAAAATCATACAAGAGTTTTTAAGCTTTTTTAATTGAAATAGCATTGAGTTTGAGGCTTTATAGAGTGGACCAAAACAAAGCCTTGTTTTAGCTTTTGCTTATATGAGCCACCTGTTTCAGTCTCTATTCAACCTTGAGACCAGTCATCAGAATTATTCTAGCATTCCTGTGTTTTGATTACCTGGTCCTGACCTGTTCTGCCTCTCATCCTCTGAGCCTGCAGGTCCCCGCCTGATCTGTTTCCCTGACCTGTCTTCTGACTCTTGCCAGATCTTTACCTGCTTGTTTAGCGTACCTGGAACTGTGACCCGACTCCATCCTGGATTCTCCCTTGGCACCTCACCGGATGTCTGACTTCCTGGTTCTGACTACCGAGCACGCCACTGACATCGGCTTTGGCTTTGCCCTCTGGATTATCCTGCCTACATTCATCTGCTTGGTTTTAATCTCCTGCCTGTCCTCTGATCACTGATTAATCAGCATCTGGGACTCTCTGTGCTCAGACTGTAATATCAGGTTAGTGACTGACATATTCGTTATCATCCACTTCTAGAAAGATGTGTTCACCAGAGATGGGAAGTAACGAAGTACAAATACTTTGTTACTGTACTCAAGTAGATTTTTCAGATTTTTTTACTTTACTTTACTACTTATTTTTATGGCGACTTTTTACTTCTACTCCTTACATTTTTACACAAATATCTGTACTTTCTACTCCTTACATTTTAAAAAAATTGGCTCGTTACTTTAGTTTTGAACAATTTTAATGGAGTTACCATTATTATTTTTCACGTCATCAATACCGAATTCAATCTAATTGGATGGTAATCTATGTTGCATTTGACGCACCACTACAAGATGAATCGACAGATTCGGCGGTATTCATTCACAGCAAATCCTTGCAGCTTGGTGGCGGTGGCGTTAGCATAGTAGCATGGACGACGAGATGATTGAAAATGAACACAACGGAGATCTAGTCCTATTGGCAGACATCCATTTAAAATGTAGGCAACGGCATGAAAAAAGTGGTTTCTACTTTTACTTTTATACAGGTGCTGGTCATAAAATTAGAATATCATGAAAAAGTAGATTGATTTCAGTAATTCCATTTAAAAAGTGAAACTTGTATATTATATTCATACATTACATACAAACTCATATATTTCAGATGTTTATTTTGTTTAATTTTGATGATTACAAATGACAACAAATGAAAATCTCAAATTCATCATATCAGAAAATTAGAATATTGTGAAAAGGTTCAAAATTGATGGCCCCTGGTGCCACACTCTAATCAGCTAATTAACTCAAACCACCTGCAAAAGCCTTTAAATGGTCTTTCAGTCTAGTTCTATAGGCTACACAATCATGGGGAAGACTGCTGACTTGACAGTTGTCCAAAAGACGACCATCGACACCTTGCACAAGGAGGGCAAGACACAAAAGGTCATCGCTAAAGAGGCTGGCTGTTCACAGAGCTCAGTGTCCAAGCACATTAATAGAGAGGCGAAGGGAAGGAAAAGATGTGGTCGAAAAAAGTGTACAAGCAAGAGAGATAACCGCACCCTGGAGAGGATTGTGAAACAAAACCCATTCAAAAATGTGGGGGAGATTCACAAAGAGTGGACTGCAGCTGGAGTGAGTGCTTCAAGAACCACCACACACAGACGTATGAAAGACATGGGTTTCTGCTGTCGCATTCCTTGTGTCAAGCCACTCTTGAACCACAGACAGCGTCAGAAGCGTCTTGCCTGGGCTAAAGAGAAACAGGACTGGACTGCTGGTGAGTGGTCCAAAGTCATGTTCTCTGATGAAAGTAAATTTTGCATTTCCTTTGGAAATCAAGGTCCCAGAGTCTGGAGGAAAAGAAGAGAGGCACTTCATCCACGTTGCTTGAAGTCCAGTGTAAAGTTTCCACAGTCAGTGATGGTTTGGGGTGCCATGTCATCTGCTGGTGTTGGTCCATTGTGTTTTCTGAGGTCCAGGGTCAACGCAGCCACATACCAGGAAGTTTTAGAGCACTTCATGCTTCCTGCAGCTGACCAACTTTTTGGAGATGCAGATTTCATTTTCCAACAGGACTTGGCACCTGCACACAGTGCCAAAGCGACCAGTACCTGGTTGAAGGACCATGGTATCCCTGTTCTTAATTGGCCAGCAAACTCTCCTGACCTTAACCCCATAGAAAATCTATGGGGTATTGTGAAGAAGAAGATGCAATACACCAGACCCAACAATTCAGAAGAGCTAAAAGCCACTATTAGAGCAACCTGGGCTATCATAACACCTGAGCAGTGCCACAGACTGATCGACTCCATGCCACGCCGCATTGCTGCAGTAATACAGGCCAAAGGAGGCCCAACTAAATACTGAGTGCTGTACATGCTCATACTTTTCATGTTCATACTTTTCAGTTGGCCAACATTTCTATAAATCCTTTGTTTTTATTGGTCTTCAGTAATATTCTAATTTTCTGATATGATGAATTTGAGATTTTCATTTGTTGTCATTTGTAATCATCAAAATTAAACAAAATAAACATCTGAAATATATGAGTTTGTATGTAATGTATGAATATAATATACAAGTTTCACTTTTTAAATGGAATTACTGAAATCAATCTACTTTTTCATGATATTCTAATTTTATGACCAGCACCTGTACTTTAAGTAAATTTACAAGCCTGTACTTTGTTACTTTTACTTGAGTAAAGAAGTTTAATCAGTACTTCCACTTTTACCAGAGTATTTTTTAACACAAGTATCTGTATTTTTACTCAAGTACGGAAAGTGAGTACTTTTGCCATCTCTGGTGTTCACCAACCTGCTGTCTAAACCCGCAGAGGCTCCTGCCTTAGACGCCAACGCCACTCAGTCCAGTTCAGTTTTCAATAAACATTTTGAGAGACCTAACTGTTCCTCCGCCTAGAATACTGGATCCTTCTTTTCTGAGCCTGAAAGGATCCCCTTTGTATTCATGTCTTGTTCAACTGTTTGCTTCTCAAATCCACACAGAGACGCTCATAATATGTAGCCTTCTTCCACTCCTCACCCCCCTTTTAAGCTGTGCAGGTTGACATATTTTTTGTAGCTCTAATCCTTTTGATGCACCTACGCTGAGCTGTTTGTAGATTAATAAAGAATATTACATTTGGCTCCAGTGCTCTGGACATACAAGGCTTTGGAGAACAACATATCTGACATACAGCGAACACAATTTGGCCTTAGGTATGCGTTTAGATTTGTTTGTGTAGAAACATGCTGCTATTAAGATTTAATTTTGGTAAAACTTAAATGAAAAACCATATGTTGAGTGACGATACATCATTATTCACAAAACCATGGTCAGAGGAAGTCTGTACGGCGAGATTTAGGTTTTAAGTAAGGGATTTTATTCACTAATTGTCTAGCAAAAGTCAATAATATAATGAATCAGAACAGAACCTTTTTTCTGAGAAAGATACTGAAATTTTCGATAAATATCAATTGTCCAGCACTATCAAAAGACAAAAGATCAAATATTAACCTATTCTATAGGCCTGATCTTCAAAGAATTCAAAGAAGGAGCATTACACCGAGTGGGGAAAAGAAAAATGCATGTTCATTGCGTGGCAGTGTTATGGGTGATCTATAAAGACTAGATGTGTAACTGATAAGAAAGTTTTAAAATAATAAGCTCATGTCTTTTTTTCTGGTCGTTTTTTATTGGCAAAAGATTAGAATGGAAAGAGCAAACAAACACTATTAGATATTAGATATAAGATATGGACAAAATATTAGTAATCAAAATACATATTCTGAATTTCAGCTGATGCATAAATAACAACAACTATTTATTATATATTAATAACAATTTAGATAAACTGCTAAACAAAGAAACAAAAAAAACACATCTATTTTTATACTGTTATCAAAACTGCAATTTCACTGGAGGAATCAGCTTATGGCTTTGTTTTGACGAAGCCACCCCACTGACATCACATCCTCAAGTAGAGGTACCTTTGAAACCAGAACCAGAACCCCTTTATTCTTCCATTGGTGACCACTGCTACCACTGCGAGAGACCCAGCGATCCAGCCGGACACTATGGTCATTTCCCAATTCACAAGAACGCAAGTATGAACTCTTGGCAAGTATGTTCGTGACAAGAACATAGAAAAGTGTCTACTTGGGGAGAATGGGAGCATAAACATAGGTCAATTGAAACAGAATCTTATTTTGTGATTTTCTGTACACTGTGAACAAAATCACAATAAAAGTAGTCTAAGTCTAAAGGCTGGTTTATGCTCAGAAACCAGGCCGTCTGTGTGTCACAGTAAATGCAAATATGCCCCCCCGCAGACACTCTGCTGCTCCTCTCCCAAATTGTAGGTGACCACAGACAGGAAGCCTCTGATTGGTCAAATCTACAAATTGGCCCGGCTAAATAGGCAAGGTTCTCCACTCTCCTGTACAGCGGCTGGGGCTGCGATGATAGCGGGAAAGGATTAACTCAATTGCTGCATTGTAGATTTTTGAAAGCTGGAACCTGAGTCCACCCCCTCTGTTTAAGGCCTGTTTTTCTTTCTTAACATCGATGGCTTACTGACTATGACCTGGATGACTGAAAATCTTCACCAGCAAGTAGCAGCCATTCATAATGGCCCTTCCCAGTCAAACACCAGCCGAATGGCAGCCCACTTCCCTGCAACTCCCAGCAGAATCCACTCCAACTTCGAGCCAGTGGAGTGACCCCCTCCCCTTCTCCTGAGTGTGCTTTTTTTTTTTACTCTGACTCCACCCTTTCACTGAATTACAGGCTCTGACCAGGCAATGACACTTTTCTTTAGATCTTAATGCTCTCAAATCATGACAGAAAGAATATTTTAGTCCAAAGACTGATGTTTAAAAAGGGATTGTAGTGAACCAGCCAAGGACCCATAAAGGAATTGGGGAAATTTTGAATGGCTGCTAATACATTCCTTCCATGTTCATATTTATCTCATGTCGTGCAACTAATTTCATTCTATGACTCGTTGTCCTACAGAGGATTTTTCATATAAATAAACCCAACAGTAACCCAGCAATCACTTCTCCTAAGATTTTTTCTTTAATTATATCACATTAAAAGTGTTAATTTCACAAAATATATGTAACTATAAACCACATGTAACGGGATTAATTTTTGTTTGTCATTTTAAGACGAGATAAAGATTCCTCCCACTGCGTCAAGGAAATGACACTTTGAAAACCGAGGCTCACTGTTGTGTTTTTGTTCGTGTTTTTCTATCCTTCCATTCAGCTGTCGTTCTTTCCTTAAGCCCATCCCACTCTTTAATGATCTTTTACGAAGATGGCTTTCAGAGGACAGAAAAGGAGCGAATGGATGATTAAAGGTAAATTCTCACACCTCTGCTGAACCCATAAATAAACATGCTTTCAAAAATTAAATGCTTTGGGATAAAAAAAAAACAAACCTATTTGAATCAGAAAATGAAACCAACTGTCTTAAACCAAACTTTAAAGGATTTTTTCAAGGTTGAGGATCAGTCAGAAGTTTTATGAATAGAGTTGCAGTGTGCAGATTGTTAAATGGGTCATCCTATTTAACAATATGTAACTCAGAGGTACGGTCATAAAATTTCAGTTTTTAAGAGCCTTTGCTTAAGAACATTGAAGACAGATCTGTTTTTATTGTGATATTATAAAAAAGAGTTTTAACAGCAAAAGAAAGATTTGTCATGGCATATGGACCCATAATTCAGGCGGGTCAGATAGAGTGAAGTTTAATAACGTTTATTGATAAATAATTAAAACAAAACAGAACGGGATACGGGCTGCTGAGGATTAGTGGACCTCAGTGGCTGCAAGAGGGGGGCACTGCCAAATCACTGACACTCTGGATTAACAGTTCAGTCCATCCTCTCCATGGAAGGCAGGATCCAGACGATGGACTGCCAAACAAGCTGCGGTGCAAGGAGCCGGCCAGAGTGTCCGCGACGCACCAACCTCAGTGAGCAGGCAGGAAAACAATCCAGGTCAGGGATGTAGATCAGACAGGAACAGTTCTGGATTCCAGGAGTCCATAGCCCGACCAGGGGTTCTGATCCAAACAGGAACATTCCATGAGTCCAGCAGCGAGCTCAGACAGACACGCTTAGATGCAGACGGGCAGGCTCAGTGTTTGAGGGAGAGAGACAAGACATGGTACCAGGATAGTAGCAGGAACTTTAAACTGGTCTCCTCCTAGGAACCAGGCTTACGGGACTAAAACTGACCTCCCCCGCATTTCGAGCAAAAACCAAAACTCCTTGGAGAAGGGCTAGAACCAGAGCTTCCCCCCGCATACCGAGCCAAAACCCTGAGGGCTCAGAGGTGAAGAGCCGGGACACGATCAGGAATCAAACACCAAACACTATCAATCCACTGGCCTCCAGGGACGGGAACATGAACCAGGGATTAATTAAAACTCATGATACAAACATGAATAACTGACATGAAAACATAACACGAATAAAATAAGAACACACAAATAACGAACTCACTCTGGCCCTGATAGCTGGACTGAACCGTATATATAGCAGAGGGAGGGAGGTGAATGAGACAACATGACAAATTAGGACTAATATCAATAATTTAATGCATAAAAGCCTCTAACTGACCAATGATCTCTAAGTTTGAATTTCCCCTGTTTTAGAATAACTGTTCATCTGTATATAAGTTCAGTTTATATATAAATTCCTGTTTGAGTCACATGTATCAGTGTACCACCCTAGCATTCATTAAGGAATCAACTCTTGTTCACAAACATTACATCCAAACTTTACTGCTTTAAGACAGAAAGTGGAGGAGCACCATTTTTCTTGAAGATATATGAATGTTAAAAAAAAAGAAAAACCGCAGTAGGAGGAAAAAAATATAGAAAAGTCTTTTATGGCATTTTTCTTTCTCTAGCGCACAGAAGAGAAATGAGAAAAGAAGGAGAAACTAATCATTCTTCCTGCGGTGCAGAGTGTGGGAGAGAGCAAGCAACAGTGAGGATCACTCTTCAGAGGTTTCACTGTTCATGGTGAGAAGAAATGAAAAGGAGTAAGGAGCATTAGAAGAAAAGCTCTCCTGGACCTCAGAGGTCACATCATGTTTCCATCGGCAGTTGCTGCAGTGTTAGTCATCTGGAGAGATTTGATATGAGAGTATCAACAGCTGAATTATATATTTGTTTTTTATATCTGCAAATTTGTCCTTCTTCAGTTAATTCTGATTGTCACCAGCAGTCGTCTCCATTCCGTGTTTCATCAGCTATGTTAACATTTAGCTTTTTACAAAATTAGCAGCTGAGCTTTAGAGGTACATAGAGAAATATCTCACATTTCCTTGTTTACTAGTTTGGCAAATATATTAAAATAACCTACTTATTATTTTTGTTTCCACAGACTTATTGCCACCAGTGTACACTTTTTACTCCTTACAATCATCTGGATCAAATCAATGCAGGTGCATTGCTGACATAAATAATGTTGAACTTATAGTGTCATATTATAATAATTTTGAATACGGTGAAAATGGATCTTTCTTCGCTGTTAGACTCTAAGCTGAAGCACCTCTGAAAGACACTGCCAGAGGAGGAACTTGACTCTCACAATGGAGCCAGTAGATCACATGTCATTTCAACCATTCAGATCTGCTGAATGGTTGCCCCTCCAGACAGGGGCAGATTTAGGAAATGTGGGAATCTAGGCAAAGGCAGGCAGGGGGCCCTCTGAACAGAGAAGACCCATTATACAGATACAGACATTTTATTAGAAGAGAGATACATTATTTGTTCAAGGTTGTGTCCTTTTCCTCTTGTCCCTTTTCTTGTCACTTTCCTCTCTATGTTTTGTACTTAGCTGGGATTGGATTTATAATAGTTAATATTATTAATGTTCTGATGGCATTTTTGTCAAAGGATTTTTATCAAAAACATAATCAATGTGCAATTAATGCTAACAGAACTGGCAGCGTTGCGAGGCAAGGGCTCAAACATGTACGGCTGGAAGCCTTCTACACCAAACCAAGCTTTTGCCGCCCTGGCATCCTCCTCCACAACATCTTCGTCCCCGCTTTCCTCCTCTAAATAAAAAATGCATGACAGAGGAGACTCATCCACGACCTCCGACACTAAACTCTCCTCCTCTTGCACGTTTCCTCTGTCCATAGCGTTCCTTGACAGTGTCGTATCTAAGTCACCAATTTAGTACTACTTGGTCCCAATGGAATTGGGCACTAAGTTGCTAACTAGTTAGCAAGATGCTTCCAAGAAACTGGTCACAACCAAATTTGCTTCCAAACCTTCCACCACAACAATCCCCCCCTCTTGATAATCGATCAATCACATTCACTTTATTCACTCGTGTAAAGTCATGCACCACTCAGGAGAATTCGGAAATGCAACGGTTGGAATGGCCGTTAGCCTACGACTTTAATCACATCTCATTGTCAGTTTCACTATAGCTCTGGTGAATTTCAATGGTGAAGTCCTCTGGAAATCTTCAATTATTGTTGATTGCAGATGTGTCTAGTAGTTCCCATTGATTTAGCTTGTAAAGCGGGGAGAATGGCGCTAGGCTTACCGCACCGTGATGTCACTGCCGGAAGATGGCAGGAGGGAGGTGTTACTATATATGGGCACAAATGGCTGCTCCCTGACTCAGTGATCCCGATAAATTTTTATTTATTTATTTATTTTTTTTACTGATTAACTCTAAATTCCATAAATCACTGCAAACGTATTAGTTTTAGGTATAAATAATGATTCATTGCTGATCAGATTTTTCCTTCAAATTTTAACTATATGATTTTTGTTTTTTAAACTTACTGTAGAATTAGAAGAGAGTTGAGGAAATTACAGAACAGAAGCAAATATTCATTAAACATGTTTATTGGCTGTATGATCATCAATATTGAAAAGAAATACAACCACTGCACATGGACACACTGAGGACATATCGAGCATAGTGTTTTTCTTCCTCTTTCCTCATTTGAGCCTCTGCTCCACAGTTTACTCTACTCTTATTGCAGATATCCTCTCCTTGTGCATGAGAAATATCACAAAGATCTGCTTCTATTTCTGAAGACCTTTGGAGTTTTGGAACATCAGATCAAAGGAAGTGATCCTTTGTCTGTGTGAGTGTGAGGCTACTTGCTATTCTGGTATGAAAGTATCCCTGGACTAGACAAAAGATCAGCTTTATTCTCACACTGGGCAGCTCTTCAGTAAAAGGACTTTCATATCCAGACACTAATGCACATCCTGTATCCAGGGATCAATGACCAGCAGTGCTCGGAGCTCTTAGAAGAGAAAGAAAAATCTAAGTGATTGATAGAAGAAGCATTTGTTGATATGAAGACAAAACTGCCTCTTTTGGAGAGCAAAACAAAAATCTTCTTTAATGAAGTGAATTGTCGCATATCTGTTTGAAGCATGAGCTTGAAAAAATGGGTTTGTATGACGAGAAAAAATAAAGCTGTTTGCAATAACAATACACACACACACACACACAATCGTCTCACTATCTTTGCAGGGCCTTTCCATTGACTTCCATTCATTCATACAGCCTACCCATCAGTCTAACCCTAACCATTACGGGTTCCTACAGCAGCAGCCATTCAAAATTTCCCCACTTTCCTTGATGGGCCCTTGGCTGGTCCCCTGGAGGAAAGTGTGCTGCCATTCAGCTGGCGTTTGACTGGGAAGGGCCATTTTGAATGGCTGCTATGGTAAAGCAACAAAAAACGTTTTATTGGCAGATCATGTGACTTAGGCCCCGTCCACACGAAGTCAAACCCTGGCCTAAACGCACAAATTTTTCACCAAACCAGCCTCTCATCCATACGAAGCCGGCGTTTCGGGGGTCTGTAAACGATCTTTTTTTTATTCAGCCTTCAGAGTGGGAAGATTTTGAAACGCCGTTTTCGGGTTTCCATCTTTAAGCTCTAACCGCATTTTTTTTTTTTACACGCATGCGTCATAGCGTCGCCTCTAAACACGCATGCGCGACACAGTATCACAACAACAATGGCGCCGTACTGTGTTGAATGGTTGCTGCTAATGCTACTCACCCTGCGGTCGGGCTTACAACAGAATCTTCTTCTTCTGGAATATCTCCAGGAAGAACAGAGCAATATCGACCACATAGTTCAGCACCTGAATTTGACTGAACCACGAAAATGGACCCGCAGGGCAACCATGTATAAATATTAGTGCGCATGCCCAACATTTCGTCGCCTATTTTTGCTTTGGCACGACAGCGCAACTTACAGGCCTGGCATACATTTTGTAGCGTTTTCATGCATTCGTGTGGACGATCACATTTATTTTACGTCTCCGTCTTTACGACAAACGTTCTGGAAAATATTAGCGTTTCGTGTTCGTTTTGACTTCGTGTGGACCTTAGCTGCTCAGGTTAATATTTTAGGAAATTTTAATTTATAGATCAGGATCGCAGTGTATAGCTTTAACAATGATGTCACTCACTGCAACAAATCAAATCTAAGTCAGGCCATTTTCTTAAATGTATTTAAATTTTTTTTTTGGCAAATAAGTAGAGGATTTGCCAGTGATATAAGATCATTTACACTTAAAATAAGGTAGAAAAACTCCTAATTTCTAGCATCTCTTAAAGGAGGACAAGACAATATTTTAATTATTGGGCTTCTCTGCTTTTTTTTAAACTACAGGGCAAAGATTTGACCATTATTCAGTCACATTCTTTTGAAATATATATTTTGTTCTCTTTATTTGGGCAGACAAATTTGCCAATAAAGGGAGATAATTTAAGCTTAAAAAAGATCATTACCCATTTTTCAAGCTAAACTTGAGTTTAGCTTGTCCTAAACATGACCCCTCACCCAAAAACAGCAATCAAAGATATTTTGTTTACATAATTGTAAAACAAAAAGAAATTTTGTTTAGAACAGCTCTCTGGACCATTTAATCTTTTTAAAAGTGCAGCCTTTAAAAAAGTAAAAAAAAAATCTACATATATATATATATATATATATATATTTATATATATAAACCTATGACTGTAAATTTACAGTTCCAACATAATAAAATACGATACAATAACAACTTTTACTAAACATTCAGCAGTCTAATGGCAGCGAGGAAGAAGCTGTTTCTGAACCTGGTAGTCCTGCATCCAATGCTGTGAAGCCTCTTCCCAGAGGGCAGCAGGGAGAAAAGTCCATGGTGGGGGGGTGGGGGTCACTGATGATGTTACTGGCTCGGGACACGCAGCGCTGGGATGAAATGTCCTTAATGGAGGGAAGAGGAGCCCCCATGATCTTCTCTGCTGTTCTCACCTCTCTTCTCACCTTCTTCCAGTCTGAGGCGCTGAAGCCTCCACACCACACAGTGGGACAGCTGGTAAGAACGATCTCTATGGTGCTTCTGTAGATTCATTAATTCCCCTCTTGGGGTTCAGGCACTGGGCTCCACAAGGAGTTGATCCCAACAATGTGCCATCCCCCCCCCCCCGTCCTGTTTTATTTTACATTAATTTGTCATTTAAGCATTGAGTGGAGGCCTGGTGGTTAGGGCATAGAGCTTGGAATCCTGAGGTTCTGAGTTAAAGCCCCACTCCCACAGACTGCCACTCTGGCTCCCTAAGCAAGACCCTTGCTCCCCGGGTGCTGCACAATGGCAGCCCACAGCTCCCCCAGGGGATGGATAAATGCAAAGGTAAATTTCTCCAATGTAAGATCAATAAAGTTCATTATTATTACTCGTCCACAAGGTGCACACTTCATTGGGGTGCGCAGCAGGTAGATAATGTTGAGACAGGGCCCTGGAATGTAGTGTTGCAGTCAAGACCACACCAACCGAGACCAAGGATTACCAAGACCTGGAAATTTCCCAGAAATGGGCAAACCCCCTCGCCTGTTAGGTTTTTTTAAAACTTAATTGGTGCCTGATATTACAGCCAGTACTCGAGATGATTACCCCTATCATCCCCCTTCTTAAATGACCATCCCCCCCCATACCATCCCCTGTGATATTTTATTACTGAATGTGTAAAATGTCTACCATATATTAACAGTAATGGCAATAATAGTGCCCTTTCAACATTTGGTGGGCTATGGGCTTATAAATAAAATCAAAGAAGTGTCCTACCATGACTATGAAGCTGATCCCAGTGGGAAATTAGTCCCTAACTCTGTAGGAGCAGTGATAGCCTACTGTAAGGTGCCTTGGTCAGGGTCAATGATCGCTGCTTTAGGTTAATAGACTATATCAATTAGGCTATGTATGCTTAAAAAATAAAAAAATAAAAAAAATCCATCATCCCCCTTCTTTTTTTTTTTTTTTTTTTTTTTTTTTACTGATTACAGCACATCATCTAAGGCCTGCTTCACAAAGCAGATTTACTGAAAACTCTGTTTTCTAAACCTGAAAACAAGGAAATACAAAAGGGATTTTCCTCAACCTCTGTTACCACTGTAAGATTCTCCCAAAGCTAACCTGGTCAGCAGGTTTACCTAAATAAAATCAGTGTCTTCTGTCTCCGCTCTCCTTGGAGCCAATCAAGTTGTTTGATTTCCTGACTTATTCAGCTTAGTTTTGTCGTAGTTTTATCCAAACAATAAAAAACAAATCCTTCACTAGGTCCATTATACGTTAAAAAAACAAAAAACAAACACAACATGACCTTTAGATGAGGATCAAATTAAACAATCACACATTATAACCAAGTACAGAAGAGACCTTCTGTCTTTTCTTGCTGGGGCCTTAACAGGCTGCATTCATGGTATGATACCGCCCCCTAATGGTCAATTGTTTACCTTAACCTTAAACCTTTTAGATGAAATTATTTTTCTTCTAATAGTAAATTAACAGAGAGTCAGTTATTCAACAGACTGATTTATTGGAACATTTACAGTATTGAAATGAACATTTTATTTTAGCAGAAAACATTTATCCCTGTATTGTCTGATTAGCTGACAAAAACATACAGAAATATGTTGACAAATGCACGTTTAGAGCAGGGATACAAAACCACAGACAGCGACTGTTAATGATATTTGCTGGAGACATGTTACAAAGCTGGAGCAGAGCTCTGTAGTAGGCAGTAAGAAAAACAAAAGACATTCTGTAGCTTTAGTTCTCCGGTTTAAAGGTCATAGCTTCAACTTTTTCATCCAAATAATTAACAGGCAGGGGATCCTCTGAATTGAAAAGACAAAACATAAAACAGACCCAATCTACAGATACAGAACTGTTATTAGAATAGACATTCATTATTTATTCTAGGTTTTGTCCCTCTCTTCTTGTCCCTTTTCTTGTTGTTTTCTCTCTATGTTTTGTACTCAGCTGACTTTTCATGCTGTCTCTAAAGGAATGAAAGATTTTTTCCAAGCACTAAGCTCACTTAGCTGATTTCTCCTTCCTGTGTTTCCAAAAAGGCCAAAGTAAATAACCCAGTCCTTCTTTTCACTGTAGACACGCCATGATCTGCTTCTCTGTTCTCCATTTTTCATTTGGATGAAATAATAGCTGCATGAATCATGACAGCAGACAAGATAGAGGAGAGCAGGAGGCGGGGTTACCAATCTACTTGCTCTGGAGAGCAGAGTTCGCTGCTTTTAGATGTTGTCTCCAAAGTCTCAAGTAGCAGAAAAAAGTCGCTAGATTTGGCTGAGTTGGCAGCACAGCTCTTCTCTTTGTTTTCAAATAGTTTGCTGCTGTCTGTTTGGACCTTTCTGCACATACGCAGCAAATGGACTGATCCAATGTGGTGGACACTGAAGGGGGGGCCCCCCGAGACACACTTAATATTATAGGTGTTCTGATGGCATTTTAAAGAAAAGATTTTTATCAAAAACACATTGAAAAATAAGTTTTCTGGGGTCTCGAGGAACTTTGGGCCCTAGACAACTGCCTAGTTTTGCCCAATGGTAAATCCCCCCCTGAATAAAAGTGTAAGATTTGCTCAAAAAAAAAAGTTATAAAAAATGTTTTTCATTTATTTTGATGGGTCCAAAAACCATTAGTACTTATTTCTACTCTAATGCTGACAAAAAGATTCTGCAGCAATAGCACCAATAGCTGATAGGTGAGCTCAGATGTTGCCAGATCCTAGAAGCTCCATGACAGAGCTGAGAAATGGATTCTTCTCTGCTGTATATTTCTCAGACTTCAGAGGAAAATATCCCAAAAAGAAGCCAAATGAAGGAGAACATCAGTCACGTTTCAGAGCGTTGGTGTTAGGTTCATCTCTTGTTATTAATAGTCTCTAGATAAATTATTACTTTTTTCATTTAGTGGCGGAATAATAATGAACACAATCAGATAAAACCAAATCAAATGAACATTTTACTGCAGCCGGGCAAACGTTAGCCCTAGCTGTGATTAGCCTCGGAGGTCCGCTGGTTGCCACAGTCCGAAATGTTTTTTCATTATGCACTAAATGATTAAATGGGCCATATAGTGACGCTTAAATGTATAATGTTCTCGCCTCAAACTATCTTAAAATGTACTTTTATTGAACAATGGCAACAGAAAAGAGAACTTTTAGCTAGTGTAGCGCCGATGGCATTTTTTGGCCCCAATACCGAAACCCGATACCTGGCTGTGCAGTATCGGCCGATACCGAGACCATCTGTTTGAAATTGATGTGTGTGTATATCTGAATAACTGCATACTACTTGGATGTAAAATAATTGCCATCATGGCTTTGTCAAGCTGCTGCCTACCTTAGTGAAGCAGGAAAAAGACTAATACAAAGTGAATCAAGTAGAACTTTGTATCGCCTACCTGGAATGGGTGACAATAGCTGAATAAACTTTTTGCTCTCAAATGGTATCTGTGCCCTATTTATTGGTACTCGCCGATAGGATACCACCATCTTAGTGCTGGATCGGGGTCCCGCATGATACTGGTATCGGTATCAGTGCAACAGTAGTTTTAACTTAATACTCGGAGCTCTGCGAAGCTGCTGCTGCCGAAGTGTGCGCTGGGACAGCTATCAAACTCAAGAATGGACAAATCTGCTTTGATGCATACTGGATATAGAAGGGGCGTGAACAACATCCGGGTAATTGTCCGTTCTCTGACTTTTGCTCTTGTGAATTAGAAAAGTGCTAGGGCTGAGGTTAATGATGTTTTATGAGCACATGAGAACACAAAAGTAGACATACTGAGAAACGGCCATAGATGGAAACGGGCTAGCTTGGTTTGTTCAAAGATAGGAGTTCAAGAAGTCTCAAATCGACTAATGTTTGTATACTTGCTTGAGATGGTTTTCGACTTCTTAAAAAAAGAGTAAAGGCAGTAAAGAGGAAATGGAAATACATTGGTCTAATAAGTTCTGATGTCATATTTACCTCAAATGACTGATCAGCTTAATGCTAGCATTAGCACTGAGACAGATGATGGCGTCCCCGCATACGTTCTATACTGCTTTGTCATTAGGATTTTTTTATGAGTATTTCCTCTAAAATACTTAGGTAATCTTTCTTCTAATGATGTGTGTGTTGAGCTAATTAAAGTGATTTTTAGGAACTTTGACCAATCTGATCCAGATCCTTTTATGACTCATCGACGTTCATCAATCGAAGTAATAGTTCTGAACAAAGATGGCATTAGAGCCTCTGTAGACAGGAGAGAAGTTATAGATAAGAGCTCTGTCCTCTTCAGCAGGATTGGAGAACCGGTGCTGGCTCTTCATGGCTGGAGGGAAGACAAGGCCACGTTGACTGACTGAGATTATTGATTGGGCTAAAACAGAGGTTGGTGAAAACCTAGAGCAGGGGTCAGCAACCCGGAGCCGCATGTGGCTCTTTAGCGCCCCCCTATGGGCTCCCTAGAGCTTTTTCAAATGTTTTAATTTGGTGTGCAGGAGGTCAAACAAACATTCATTATGTTTTCCAATGCTGTAAACATTAATATAATAAATACATTTAAACAATAAATGTAAACATTTCTGTCGACCAAAATGTGCATCATAGCCGTAGAGATCAGTGGTCATATCCTGCAACACATGTTTTAGTGCCAGGCAAACAAAGCGGTGGGTGTGTCTCGGGCCATGAATCCCAAAGGGGAAATAAAGGAAGGTAGCTGATGAGAAGAGAGGATTTAAAGAAGAATAGAGCGAATAATTTGCTTTTATTACAATGTGGAAGGATTGCCTGCATGTTTGCTTTGGAATGAGTTAAAAAAAAAAAAATAGAGTAATTAAACAGGTATTTCGTGGGAAGGCTAAATATTCAGATTCATATTCAAATTCAAAGATAGATTTAAGAAGTGGATTGCATCTCCCAACTCAACTGCTGCTGCTAGTTTGGTTGTAAGCATAGAAAACTATAGATAGAGATAGATTGAACAGGCAGCTCTCTGATGCAGGTAAGAAAGTTATCTTCCATTTTTTTCCCCCAAATCCTCAAAATAAACATTAGACCAAGGAACGCTGGTGACGGAGGATGTGGGATTTCAGGGTTAGAGAGCTCTGCTCTGATGGACGTCAGTTCCTGCTTGGTTCCTTGTGACTCAATCAACTCCTCCCAACAGAAACACATCCAATTCAATGCAACAATGCAATAAAACCTGAACTCCACGCATTCACTGCTCCTTCCTCACCTCATGTTACTATGCTCCAGGATTTAATCATGAATGCTTATTATATATTTAAGCCCACATAGTCCTTTTTTATAGTGGGCTAATACACTTAGAGCCTGTGTTGCCATACAAGGCTCATAGGAGACTTTTACTGACAGATTTGTTTTTTGGTCCAATCTGGCTCTTTGGGCAGTTTGGGATGCCGACCCCTGATCTAGAAGTGCTCAAACTCTGGTTCTATACCTTACCTTCTGAGACGAAGAAGCTTCCAGTGTAGAAGCTGACTCTCACAGCAGCGACGGTGTGAACCATGCCTGGTTTATCGATCCACTCAAAAGGACTCTTCTCTGGATGCCACTGCACTGCATAGAATGGATACCGATACGCTGAGGAGGACCAGGGACAGTGTTAGGAGGCTTTATGAGGACCGGCCTTTCATTTTAATCTAAAACCCCAGACACCTTCTCCAGTTCTGAGAAAGAGCTATAGAAGCCTGAAACATTCCCCGCCACCACCCTACTGCATGTCCTAGGTCATCCATCCCTCTCCCTAATCACAGAGCTCCTCTTCCTCTCTCTAAGGGAGAAATCTCTCCATCCAGTCCACATTAGACCAGAATAGAATTTAAAATCCTCCTTCTCACATATAAAAATGTCCAAGCTCAATCTGATATAAGATATATGATCGCTCCTTATTATCCTAACAGAGCACTTCGCTCTCAATCTGCAGGTTTACTAGTGGTTCCTAGAATTTCTAAAGTAGAATGGGAGGCAGATCTTTTAGTTACCAGGCTCCTCTCCTGTGGAATCAACTCCCAGCTTTAGTCCATGGGCCAGACACCCTGTCTACTTTTAAGGGTAGACTTAAAACTTTCCTTTTTGATAGAGTGGCTCAGGTTATATACAGCATATATATATATATATATATGTGTATATATATATATATATATATATATATATATATATATATGTATATATATATATATATATATATATATATATATATATATATATATATATATATATATATATATATATGCTGTATATAATTATTTGCTCATGTTTATTTATTTAATAAATCAACATTTCTTTTTTTATTTTTCTAATATATGGTTTTATTAAAACAGGATTAATTAATTGCAGACCCCATGATAAACCTTGGGATCTGAGTCACAACCCTAACTTATAATTCTAAATAAGATTTAAAGAAATTAAGTTAAGGTTTCCATAGGGTGTTGGCGCCATCTGGTGGACATCAATTTTATTGCATGATTTAATTCTCTCAAGTTATATCAGATGTTGAAATCATATAAAAGACCAAAGATCATTATTCCAGCAGGAATCTTATCCCAGAGGTTTGTTAGGATAAAATATCCTCATCCATTTCTGCCATTACCATCAACAACAACCTAAATCATCAAATGGGAATAAAACATTCTTATCAAGTAAAAAAATGTAGCATAAAATAATTTTATTTATAATAATTAGCATTTTTAACTGTATTTAGTACATGATTAAAGTATTAAATCTACAAATAATTTATTAAATGGACCATTAAATAAATAAAATGCATTTAAATAATGAACGAAATTAAATCCTTTATTTATAAAGAAATATGGGTGAAGTATGTATTTTCAGAGGGCGTCTGGTCGGTTTGGGGGTCACAGAAATGTTAGAGAAGCACATTAATGAGGGACGCTACCTTCCATGGTTGAGATGAACTCTTTCTCTCCGTCGCTGTTGGTGGACAGAACTTTGTAGAACCTCTTCAGTTTGCCATTCCGGCTGTAGTTCTGTAAAGACAGATAATCCATTTGGATCCATCCAACATCAACACAATCAGAACCTGTGTCGCTTCTTCTCATTATATTGAATCATTTATTAACTTATAATCAGTTATACTGACAACGCAAAACATTTAAATGTAAGGCGGTCCATTTTTCTTACTTCCATTTGAGCTGATGAATCAGACAATTTGACAAAAGAATCAAATGATTTATATTTAAAATAAGAGCAATCAACTCCATTTTCCGTCTTTTCAAGAGCATAAAATCTAATTATCTTATTATACAGTAGTAGCCATTCAAAGTTTCCCCACTTTCTTTGATGGGTCCTTGGCTGGTCCCCTACAATCTTTGTCCTAAAATATTCTTTCTGTCATGATTTGTGGACATTAATGTCTAAAGAGAGGCATCATCTCCTGGTCAGAGCCTGTAATTCAGTGAAAGGGTGGAGTCAGAGTAAAAAAATATGCATGCCCAGGAGAAGGTCAGAGGCTGAAAGTTGGAGAGGATTCTGCTGGGAGCTGCAGGGAAGTTGGCTGCCATTCAGCGGGCGTTTGCTTTGGAAGGGTCATTTTGAATGGCTGCTACTGTAAAGCAACATAAACTTTTTTATCTGCAGATCATGTGACCTAGCTGCTCAGGTTAATATTTTAGGAAATGTTCATTTTTAGATCAGGATTGCATTGTGTAGCTTCAACAATGATGTCACTAACTACAACAAATCAAATCTAAGTCAGTCCATTTTCTTAAATAAATATATATCAATTGTTTTTGGCAAATAAGTCAGACAATTTTCCAGTGTTATAAAATGATTTACACATAAAATAAGGCAACTAATAATTTCTAGCGTTGCTAAAAGGAGAATAAGAGAATATTTTAGTTATTGGGCTTCTTTGCTTTTTTCAAATATTAACAACAAAGATTTGACCATAATTCAGCCACATTACAAAATAGGTATTTTGTTCTGTTTTTTAGGCAGATTAGGCAGACAAATTTGCCAATAGAGGGAGATGATTTAAGCTTAAAAAAGATCAAATGAACCATTTTTCTTATTTCAAGAGATTGAAATCCAATTATCTTATTATAAAGACAACGATCATCTGATTTACCTGCTTAAATTAAGGGCAAAAGGTTTATTTTAAGACATCTTTACTAATCAGGTTTTGCAGTACAACAGTAAAAATATGCCTTCATTTTTAGACTGTTACGTATTAGAAGACTGGAGGCAGACATATAATAAAATTTCAAACTTCCATCAGTTTTCTTGCTGTTTTTCATTCCTTCAATGACCTAAACAGCAGGTGTCTAAAAGGAAAACCAAAGCTACTATTAGGCTTTATTTCAGTCACTGCAACAAAAATCCATGAAGTCCATTTTTTTGCTGTGATTTGAGCAGATAAATCACATAATCTGTTAATAGAATAAGATTATTTCTGTTGAAAATGAGAAAAAATATCTCTATTAACTCATTTTATGAGTATCAAATCTCCCTCCATTGTTAGATCATCTGATTTAGGTGCTTAGATTAAGAGAATCCGTTTTTTTTGCATTGTCGTTCACATTTCCAAATATATGCGACCTGTATGTGATCCCTGTATGAACTGCATTTAAACAGCTTAAGTGTCCCACATGCACAGTGGAATGACACCACAGGCCAGTGTGCTGTATTTACTGAAGTAAACGTGGATGGTAGAGCTGGAGCACATCTAACGATCTTTCCCAGCCATAAAAACTAGTGCTGGGCGATAATTCAATAACGATATATATCGATCGATAGACGTGTGGCGCAATAGAAAAAAAGCGGGTCGATAAAACTTTGATAAAAAAACGCAGTTTTCCTTCCTCCTCATTGTAGCCTATCATGTAGGTTTATGCTAGTCGCTACTTCCTCCCAACCAATCACAATCGCGGACCCAGGCACGCCGTCACCAATCGCCGCCCTCTCAAACCACAACACAGAGCACATGAAGATGTCGCAGCAAGGATGTCGCAGAGGAAATTGTTCCAAAGAAGGGTTTTTGTAGTTCGGCAGTTTGGCAGTATTTCGGTTATGGCAAGTCGGACAAAAAACAAACCACAGTCATCTGTAAAATTTGCTGGGAACCAGTGAAAACGAAGTCTGATAACACAACCAACTTTTTTTTTATCATCTCAGCCGCTCACACCCGCAGGAGTACAAGCTGTGTAGGCCCAGGCACGCATCTGCGTCGTCCTCCGAGAAATCTTCGTGAATTTCGGGAAAATATATATTTTCAGTTCTGGGCAGTTTCCCACGTAGTTCTAACGATTGAGAGAAAAATGCTGAGGGGCCAGAAACTTCAAAGTAATAACTCAGGTTAAAGCAGGAAACTAAGCTGAACCAGGTTCAGCTTAGAAGAATGCAGGGGGGGGGTCCTTTTATTTATTTGTTATATTTATTTTGGTCACTTTTCTGATCACTTTAGTTTATTCTTTGTCAGTATTTAATAACATAACTCAGGTCTTTTAAGTTATTTTTCTTTAAAATAATTCTGCTATGGTTAAAAAAGTTGGTTAAATAAAGATTTAATTCAAAGTCTGTGTTTGTGTTTTTTATTAAAATTAAATCATTTAGCAATATCATAAAATGTCCAGGCAGAGCTGCACATAAAATATGGTTTCAAATCTTTTCAATAATTATCAATATGCATTTTTTTTAATTGATAAGCTTTTTTTCTATATCGCCCAGCCCTAATAAAAACACAATCTTTTCAGTATAAATACTTCTTTCAGCATCATCATCCGCCATGGTTGTTGTTTTTCTTGCCGCTTCTGGGTAGCAACAGGTCTGATGAATGCAACCTGGCCTTTCAGATACAGGTTGCATTTAAAAAGATCAGATTCGTATCGGATTCAGGACCACAGAGCCAAGTGGCCTGGGTCGCATTGGAAAAAATCGGATCTGTGTTGTTCAGACTGTCATGAAAAGATCAGATCCAGGTCGCATGTAGGCAAAAACAATCGGATTTGGGTCACTTCATGCTGCAGTGTGAACGTAGCCTAAAGCTCTGCCATTTGGGGGCATGGAGGTGAAAAAGCAATAAAAACCTGCATGGAGAGACTCCAGCTGTGGAAGTTGGAGGTGATGTTTTCATTGGCCAGAGACTGCAGCACATCTTTTGGGAAGTTCCTGAATAAGCGACTGGATTGGGCCGCTGCAGGAGAAACAGCAAAACACAACCAAAGCTTATTTCAGAGACCTGATCCTTTCTACACAGAATAAAACAAAGGAAACGAGTGAAGGAAAAACGTCTCAACCAGGTTTTTTTTTTTCCTTAGAAAACAAACAAAACTACTGATAAACCAACTAAACCAACCAATCTAATTTGGAAGTGTTTTTATCTAATCTATATTTTTACCAGGGAAAACCAAAAGAAATTAGTGACATTAGCCAAAATTCTTCGTAAGTATAATCACAACTTTCAAAAATCTGATGTGGGTATTGAACCACCAACCTTAGAATTGGAAGTCAGTGTCTTACAGCTGACTCCACCAACACTGATAAGTGGCGCAGTAGTGCTTAACACTAAAGCTAAAACTGTGTCCAGTGGCTTGCTCAGATTTTGATCATTACATTTTTAATCTAACTAAAATAGTTTGAACCAACTAGATTGGTTGTTTTTCCAACCAATCAATTCTTAGAATCTATCCAAACTCTATCCACCTGACAGCAGCTCTCCTACAAACTCCCACATCTGGACTGAACACTGAGGCTGTTTAAATGCCTGTCGAAGTTCCCGCGCTTTCTGAACCACTTCCTGAAGCGGTCACCTGGTATCACGGTAGAGAGGCTTCGGACCTCATCAATTTTGGGCCCTCCCCTAAATGAATCACGCCTCGACACGGTTCAGGGAAACGCCTTCGCCCGGAACTTCGGCAGGCATTTAAAGTCGTAGGGAAGCAGCCGTTCCAACCGTTGCATCTCCGAATTCTCCTGAGTTGTGCCCGATTTTACACGAGTGAATAAAGTGAATGTGATTGGTCATCTATCTAGGGGGTGGGGTTGTTGTGGCGGAAGGTTCACAAGCACTTTGATTGTGGCCGGTTTCCCTATAGCATCTTGCTAACCAGTTAGCAACTAAGTGCTAGTAGGTTCCTAATGGGAAATTCCATTGGGACCAAGTAGCACTAAATTAGTGACTTAGAAACGACTCTGTCAAGGAACGCTATGGACAGCGGAAACATGCAAGAGGAGGAGAGTTTTGTTTTTTCTCAATCAAGATGCTATGACTGAAAAATTTGATTGACAGATGACGGTTGATATATGATTGGCTGAATTTAGGTGCACAAGCTTACGTATAACTAACTGGCCTGCACAAAATAACGAAGAAAAAAAAACTTTTAAGAAAGGATTTTTTTTTAAATAGAAATGTTCTAAATTTCGGGACAATATCATCTGATAAAGAATAAATTTATATACATGTTTCAGCCAGAAGGATTTGACATTTAAATATGATTTCCCTTTGACATTAAAGAACATCAGTTTTCAGTCAAGATGTGGGAGTTTGTAGTTTGTAGAGTTGGACAGAGTTTGGATATATTCTAAAAATATGTTGGTCGGAAAAACAACCAACTAACAAAAGAAGCCAAACGACCCCCGTTCCAAAGGGTTGGACCCGATCATCTATTTCAATTTGCATGTTTTCTAAACAAAAACAAGGCTTTGTTGGGCTACTGCAGAAAGTCTGGAAATCAAGTCTATTTCTGACATTTTGAATTAAAAAAGCTTCCTGGATGGGAAGCGAGTAGATTGGTAACCCCGCCTCCTGCTCTCCTCTATCTTGTCTGCTGTCATGATTCATGCAGCTATTATTTCATCCAAATGAAAAATGGAGAACAGATAAGCAGATCATGGCTTGTCTACAGTGAAAAGAAGGACTGGGTTATTTACTTTGGCCGTCGACTGTTTGGAAACACAGGAAGGAGCAATCAGCTAAGTGAGCTTAGTGCTTGGAAAAAATCTTTAATTTCTTTTGAGACAGCATGAAAAATCAGCTGAGTACAAAACATACAGAGGAAAACAAGAAGAAAAGGGACAAGAAGAGAGGGACAAAATGTAGAACAAATAATGGATGTTTGTTCTATTAACATTTCTCTATCTGTATTATGGGTCTTTTTTATGTCTTGTCTTCTCAATTCAGAGGGCCCCCTGCCAGTCTTTGCCTAGGGCCCCAGATTTCCTAAATCCGCCCTTGTTTATAAATATAATATAACTGAACGGAGCTGCAGTTTTTATCTGATGGCTGTAAAGAAAACTCCCTGTAAACCTGTAGGAATTTCCTTTCCACTTCCTCATATTTCTGCTGAATATTTACTCCACCTGGAGTGAGAAGGAGAGGCAAAGCCACGGCCTTGGTCTTGGTCAGGGTGAGCAGATTCTTCCGAGCCGTGAGGACAGAGAGCTGCTGGAAGCCCTGGCATGTCCCCCAGATAGGAAAGTAATCGCCTGCATCGTTGGCCTGAAGAAGGTGAGGAGGGGAAGAGTTAACAGGTCAGAACAAATGAGGGAAAAAGATTTTTGCTTCTATTGTTAGGTTTATTCAATGATTATAAAATTAATGTGTGCTTATGAAGCATTTTTGCAAGGGGATGCTCCACTCCTGTCTCATGATTCAGTCAGGAGACCATCCTGCCTTGTCATTCTGATGGAGCATTCTGTCTTCATGAACTGATCAATTGTTCTGTCAGAACAATACTCTGTTTTCTAACCATGTGCTATTTTCTGTTAATAAAAGACGGCTGCAGGAGGGGATTCGGAGAAGGAAAGCTTGAAGTTGGGTTGGACTTTTCCTTCCGCTCCTGCAGAAGCTGCTTGAATCTCTTTCCTGTGTAGACTCAATTTCTATTTATTTGCAAATCTACATTTTCTGAATCCAACATTCAGATTCAAGATCCAATTGTCCAGGACCGTGTGGGACCAAGGCCAAGAATCTGTCGACAGCCGTCCTCCCTTCGCCGGACGGGGCCAGTTTGGTCTAACCCTGCCCTGGGCATCTTGGTGACGACTCCAGAGGAACTGATTCTACACGACAAAGGGTAGGCCTGAAGCTTTTGATCAAAAGTTGGTCTAGGACCATTTAAGTTACAGCTGTAGTTGCAAGAATATTTGACGAGACCAAGTCTTGTTGATGGATATGGCATCTGGGTATTCTGTGCGTTAGAGTGTGAGACTCTGTGTTGTTCTTGAGATAGTAAGGTTTGCAGCTGCCGCAGCAGGGATATTTGACAGATACGGCATCTGGGTATCCGGTGCTTGCGAGGGCCTGGAGTTGGAGACTCTACAGTGTACACGATAGGTGTTTTTTGTCTAAGTTGGTTAAAATAAAAATATAATAGGCCTTAGAATAGGTGTGACTGTGTGAGAGTGTGTGAGGAAACAATCGAACCTTTCAGGTTCTGCTGTTTCATGCTAAAACAGCAGTGGTTTAATACAGTACAACTCTTCTGGATGCAGAGGCAAGAACTTCTCACCTGAAAAGGTAGAAGCAGAAATTACCACAACAGTGTTTGGGTGCTGTCCTGCTGAATAAACGTCCAGTGCTAAGAATACGCTAGGTGTTTGTACTGGATTAAATTCTTTAAAATGGGTAAAGGTCAAAATAAATTTAGGGGTTATTTAAAATCTACGATTAGAAGTTTGTAGAAGCGCAGGATCCAACCAAAAATAAATACTTGAATATATAGTTTGAACAAAATATGGGTTTGAGGGACGCCTCTATTCCAAAATAAAATAATAAGAACTAAATGATAAAATAATAGAACTAAAGTGAGCCAGGGAGGTAAAAGAATTAAAAAGGATGGGTTCAGGGAAGAGTATAGAGACGATCATAAATGGGATGAATAGTTTGTGTCAGATTGATCCAAGTAATTCAAAATACTTGTAGAAGTGTAAGTAAAAGTATGAAATAGATGGTGTGTGGAAGTAGATCAATGGAGAAATATTATGTGCCGGCTAAAAACAAGCAATAATGCGAGAATAGATAAATAAATAAATATATATAAATAAATACATAGATAAATACATAAATAAGTATATATAAATAAATAAATGAGCTCCAAATGGCGAGTTGTTGATATAATACATGCGCAAAGTAGATATTTTATTATTAAAAATTAAATAAATAGATCTAATGTTGTGTTTGTCCGGTTTTAATGTTATGTGTTTCTGTCTTTAAAGTTATGTTTGTGGGTCTTTTAAGTTGTTTGTGTGTCCAAAAAATAATGAAACACAGTTTAGAGGAAGACAGCTTGAATTTGCAGTAGCGGGGGAGTATGTCTATGGATCAATGACTGCAACGTTGATCCAGCACACAGCCTTCCTAATGCGTCTGCAGGGTCTCCAAAACTATTAGGTTCTGAACAGAAAAAATAAAATAAAAATTAATAACCCACCAGAAAATTATTTTAGTCATGCAAGCCACATAAAATAAAAAATTAGAGTGATTAAATAAGTGGATTGTGCAAGCTAAAACATAGAAACCGCTATGAAGTGTAGTTTGGACCATCATTGGGCTCAAGTGAGGGGCTGGTGGTCACAGGGAAAAAACAATTGGTCACTGATGAAGAGGGATTCACGGTGAAGCTGATTTTGTTTTAAGCCCAGACTGTCCAATTAATCTATTAGGCAGAGATTTGTTAAGGAAATTGCAATCAGTATTGGTGCCTACAGACAAAGGCATGTCAGTGAGAAGATGTACAGATTTTATGCTGTAAGGAGAAGTTACAGCAGACTTAAAAAGCAGCTGACACACGTGATACATTCATGCTCATTCCCAAAAACATGAATAGTTCTAGCAATTAATGGACAGGCAGTTAGACTTATATGCGTAGCAGGAGCCTGTAATACTTGTGTTAAAGATAATGTAAATGCTAAAACCGTCTAAAAGGCTAATCCAACATCTATCCTGCAGCACAGCTGGATCAGATGTCAGAGAACATCTGGAGCTCAGCAGCAAGACGTCACAAACGTCTCACCTTCAAAGCCAAGTTGTAAAAGATCCTGGCGGCTCGACTGAACTGGGAGGTTTGGATGTCGACGTCTCCACCGGGAAGCAGCAGCCTGAAGGAGAACAGATGCCATCAATTCAGCCATAAAGCTGAGATTTAACACAATAAATGAAACTTTACTGAGTTAAGAGCTGGATGGTGAATACTACTTATACCTCAGCAATAGTATCAAGGTGTTACTTTATTGTTTCTTTTATACTATATCTGTTGGTTGTGCTGTCTTTTTTTAATCTGTTTGCAGGTGATGAAGCAGACTGAAGATGTTTTATCGTTATCTCCCTTATATCTCCTCTTTCTTCCATCTTTTCTCCTTTTTTTTCTCCCTTTCCTGTTCTACTTACATTGCAGTGTCCATATAATCTGTAATAATCCCTGCATGAATTATAATAAAGCTATTTATATGCATAAATCAAGCAGAACACTATGGCAATAGCTGTACTGCTCCATATGTTTTTAGTGAAAATAAAGAGATTTGTTTTATCATTTTTGTGGGACAACGGAGGGACATGAGGATAAAAAGAGCGGGGATCCAGCTGGTTCTTCTATTTTTCAATGGCGGTCATACAAACAAAACAAGCCGGTAAGGCACCAAACAGGAAATACGTATAATGTAGAGTGGATTTAGATTTGACCAATCAGAGGCCTCCTGTCTGCTGCAGCTACAATTTTGGAGAGGTGAAGCAGAACCCCGGTAAGGAGGAAGGGAAAGGAAGATGGCGATGCCCACATTCGGGTTTTAAGCAGGTTTTTAATGTAAGTTGCTGCACAGTTTTGATTTGGCAGGTGTGGATCCAGATGTGGGCCAAGAGGGGCCAGGCCCCCCACAGAACAGTCCTTGATTTCTAACAGCAACTGATGGTTCCTTGGATCCGTTTCTGGTTTTATTTTAGCTGTGATTTAAAAATCAAGGGTTTTCTTAATTGATTTTCATCTTATTTACGTTATGTTTTCTTTATTTATTTGATACGTGATTCAAATATTAATTATATCAATAAAATCATTACATCAATAAATATCCCCTTAAATTGAAAAAATGCATTTAAAAATATATTAAAACTCAAAATATAATACTAAATTAACTTTCACAATAATACGAAAAAGTAATTAGAAAAATAAAAATTAAAAAAAAAAATTAAATTAAAAAATTAAATAAATTATGTTGATTATATGGATCGATTGTGAGGTAATTTTGTGCATTTTAGTGTATCACCAGTCTGTTTTTGCTTTTTGTTTTTTATTGTTTTTTTTTATTTTACTCTGGAAAAAGATGAAGTGTGGAAACGAAAACCAACTCACCCGTTTATGGAGTTGAATATCTTTATATATTCTTCTTCTGTGCGATTGATTCTGCGGGGAAAAAACACAAATAGATAAACAGTTTATTTATAAAAATGATTTCTAGGGCTAAATCTAAGGAGTATTTAGCAAATCGATTAATTTGTCGATTATTTTTTTGATGAATTAATTAATAATTGGTGCCTTAAAGAAGATTTTTTTATTAAATTAAACCAGTTGGAACTAAAACTTTTCCACTTGAGAAGTTCTGGATAGCGCATATTGACAATTTTTTATTTTTTTTTTTACAATAAATACTAACTGTTTATATTTTTCTGTAAAATGTTGGTATGATTAGTGCTCTAAGTGGATCGCTCTGTCAGCTAATAGCATGTTTTACAGTCTCTATACTTTAGTTAACGATTAATCAGTTACTAAATTAGTGGATATTATTTCAATAATCGATTAACCAGATTAATTGTTTCAGCCATAAGGATTGAACTGCACATTCATGGATGTAGAATGAAATATAGTGCGATTATAAAAGCTCAATTCTAACCAAAAGGTTTTTGAATCAAACCTTTTTCAGATTTTTTTTCTATCTTTGAGCCTAAACTCTATAGGAGGAAGGGAGGTGGGATTAGGGAACCCATTGAAAGGCTTGGATTTATGACCTCAAACTACAGGAAGTGCTATACGATCGAATCCACCTGTTTTTCAGTGTAGTCCTGTTTCTCTGACTGTGACTAACTGGATGTGCTCTCTTTATCCTTTGACATGGGAGCTGGCTCGGAGCTCATCTGCCTGGCTGTGTGTTTCCTGGACGGGGCCGCCTTTACAGCTGCTTTTTGTATCTCTGCTTCTGTCTCTTTGAACCCCAGTCAGCCTCAGCAGATGGCCGCTCACACTGAGCCTGGTTCTGCTGGAGGTTTCTTCCTGTTCAAAGGGAGATTTTCCTCTCCACTGTCGCTACAAGCATGCTTAGTGTGAGGGATTGTATTCGAGTCAATGAGTCGATGCAATCAGCTGGTTTCCCTTAGATAGAAAACTTTGAATCAATATGCCTGTATGATCTGGTGAACTGTAAAGTGCCTTGAGATGACATGTGTTGTGAATTGGCTCCGTATAAATAAACTGAATTGAATTGCAAATCACAAATAAAATCTAGATATTTGTATAAAAACACTTTCAGATTGATTATTAATTCATTAATTGATTGAGCAATATGTAAACTAAAACATCAAAAACTGGCAAAGCTTTTGAGATATTTCCCTGTTTCAGTAAAGGGGTGTGGCCTATCATCACAGACTCCGCCCACATTGAGCTCAACTGCAGCACCATGACTTGAAACGCTGACAGTTGGATAGAGGAGACAGGAGATGAGCGTCTCATGTCAGGGAATCTTGCTCTTTTGTGTTTTCCTAGAAGGACTCCTATAAAAGGAGTCCCACCATCAATATGTTGAAGACAAACTAATAATTAGTGATGGTGAAATGAAGCCTCATGAGGCATTGAACCGTTTAGCCAAATTGTTTCAATGATCCCCACAGCTCATGAGGCTTCATGTGAACATGTCACCACCTACTGGTGCAGGGCAGAACCACAGTTTGTAATAAAATCTGTGATTTTTTTTTACAAATGTTTTTCTTTTTTTCCCCTTTTAAGTTGCCTTGAAATTGTTAATGGTTGGTGTGTATAATAAAAGTTTTTTTTTAAGTGTAAAATTTCTTAGAACAATCATTTAAGGTGCACAGTTTTTCTGCCATTTTAGTGAATAAACTCAACCAGACAGTGAAAGTGTTTGTGCAAATTGGGCAATGATGAACAAAATGAAAGGTGTTAGTCATTTTTATTCAAACATGATAGTTTTTCCACGTTTTTTGGTTTTAATCAGGTTGGAAGTTGTGTTTAACCAATCTTTTGACTAAACCGACCTAATTGTCCCAATCTATATTTTTACTCAGGCAAAACAATGCATATTAGTCTCATCAGCCAAAATAATTAAGTTTAATCGCAACTTTCAAAAGACAAAGACAGGTCTTGGACCGTCAACCTCTAGAGTGAGAGCCTGTCTCTTACAGACAACGCCACTCACGTAGATAGTTTGAATGTGTTAACACTGGCTTCGTCTGGTGGTTTGCTCATATTTTGATCATTACATTGTTTATTCAAACCAAATTAGCTTTAAGCAACTAGATTGGTTGGAAAAACAACCACTTTATTCTTAGAATCTATCCAAACTCTATCCAGCTGAGAGCAACTCTCCTCCAAACTCACACATCTTGACTGAACACTGAAGCTGTTTAGATGCCTGTCAAAATTCTTGCGCTTCCCGAACTACTTACCGAAGCGGTCACGTGGTTTCACGGTAGCGAGGCCTCGGACGTCATCAATTTTGGCCCCTCCTCTAAATGAATCACGCCTCGACACGCGCTTCGGGGAAACGCCCCCTCCATTACTCGACACACGCCTTGAAGCCTCGGCTCATCTCATAACATCACTACTAATAATGTTTTTATCTGCTTTAGGGAAATCCTGTGTCACAGAGAATCAGTTCCTGTTCTGGTCATTAAAGGTCCTCATTCACTCTGAGTGTCTGTAGGCAGCTGATCACACGCCGTCCTGCTCCACCAGCAGTCAGAGAGAGCAACCTGAGAGGGATCGTTCTGAAGGGTTTTCATTTTCCACTCGATAAAACAAAGAACATTAAGCACTGACTGAGTATGTGGGATTTCGGGGTAACACCGATGCGTTGGTATATGCGTGGAGCCCATAGGGAAAAACACTGTATCGGTGCGCGTGTCGTTTCCACAAAGTCGTGACCGATACTTAATAAACTATGTTTAAAAACATTTCTGCCAACATGATGCATCTGCGGAAAAAAAATGTTTTATCTTTTGCCAGTTTTCATTAAAATTATCAAGAATTTTAGAGCAGGCTAAAAGGAATAGGAACGTTTTAGCCGTAGCGTTTTTATTTAAATTTTCTTGTTGAGTCATCCTTTTCCTCTCAGTTATTACTCAACTCAGTTAGAGAGAGCAACCTGAGAGGGATCGTTCTGAAGGGTTTTCATTTTCCACTCGATAAAACAAACAAGGTTAATGATTATCAGGATGGTTAAACTTAAATAATTAAGCTTAACTGCTGCCTTTTTAAGAAAAGGTTCCACTCAACTCAGGAGGGAAAGGTGTCAAAGTTTCTCAGTTAATTTACTGTAGCCTCAGTTCCACTGCCCTCTGAAACCGATCTGTGACGAGTTCGGACCGAGCCTGGATCAGTTCACCGTGCCGAGCTCTGCTCTTCACGACCATGCAAGCATGGTTCCTCGCCTCCTAGTGGCGAACTATGGTTCTACTGCTCTCTAGATGTAGACAAGTAAACTGACACAGCAGCGCCTAGGGGTGTAAATCACATCCATCATGGCGATTCGATTCAGTATCGATTTCCTGAGCCAACGATTCGATTATTTTCGATACTCAAGAATACACCACAATTCGATTCGATTAATCGATTAATCGGTTAATTATTATTTTTTTTATTTTTTACACCTTACAGGCTAAACAAAGTTTTAAGTTTGAAATAAATCAATTATGCATTTTCTTTAGAAACAACAGCAAATAACAGAAGTAGAAAAGTTGCATCAAAAAATACTGCAAAAATACTGCACAATATCAGTGTAATGAGTTCAATGCAATACCTCGGCTCCAGAGAAACTGTCCAACATATTTTTTTAGAATGTAATAAATATACTCAGGAAAGAGAGATGTTGCTTAGAGAGTTAGACAGGAATAAAAATAAACTAGATATAAGGGAATTGTTTCAAAGGTCATCTGGGGATGTAGTTTTTGGTAGTATTTTTAATTTTCTAAGAAGAACGAGTATTTTAGGGAGAATATAATAGTTTGTCTGGTCCATACTCCATTCTGGAAGGTGGCGGTAATGCACCTATAAGTTGTTTGCCAACCGCCATTAAAAAAAAGAAGAAGAAGAAGGCTCCAGAGGGTCGACGTCACCGCACCCTTGAGAGACGTTCCGCTGCACGTCTCCCAGATTGTAGCTGACCGCAAACAGTGCACCAGACAGGAGGCCGGCTTGTTTTGTTTTTATGACCGAAATTGAGGAAAACAACCCGTGAAGTTTGACCCGCTAGAAGAGCGAGGTGCGCGAGAACGCTGGGACCCTTTTTCCAGCTGAATCTCCGCTCTTTTTGGCCCTCATGTCCCTTCGTCGTCGGACTAAACTCGTCCCCACTTCCTCACCGCCTCGGCCGTATCTAGACCCACAGTGTGTAGCTCAGACCACGCTTCAATACTGAGCATAATTTAAAAATGTCTGTGTGAAGCTTGCTGCAACAAACTGCTGTAAGAGTATAACCAGGAAGCGCGGTAGGAGGGCAAAATAGGTTTAGCGGCAACGCAGCACGGGAGGAGAATTACGCCCAGGAGCAAATGGATAAAAATAGACCGGAGGAAAAAAAAAAAATGAATCGATTATCTTGCGGACGTGTCGATGCATCGGATCGTCGGCTTTTGGATCGATGCACCGATACAAAACGATTATTATTTACACCCCTAGCAGCGCCCGTAACATTCAGGAAGTTATGTTTTGTTACCATTGTAATATTTCATTGTTTGCAGAGAGTCAGGCGAAGAAGGCAGCCTTTGGTGGATTTACCTGACAGAGTCGGCTTTAGGGGAGTGGATACAACAAACGATAGTCTAAGCAGACTCCATTCTTAAGGTTGTTGGTTTGAGACCCACCTTTGACTTTTAAAAGTTGTAATTAAACTTAAATATTTTGGCTGATTTTACTAATTTGTATTGGTTTGCCCAGGTACAAATATAGAATGGTAAAAACACTGCAAAATTAGATTTGTTGGTTTAGCCAAAAGATATTGAGATATTTCCCTGTTTCAGTAAAGGGGTGTGGTCTATCATCACAGACTCCGCCCACATTGAGCTCATGCGCAGCACCATGACCTGAAAGGCTGTCAGTTGGATAGAGCAGATAGGAGATGAGCGTCTCATGTCAGGGAATCTTGCTCTTTTGTGTTTTTCTAGAAGGACTCCTATAAAAGGAGTCCCACCATCAATATGTTGAAGACAAACTAATAATGTTTTTATCTGCTTTAGAGCAAACCTATGTTACAGAGAATCAGTTCCTGTTCTGGTCATTAAAGGTCCTCATTCACTTTGAGTGTCTGTAGGAATCTGATCACACGCCTTCCTGCCCCACCAGCAGTCAGAGAGAGCAACCTGGGAGGGGTCGTTCTGAAGGGTTTTCATTTTCCACTCGATAAAACAAACAACGTTAATGATTATCAGGATGGTTTAGCTTAAATAATTAAGCTTAACTGCTGCCTTAAAAACATGAGTTAACTTTTAAGAAAAGGTTCCACTCAACTCAGGAGGGAAAGTTGTCAAAGTTTCTCAGTTAATTTACTGTAGCTTCAGTTCCACTGCCCTCTGAAACCGATCCGTGACGAGTTCGGACCGAGCCTGGATCAGTTCACCGTGCCGTTCACGACCATGCTAGCACGGTTCCTCGCCTCCTAGTGGCGATCTATGGTAGTACTGCTCTCTAGAATGTAAACAAGCAACTAACAGGGTGGCACCCGTAACATTCAGGAAGTTATGTTTTGTTACCATTGTAATATTTCATTGTTTGCAGAGAGTCAGGCGAAGAAGGCAGCCTTTGGTGGATTTACCTGACAGAGTCGGCTTTAGGGAAGTGGATACGACAAACAATAGTCTAAGCAGGGCTTACAGACGCAGGAAACAATGACAGACGTTGAGGTTCCTCACACTGCTAAGCAGAATCATCACTGGAAATCATGTGGTGCGGTAATAAGCTAGTATTTTTATGAATGTGTGAAATTTCATGATAACAAAGGCTGACTGTAAGGAGATGACGCGTCTGCTCACGCACTCTTCGTCATCTGAGAACTGAGCCAGATCTGAACCGTGCCGAGAACTAGTACCATGTCAGCGCCTGTAGGTTGTGTCTGGTGCGGAGCGGTTCAGTTGGCGTGTCATTTAAACTCAACAGTTACATTGGTTACCATGCTCAGACCGATCTTAGCATGATTTCGAAAGGGTAGTGGAAATGGGGCCTTTGAGTTGAGGTAACTACTTATGTTACTGTATCCATTCAGCAAAATGTACAACTTATATCCGTTAAACTTGAAATGATTCATGCTTTCAACTCAATTCAGTCACAGCTGATGCCTAATTATTTACCGGCTGTATGTTAAATTTAGTACAACTAATTGAAATAACTCAGAATCCTGTATAATGTGTTGGAAATGTTTTTTAAATATGATTCTTCATGTCCTGAGGAGATCAGCAGTGATGTTATGAGATGAGCCGGGGCTTCAAAGCGTGTGGTGAGTGATGGAGGGGTCGTTTCCCTGACGCATGTGTCGAGGCGTGATTCATTTAGGGGAGGGGCCAAAATTGATAAGGTCCGAAGCCTCGCGAGGGTGATACCAGGTAACCGCTTCAGGAAGTGGATCAGAAAGCGCAGGAACTTCAACAGGCATTTAAACAGCCTCAGTATTTAGTCCAGATGTGGGAGTTTGTAGGAGAGCTGCTGTCAGGTGGATAGAGTTTGGATAGATTCTAAGAATACATTGGTTGGAAAAACAACCAATCTAGTTGGTTAAAACTATTTTAGCTAGATTAAACAATATTTTGATCAAAATCTGAGCAAGCTGCTGGAAAGTTGTAACTTTAGTGTTAAGTAGTATTACTCTCCATTTAACAGTTTATAATGTTAGTTGGGTCAGCTGTAAGATGCTGATTTCCATTCTTGAGGTTGTTGGTTCGAGACCCACCTTTGACTTTTAAAAGTTGTAATTACACTTAAATATTTTGGCTGATTTTACTAATTTGTATTGGTTTGCCCAGGTACAAATATAGAATGGTAAAAACACTGCAAAATTAGATTTGTTGGTTTAGCCAAAAGATATTGAGATATTTCCCTGTTTCAGTAAAGGGGTGTGGTCTATCATCACAGACTCCGCCCACATTGAGCTCATGCGCAGCACCATGACCTGAAAGGCTGTCAGTTGGATAGAGCAGACAGGAGATGAGCGTCTCATGTCAGGGAATCTTGCTCTTTTGTGTTTTTCTAGAAGGACTCCTATAAAAGGAGTCCCACCATCAATATGTTGAAGACAAACTAATAATGTTTTTATCTGCTTTAGAGCAAACCTATGTTACAGAGAATCAGTTCCTGTTCTGGTCATTAAAGGTCCTCATTCACTTTGAGTGTCTGTAGGAATCTGATCACACGCCTTCCTGCCCCACCAGCAGTCAGAGAGAGCAACCTGAGAGGGGTCGTTCTGAAGGGTTTTCATTTTCCACTCGATAAAACAAACAACGTTAATGATTATCAGGATGGTTTAGCTTAAATAATTAAGCTTAACTGCTGCCTTAAAAACATGAGTTAACTTTTAAGAAAAGGTTCCACTCAACCAGGGCCGGCCGGAGGCATAAGCGAACTAAGCGGCTGCTTGCTCACCAGGAGGCCCCAAGAAGGAGGGCCCCGAAAACAATTGACAGGTAGTAGTGATGGGTCCAGTAACACCGATGCGTTGGTGTATGCGTGGAGCCCAATCATATTTAAATATCAAATCATTCTGGCTTAAACATGTATATAAATGTGCTCTTTATCAGACAATATTGTCCCAAAATTTAGAAAATTCCCATTTAAAATTTGAAAGTGCTCGTGCAAATCAGGCAATGATGAGCAAAATAAAAGGTGTTAGTCATTTTTATTTAACATAATAGTTTTTCCACAGTTTGCGGTTTTAATCGGGTTGGAAGTTAAATGTTCAACCAATCTAATTTGGCAGTGTTTTTACCCAATCTACACATTAGCCTAAATACAATCACAACTTTCAAGTCAAAGGTAGATCTTGAACCATCAACCTCAGGAATGAAAGTCAATGACTTACAGCTGATGCCAACAACATTGATAAGTGTTCAGCAGACAGCAATAGTTAACACTGAAGTTACAACTGTATCCAGTGGCTTGCTCAGATTTTGATCAATATATTGTTTAATCTAACTAAAATGGTTTAACCAACTAGATTGGTTGTTTTTCCAACCAATCTATTCTTAGAATCTATCCAAACTATCCACCTGACAGCAGCTCTCCTACAAACTCCCACATCTTGACTGAATACTGAGGCTGCCTGTTGTGCTTTGTGGAGTACATGATGGCTAGTTGAGGATGTTGGTTTTTACAGCAGTGCTGTTGTCCCCCCTCCCTGCTGCGGCTGCAGGTGGATCAGCGTCTCACCGGCTCACAGTGGTAGTTTTCATATCAGGGGAAAGATAAGAATGGCGCCTGTATTTTTAAATTCAAAGGAAACACAGAGAGCTGGGATGTTTGGGGCTGGAGCTACGTTACCTGATGGGAACAACCCTGGCTCCAGCACTCTCCAGGAATTTGATGTAGGAAGCAGCAATGTAGGAGGAACCACGAGCAAAGCGGTCCTCAGGAAGGTTTTCTTGTGCTAAAACACCTGGAGAGGACACCATGAGACATGCAAATGCTGAGTCACTGTCCAAAAAAAAAAAAAAAAAAAAAAGAGTCATCCTGAATCATCGTGCAGAAAGCATTTAATTACATCCTTTAAAACCACAGTAAAACAGAACAGGGACAGTTCTGGATTCAAACTGGCTTAGAAAATGTTTCTAAATAGTTTTTCCCTTCATTGTGACATTAAGAGAATCAAACTTATTTTTATTAACTAAAGAATCACTAAGAAGTTTCTAATTTAATTTAATCGCTGCAATCCTTGTGACACAGAGCAACACCATGACTTGCTGAAGAGTTGCAATAATATCCGCATGTAGTTCCTCTGAGCAATGACACTGCTGACCACAATGACTGGGGGTTTAACTCGGTTCTGCTGCTGAACTGGACCTAAACTGGGGGGGATTTATCATTAGGCAATACTAGGCAGTTGCCTAAGGCCTTAAGTTCCTGGAGGCCCCATAAAGCTCTGTTTCCATGTATGGTTAATACAACTATTCCTTATTTCTGCACATTAATTATGTTTTTGATAAAAATCCTTTCACAAAAATCCCATCAGAACGCACTCCCCCCTTCAGTGTCCACCATATTGGATCAGTCCATTTGCTGCACATTCAGAAAGTTCCAAACAGACAGCAGCAAACCATTCGAAAACAAATGATGCGAAGAGCAGCGTTGCCAACTTAGCGCTTTTTATCGCTATTTAGCGACTTTTCTTACCCCTCTAGTATTTTTATTTTTAAAAAGTGCCTAGTACCAAATCTAGCGACATTTTTCTGCTACTGGAGACTTTGGCTACAACATCTAAAAGCAGCGAACTCTGCTCTCCAGAGCAAGTAGATTGGTAACCCCGCCTCCTGCTCTCCTCTATCTTGTCTGCTGTCATGAGTCATGCAGCTATTATTTCATCCAAATGAAAAATGGAGAACAGATAAGCAGATCATGGCTTGTCTACAGTGAAAAGAAGGACTGGGTTATTTACTTTTGCCTTTTTGGAAACACAGGAAGGAGCAATCAGCTAAGTGAGCTTAGTGCTTGGAGAAAATCTTTCATTTCTTGTCAAACAGCATGAGAGGAAAACAACAAGACAAGGGACAAGAAGAGAGGGACAAAACCTAGAACAAATAATGTATGTATATTCTATTAACATTTCTGCTATTCATAAGGCCCCATGACTGTTTTTGCCTAGGGCCCCAAATTTCCTAAATCCGCCCCTGCTTAAACTTCATAAACTTCCTCATCAGTCTTTCAGCCAATCAGTAAGAAAACATTTATAACAAAGCGATACTTGGTTTCGGTTGATTAAAGGATAGAAAGCCTTTTTAACTTCCTCCTGAAGCGCCCCCCCTCCCCTCCGCTCCCCTCTGGAACATTCCTGAATTATTACATAACATCTCTGATAATGCTGCAGATGAAGCTGCTGGGCCCTTTTTCCACATGGAGAAGCAAACAAAAGCTTTTACCGATGATCGGTCGCTCGTTGAGCTGCTGGATTCTGGCCGCGGCGCACAGAACCGGTCCGAACCACAGGTGGAGCAACAGAACCATGGAGAGCGCAGCGGCTGGAGCGCGCATGGTGGGGGGGGACTGAGCCTGACAAGATGAAGGCTCCTCAGCCCGGAGGAAAGGAGAGAAGGATCCGCTACTGACTGACTGACTAAGGCTGTAGGATGAACATCCTCACCTCCCTGTCTGCGTCACTGCAGCACGTGTCCAAAACAGGTACTCTGCACGTGGAGGGAGGGGCCCAGAAACAGAGCAGAAATAGAAGGTTTAAAGGAGAAGTTCAGTCGTGTTCAGAATACAAACTTCTGAAAGTACTTTAAGTATACAATTATTCCATACTGTTCAATAAATGATCAGTGTTTTTAATTAAGAGTAATTTTCATTTGAACGTGCTTTACTGGAGGCATCCATGTTTGTCAAAGAACTCTACTGCCACCTACTGGTTTGTGACGTCACGGTGCGGTATCGGTTGTTGATCAAGTCCCAGTGCTGTATCTGGTGTTTGTCACAACGCGCTATTATCCAAGTCATCTTGAAAACATTCTTCTTCCAAATATCGGCTACATATTACGTGTTTTTTCTCTGGCCAGAAGTTCGATGGCAAATCCTCCCTTTTCAAGTTGGCGATCCAACGACCAACCCGTCCGTGGAGGATCAGGAATCAGAAAGGTGAAATAACTTTATTTGTCACTTTTACAAGATGTATTCCAGCATCCAGCTGCCATGCACGTGGGCATTGTCAGTTTCACTATAGCTCTGGTGAATTTCAATGGTGAAGTCCTCTGGAAATCTTCAATAATTGTTGTTGATTGCAGATGTGTCTAGTAGTTCCCATTGATTTAGCTTGTAAAGCAGGGAGAATGGCGCTAGGCTTACCGTACCGTGACGTCACTGCCGCTGTTCTGTCAGTTGAGCATAACCAGTCAGACCAGCATACCCATAGTCAATACCCGTTTATCCTTTTAGTTTATCCCTTTAATTTTGTAAGTAAAATAAACTTTAAACTACTTCAACAGGCTCTGGTGGGACCCCGAGGCGACACCAGGCAGGCCCAGGCCTTTCTCCTCCCAATATGACATGGCTGGAACGGCCAGGCCAGGAAGCATCCGGAACAGATGCCAGAGCCACCTCAGCTGGCTCCTATCGACATGGAGGAGCATCGACTCTACTCCGAGCTCCTCCCGGGTAACTGAGCTCCTCACCCGATTTAAAATATTGCGCCCATTCCAGCGGAGTAACTCATTTGGCATTTTGTATTTGCAATCTTGTCCTTTTGGTAGTCATGGCGAGAATAAGCCTAATGAGGAATTTAACCTTTTGGCCAAATTGCTTCAACGATCCCCACAGTTCATAAAGCTTCATGGGAAAATGTCGCCACCTACTGGTGGATCGCAGAAATACAGTTAGCAATATAAACTGATTATTTTGCAGTTGGTTTTCTTGGTTTTTTTTTCTCATTTAAGTTTCTTTGAAATTGTTACTGATCGGTGTGAACAATAAAAGCTTTTGTAAGTTTTGTTGTGTGTAAAATGTCTTAGAAGAGAACAATCATTTAATAATCATTTTGGTGTAATAAGCTCAAGCAGACAGTTAAAGTGTTCGAATTGGGCAGTGATGAACAATTTTTTTTTAGCAATTGATTTTCTTGTTTTTTTCCCATGTAAGTTCCTTTGAAATCTTTATTGATTGGTGTGTATAATTAAATCTGTTTTGTTAGTTATTTTGTGTGTAAAATATCTTAGAAGAGAACAATCATTTAGGTTGCAGTTTTTCTGCCATTTTAGTGAAATAAGGTCAAGCAGACAGTGAAAGTGTTTGTGCAAAATGGAAGATGTTAGTAATTTTTATTCAACCTGTTTTTAATCAGGAATTTATGTTTTGCGTTCAACCAATCTTTTGGCTAAACCAACCAATCTACTTTGGCAGTGTTTGTACCTAATCTATATTTGTACCAGGGCAAACCAATAGAAAGTAAAATACCGAGATGTGGAAGTTCATCTCTTTCAGCTGACACCACTAGCAAGCCGATAGTTCTTTAGAAAGCAATACTACTTGAAACCCATTACAACTGTGTCCAGTGGCTTGCTCAGTTTTTGATCATTACATTGTTTAATCAAACCAAACTAGTTTTAACCAACTAGATTGGTGGTTTTTCCAACCAATCTATTCTTAGAATCTATCCAAACTCTATCCACCTGACAGCAACTTTCCTACAAACTCCCACATCTTGACTGAATACTGAGGCCGTTTAAATGCCTCTTGAAGTTCTTGTGCTTTCTGAACCACTTCCTGAACTGGTCACCTGGTATCAACCTAGCAAGACTTCGGACGTCATGAATTTTGGCCCCCATGGGTGAGGGTTTTGCCCCCTCACTCAGCTCCCTCTTCACCACAACAATCCAATAAAGCGACCGCATCACTGCCGACGCCGCACCGATTCGTCTATCGATCTCACGCCCCATCAGTCCCTCACTCGTGAACGAGACCCCGAGATACTTGAACTCCTTCACTTGAGACAAGTTTTAATAATTGTATTTTGTTAAAATATAATATTAACAAAATGCAGCTAGAATATAAAAGAAAACCATTGGACTTATTCAATGGTGAATATAGTGACCTTACTTTATATGCATACATAAATTAAGAGAATACATTTTTAGTGGGTCAGCAGTCGTTGTTTTTGGGGTCGCAGGCTGAAATGTTTTTGAACTCAGCTGCATCCAGTGAAACCAAAGCTGTTGACTTTTTGGTTCCAACTGCAGACTTAATGTAACATGTGGTGCGTTGATTCCCAAACTTTACCTGGTGGCCCCCGTTTACTTTCAAAAAATTATTTTGCTCTTACTTGCCCTGGGGGCCTGAAGCAGTCACTTAGTTCACTTATACCTATGCTGGTCTGACTGGGTATGCTGGTCTGACTTGGTATGCTGGTCTGACTTGGTATGCTGGTCTGACAGAAGAGCGACCCTGATGTCAGCTCACCAGCCGACAGATAGAGGGAAAAAAACCTGCTTTACAAACGTGATTAGTTGGAAATCATTTATCTCTGAGGCAATTTCCTGTCAAGAAGAAAGAAATACTCCAGTTGAGCAACAGTGTGAAGCAGAGGGGAGTAACAACCCCTCAACATTTCACTCATCTAATAGAAGCACTACTTTAATGTTTTGTTACTCAAGTAAAAAAAAAAACGTTAAAAAAGTACTCTGTTAAAGGGATATAAAAGCACTGGGTAACTGTCAGCTTCTCACCACAGGTGAAAGTGTTAAGATGATGTAATCAGGCAGACAGTTATGAGCAAATTGTGGTATTTTAAAGAAGAGTTGACTGGGGAACAATCAGAAACATTTTATTTGATGACATCGATGCATCACATGTTCACTATTCAATTCAGTTTGAATTCAATTCAGTTTATTTCTATAGCGCCAATTCACAACACATGTCATCTCAAGGCGCTTTATAGTTCACCAGATCATCCAGTCAAATTAATTCAAAGTTTTCTACCTAAGGAAAACCAGCTAATTGCATCGACTCATTGACTCGAATGAAATCCCTCACACTAAGCATGCTTCTAGCGACAGTGAAGAGGAAAACCTCCCTTTAAACAGTAAGCAACTTCCAGCTTAACCAGGCTCAGTGTGAGCGGCCATCTGCTGAGGCCGACTGGGGTTCAAGGAGGCAGAAGCAGAGATAGAAAAGGCAGCTGTCAACCAGCTCCACAGGTGGCCCCGTCCAGGAAACACAGCTGGCAGATGAGCTCAGAGCCAGCTCCCATGTCAGAGGATGAAGAGAGCACATCCACTCAGTCACAGTCTGAGAAACAGGACTACACTGAAAAACAGGCCGATCTCAAACATCTATTAACAAAGGTGTTGATGGCAGCAGCAAATAGGTTAACTGTGTTGTCCGACATTGGATGAGGGGTTGTAGACAGCCAACAAATTCATCAAACTGACACACGGACATCCACAATCCTAGCTAGTTGGTGATTGTCCCTCTTGCATTGTGTCGTGTGTTAGATTTAAAAATTGTGAGTTCATACAGGACAAAAATGAATTTGACACACAAAGGGATTTTCAAACACAGCTTTCTGCAGGAGGAGAAAGGTTGCCTGCTCAAATTTCAGCACCTTTCTGCCCCCCACCAAAACAGCAGAGTCTTTTATTAACAGAACACAAGCAAATGGGTGGGTCTTAGGCCAGAAGACCCTGCAATGATTATCTAGCTGGATTATGACCAACTGGCTGGAGGCAGGTCATAAAGTGAAATGACCCTGTAATGTCTAACTGGCTGGAAGCAGGACTTCAATGTTTCATATGCACACACATCAACTTTATAATCATCATTGAATAATCCTAACATCGTGGAATAACATAGCACAGACCATGCTTCAAGATTGGCCATAAATCAAAAATATCTGCATCATAACTGCGACAGGCTAACTGCTGTGGAGGTATACACAGCCCTTTAGGGTGCAGCAGTCTGTCACTGAAGGAGCTCTCCAGTTCAGCACCAGCTTCATGCATGCGCTGGGATAACATTATCCAACAGAGATCACAATTTAGTTAGGATCCTTCTGTTTCCCACCTCCTGAGTCCAGAGGGCATCCAAACACAGAGCTGGCCTTCCTGATCAGATTATCCAGCAGCTTTCTCTCAGCTACAGATAGGCCACTGCTGCAGCAGACACTTATCAGTGCTAGCTGAGCAGTGAGGAAGCAGGAGGCTTCCTATAACACCGGTAGCACAGTTACCATAGACACCGTTTGACATCTCTAACTGCCACTTTTTTGTGACATTTACTGTGTAACAATGGCGTAGGTTTGCATAGGGACCATAGGGACAAAATTTTGGACCGACCTATTTTTCCCTACCAATAACTCGATTTGAATAACATGTTTATATAAAATGTTTATAATTTACAATTCAGCGTGGTGGATCACACACAGCCATTATGTCGGCTTGGATTCCTTTGGAGACGCATGAAAAGTCAGCTGAGCACAAAAAAAGGGACAAAAGAAAACAGCAGAGAGAGGAAAAACAGCAAGAAGAGGGAAAGGAAGGAATTTCTGTATCCGTATAATGGGTCTGTTTATGTGTTATTTTCTCAAGTCAGAGGGCCCCATGCCCCGGTGATTTTTTGGGTATTTCACTCCAAAGAGGATTTGCTTTACTTTGAAAGCAGATATGTTTGTTCTCCTGTATGGCACATGAACTTCCTACTGAAATGATGTATAACCTTTCTTAAACTTTATGTTTATAGCATGTTGAAAACCAATGCTAAGTGATTGCTCAGATGAGTGATTGATACAGCAACCTTACTCATGGTGTTGCAGCACTGACCACAACTATTGCTAAATATCCACCCAATAAGGTCTAATTCTTACATTGATCTGAACAAAGCCCCGCCCATTTTTCAACTTCTTCACTTTCTCCATTACCTAAACTTAAGTATATAATTTTATCAATGATTTTTCTCTCCAATTTATTTATTTTATTTCATTTCAGTTTATTTCCATAGCTCCAATTCACTACATGTCATCTCAGGCCACCTTCCACAGAAAACCCTGATCATCAGATTAAAGATTCAAAGAAAACCAGCTGATTGCATGCAGTCATTGGCTCTGCAGGATTCTCTCCTGATGAGCAGCTAGAGACAGGAGACATTAAAGACACTAACTATTTTTCTAGATTATCTGAGATTAATGTAATCCCATCCAAATAAATGTCTGTTGTTCTCTTGATGAACTGAGTTATCTTTGAAAATTGATCTATGTTATTAACATGTATACATATATATATATATATATATATATATATATATATATATATATATATATATATATATACATAATATATAAGTATGAAGCAAAATCAGACAAACAGATATTGTATTGTTGTATTTTTGTCATGAAGATGCATAATGACGCAGCAATGCAAATAGTAATGTACAAAGCAGATTCTAGTGATTCTTAAAAAAGGAATTTGTAGAGGCAAGCGGCTATTAGAAATTTCTAAGTACTACAGGATGACTAGATCTGCATTTTGTTTGCAGGGAATCAATTCCCTCCAGTTACATTTAAATGAATATGATAAAACTGCAGTGACACGATCTGCCCACAAGAGGCCAGGCTTCTCCACTAAACCTTCCAGTTGTTAATTCTATTATTTGAGGCAAACATTTATTGAAATATCAAGAGATATGACTGAATGCTAACTTAAAGAATCAGATAAAACCAATAGATAGAAAAATGCACTATTTTTTCTTTGAGTAGACTGTAATATTGTCGAAATGTCTTTTAAAATCGAGATGCATCGAGTTAAATATGTTCTTTATCAAGTGGGAACATAGTGATACAGTTTTTATGTTAGACCTTTAATATATTTATTTTTGAAGCTGTTTCCTTTAATAAAGACTTTTCATGTAAGCTGGTCTTTGTCATTTCCTTGTAAAACATTTTTGTTTTTTTATGATCAAACTGATTTTTGGCTCTTTGTTCATTAATTGCTCAGATATTCTGTCAACTATGATTGTCTTCGCATTCAATTATTTTGTTTTCTATGCTTATTATTATTATTATTATTATTTTTACAGGAAATTGATTTTTTATCATATTTTTAGCTGCAAACTCAGTTGATTTGGACATTTAACATGTAAATGTGAGTCAGTACGACAATAAAATTCACTAACTTGCCTGTTCATTTCAATCTTAGGTCTGAGAGCAGCTTGTTTTCTTTTGGATTGGTTAGAAAAGTCCAAAAGAGCGCACATTGGTCCTCCCCCTGGATTAGTGTCATTCCCTAAAGCAGGGGTCACCAATAAAAAAATTAGCAGGGTCTGAATAAAGAAAATCATCAACCATTAAAGGTCCGGAGACATTGTTAATAATAAACTGTTACTGAGTTTAACAATGAAATAAAATGAGGTGTTTATGCATCCATGATATCCACTGAATTTTTAAATTAAGAAATATAAAAAAAAATTAAAATAAGAAAATGTTTCCATTTTAAATTCTAAAGTGTTTTATAAAGTAGACTACAACAATTGTTCAGTTTGGTATATAGACAATGTCCTGATTCACATATCTTATAAAACACCTGAACTGACTGTTTATTTCTTTTTTCTGTCTTAATGACAGCAGTGGGCTTTAGGCTGCCCTGCAAGGCTTTAAACCTGGATCTGAATGGAGACACCATATTAACAGGAGAAGCGGCACAAGTGAAGTTAGACATGTCGTTGGAAACTAGCTGTAATTTATAAAGGTTTTAAATCAGGCTGGGTCTGCATTAGCCAGCAGATGGGTCTGGATCTGGACCACGGTCTACTAATCCGTGACCTCTGACTTAGAAAGTACTAACATTGTTCTTCTTCTTCTTGTAAGGTTTTATGGTGGTTGGTAAACTAGTTAAAGTGCACAACCAAATGATAAGGAGTTAAACCAGGAAAGAGTAAACAAGCATGCTTAGTGTGAGGGATTGCCTTTGAGTCAATGAGTCGATGCAATAAACTGGTTTTCCTTAGATAGAAAACTGAATCAATCTGACCAGATGATCTGGTGAACTGGAAAGTGCCTTGAGATGACATGTATTGTAAAGTGGTGCTTTAAATTAAAAAATTAAAAAGTAAAAATTTCAAAGGAACTTAAATAAGAAAAAAAAAATAAGAAAAGCGATTGCAAATAATCAGTTTATATTAGTAACTGTAGTTCTGCGATCCACCAGTAGGTGGCGACATGATCACATGAAGCTTCATGAACTGTGGGGATCGTTGAAGCATTTTGGCCAAGGTTTGGCAAAAGGTTCAATTCCTCATGAGGCTTTATCTCACCATCACTAATTGCAAGTAATCAGTGAAGCATATGGTGGAGGAGGAGAGGATTGAGTCAATGATGGCAGAAATAGATTAGATTACAAAACACCAATGAGCTTAATGAATTATATATTTTGGATAACTGGTTACTTTTGTTTTTCATTTTAAAAAGTTTTTTTTTTCTCTTTCCTTCCCGTTGACTCTGACCAGTTTTCCTGCCCCTGCCTGAGGCCATGCTTCAGAAAAAGTATCTGTTCATAAGGGAGAGGAGGATGGAGCAGGAGATCAACAGACAGACCATATGATGCATCAGGTTAAATGAACAAAAGGTGTAATGTCTGTCATTCTGAAGAGCTAAAACAATTCAGCTGATTGACTTTTCATCTGTGATGAAAAATATCCCTTCTCTGGGTTTTTGCTGAACAAAATAAATGAGAAAAAAACTAAAACTGAATAAAGTCATTATTCAATATACTGTACAGAGTCGGCCTTGCTCTTGACTCCGTCGCTGTTACTAAACATTTCTTTCCCTCCATGTATAAAGTTGTAAATGTGTCATCTTCTGCCGATGCAGGAAGAGAAATAAGATGTTTGGTTTTCTGAAAAGAAACCTCTGCTCTGCTCTGCAATCATCTACAACTTTCTTACCTTTTAAAGGAAAAGTCGGGTCATATTCAGAATTTAAACTTCTGAAAGTATTTTAAATATAAAATTAATACATACTGTTAAAAAATGAAGTGTTTTTAATTAAGAGTAATTTTTATTTGAATGTGCTTTACTGGAGGCATCCATGTTTGTCAAAGAACTCTACTGCCACCTACTGGTTAGTGACGTCACGGTGCGGTATCGGCTGTTGATCAAGTCCCAGTGCTGTATCTGGTGTTTGTCACAACGCGCTATTATCCAAGTCATCTTGAAAACATTCTTCTTCCAAATGTTGGCTACATATTGCGTGTTTTTTCTCTGGACAGAAGTTCGATGGTAAATCCTCCCTCTTCAAGTTGGCAATGCAACGACAAACCCGTCCGTGGAGGATTATGAATAGGAAAGTAGAAATAACTAATTTTTTTTTTCACTTTTACCTGATGTATTCTAACATCCAACTGCCAAAAAAATAATACCACCAAAATGGTGGTATCGGTATCAGTGAGTACCAACAAATAGGACACAGTTAACACTTTGAGAAACAAAAGTTTATTCAACTATTGTCACACATTCCAGGTAGAGAATACAAAGTTCAAAGTTCTGGATTCACTTTGTATTAGTGTTTTTTTCTGCTTCACAAAGGTAGGCAGCAGCTTGACAAAGCCATGATGGCAATTATTTTACATCTAAGTAGTATGCAGTTCTTCACATACACACACACACATCAATTTCAAACGGATGGTATCGGTATCGGCCAATACTGCAACACTACTCGATGTATTCCAACATCCAGCTGCCATGCACGTGGGCATTGTCAGTTTCACTATAGCTCTGGTGAATTTCAATGGTGAAGTCCTCTGGGAATCTTCAATAATTGTTGTTGATTGCAGATGTGTCTAGTAGTTCCCATTGATTTTGCTTGTAAAGTGGGGAGAATGGCGCTAGGCTTACCGCACCGTGACGTCACTGCTGGAAGATAGCAGGAGGGAGGGGCTACTATATTTGGGTAAAAAAATGACTGCTCCCAGACTCGGTGATCGCAACGAGAATTATTATTTTTATTTTTTTACTGATTCATTAAATTACTGCAAATGTATTAATTTTAGGTATAGATAATGATCCATTGATTATTCCTTGCTATTCTGACTTTTCCTTAAAAGAAAGTATTGTGAGGAAATAGTTTTTGTAAAATTTTTTAAAAAGGCAAATGAACCTTGGGAAATTCCATTGGGTCCAAGTAGCACTAAATTGGTGACTTAGAAACGACACTGTCAAGAAACGCTATGGACAGAGGAAACATGCAAGAGGAGGAGAGTTTAGTGTCGGAGGTCGTGGATGAGTCTCCTCCATCACCCATTTTTTATTTAGAGGAGGAAAGCGGGGATGAAGATGTTGTGGAAGAGGACGCCAGGGCGGCAGAAGCTTGGTTTGGTGTAGAAGGCTTCCAGCCATACATGTTTGAGCCCTTGCCTCGCAACGCTGCCAGTTCTGTTAGCTCTACGCCTGCTGAAGACACAGACGTCCATCCCCGTGAACACTGGGACGGAACTCAATGGGAAAGGATTCTGATTTCTTATTTCAACCGTATATTAGCTGTGACAAATGAATCAAGATGCTATGACCAAAAAAATTTGATTGACAGATAAGCGTTGATATATGATTAGCCGAATTAAGGTGTTCAGGCTGACTTATAACTAATAGATAGATTTTAAAACAGGATTTTCTTTTTGAAGCTACAGTGTGTAATAATTACAGGGATATACAGTCAGAAATGTAATATATTATACATAACTATGTTATTTATCATCATCTACGAGCTCAGCCTCTTAACCTTAATATTTGTGTTATTTATAATTACATAGGAGCGCGTCTCGCAGCCATGGAGGCAGACATCTTTGCGTATCGGCAGCGCAGAGCCAACAAACTGGCGACTGCGAGATCGCCAAAACGTCACAACGATGTAGAAAAAATAACGGGTATATTTATTATCTTAAGTCTACATGAAATCTATACCCTACACAGACTAATGAAATACTATCTGTAAAATTATCTATGTAAACAAACCTCATCACTTGAGAAGGTAGGTGTTGCGGACGTCGTGGAAGACATTTTGTCCCGTAACGCTCGCCGTACTGTTGGGGGGGAGAAGCGGTGGGGGGAGATGTTCATGTTGCTGCAGTCTGACCGCTAGATGTCGCTAAAAGTTACACACTGTAGCTTTAAACAGAAATTTTCTAAATTTTGGGATAATATCATCAGATAAAGAGTACATTTATATACATGTTTAAGCCAAAAAGATTTGACATTTAAATATAATTTCCCTACGACTTTAAATAATTAGTAAAACAGAATTTGTAAAGAAAAAAATGAAATAGATCCAAAGGACCTATCAGTAACAGTGTCTGCTCCATAGCATCATTAGAACTTCTTTGAATATTATGTCTTCAGTAAAGGGGCCATAACAGGGGGCCAGGACGTGATCTACAGGGGCACCGGCCCCCGTTGGTCCCTGTCTAGAACCGCCGATGTTTCCTGTTAAAGTCTGATTTTTGTTTCTTTCCACACCAGCTTCTTGTGGTTCCCTGGTAAACTTTTCCTCCATGAAGTCTTTTTCTCATGCTGTCACATGCATCACAGTGATGGTTGTGTCTGCTGAGCTCTATCTGATCCACAGGTTCTCCTCACAGAAGTGACTCCATCTGATCTTTGACAACTTCACGGCTAAAGAGATATGGAGAGAAAAATAATCCAGAGAAAAGAGAGGGAGGAAAATAAAGGTAGTGAGAGACAGAAGAGTGAGTTAGAGAGGGAAAAGTGGCTGGTCTGACAGTGAGAGGGAGTCAGTGAGGTGGAGGGAGCTTTGCTGCCGCAGCGGGACCCACTGTCACACAAACTGCCAGCAGCAGCTTCACAACCAACAGAGAGGAAGAACAATGTTCTGAGTGGGTTCTGCTTCCCACTATCATCTCCTCCAGACTGGATCTATAGCATCATTCCTCTTCATCACCTGAACCCCTCATCTTCAGCAGCTGGACCCCCTCCTCTTCCTCAGCAGGATGCCGGGTTGGAGAAGGAACCTGACTTTCTGCCTGCAGCGGATCCACGAGGATGAAGGTAAGGAGCTGCGCGTGTCTGTGGATGTGGGCGCGTGCTGATGATGAGCAGCTGATTCTGGAGTCACTTTCAATCTTTTACACTTTCTGCTTCACGCGCCCTGACTTTTCTGCATCACTGGAGATGCGCGTGCGCTGTCCGTGTGAGTGAGTGAGTAAGAAGCACCTGCAGCTTTTGGCTCCTGCGTGTGTGTGTGTGAGATGCTTCTGTTGGCGCACGCGCACTGTGCCGATCGGGCTGTTGTAGCCGCGCGCTGGCAGCGCACAGACGTGTCAGCCCGCGTTTGTTCCACCGCTTCAACAGAGATGGCGCGAGCCCACGGATGCTGGCAGAGACCCTGCAGAGTGTGTGGGGAGGGGGGCACGTGAGCATGATGGCGCTAAGAAAGCAGCCTTGGTGTGAGATGAGATGATGGGACCGAACCATTGGGTTCGACATGATCCGGGTCACTGCGGGTTCTGGACGGTCTGGGTCCAATATGGCTGACCTCAAAGTTAGATCTGCTCTCAGTTCTATAGAGGTGGTCAAGGAACCAGACTTTAATCTTTATTTCATTGACAAACAATATTTTAGTACTATTAAACAACTTCTCACCAAAAGGCACACACAAAAAAAAAAAAACATTTCAGTCTATTCCCAACTAAATATTCTGGGCAATTTTTCGACGTAGAAGATATGTGTATTTATACAAGATGTGTATATGTTTATATACTTACGTATATATAACACTTTTAAACACATTTGGAAGTTGGTTTGTCTTTCTTCCTGACTGAACTTTTTCGTTATGATTATATTATTAACCTTCTGGCATATTTATGTCTAGAAACAAGGACAGATGGACCCAGTATTCAAGGAGAGACAGTAGTAAAGTTCAAATAGGTTTATTAAATTAACAAAAACTAAAGTGGAGCTGTGGCCCGCGGACACTGCAGGATGGGGAGCGGGGCACTGCCCAATCACAGACACTCTGAAGGAGAAACACAGGTAAGTGACCACGATCATCTGACAGAAGATGATTATCTGAGTTGGCCACTTACCTGGTTTAACAGTCCAGTCCAAGAATGTCCCCAAGTGCTGCAGTCCCAGAGGACATGCTGGAAGCCGATCCCGGTCAGGGATCCAGAACTGACAGGAAGAGACAGGAACAGGATCCAGATCAGGCAGGAACAGAACAGGTGGCAGGATCCAGACTTCCAGGCATCCACAGGCTCCCAGGAGGGTTCAGAGTCTGACTGGGACCAGAAGCATGACCGGGTGGTCACGCACAGGAGCAGACAGGATCAGGTGCAGATGAACAGGCTAAGTGGAAGAGGGTAGCAGAGACATGACCTGGAACCAGAACATGATGCAGGACTTTAAACTGGTCTCCTCCCTGGAGCCAGGCTTACTGGATAAAAACTGAACCTCCCCACATATTGAGCCAAAAACCCAGAGGACTCTGCGGGTGAGGAAGAGTGGATGATCAGGAGACGAGACAAACACTAAAACCCTCTTTCCACTGGCCGCCAGGATCCAGGACATGAACCATGAAAAAAACAAACAGGCTAACAGAAAGACAAATAATGATCTGGGCCTGAATGCTCAGGCTGAACTGAATATAAACCAGATAAAACAGGTGAGAGGAATAAATTATAACTGAGGCAGGGAGGGAAAACGACAGGTGAAATGAATTGCTTATTAAGGGAGAGCAAACAGGCCAGACCATGACAATTTATTTGTTTAGCTGTATATTTTATATATTATTGTTGAGTTAAAAAAAAAAAAGTTATATAGAGGTGGTGATCCTAGAAGCTGCTGATGCACCAATATTTTTAGATCAAGAGGACAAGAAAAACATTGTCTTGGATATGTGCTCTGAGACTTGTGACCTGACTCGGAAGAATTGGGCTTTTCCTTGTTTACTTAAAACTACTTTATTTTTCCTCAAGTCTAAAGTTTAAAACATCAATTGTCTAAAAATTACACTTCATGAATAGTTTTACTCATCCCTGCTGTCTGTGAGCATCCAGTCAAATTAAACTAACTAAAGAAAAAAGAAAAAAAAACACATATCTGTTCCCAATGTATTCTCTTCACATGTACATAACCTTTAGAATACGGTACAAGAAATGGAAAACAACAAAACGATGAATGGAGACAATTTCTGCACATCTAAGCTGAAAGCATTGCTAATGCTACGTTCACACTGCACGCAGCAGGAGGAGTAAAAATGCCTGTGCTGCTTCATTTTTGATTCTTGTACCAGTTCAGTTCTGACGTGCTGCTGAAACTTCTTTGCTGCTCTAGCTGGGCGGTGGAAAAGTGGGCCTGATGCGCGTTGGGTGGAGCTACCCTATGCTTTCTTTGCCTGGAACAATGGTGGCTATATTTGTTGTTTTCAGTGGGTTAGGTTTAATGTTTTGAAGTGAGAAAGTCCACCTGAAAAGTTACTCTATGCAGCCAGTTCATCCAGATTACAATCCTGCCTTCAAATATTGTTTCCCTGTCGGAGCCGCTCAGACCCCCGTACACCGGCGGTGCGCTGTCACTGGGAATCCCGTTCAGCATTAATCTCTGACCTAGTCACCTCTTTTCAGTTTTCCGCTACTCTTCGCTGCGACTGGAAGGCGTTTGTCATGTATATAATCCAAGCTGAAGGCACCAGAATGATAAAATCAAACATATTTCAATCTGAAACACTGAAAAGATAATTAGGAGTCAGTCTGTAGACTGCTGGTTAGAGACGGTCTGCTGAGCTTTATGGGGATATCCAGTGGACTGCGTGAGCTGATACTAGAGCTTCACTCAGGGACCTGGAAGATGGAAGTCCAGTTGGATAACACAGGTTGAGAGAACCTGTCCATGATGAGCAAGCATGAAGCGACAGTGGAGAGGAAAAACTCATTGAGAAGAAACCTCTGGCAGAACCAGGCTCAACATGGCGGTCTTCTGCCCGACCAGTTGAGATGAGACGCTGAATACAGTAAGAGTCCGGGAGGAATGAAACTCTGATGAAGCTCTAGCTACGATGGTGGAGGAGCGGCTGGAGGTGGGTTGAAACACAGCACATCCACCGCCGGCACACTAGGTAGCAGATGAGTTGCGGATCGGAGGCCTTTTAAGATGAACTTTGGATGCTGATTGGCTTTCGTGGAGGCGTGGTTCAAAGCTGATTGTCTGTGTCGCAGGTGGATGTAGGAGAGCAATCAGTTTCTTCAGTTGAACTTTCGTCTAGGTTCCATTTTCCTGGCAGGTCTTGACATTTTAAGTTAATTTAGGCATTAATAAACTGTTTCAGAGGAGCGATCATAGCGCTCTGCATCAGCAGTGCTGTGTCTGTCTCCCTAGCAGCTCCCAGATCAGCTTCTCTGATTGGTTGATGTGATGCGTCAAGCAGCAAAAGTTCAATTTTCCAACTCCAGCAGCTGCTGCTTCTGAAGCGCGTGGTTGCTTCAGCTGCTCAGACGCGCTGCAGGACCTTTTGTTGCGCCACGACGTGCGTCAACAATTGACTTTCCATGTACTGTAAACTAGCTGCTTCTGCCTCTGCAGTCTGAACATAGCATAATACAATGGTTTCTACATAATTTCATGTATTTTGATGTTAAAAAAATGTAATCACTAAGTTGGGTGTTATGTCTTTATTTTTATATTGTAATCGTTGTACTTCCAAGATTAACAAGCAGTTGATTGTTTGGGGCCCTTAGCTGCCCCTAGTGGCTGAAGTTGTTAATTTTGCTTATACTTTTGGGTGGTACCTGTCCCACCACCCTCTGTTTTCATAGAGTTGATATATATATATATATATATATATATATATATATATATATTATGTGGTTCTCTACTTCTCTACACCTTCTCTAAGGTGTTCTATTTGTTTTTTCTATTCTTTTATTTTTTTAAAATCAGTGTATAACATGGATGCATAAAAACCTCATTTTAAACTCATATTTATTATTAAAAATCTCTCCAGACCTTTACTGTTTAATGATTTTCTTTATTCGGACCCTGCTGATTTTTAATTGGTTACCCCTGGTTTATAGAGTAGCCCAAGTAAACCTTGTTTTTGCTTTTGCTTCATTGTGGGTTGGAATTGAAACCTACAATGAAGCAATTAAGTTGATTCCTTCCCCCTATCATCGCAATCCCCCACCCCCTTACAGGGGAAGAGAAGACCTTGCCTATTCAGCGAGGCCAAAAATTCTCTTTAACAACCCCCTTTCAGAGATATAGACAGGTATGGGGCATTGCAGGCTAACAAAGAAGCCAAACGACCCCCATTCCAAAGGGGTGGACCCCTTCGTCCGTTTCAATTTGCATGTTTTCTAGGCAAAAACAAGACTTTTTTGGGCTACTGTATAAAACCTTGCACTCAACGCTATTTCTGACATTTTGGATGGGAAGCGAAACGTCTTCAAACTTGGAAACCAAGTCCAGTGGATTGTTTTCTAACTTATTTGGAAAATTTCACGTATCTTGCAGTACTTTTTTTGTTGTATTTCCCGCCTCCAGCAGCCTAAGACTATAGCAGCATAACTATAGAGATAGCTCAGGATAACCTGAGCCACTCTAACAATAAGCTTTATCAATAAGGAAAGCTTTAAGCCTACCTTTAAAAGTAGACAGGGTGTCTGCCTCACGGACTAAAACTGGTAGTTGGTTCCACAGCAGAGGAGCCTGATAACTAAAAGATCTGCCTCCCATTCCACTTTACTATTTACACTGACATAAATTGTGGCAATGTTGATTAACGCTGACTTTCCTAATGTTTATTTAAAGACATTTCAATTAGTGGAAAAAATTACAGGGGGGGATATTAAAAACAAAAGTCTAACCAACCAAAACTTTTGCGACCCCCATGCAGTACCTCTGTAGATCCCCTAGCGGTCGCGGACCCCTGTTGAAGACCTCCAGTATAGACCATTATCACAGTCATACAGAAACTACTGAAATAAAAGTAACTGCAAAGACTTCGGTGGTAGTAACCAGAGCTGTGACAAAAAGGCCTGCCTGTTGAGGCCCATTCCATGAAACACCAGTTTTCCTCAGCATTTTAATGAGATCTTTCAAAAGCTGGATATTGCAAACATCAGCAGTACGTGTTTCTAGCTTCTGCACCTCCCCACTTTTAGATCTATTATCTATCCCTGACATGCTCCACAATTTAAACTCTATTCGTTAAATGCCTGATTGAGAGGAGCTTATAACATTTCCATAGGCTTTGTGATAATTAGCATGGATAACAACACAGTGACTGGCAATCCTCTTTTAGCCTGAAGTAGTCGTGTGAGTGTAAGATAGATGAAGTGGGTGTTTAAATTTGAGCGGCAGCTTAGAAAATCTGCCAGAGTTTGGGTTTGTATGTATTAGAGAGAGAAAAAGGTGGGAATAAAGACCTCTGTCTACCAACGTACGGATCAATGCCCGTTATTGTACTAGTATTTCATTTTTATGGGGTACTTTGCACAAATTATACCAACAGAATCGCCTCTGCTTGTCCAAGAAATCCATGAAAGTTGGCAAGCGTTCAGAGCAAGCAGAATGTGATCCTCAACATCCATCTGCAAAATGGACTGATATAAAAAAACAAACACTTGGTGTCAAGTTAGTCATATGGAGCTAAATTAATGTCATAAAGTTTGTTCAAAAAACATTTCTGTTGCTGAATGAAAAAAATATTGGAACTGAAGAGAAATGTTAAAATAACTTTTTAAAATTACTTTATTTATTCATATTTTTTCAGTTTCAAACTGCTGCCCCTTGTTGTGGGGGCGGGGCTTAATTGGGATGAGCTTTGGGATAATGATTCATGGTTCAGGTGGAGAAAATATTCCCTGTTGTATTTAACAACCATGAAAGAAATGTCTTTAAAGCATCACAGATATTCTACGTGTATGTGATGGTTTTTCATATTAACATGCTTCACGGGTCTAAGCTTATATTTCAGCCCATGACACAAACTGCTTTGGGTACCTACACCGGGTCACCTACAGGTTTGCCTTCGCTGTTGGTTTTGTACACAATTGAGTTTCGTATTTGATGAAACGGCCGTTAGATTTTATAGTTTGCAGACAGCGATCATGCTCCAGTATTGGCAGACTACAGTACTTTATAGATTGGTGGGAGTTCAGTTGAGGCTCGGTTCTCAGATAACAAAGAGTGCATGACCACACCGCCTCATCTCCTTTCATTCAGCCTCTGTAATCATGAAATTTCAGACATTCATAGAATTTCTAGCTTCCCTAACGTGCCACACGATTTCTAGTGATGATTCTGCTTAGCAGTATGATGAACCTCAACATATGTTGTTGTTTCCTGCATCTGTAAGCCATGGTTAGACTATCGTCTGTCGTGTCCACTTCCCGAAAGCCGACTCTGTCAGGTAAATTCACCAAAGGCAGCCTTCTTCACCTGACTCTCCGCAAACTTCCTGAATGTTACAGGTGCCGCCATGTTGGTTTGCTTGTTTATCTCTATAGAGCAGTAGTATCGTAGATCACCACTAGGAGGCGAGGAACCGTGCTAGCGTGGTGTGTAAACGGTCGTAAGGAGCCGAGCTTGGTACGGGTAACTGATCCAAGCTCGGCACAGATCGGTTTAAAAAGGGAAGTGTAAATGGGGCTTATAAGGACCCGATGTTAAAAAAGACCCAACAGATTTCCTGTGACCCAAGCTGGTGTCTGTGGGCGGAGTTCTGGACGCAGATTTACTGTCCCTGAAGGCAGGAAAAAAAAAACACAAGAACTTCTTAATCAGTCAATGCAGTATTTTATGTATTGTAACTGTTATCTGTGTGTTAGTTGAATGTGTTTGTGCTGCTGTTGTATGATGTCTTACATCGTCTTTGAGGATAATACTTTTGAACCTTTAAGGCAAACATTTAATCTGTTGTTCTGAGTTTTTCATCAGTATCTAACTGGAGAAACTGCGCATAACATTTTGTATTGTTCTCAGAATTTGTTTCACTATAAGACAAATCCTTGGAAACTAGTAGTTATGTGTGACAGAAACAGCTTTACCCTTCCTTATAACAGATGTTTCATCCAACACCTTGTTCCTTTGTTGAAACAGAGATAAAGGGTCATGAATGATTTCATGTTCGTCTGGACCAAGCAGAGAAAATAGAGTGAGAATCTGTTAGAACGCCACAGTCATCCATCACTGAGGCGATAGGCAGAAATCTAAGCGTGCAAATAGTGAAATGTCCGTGATCGGCATCAAGATGAGGTGAACATAAAGGATAAAAACTATAAAAAACAGTTTGGAGGGGAAAGATAGAAGACTGGTTTCTGGTGCTTATCACATGAAAGAGGAAATCCCATTAATCAGGAGGCTATAAAATCAAATTACATCTCGTTAAGGACAGTAGGACTTTCAAGCCTTAGTATGGCATGGAGTTTCAGCATTAAGAAAGTACTGTAAAAGTGCTATCAAAAATGAATCTGAAGTAGATTGAGATATTAGGCAGAGACCAGAAGGTCAGAGAAGGCAATAGAAGACAATACTCTGTAAAAAGTGTTTATCTAACCAAGTCCTACATTCTGCAATCAAGAAAAAAATCAATTTGAACCTGGGAAAAATCAACTCAAAATAAGTGCAATAATCTGCCAGTACAGTAAGACAATTGCAAAATAGTGAAGAAGGTGCTCTGCTCATACAGACTTGGTCTTTAGCCTCTTTCCACCTGAAAATAGCATGTTAATGCATGTTTTTCTAACATAGGTCGACCGGTCAACAATCGGCATTTGGCTCCCCTCCCATTGTTAAAAAATGCTGGTTCCTCTGTACCCCGCTGCTACGTGTCTGGTGACACCATCATGCAGGGTTAGCGTTGATGATGTCACCAGTAGGATAGAACTCAGGGAAGTAAACAATGGAGAGCAACATGTAAGGGAGCTGGGGTAGAAGTTCTCTGCCTTTCAGTGCTGTCCCCTCTGGATTGGCCGGAATTTGAGGGCCTAATAGAAGGTGAGATCTTCCTCTGTAATTTGTGGTTGTCAATGATTTTTTTTAAACATGACTGGAATAAATTCTGTTAATGCTTAATCATGTTTCCTCCTTTGTGTAAGCTATCTGAGAACCACTACCTGCAGGGATCTGGACCGGGTAATAAAAGGGACATAGAACACAGAATGTTGCGCTCAATCGTAGCACGTAATTTAGCGGGTCAAGCCGCTATCGGAGTAGCTTCTATTGGCGGCCGGCTGGTTCTCCTTGACATGGTGGACCTGGATTTTATGGAGTGAGTACTGTTGCTCTATTCATGATGGAAGGTTCAACATAGACGCTGGTGTGGACGTCTCTGGGTTCTTTAGATCAGGCATCCCCAAACTCGGTCCTCAAGGCCCCCTGTCCTGCAGGTTTTAGAGGTTTCCTTGCTCCAGCAAAGCTGATTTTAATTGAAAGCTGATTAACAGGCTTTTGGTCTACTGCAATCATTATAACCAGCTGTGCTGAAGCAGAGAAGCCTCTAAAACCTGCAGGACAGGGGGACTTGAGGACCGAGTTTGGGGATGCCTGCTTTAGATTATCCAGAGACAAAACCTGTTTGTAGGCAACCAGCACCTTCTCCGTTAGCAATGTCTGGATGACAGTCATCTCCAGCGGTACTTTCCACTCCACTGGAGCTGTATGGGGGGACGGCTGGAGATCTACATTGGAGTTGTATGTAACCCCAAAGTTTCTGCTGATTATAAACCAAAATTGAATTTCATTATATCCATCCATCCATCCATCCATCCATCCATCCATCCATCCATCCATCCATCCATCCATCCATCCATCCAACCAACCATTTTCCGTCATGCTTATCCCAAGCAGGGTTGCGAGGGGTGCAGGGTTTACCCTGGACAGGTCGCCAGTCCAACTCAGGTCAACACAGAGACAAACAACCATTCACACCTAAGGACAATTTAGAGAAGCCAATTAACCTAACAGTCATGTTTTTGGACTGTGGGAGGAAGCCTGAGTGCCAGGAGAGAACCCACACATATAAACTCCATGCAGAAAGACACGGGGCAGGGAATTGAACTAGAACTTAGTCTGGGTCACATTTCAAACTATTTGTCGGAGACGAGCTTCCAGAATTTAACATCTCTGTGTTTTATTGTTTTAGTTTACATATGCTGAAGAAAATATTTCAGGTTTAACACGAGGTGACTTGTAGCCTAGATTAGCTGACTGTGCAGCTGAACAGATGTGCCTTGTGGCAGCAGCCTCAGGGAAACCATGTCACTCCCAGAGCAGATTTTTTCAGCATGGCAGAGTTTGGAAGGTAGCTTTCATCCATGAGTTTCCTGGTACAGGATTAGGAGTCAGAGGGGATTAGTTGTCAGTCTGTGGGAAAAAACCCTTACTATTCAATTTAATGGATGAGTGAAACAGAACATAAGTTCAGAAAATAAGCAAAAAGTATTTTTTTTCCCCATCAATATTTTTATTATTTTCAACCATTATACATACCGTATAAACAAATACAAGAACCATACCAAAAAGAAAAACAAAAAACAAAAAGAAAAACACACAAATACCCTCTCAGATACGCATCTGCATTTGAATACTCTTACACTTTTTTCAGCAAAAGACACAAACTGGTAACAAAGGCTCCGATATCAACCAGATTTCCAAGCTGGTGTTATTTAATTGTCCTCGTCGTCTTCAGATAAGTCCATACCTTCCACAAAAGTCATAAAGGGTCCCCATATTTTTTCAAATAGATCACATTTTCCTTTTAGGAGATGGGTTATACGTTCCAGGGGTAAAGTTGTCAACATTTGTCTGACCCAGTGCCTGATAGTTGGTGCTGTCGATTTCTTCCAGAAAAGTGCAATTAGACGTTTAGATTGTAACAGACATATATCGATCAATAACTGCTCACATTTGGTATATTTAATATTTTTGGGATATAAACCCAGAATGAAAAAAACAGGATCCAGAGGAATTTCTTTTGAAACTAGTTGTTCTATAGTTTGTTTTACTTCTCTCCAAAAAATCCTAATTGCCCTGCATTCCCAGAAGCAATGAAACAATGTACCCTTTTCGTCAGAGCATTTTGTGCATGTGTCTGGTATATTAAAATTATACCTGTTTAATTTAACTGGTGTAACATAAACTCGCATTAACCACTTATACTGTAGAAGCCTTAAGCGTGAATTAATTGTTTGTTTATGAGCCTTGGTGCAGACATACTGCCACTCCTCCGCTGACAAATTTATCCCTAAATCCTCCTTCCATGCATCCAATTTTAGAACTGAATTTTCTAATGAGTTTGAACTTATTAATTTATAAAATTCTGAAATTGCACCTTTGCTTTAGCTATCTTTGCAGGCCATTTCTTCTAAATTGGATTTTGGTGGTTTGGTTATATCATTACTTTGTTTTGTCCTGATATAACTTCTAAGTTGAAGATATTTAAAAAAGTATTTTCTATGTATGTTAAATTTTTGCCTGAGTGCTTCAAATGACATCATATAAATTGAACCTGCTGGATACAAATCCTGGACTTTGGCTATTCCATTAAGAGCCCATTGTTTAAACACGGCATCTGATCTACCTGGACTGAAATCACGGTTTCCCCATATTGGAGTGAACTGTGACAATGTAACTGACTCTTTTGTAAATTTCTTTACATCGTACCAAACTTTAATCATATTTCTAACCATTGGGTTAACTGTTTTCTTCATTAATTTAGCTACTGTATCGGACAAAATAAACAGGGGAAGAGGTGGACTTACAGAATTAGATTCCATTTCTGTCCACTGGGGGACATCTTTAGTACTAAGATAATATCGAATGGTCCTAAGCTGGGCTGCCCAGTAATACCAGACTATATTCGGGCACATCAGTCCTCCTTCACTGTAGGGTAAATGTAAGAGAGACAATCTAACCCTGGCTCGTTTATTTTCCCATATAAAACCAATCATTAATTTCTTCATTTTACTAAACCAGTCTGCAGGAGGCGGCAGGGGAACATTCTGAAAAACATATAATATTTTTGGAAGTATACTCATTTTGTAAATGTTAACCCTACCAATCAATGACATGGGGAGGGACATCCATCTATTGACATTCTCAGTAATCTCTTTTGTCAAACGTTCATAGTTATTTTTGAAAACTACATCCAAATTTGAAAGTACCTGAATTCCTAAGTAATTAAATTCACTAACAACTTTAAACTGAGAAAGAACCTGAGGTGGTGCTTCATTTTCTCTCTCATCCAATAACAACGCAGATGATTTAGATCTGTTGATGACATACCCTGAAATGTGACCATACTCCTCTATAAGTTTTAACAAAGCTGGGACCGATCTATTTAGGTTTGAGATGAACAGGATGACATCATCTGCATATAATGAGAGTCTGTGCTCTACTTGTCCAATTGTAATACCTGTTATAGATTGATGAGACCTTACAGCTATGGCCAGAGGTTCCATTGCTAACGTAAATAACAATGGGGACAACGGACACCCTTGACGACATCCACGTTTAATAGTGATTGGGGTTGATACATTCTTATTTGTCAGTATTTCCGCAGTAGGATTCAAATATAATAATTGCACCCATTTTTTAAATGTATCTCCATAACCAAATCGACTCAAGACATTAAAAAGGTAGGGCCACTCAACCCTGTCGAATGCCTTCTCGGCGTCTAGAGAAAGCAGAGCCTTATCTGAGTTGTTGTCTAGGCCATGAATAATGTTAAAAAGCCTTCTGACATTATGCAGACCTTGGCGTCCAAAAATAAAACCATTTTGATCCCTATGTATCACTGAAGGAAGTGAATCTTGCAGACGTTTTGCTAATAATTTGCAAAGTATTTTAAGGTCGGCGTTGAGTAGGCTTATTGGTCTCAGGTTTTCGCACTTATTATTGGGTTTCCCTGGCTTGGGTAACAAAATAATTAATGCTCCCATCATTGATTTAGGGAGCCCACCATGAGAAAACGCTTCCTGAAACATCTCTATTATAGGCTTTATTAGTTGCTCTTTAAATTTCTTGTAGAAATCTATTGGGAACCCATCAGGTCCTGCTTTTTTCCCCAGATTCATGTTGTCAATTGCCCTACTTATTTCCTCTTCATTCATTTCAGCCTCCAATTGTTGTCTATAATCTTCATCTATACTTGGAATATCTAACTTGTTAAGAAAAATATTGTGTTCCTGTAAATCAGAGGTATCCTGAGAATCATAAAGTCTTTCATAATATTTTCTAAATTCTTCATTAATTTATGTCGGCTCTACCACATTTTCCCCTTTACTATTGGTAATCGATGTTATGTTTTTTTGGGCTTCCATCTGCTTAATTTGCCATGCTAAGAGTTTCCCGGGCTTTTCTCCTTGTTCATAGAACGATTGATTTAACCTTAGTAAACTGGAGGCTGCTCTGTCAGCAGATTCTTTATTGTATTGTGCTTTTAACAACAATAATTCCTTCTCAGCTGATGAGTTACCATCTCTAAAAACCTGTTCTTCAAGTGTTTTTATTTTAAACTCTAACTGTTCCCTTTTGCAAAAAGTATTTTTAGTTAGTGGACTATCGCTGCTGAAGTTTAGTTTTGGTTATCAGACATATTTGATGCTCGGATTCTTTTTATTTAGAACAACATATTTTACTAATGTAAAGTGCTACACGTGGATAAAAAGCAGCTAAACAGACAGAAGAGAACAAAATACACAAATAAAAGTACATTATATCCAAAAAAATAAGAGGTTGGTTAAAATAAGAGGTTTTTAGGCCTTTTTGTAATGTCTCATGGTCTCTATTACTCTCCAACTTTTATAGGAAATATAAGAAGTAAAGTCCACATGATTAATGTACCACCAGAAAATATGGTTACAGTTTACTGTAGTTGACAGCAACTGGCCAAAGCAGGGTTGCCACCATTTATTATTAAAGGAAAAGTCCAGTAAGCAGGGAATAACCAATGGATCATTATTTATACCTAAAACTAATATGTTCGTAGTCATTTAATGAATTTAGCGTTAATCAGTCAAAAAATAAAAATAATAATTTTCGTCGCCATCACTGGGAGCGGCCATTTTTGCCAAAATATAGTAACCCCTCCCTCCTGCCATCTTCCGGCAGTGACGTCACGCTGCGGTAAACCTAGCGCCATTCTCCCCGCTTTACAAGCAAAATCAATGGGAAATACTAGACACATCTGCAATCAACAACAATTATTGAAGATTTCCAGAGGACTTCACCATTGAAATTCACCAGAGCTATAGTGAAACTGACAATGCCCACGTGCATGGCAGTTGGATGTTGGAATACATCGGGTAAAAGTGGAAAAAACATTAGTTATTTCACCTTTCCTATTTCTGATCCTCCACGGACGAGTTCTTCGTTGGATTTCCAACTTAAAGAGGGAGGATTTGCCATCGAACTTCTGGCCAGAGAAAAAACACGTAATATGTAGCCAACATTTGGAAGAAGAATGTTTTCAAGATGACTTAGATAATAGCGCGTTGTGACAAAAGCCAGATACAGCACTGGGACTTGATCAACAGCCGATACCGCACCGGAACGTCACAAACCAGTAGGTGGCAGTAGTGTTCTTTGACAAACATGGATGCCTCCAGTAAAGAACATTCAAATGAAAATTACTCTTAATTAAAACACTTATCATTTATCGAACAGTATGGAATAATTTCAATGCTTAAAGTACTTTCAGAAGTTTGCATTCTGAAAATGACCGGACCTTTCCTTTGAAACCCAGGGACACCCATTATTACTGGGCTCATTAGGCTTCTAGTGCTATAATGCAACTATTTAGTTGCTGTTTTTATTAAAGAGGGGTTAAATAAACTATTTGTCTATAAAACCTGAAGTCCCTCATAATCAATGGAATCTTTTATTGCTGCATATAAAGTAATTTAACAAACAATGAGGAAATTACAACAAGTTGCCAAATGCACAGAATAAATATGGTAATACTTACAAGGCTGCGGCAGCTGAAGGTCTGTTTGTGTGGTAAAGACTGTGAAATTATATACTAATATTAAATACTGTTGGAGTTAATATTGACTTAAGCAACGGCTTTAGCCACAAAGCAAGCAGCAGTCTCATCTGTATTCTCCACCGCATCAAACATTTAATTCATTGTTCTTTAATAAGAAATCCCCGAATATTGATTAAAAAAAATAAAAAAAATCACAGAAGACAGCAAAAATATTTCAAAACAAGGAAACTGTCGAAAAATGCCTCTTAGATAAAAGGCGATTTTAAAAGATGCAGTAAAGTTTAACATGACAAAGCTTAGAGGAAGAAGCAGCTGTGGGAGATTTCTGACCGGCTATTTTGCACCGTTTGGGGGAGCAGCGCTCTGGCCAGGATAGGGTTAATTTAACCTCACAGTTTAGGAACACGAATGGACCAGTTAAACCCTCACACAGTCGTATTTGATACCCCACAGGTTAGAGCTTGCTTACAATGTGATGCAGGGGCCAAACTTCAGTACGGTCTGAATGTAACAGAATCGCCTTTTCAGCTGACAGTGGTGGAAACATTAGACAGGAAAGCCTAGCACTGGGAAATGTGCTGATTGCCCTGTCTTAAAAAAGTAAACGCGCTTGATTTAAATACTGATTCCGCGTCATTTGCAGAAATGAGTAATAAAGATGTAGATGCTGTAGAGAGAAACATTGATAAAAGGGACAAAGTAGAAAGGTTGGCCACGCATCCTATGAATCCTTTTCATCTCCACTGATGCTTCACAGGTTCTGTTTATAGTGAACATTTCCTCCTGTGGATGTAACACCGGTGAGAGAGAGCAGCACAGGTGAGTGGCGGGCGCCTCTGGGCAACTGCGACAGCAGCAGACATGGAGCTGAGGAGGTCCTGCTTAGATCCTGCCATAGTTTATCTGACCGACTGTCTCCCGCATTTTTTTCTTGTTTTTAGTCAGATTAAGTGTATGGAGAACCAGCTCTACCATATTTAAAAATAAATACAGAAATAACTAAATGCTGAGGCTAAATATGTAAAAACGACAGGCAGAAACACATAGCATTGAAGAAATAAATAGGGTACAAAAATACAAAGGAGGAATAAAACAGAAAAAAATATAATAAAATGGACATAAATAAATACTTGAAATAATAAGTAATAAATAAAGTTTAAGATTATAACAGACAATAAATAAATAAGGTAATTATTACTAAGGTGAATAAATAAAGAAGCTATACATTTAATTTCTACCTACATTTATTTGTTTTTGTTTTTTGGGGGGCAATTAATAGTATGCCTATTTATTTATTGAGCATTTATTTATTTCTGTACTTATTTTTAAATATGGTAGAGCTGGTCCTCCATACTAGTGTTGTTGTGAGGCAGAAAACATTTATGAAGAATTTTACACTCGATCTTGGGCACTTTGCTAGGAAGTGCTATGAGTTTACAACGTTCCTCCCAGGATATTTAAAGTATAAACAAAGTGCTATATTTACTACATAAAAAAGCTAAAACATACAAATGAAACAAACAAATAAAATGTCAGCAGAATGTGGTAATCTTTAAAAAAAAATCTTTATAAAGCCTGGTTTTAATCCACTTTAAATGAGTAAATAGCACTAGTTTATTCAGCTCAGTTTATAGGACAATTCGCTTCATGCCATCTCAGTTCAATTTACAGAGACGGTCCAATCAGATCATCCAGTCAGAATAAAGGTTCGAAGTTTTCTATTAAAGGAAAACCAGCTGATTGCATCCAGTCACTGACTTTGAAGGAGCAAAGTACCGATCCTGTTTAATATATATCTGTTTTTAGCCACCATAAAATATGAGACCGATCTAAAACAGAGATGCATTGTGATCTTCATGAATTGAATTGAACGTTTGTTTCAGTATTCTGTCTTGTCAGTGTCTTTGCATGGAGCCTGAAAGCGAAGCTGTTAACTTGGCTCTTTGTGGTGCTCCCATCAGAATAAGGCGGCCTGCATGTTTGTGATGCATGTAGAAGGCATGTAGCCGTAGGTTAGCAGTGGGCGAGGGCAGTAACGCTGCCTCAGTCATAAAAGGATCTGACGATGACTCATGCACAACAAAAAAAGAAAGGAAAACAAAGCTCGCCCTCCTCTCTTCCCTCTTCATCTTCATCCTAACGATGCAGTCTTCCTCTCTTATTCTGGTTTTCCATAGTTTCCCTTCATTTCTTGTTTTCAGTTTCCCTCTTATCAGGGAACCACATCTTTTAAAGTCTTATCAGGTATCACTACCTCTATCGGTCCTTATCTTTTTGCCCGTAGTTGTTTTGCTTTGACTTAATCCCTCCTGTGCAGCTCGTTTCGGCCTCAGTCATGGGTTATATTTGCATCTTTCTGTTTCTTTTTTTTTTCTATATCCTTGTCTCATATAAAATGGCTTTTCCCTGCTTAGTCTTTTTTTAGTTTAAATATTCAAATTTTTTTTTATTTCCAAAAAAAACTACTTATATCTACTCAGTTACATTTACTTGAGTGACTTTTTAAGCAAAATGTACTTTTAGGACTAATTTTCCTGTACCATACCTACTTTTACTTAAGTAATATTTTAGAGAAGTAACACTTTGCTTACTTGAATACATTCGTTTGGCTTCTCTTCCTACCTTGTATAATTTCACTGAATAATGAACAAACACGTTTTGATATAAATTCACCAAACAAAGACATCAAGTTTGGCCAAAATGAGTTTTTCCGTTCGGCATATAAAGCTTTGTTTATTTCATCTTTTTCTATCTGCTAAGCTTTATTTGACATACGAAGGTAAAACCAGGCAGTTTACTCTAACATACATAGTATTACAAACTGTCAGTATTGGTGTCTTTAGTTGAAAATATCTGGGAGAAGCACTTTCCCATCCTGAGTGTTTTCTATTTGAATAAAGGAAAAGTCCGGTCAGCAAGGAATAATCAATAGATCATTACTTAAACCTTAAACTAATACGTTTGCAGTGATTTAATGAATTTAGCAATAGAAAAATAAAAACATTAACTTTCGTTGTAGTCAGAGTCTTGCATAGGCCATTTTTGCCTCCTTCCGGCGGTCATTCCAGTGGCTGGAAGTTGAAGGAGATTTCCTGTGAGTTGGAGGGAAGAACGAAGCCATTCGGCTGCAGTTTGACTGGGAACGGCCATTTTGAAAGGCTGCTACTGTAAGGTTTTAAACGCCATGAAGGAGCCATTGATAAATAGGTCTGTAAAGAATATGATTCCTCTCTTTCTCCATATTATCTCCATATATTTGAAAACCAGGGTCACTCAGGGCTGGTGGGGAAAACAGGTTTGATGTAACAGGAGAATAACATTATATTTGTTTGAAGCTAAAATGTCTTTGGCACTGGAACCAAATTTTAATTGAGTTTCTAGTTACGGGGTTTGTGAAACACATTTCTTCAGTTGTTGGTAATGAAGCACACATATGTGCTATGGATGAAGGAGAAAGACTAGAGCCAAATTGCATGATGGCCCAAGGAGCCCCTTGATCTTCCTTAAAGGAGAAGTCTGGTCACCAACGAATGATCAATGGATCATTATTTATACCTAAAACTGATATGTTGGTTGGATTAAATGAATTTTAGTGTTCTCTAACAAACATGGATGCCTCCAGTAAAGCACATTCAAATTAAAATTATTCTTAATTAAAACGCTTATCATTTATTGAACAGTATGCAATCATTTCATATTTATAGTACTTTCAGAAGTTTGAATTCTGAATATGATCAGACTTTTCCTTTAATTCTTAATTTCTACTTATTAGATTTTGCAAAGAAAACAATACTTTGTTTTGTCTAATGACATCATTTTCTAGAGTCAATCAGAAGCTCTGATAGGTTACTCAGCATCTGAGTTGCCTTCTTACAGATTATGTCCAGAAACGTTTCCATTTGCGACACGATACCAGTATTGCAGCTTTGAGCATCGATCGATACGGATACTGCTCCAATACGATATCAGCATTTATCATACATGTTTTCATTACTTATTCTGTACTAGCATATTAGAAAAGGCTTGATCAAGTGATATTGATCAATCAGAGGCCAAAGAAAACAGGTTTGACCTGTTTAATACCCACTGGATTCCTAAAGCTTCAAATAGAAGTGGTGTTTTCTACCACTTTGCTGATATCAGAGATTTTGTAACGCAGGTCGATATTTTCTAATATCGAATTTCTTTTTCTTCTTAAGATCGTACTGATTTCTAAAATTGATATCAGATCAGTATATCCCTGCTTTTTACCAGCTGCTCTAGTTATTCTCACTTTAGTCCAATTTTTCAGGCATTTCACCCACTTCTATGGGCATTTTCTGCAGCCTTTCTTTTACTCCTTCAGTAATCAGAAGTTTTTTGTTTTTGTTTTACCTTTTGGTTGCTCGCACACAGCAAGGCATTACAACTCTCAGACACTGCAAAGTTTTATGCTGCATGACCTTCTGGAAGAAACTGGAATTTGAACAAAGACTTAAAGCGCCTCAGCTAGGAAGTGTTTTTTCACAGCAAAAGAAAATCAATTACTGACAGAAAAACATCCATTAACTGTGGTCAGGAGTGAAGTCTCAAAGTAAGCCGGGAATCTTTCCACCGGTGTCACCCAGCCTTTAATAACCGTAAGTCATGTATTTACAGCCAGACAAACAAAATCAGAAGCCATGACATTTGCCTCCTTGGATCCTCTCTGTAAGTATATCTGAATGCTAATGTAGTAATTAACAAACTGCAGAGACTGATGGCTGCTTCCACACGTCTTCCTTTGACTCTAAGCACAGACTTGATTTGCTTTTCATTTCACGTAAATTTCTAAATATCTTTCAACATACTGATAATTCAGAGCGCTTCAGCTGAAGGTCTGCCATAATCTCTCAGATGATAGTGAGTCGTTGGTTTGAATGTAAAGGTTTTAAAGTCAACATTGAGTTGTTTACAAGAGAAAATGCAGCCATTCTTAAACTCGTCAGTGTTCAATTACTCGACTCATGGTTCCCTGGTTGAGCTACAGAGAACTCAGTCATCAGTCTGCAAGCGACACAGACGTCCGTGACCTATTAAGCCATAGTCACTCTCATGGTGGCGAGGTTAGGAGTTCAGTGGGAAAATTAGGATGTTTATTGTATTACTATGGCAACATAGTGAAGCTGGTCTCATAGGAAATGGGACGAAAGTCTTGCTGTTGGTTTGTGTAAAACTCAACTGTTTGACAAACGCTGTTTAGTCTGAAAGTTTTCAAAATGACTCCAAATCTTAAGCTTAATGGCTACAGAAACTGTGGCTTTAAACACCATGGCTGTGTCTGAACACCCACCCTAACCCCTTAATCCCTCCATCACTAAATAGAGCAGGGACTATATAGTGGACAGTTAACTTACTGTTCAGACAGATGATCACTGCTTTTCGCTACCTGTTTGTCACGTAACTCCGCCTCCCCTCAATGTGCCTGCGCCATTTTTGTTCTTTCTTGCCATCACAACAAATCCCATCATGCTTTGTGAGAAGAGCTCCTGCAAAGCATTCTGGGTTATACTTGCTCATCTAGTGACCATGGATGATCATTACTTTTCAGGGTGCTTTGTGGGAAATTTCAAGACCACCACTTTTTCATCCACTAGATGTTCAGACACTCGTCTGAAATGAAGTAGCCACTATATAGTGCCCTATATAGTGATCAGGGCACAGCCATTCTCTTTATTGTACATAAAAGTTACACAGATTAAAAACTTCTTCGTAATTCTAATCTGTACAAAACTCTGTCTGTTTTATTTATCTATTAGTTGCATACCTTTTGAAACAAGGTTTAAGAAAGATGTACCTGAAATCTAAGAGCTTTTGTTTTTTGACTAAAACAGACAGAATAAAAGACATGATTGATCAAACCCTGATTTCAGCCACGGCCAAGTCACCAAGATACTTCACTTCTGTTGGGATCTGGAGCTGTACCACCTTCCTCCAGCAGAGTGCGCCGTGGGTCTCCTGGAGCTGGAGCTTTCCAGCACACCTGAGACGCATCTACTCAATAGGAGACCTCCCCTTTATAACCAGCTGCCAGACCTTCCTTCGACGCCGCAGTGTTGACCTTAGTTTGGTTAGCAACCTGAGCCTCTGAAACTGAAAGAATCTAGTTGTCTCTGTTGAGAGATCAGATTCTAACTCTTCTCTGTTTTTGCCTCACAGGAAACCTGTCTCTAGCCTGAAGCTCTGGGTGAGCTTAACCTGCCAATCTGCCCTGGTGAACCAAACCTGAAGACTCCTATGTGGATTCCCCTGCTGCTCTTGGTGAAGAGCTGGAAACTCAGATCAAGGTCTGCCATTCAAAGTCAGAAGTTAGAGGCTGCAGCTGGTCGTATCCTCTGCTGAACCAACAGTCTCTGGACCCAACAGTTCCCTCTCTCTCAAAGAGAAGCCTGGACTCAATCATGGTAGAATCTGAGTAATCAAGAACTCATAACTCATCTGCCTGCTCCACTAACCAAACTGTCATCTCTGCAGACTTCAGTGAACCTGCCCGGACCAGTTCCAGAACCAGTACATTATCTTGTGTTGTTGAAACTTTCAATAAACTCTGTTAAACTTTTACCCAGCCTCCGTTGTGTTCTGCATGTGGGCTAAGAACCTTAAACCCATCATGACAGAACACTGCGGCCAAACACAAAGCCCAGCAGATCACCTCCGGAGGAGGCTTGAGGAACAGGACGCTCAGATCCTTGGACATGCGCATACCCTCCGTGAGTTACACACAAAGATTGAACATCAGAACCAAATGCTACAAACGTATGCCAGCTACATGGGTAATGCTAACGCCACGCCAGCGGTACGTCCAGTTCCGGATCCACTTCCGCCTCCGAGGTCAACGGCAGTGACGTCACCTCCTGATTTCCGTCCTAGTCTGCCTGAGAGATTTTCAGGTAACCCAAGAGATTGTAAGGGATTTTTGTTCCAATGTCGATTACTTTTTGAGCATTCTCCTGGCAGTTTTCCAAATGACAGAAAGAAAATATCATTCATTCTTTCTCAACTCTCTGGACGAGCCCTTGAATGGGCGGAGGCAAGGTTCTCTTCAGAATCCAGTTTTTCTTGTACTTTTTCCGAGTTCATATCTGAGTTTTCCCAAGTATTTAACCACGACTCAGATAAAACTATTGACTCCCGAGCCCTGCTAGATTTAAGACAGGGAAATTCTACAGTGGCTGAGTTCTCAATCGACTTCCGGGTCAAAGCCGCAGCCTCAGGTTGGAACGAATGTGCACTCAAAAGTGCTTATTTTAAGGCCTTAAATGAAAACATCAAGGATGAACTAGCCACGATCGACGAACCAACTAGTTTGGAGGATTTAATCCGTTTAACAATCAGATTGGATAACAGGCTCCGAACTAGAAACAACACTAGACAAAGAAGTCTAAATTTTTCTGTGTCAGCTCCTGCATTAAATAATGCTTCTGTTTTTTCTGGATCCGCAGAACCCAGTTCCAAGCCAAAGTCTAAGAACCAGACTCTTTCTGTGCCTGTCCAAGTCTCTCACTCAGATGGAGCGGAGGTCGAACCCATGCAGATTGGACACACAAGGCTATCCCCTGAGGAAAGACAACGAAGATTTAGGGGCAATCTGTGTCTATACTGTGGTGAGACTGGCCATTTCATAGCTTCATGCCCGGCTAAGTCAAAAGCCGGGGCCCGTCAGAAAAATTGAGGAGTCTGACGGGCCATTTGAAAACTGAAAAGGCTCCTCATCTGATGTTACCTGCTACTCTTTTTTTTTCTAACCAGAACCTCACCTTGTCTGCTTTCATTGACTCTGGATGTGAAAGTAATCTCATTGATTCAAATCTGGTCCAACAATTACACATTGAAACCGTTCCTTTGTCTAAACCTCTCAGAGTTTCCGCTATTGATGGAAAGAAACTTCATCAAGTCACTCATCAAACACAACCTCTAGAACTTTTGATCTCTGGAAATCATCGTGAGACGTTAATGTTTTTTGTCTTTCCTTCTGCATGCTCCCCCTTGGTGCTGGGATTCGAGTGGCTGGAACGTCATAACCCCCATATTAATTGGGCTGAACGCCACATTGAGTCTTGGTCCACTTCCTGTCACGAGACATGTCTTCGTTCTGCAGCTCCTGCTGTGCAGTCCCCTAGAGGTAGGGGGGAGATGGACTCTCCTGACCTTACTTCTGTTCCTCCCGAGTATCATGATCTGGCACCAGTCTTCAGTAAGGTCAGCGCGACGTCTCTTCCACCTCACAGACCATATGACTGCGCCATAGAATTATTACCAGGAGCTCCCCTGCCCAGCAGTAGACTTTATAACATCTCTAAGCCTGAACGTGAGACCATGGAGAAGTACATCAATGAGTCTCTAGCTGCTGGGATAATCCGCCCATCTTCTTCTCCTCTTGGTGCTGGTTTCTTTTTTGTGGGCAAAAAGGATGGTTCCCTGCGCCCCTGTATAGATTACAGGGGCCTAAATCAGATAACCATCAAGAATAAGTACCCCCTACCATTACTGGCATCAGCATTTGAGCCTGTTCAGGGTGCAACTGTTTTCACCAAACTCGATTTGAGAAATGCTTATCACCTTCTTAGGATAAGAGAAGGAGACGAATGGAAGACAGCCTTTAAGACTCCCTTAGGCCAATTTGAATATTTGGTCATGCCTTTTGGTCTCACAAATGCTCCTGCCTGTTTTCAAGCTCTAGTCAATGACGTCCTCAGAGATTTTTTGAATGTATTCGTTTTTGTGTACATCAATGATATTTTGATCTACTCCAAGAACCTATCAGAGCATAAGAAACATGTCCGTCTAGTTCTTCAGAGACTTTTGGAAAACAAGCTCTTTGTGAAGGCAGAAAAATGTGAATTTCACCAACCATCTGTCACTTTTCTAGGGTTTGTGCTCGAGGGTGGGCAGGTTAAGCCATCCGAAGATAAGATAAAAGCAGTTCTGGACCGGCCGACACCTGAAAACCGCAAACAGCTTCAGACATTCCTTGGGTTTGCAAACTTTTAGAGACGCTTCATAAGAAATTACAGTCAAACAGCTCTACCTCTCACAACCCTGACTTCTGTAAAGAAGACTTTTCAATGGACACCTGAAGCCCAGAGCACTTTTGAAAGATTAAAGAACCTGTTTTCAAGAGCACCCATCCTTATCCAGCCAGACCCCTCTAAACAGTTTATCTTAGAGGTGGATGCATCAGACTCCGGTGTTGGAGCTGTTTTGTCTCAACAATCTGACTCAGACCAAAAGATTCACCCCTGTGCCTTTTTTTCACATAGACTCTCACCTGCGGAGCAAAACTATGATGTCGGAGACCGGGAACTTCTTGCCATAAAACTCGCCTTGGAGGAATGGAGACACTGGCTCGAGGGGGCCGAGCATCGAGTTTTGGTCTGGACAGACCACAAGAACCTGGCCTATCTCCAATCAGCCAAACAATCTAATCCACTTCATTCAAGATGGTCATTATTCTTCTCCCGATTCAATCTCATTATCTCTTACAGACCTGGATCCAAGAACGTCAAGCCAGATTCTCTCTCTCGTCTGTACTCCGCTGACCAACCTGAGACACCCGAGCCTGTCCTCCCTGCCTCCTGTACTGTTGGAGTGGTTTCCTGGGAGATCACTGTTCTCATCAACGCTGCCCTAGCCTCTGAATCTGACCCAGGTAACGGTCCTCCAAATAAAACTTATGTTCCATCTTCCGTCAGATCCCGACTAATCCAGTGGATGCATGCTGCTAAATTTTCCGCCCATCCTGGAGTAAGCAGAACTATTGCCCTGATCACAAGACGTTTCTGGTGGCCATCCTTACACAAAGACGTTAAGGAGTACGTTTTGGCATGCCCCATCTGCGCCAGAGACAAAACCCCTCACCAACCACCTTCTGGCCTGCATCATCCTCTACCTGTTCCAACCCGTCCTTGGTCACATATCGCAGTAGACTTTTTCACTGGTCTTCCGATATCCAGAGGTATGTCCACCATTTTAACCATCGTCGACCGTTTTTCCAAGGCCTGTCACTTAATCCCCCTCAGGAAACTTCCCACGGCTTTCCAGACGGCCCAGCTTCTCGTGAAGCATGTTTTCCGACTCCATGGCATCCCACAAGAAATCCTCTCCGACCGCTGTCCACAGTTCATCTCTCAGGTCTGGAAAGCCTTCTGTTCTGCGTTAAACTGTAAGTCATCTCTCCCCTCTGGTTATCACCCACAGTCTAACGGGCAGACGGAGAGAATGAATCAGCAACTAGAGTCCACTCTCCGCTGCCTGACCTCTAACAACCCAACTGACTGGAGTCAGTTTCTGACCTGGATCGAATATGCCCACAATTCATTAAAATCTGCTTCTACTGGTCTATCCCCGTTCCAGGTGTCTCTCGGTTATCAGCCTCCACTTTTCCCTACAGACGAGAGAGAGATCTCAGTCCGATCAGTCCAACATCACATCCGCCGTTGTCAGAGAGTCTGGAAGGACACTATCGCCACCCTCAACCGCTCATCAGCTTCTACTAAACGCTTCGCTGACTCCAAGAGACGCCCGGCCCCTGACTACTCCATAGGCCAAGAGGTATGGCTGTCTACACGAGACATTCCCCTCAAGGGTATGTCTCGGAAACTGTCCCCCCGGTTCATTGGCCCATATAAAATAGCCCAGATCATCAACCCCTCTGCTGTCCGTCTGCACCTACCTCCGAGTCTTCGCATCCATCCCACGTTCCATGTCTCCCAAATTAAACCTGTTGTCTCTAGCCCCCTGTGCCCACCATCCGACTCCCCTCCACCCGCCCTGGACATCGATGGTCATCCAGCTTTCACCGTCCGCCGGATCGTGGACTCCTGTCGGCGAGGTAGCGGTTGGCAGTACCTCGTCGATTGGGAGGGCTACGGTCCGGAGGATCGCACATGGGTTCCTGGTTCGTATATCCTCGATCCATCCCTTATCGAGGAATATGAGAGCTCCCTCCCGTCGACATCTTCTGGACCGCCAAGAGGTGGTCGTTGAGAGGGGGGTACTGTTGGGATCTGGAGCTGTACCACCTTCCTCCAGCAGAGTGCGCCGTGGGTCTCCTGGAGCTGGAGCTTTCCAGCACACCTGAGACGCATCTACTCATCAGGAGACCTCCCCTTTATAACCAGCTGCCAGACCTTCCTTCGACGCTGCAGTGTTGACCTTAGTTTGGTTAGCAACCTGAGCCTCTGAAACTGAGAGAATCTAGTTGTCTCTGTTGAGAGATCAGATTCTAACTCTTCTCTGTTTTTGCCTCACAGGAAACCTGTCTCTAGCCTGAAGCTCTGGGTGAGCTTAACCTGCCAATCTGCCCTGGTGAACCAAACCTGAAGACTCCTATGTGGATTCCCCTGCTGCTCTTGGTGAAGAGCTGGAAACTCAGATCAAGGTCTGCCATTCAAAGTCAGAAGTTAGACGTTGCAGCTGGTCGTATCCTCTGCTGAACCAACAGTCTCTGGACCCAACAGTTCCCTCTCTCTCAAAGAGAAGCCTGGACTCAGTCAAGGTAGAATCTGAGTAATCAAGAACTCATAACTCATCTGCCTGCTCCACTAACCAAACTATCATCTCTGCAGACTTCAGTGAACCTGCCCGGACCAGTTCCAGAACATTATCTTGTGTTGTTGAAACTTTCAATAAACTCTGTTAAACTTTTACCCAGCCTCCGTTGTGTTCTGCATGTGGGCTAAGAACCTTAAACCCATCATGACAACTTCGTCCGTTTTAGGCAGACTAACCTGATTCTACCGGTTCTTTGTGGAGAAACATGAAGTGGGAACTTTGATAAAAGTTCTTTCTGCTTCTTTTTGTATCGCTGCTTCTGTCTCCTTGAACCCCAGTCGACCTCAGCAGATGGCCGCTCACACTGAGCCTGGTTCTGCTGGAGGTTTCTTCCTGTTAAAAGGGAGTTTTTCCTCTCCACTGTCGCTACAAGCATGCTTAGTGCGAGGGATTGCCTTTGAGTCAATGAGTCAATGCAATCATCTGGTTTTCCTTAGGTAGAAAACTTTGAATCAATTTCATTGTATGACCTGATTGACTTGTAAAGTGCCTTGAGATGACATGTGTTGTGAATTGGAGCTATAGAAATAAACTGAATTGAATTGAAGGCTTGAAGAGGCCGACAGATAAAGCCTCATGAAGACACCTTGAGCAGGTTGACTAAAACTGCAAACAGGATTGTTGGCTTTAATCTGCCCTAAGACAAAATCAGCTGTTTCTACCTTCCTGAAGGAATTTACGATTTCATTTCTGTTGCCTTGAAACTTTTCTTGTTCAGAAGATGGGGCACAGAAACTGAGCCTCTGCGTCCTTCTTGATTAAAATCTGCTGAGCCGGTCCGCTGAATCAGCGCCGCGTGTGATGGAGTTGTCTGATTTGTTTCATGATCTTTGAGCCCCTTGAAGTGATTACCTTCGCTTCTCACAAACCAACTGGTGTTCCCAGTCCTCCTTCCCGGAAAACGAAGTTGTTTTTGCTGAGGAAGGTTGTTCTTCCTGCCAAAATGAAAACGGGCCACTCACTGATGGCCTACTGATGTATGAAGGTTTTATCCAAACCCAACCCGGCTTTGTTATTCGTGGTGAAGGTTGCAGAAGAGACCTATTTTCCTTATCGCTAAGGTCATCGACTTATCGGTCACACATCCTCCTCCTTTTTCTCCTGCCTGTAATGTGACAGATAACGAGGCGGCTGACATGTGACAAAGGATCATGAACAAATTAAAATACAGAAAAGTCAGGGTGACCGACTTTGACACGTGGCTGCAGGGTGACTCCTTTTTATTTATTTTTTTTTTTTATGATGCTTTATTCAAAGATTTTTAACTATACAAAACAGACAGTATGAATCAGGGACTCATACACTTAAAAGTTAAAGAAGAGAAAGATAAATAACAACCTAAAAAAATTACTAAGTATGTCAGGGTATATGTACTGTACAAACACTGAAATGCATATGTAAATACACAATAGATTAATCTATATAAACACATAAATACAGTTTTATGTACACATACCTTCACATATATACCTTAGATACCAACAGGCTGCAGTACCCTATCACAGTATCGATTATGTATTTTGCATACCTCCTGCCTCATGTGAAAGGAAAAACCCTCAACATACATAAGAAGCGTCCATGTCTTATGCTATTTACATATTGATCCCTTTAAACCGTATCTTAGGAATTCAATCTATAGACATAACATAGCTTCTCTCACCCACTGAATGTAAGAAGGAGGCTTTACCTCTTCCCATCTCATCAATATTAGCCTCTGGGCATGCAGAGGAAGGAAAGCAACCACTTTTTTTTTAGAGGCCACGCCCATCCAGAAGAACTCCAAACACTGCAATGTTTGGGTCTATTGTTCTATTTGCATATATGTAAGTAATGTAATATGTAAGCTTCAAATATAGCACCTCAAAACGTACTCAATGCAGTACAAGAGCAAAACTTATGGCCGATTGTAGCCGGAGACTGATTACATCTGGGGAAGCCATCATCAGAGGTAGCAGAGATTCTTTCCAGTCCGGCTTTAGTTAAATAAGAAAGGTGAAAAACTTTAAATTGTATTTAGGTGTGTCGAATAGAAATGGATGATGAACAAATGTGGCTGATTTGACATTCTCCAAATGTCATCTGACATCTCCAATTTCAGATCTTTTTCCCATGCGTTCTTCAGCTCAGCCAGGGGAGTAGGCTCTATACGATGCAGTGAATGATAAACCTGTGAGATTTCAGCTCTGGCAATAGTAAGAAACTGTAAACAGTCCCCAAGGTGACAGGGGGGTGGTTGGTTTGGATAAATGGCAAAATGTTTTAAGACCAAGCTGCGGACCTGCAGATACCTAAAAAAAACATGTCATTAATCCGTTACTCTCTCCTTCGCATAGAGCACTGGTCGTCACCATCATGGATAATAGCGCATTTTGACAAATGGTAGATAAGCACTGGGACTTGATCAACAGCCGATACTGCACCATGAAGCCACAAGCCGATAGGTGGCAGTAGTGTACTTTGACAAACATGGATGCCTGAAAGTACTTTGAATATTTCATATTCAAAGTACTTTCAGAAGTTTGTATTCTGAATATGACCAAACTTTTCCTTTAAAGTTCTTGAGCCAGGTGGCCAGTTTCACTTTATTGGCTGACCAATAGTGGTACATAAAATTTAGCAAGGCAAGCCCTCCTCCAGATTTAGCACTCTGCCAACTAGTTTTGCGTATTTGTGGGCTTTTTTGGTTCCATATAAATGAAGATACAAATCCATCTAAGATTTTGGAAAAATGTATTGGGGAGAAAGAGGGGAATCATCTGGAAGAGATACGTGAACCTGGGCAAAACCACCATTTTAACTATGCTAAAGCTTTCCGCTTAGGAGAAGGGCAGACGAGCTAGGGAGACGGGCAGAGCTAACCATTTTGTGAGGTCTAACTTTGTTCTAGTTTAGAAGTTCTAGAACAGAGGTCACAGATTAGTGGACCAGTGTCCAGATCCGGACCCACCTGCTTGCTAATCCGAACCAACCCTGATTTAAAACAATTAGAAATTACTTCATGTTGTTCTACTTCTCCTGTTAATACAGTAAAGCCCTCAAGAGCGTCCGGCAATGATCCAATGAGCTGCTGTCAGTCTGGGTTGCTGCTGCTGCTACTTTTAGACACAGCAGGCAAACCTGCAGCATGCCGGGCGATGGGAAAGAAGGAGAAGATGATGAGAAAAAGAGAGCAGAGAAAGTGTGAAATGCTGGAAGAACTGTAGTGAACTCGTGAAAGAAAAGTGAAATAGTGCTCAAAGATGAGCCTGAACATTTAGAATATGTTTGGCTCAACCTGCTGCCGTGAAGCAGGGTTCTCCACCATGAACAGAATCAAAAATAAATATGGATCCAGGCTCAAAATGAGCACCTTGATATGTGGACCTTAACTGGTTGTTTATTTTTCTTTAGTCGGACCCCACAGATTTTTAATTGGTTACCTCTGTCTTAGAAGTTTAAATTGAAAAGGTTATTATATGTATTAGAAATTTGGATCCCAGGGTAGGTGAAGACATTTTTTCTCTACTTTAAATGGATAATTTGAAAAAAGTCTCTCTAGCTTGCTGTTAATTGGAAAATAGTATACTTTACCCAAATTCAATCTGGTAGACTTCTCCGGCTCTGTCATATACAAAAGTAAATCATCTGCGTATTATGACAATTTGTGAGTATGTCCATCCCGTTTGATCTCACACTCTTAATCTCCCCATTAATCTCCCCATCTGGCCGCAGTACAATCGCTAATGGTTCAATAATGTTTTATCTAGTTCTTTAATGAAGAAAAAAAATCCTATAATCAGTTATTTTTGCATCTTGACTTTATAATAATAATAATAATACATTTTATTTGTATTGCACTTTACATTTCAACAAAATCTCAAATCGCTACAAAATTCATAGTTAAAACAAAACCGTACAATAAAAACAGCATACATAGTTAAAACGAGACATTACAATAAAATAAAACTTTATATAGAGAATATCTTTCTTTATTTCTCTATATTTTCTAAGGAGTCCCCATCATGTTGGCTTCTCTGATTGCTCCTCTGTCGTCTTTATCTGCTTGCGGAAACAATCATTCGTCCTGAGCAGGATGTTTTATCTGCTCCTCTCTCGAATCGCTGCATCCCAAATTTAAATGGCCGCCTGCCTTGCTGCACCCCTGATCTTCTTAACTGTGTGAAACAGGCTTTTGTTCTGCAACATCCACAATGCATTACTGCGTGTCCTTCTTTCACCTCCTGCTTCTGCAGCCTTTAATTATGTGAAAAGCATTTGTCCATCTTAAAGTGGTTTGTTTTCAACCTGCAGCACTCTCACCCAGCTCCCCTCTTATGTTTACTGTCGAATTGTAATGAACCCGTCCACAGAGTGCGCTCAGCCTGCTGGAGCATTGTAATTAAATGGCACCAAAATAATGACAAGTTAGCAACTGGTAATTGAGGGTTTTTTTTTCTCTCAGGCTAAATAAATGATAATTATGTTTGTGGAGGAAATGAAATCTGTGAGAAGGTGAAGGATCCTTTTGTTGGAGAGAAAAATACCTACTAAAAATGCATATCTGAATAATACAAAGTTAATTCTGTCTCTGAAGAGACAGTTTTTAACTGAGTAGTTTTCTTTATTTTTGAAATTTTTTTTTCATTGGTGCGTTAGCTGCTTTCTGTTCCCTACAATCAGAAGAACATTTCCGTTTTTCTGAATTCATCATTCTGCTTCATTCTATCTCTATTCTCCCACTCTGCAGAATCTGTTAGTTCAATCTCTAACGTTTTGCTCTCTCTGCTTTTTCTCATAGTAGCTTCATCTGGTCTGTTCCTGTTTGGCTGTGACTCCATCCTGGAGAGAAATATCAGCTGTGTTGCTGCCATCAACACCTTTGTTTATAGATGTTGGAGATTGGCCTGTTTTTCAGTGTAGTCCTGTTTCCATGACTGTGACTAACTGGATGTGCTCTCTTCATCCTCTGACATGGGAGTAGAGACTGACATTTTTTCAGGAATCCCACGGGATTCCCGTGGGATTCCCGTGGGATGGGAGTCAGTATTAGTAACGATCACGTGATTGGGACGGTACAGGATTAAACATAAACGGGAGCAGACGTGAGCGGGAGCAAACCAATAGTAACTAAAAAAAAAACTAGGATCGATGCCAAAAAATAAAATAAAATAGAAAGAAAAAAAATCCAGTACATTTTGTATTTTTTTTCCTTGAAGCCTACACTATAATGCGAGTAAAAAAAAACTACACGACCCAAAAACCAGCAGTGCTTCCGCTCTGAGTTGTTCACCCGCGCTCAAAAACAACAATGGAGGGACCAACAGTTACTACAGTTAGAAACAGGAACTTAACTGACCCTTCATAGAAATTCAGATTCAATGTATTGGCAGAAATCTTATTGAAGACAACAAGAATGGGAGTGGTGCAGGAGTGGAAGTCATTCTGAATGGGAGCGGGATGGGAGTGGGAGTAATTTCACCAGGTGTGGGACGGGACAGGATTTAGATTTCTACTCTGGCCCGGGATCGGGATGGGACAGGAGTGAAAATCCATTCCCGTGTCAGTCTCTACATGGGAGCTGGCTCGGAGCTCGTTTGACTGCCTGTGTGTTTCCTGGACGGGGCCGCCTTTTACAGCTGCTTTCTGTATCTCTGCTTCTGTCTCCTTGAACCCCAGTCAGCCTCAGCAGATGGCCGCTCACACTGAGCCTGGTTCTGCTGGAGGTTTCTTCCTGTTAAAAGACAGTTTTTCCTCTCCACTGTCGCTACAAGCATGCTTAGTGTGAGGGATTGCCTCAAGTCCATGAGTCGATACAATCAACTGGTTTTCCTTAGACAGAAAACTTTAAATCAATCTGACTTGATGATCTGGTTGAACTGTAAACTGACTTGAGATGACTTGTGTTGTGAATTGGTGCTATAGAAATAAACAGTAGGTAATATATCATTCAAGGACCCATCTAATTGGTGAAATTCCAAAATAAGATGTGCAGCCATATAGCAGCCTCTTTGCTGAATGGCTGGACGTAGATCTTCTGCTTTTTGTGAGGGACAGGGGGGACTCCATTTGTAAAGGGGTATGCAAGGGATCAAAAATGGTAACCTACCCTAAAAAGGTTTAAATTCGATTCAAAATTAGACGATTTGTTCTGTGGAAGAAAATAATACTAAGTAAGGAATTGAATGTCTTTCTGTGAATTATATCATATTTGCAAAGGAAACAGGATAAAACAACAGTGACCAAAAGAAACTTTATAATATGAGATAAAAGTAGACATAATATAAAACAATAAATCAAGATTTACCTCAAGAAAACCTGGAGATATTAACAGAGCATGACAGCCATCCAGGAAAGCAAAAGGCCGCATCCAAAGCTAAATACTACGAGGTCTGCAGAGCATCGTTTAGAGCTGAATGCAAAGGCCACAGAAGTCTGACTGTTATTCAAAATGTCACATGTCTAACACTCACATTAATCTTTTGTTCTTATAGGATGAGTGTAATTCCTGGAGCAAATGACTCCCAGTTCCTCTTTTAATTAAACCATGGATAGGATAATAAACATGACACAGAACAAAAAAGGTTTAATATAAAAAATAAAAAAGTAGAAAGAAAGCCTTTCTTTCATTTACAGTGTCAGGAGAACTTGTTAAATTCAAAAATGAAAGATGACCACAGTGAGGTTGCATATTAACCATTTTCCTGACAAATGCATCAAAAAGATAAATGAGCAGCTTGTAAGAAAGCAGAGATGATGATGGCATCTCAAATAACATTTGTCATCATTTATATCAACTTACGAGCAGAAAATGCATCTACAAGTTATCATTTTGAACATCTGAAATATTCATCGTCACATAAAAAGAGGAAGCACTGGAAAAAGTTTGCATCCCCTTAGGGTGACTTTCTATTTTTCTTTGTGAAATTTGTGAAACTTTCAGATCAAGTTATTTTTAAAATGGGTAATAAAAAACCTGAATAGAAACAAAATGCAGTTTTCAGTACGGAAGCATATTTCATTCACCAAAGATATAAAAAATTCAGAAAGGTTATGGTAATTATGAGAAATTATTACGAGATCTACATCTACAATCTACATATTTGTTAATGATTACTTGAGCCAGTAATGAAGCATCTTTCAGAAAACTGTCTTCATGATTACTTCTTAAAAATATCTGCATCTGTTCTACTGAACAGTTCTCTGTACCCAGTTCTGACCTAATGCGCGCTGTTTTTCACTTCATCAATAAAGTACCCAGCTACAACCCTGGGATTATTGCTTGTGGAGTAAGCATGGAGCCATATAACCATAGGCGAAAATCAGTATTTCCGCTTTACACATTAAATTCAGCTTTGAATTGAATTAAATTAAATTTAACCTTGGTAAAACCCAGGTCCGCCATGTTGAGCTGAAACCAAAAGGCCAATAACAGATCCTCCCTTTTAATGATGCATTGAGGAGCACTTGGCGTTGTCCCTGATGGTTGGCAAAATGTGACAGTATGTGAATGAAGAGAAATGTTAGCTGAAATCTGATTTGGTGTGAAGCTCTGGGTCTGTCAGTCTGCACCGGGGAAGCTGTGGCTACAGATGCTAAATGGCTTCTATTTAGAGGGCCTGAAGCTACGTTTTGGCCAGACTACAATGTAGCTCACCACCATCAGTGTATGAATGTAGGGTCTTTGGTCTCGATCAAGCACTATCTAAAGCCCCTGTCACACCTTGATGATGTAGCCAGCGTATGCCTGATGTACAAAAAGCCTGGCAAACTTGGCATATGTTGGACAACTAATGGGTATGTTTTGATAAAGTTATGAACACGCTGAAACACGCTGAAACACTCAGACATACGGCGAGTACGTTGAAAAACAGGGCAAAATTTCCCGACGTATGCCATACGTGGGGCATAAGTCACAGGTCAGTTATCAGATCGTTGACATACATTAAGTGTAAGTTACTCATAAGTCGTGGCGTCTAGCTTATCCTAAACCTATGAGGAACTTGTACATAACTGATGGTTTACTTATCAGGAACTTATGTCCAACGCATATCAGCGTATCTGACGTGTTCCAGACGAGCGCTGAACGTGTTTCTAACTTCCAGCTACTGTATAATGGCGTATTGGCAGCGTTTTGGTATAAAGGGGGTTCACAGGAGGAAACCGTCAGTTCTCCTCCAGACTTCATCCCCATCATAGGGTGAGAGAGAAGGTTCACGTTGACAAACTGCAAACTGCAACTGCAAACCTTTTTTCTTTCTTTTTATTCATTTTTTTTTTAGCGGGCAGTGAACAGCAACTAGGTTAATACAGCGATGAAAGACATATTTTATGCAGACTGTTATGAAGCTTTAACTGAGGCTTCGTAATGCAGAAGCATCATTTAATGGGCATTACGCTGCCATGATTTATGCATAAGTTAGGCTGTCTTTGGACATAAGTTCTGGACTCATTATGAATAGGCTATGTACATGCCCAACATTGAAAAAAACAAATAGAAAGTTCAGCGTATGTCAGCGTTTAATGGGATTCTGGAACGTCAGGCATACACTGGCTAAATGGGAAAGGTGTGACAGGACCCTAAGGTGGTCCAAAAGCTACAGCTAGAGTTAACCGACCCTGCTACTGACTAAAAGTTTTAGTTTTGGTTGTTTTCTGATGTTGGCTGGACAAAAAATCTCCTGCTGCCACAAGTCTGGTGTGTTTTCCTCCAAAATACTGAAATCTGTGTTGTGTGATATGTCATCACTGTCCTTTCAAAGCACAACAGTAATGTTGAAACTGACTCTTCTTTTCACTCAGGTGGTTCCTGGGAATGTCACAGAACACTGGAATTCAGCATTCATTTCCACCGTCTTTATCTATCATGTTTTAATTGCTTTTTCATTTAAGTTGAACTCTGTGGAAAGCGCTGACCTTGTCTGTTCACCACAGTGGGGCTGTTGCTGGCCGTGGTTCTGAAGATGCCGTGTCTGGTTGGCATCTCTGGCCAGAATCAGTGCTCAGTTGTGCTGCAGTCATTGGCTCGGAAACATATTGTCCCTTTTTTTCGGACCCAGTTGATTTTTCATTTTTAAAGCATCAGACTATGTTTTCATAAATTTTCCTCCCATGGTTCTGTGCTATGATAAATCTGTCATGCGTAATCGTCAATAAATTAATTGATGAAATGGCTCAGAAAGCATGGGTTCAGTTTGGAAGCTTTGGAGTGAATAAAGTAAATACCAGAGACAAAAAAATTTAAGTAAAGTAAGATGAAAAATAAAAAAAAATGCAAATAAAACAATTAAATATTAGAAGGAGAACAAATATTCCAGAAAACTTTGAGTTCAAGGTTCAAAAAATAAATCCCATTGTTATTTCCTTTTATGCAATCCTTTTTTTATAGAGAGAGTTTGTTTTTTCTCTGTGTGGTTCAGATTTTTCTGATGGAGAAAATCATCTTAAATCAGCGGAGGGAAAAGAAATAATAGAACCTAGGGGGAAAAAAAAGATGTTTCAAGGTGGTTGTTAGAAAATACCTGCTGGCTGCCACTTTTATCACAGGAAATTAACAAGGAATTGCAGTCTCTGTTGCCAAATGTTGCTATATTTAACAACTTTTCAGACCCGCTCTAATGATTTTTGTTATCTAATAAGTTCTCTTCACACTATTACCAACTCAAACCATAATTTTCTATGTAGTTAAAGACTCAGGGTCAATGTAAAAATCACGAATTGCTCTGATTTTAATTCAATTTCAATTCAGTTTATTTATATAACGCCAATTCACGACACATGTCATCTCAAGGCACTTTACAGTTCATCAGATCATCCAGTCAAATTGATTCAAAGTTTTCTATCTAAGGAAAACCAGTTATTTGCATCAACTCATTGACTCGAATGCAATCCTTCACACTAAGCATGCTTGTAGCGACAGTGGAGAGGAAAAACTTATTTTTAAAAAGAAGAAACCTCTAGTAGAACCAGGCTCATTGTGAGCGGCCATCTGGCGAGGCCAAAAGTGTAAGCCTATAGCAGCATAACTATAGAGATAGCTCAGGATAACCTGAGCCACTCTAACTATAAGCTTTATCAAAAAGGAAAGTTTTAAGCCTAGCCTTAAAAGTAGACAGGGTGTCTGCCTCACGGACTAAAACTGGTAGTTGGTTCCACAGGAGAGGAGCCTGATAACTAAAAGATCTGCCTCCCATTCTACTTTTAGAAATTCTAGGAACCACTAGTAAACCTGCAGATTGAGAGCAAAGTGCTCTGTTAGGAACATAAGGAACAATCAGATCTTTTAAATCAGATGGAGCTTGGTCATTTAAGGCTTTATATGTGAGAAGGAGGATTTTAAATTCTATTCTGGATTTAACAGGAAGCCAATGAAGAGAAGCCAGGATAGGAGAGATATGATCTCTGTTTTTCATTTTCATCAGAACTCTTGCTGCAGCATTTTGGATCAGCTGAAGGCTTTTAACTACAGTTTGTGGACTTCCTGATAGTAAAGAATTACAATAGTCCAGCCTTGAAGTAACAAATGCATGGACTAGTTTCTCGGCATCACCCCTGGACAGGAGATTTCTCCTTTTTAGAATATTCCTCAGATGAAAGAAGGAAATTCTAGAAACCTCTTTGATATGGGATTTAAATGACAGGTCCTGATTAAAAACAACACCAAATGTTTATTTTACTGGCTGTTCAGTGGCGCAGTGGGTAGCACTGCTGCCTTGCAGCAAGAAGGTTCTTGGTTTGATTCCCGGCCCGGCTCAGGGAGAACATGCAAACTCCATGCAGACCTGTCCAGGGTGGACCCTGCCTCTTACCCATTGACAGCTGGAAATAGGCACCAGCACCCCTCGCAACCCCAATTGGGACGAGTGTGTCAGATGATGGATGTTTCTTTTTCTTTATTATCTTAAATCAGTTTAATCTCATCCAAATGAAGTGACTGACTAATCAGCTTCTTTTTCAGAGACTCTGGTCCAAAGACTATAACTTCTGTTTTGTCTGCATTCAGAAGCAGAAAGTTAAGAGTCATCCAGGTTTTTATGTCTTCAAGACATGCCTGTAATCTATATAATGGGTTAGCTTCATCTGGATTTATAGACAGATATAGCTGGGTATCATCAGCATAACAGAGGAAATTAATCCCATGCTGTCTAATAACTCTACCGATTGGGAGCATGTATAAAGTAAAGAGAATTGGTCCTAGCACTGATCCCTGTGGTACTCCACAGGTAACCTTTGAGCATGAGGAAGATGTATCATTGAAGTGAACAAACTGAAATCGAGTTGGCAACATGGATTGTAGTAAACAGCCAAAGCTTATTGGCTCTCAGAGACTTGGGTTACACTAAGTGTACCTACTGTATACTACTCTGAGAGCTCTCCTCGCAAAGCATTCTGGGATATATCTGCCACTTCTGAGGCCTTTCTTTTCTTCTCATACACTTCGTAAACACTTTTTCTCTTATGACCCTTGGCCATTTTCCTAGAACTGCGGTGAGAAAGGTGAGCTTCAATGACTGTCTGAAGCCGTAGCTCACTACAGATATATGCCTGAAAGTGCGCATGCACAGAAAAAGATAGCTAAAGGGCCGAGCATGTAGGACGGCCTTACGTAAACATATTACCAGAATGATTGACAGTTAGGAGGGCGACTTATTTAGATGATCCACCCGGAAATAAAAGATCATCCTCTATACCTTTAACAAAACTAATTTATGGCAAAATAAAAAAGTATGGTGACAGGGTGCCTCTGGGTGCCTCTGTGACAACAAATCCCATATTGCTTTAGCATTATGGGACCATGGACGATAACTACTTTTCAAGGTGCATTGTGGGAAATTTCAAGTCCTGTACTATTTCATCTACTAGACCCGGGGTAACTAATTAAAAATCAGCAGGGTTCAAATAAAGAAAATCATCAACCAGTAAAGGTCCGGAGACATTTTTAATCATAATCTGTTACTGTAAACAGAATTTAACACTGAAATAAAATGAGGCATTGACTTTTTGAATAAAATAAAAATGTTTCCATTTTAAAATCTAAAGTGTTTTTGAAGTAGAGAACAACAATCGTTCTGTCACAGTCTTGGTTCTGTTCTGTTGTCTTTTGAGTATTCAGTTTAACTTTGCTCCATGTTTTCTAGTTTTATTGGTTTAATTCTTATTTCGCTGTGTTTTCTGGTTATATTTCAGTTCTCAGGTTTTTATTTGTTGCCCTATGTTGCCCTCTTGTGTTGGTCTCCTTTTTTCCTAGCTCCTTTCCAGTCTGCTCTGCTCACACCTGCTCCCAATCTGCTCGTTAGTCCTCTCTTTGTTCAGTTAGCCTTAAATACTCTCCCTGTGCAGTTCCTCAGTGCTGGTTCCTCGTCTAACTTCCTCCAACTTCTTACAGTTTCTTCATCGTTGTGATTGTTTTCCCCTGAAGTATCCATGGTTTCCGTTTCGTTTTACCTTTTTCATGTTTGATTTTTGGATTTTTGCGATTCCTGCCTCAGTTGTCTGTTAACCTTTAATAAAATCTAGAAACTCACCTGTGCCTCCCTGCCTCTGCATTTGGGTCCTCAAGCCACACCCAAATCCTGACACGTTCAGTTTGGTATATAGCCAATTTCCAGCCTTTTTTTTTTTTTAATAAAACACCTGAACTGACCGTTTGTTTTTTGTTTTTTCTTTTTCATGGCTTAATAAGAGCAGTGGGCTTTAGGCTGCCCTGCAAGGCTTTAAACCTGGGTTTAAATGGAGACAAAGTCATTCTCAAGCACATATCAAGGAGCTCATTTTGAGCCTGGATCCATATTTATTTTTGATTCTGTTCATGGTGGAGAATCCTGCTTCAAAGCAGCAGGTTGAGCTAAACCTACTCAAAATCTGCAGACTCTTAGACTCTGACTAAAAGTTCTACGTACTTAGACTCTAAGTACGTAGAACAGGTACAGAAATACATAGAATGTTATATCATATGCTTTGTTTAGTTTCAACATATTTTATTTTGAAGGTGTGGAGGCTTTTATTTTGTGGCATGATCAATTACAGGTAAAGGATGCAATCACAAACCTGTTTTCCTACCTGTGGAAACTGGTGGTTTGTCACTGATGTTTACAACATGAAACCTACTCCAGCAGAGCTAACATTCACATGTCCAGCTTTCTACCTTCTCTGTCTGTGTGTGTTTAGCTTCCAGGTCTGTCATGTTGTCACCCTGTCAACTCTTCCCTCCAAAGGTCGCATCTTCGTGTGAATGATAATTTCTCTGTCATGCACATCCTTCAGGTCTTGCACAAGGACAGAATGACTAAATCCTAACTGATCCTCCTGGACTGTTAGAAACAATGTTTTCTTATTGAATTATTTTTTTTTTCAAACCAGTTAAGGAAGAGCACACCCCCCCCCCCCACCCCAGGAGAAAAGACGGCTCTGCTTTAAATATAAACACAGTTGGAAAATGGGGAGGTTTAATATTAATAACAGTTAAGGGAAGAAGCAGCTAAAATGGAGCACAAAGATCAGCTACATTCCTCTGTTGTCCTGCATCCAATGACTAATCGTGCATTATAGATATAGATAGATAGATAGATAGATAGATAGATAGATAGATAGATAGATAGATAGATAGATAGATAGATAGATAGATAGATAGATAGATAGATAGATAGATAGATAGATAGATAGATAGATAGATAGATAGATAGATAGATAGATAGATAGATAGATAGATAGATAGATAGATAGATAGATAGATAGATAGATAGATAGATAGATAGATAGATAGATAGATAGATAGATAGATAGATAGATAGATAGATAGATAGATAGATAGATAGATAGATAGATAGATAGATAGATAGATAGATAGATAGATAGATAGATAGATAGATAGATAGATAGATAGATAGATAGATAGATAGATAGATAGATAGATAGATAGATAGATAGATAGATAGATAGATAGATAGATAGATAGATAGATAGATAGATAGATAGATAGATAGATAGATAGATAGATAGATAGATAGATAGATAGATAGATAGATAGATAGATAGATAGATAGATAGATAGATAGATAGATAGATAGATAGATAGATAGATAGATAGATAGATAGATAGATAGATAGATAGATAGATAGATAGATAGATAGATAGATAGATAGATAGATAGATAGATAGATAGATAGATAGATAGATAGATAGATAGATAGATAGATAGATAGATAGATAGATAGATAGATAGATAGATAGATAGATAGATAGATAGATAGATAGATAGATAGATAGATAGATAGATAGATAGATAGATAGATAGATAGATAGATAGATAGATAGATAGATAGATAGATAGATAGATAGATAGATAGATAGATAGATAGATAGATAGATAGATAGATAGATAGATAGATAGATAGATAGATAGATAGATAGATAGATAGATAGATAGATAGATAGATAGATAGATAGATAGATAGATAGATAGATAGATAGATAGATAGATAGATAGATAGATAGATAGATAGATAGATAGATAGATAGATAGATAGATAGATAGATAGATAGATAGATAGATAGATAGATAGATAGATAGATAGATAGATAGATAGATAGATAGATAGATAGATAGATAGATAGATAGATAGATAGATAGATAGATAGATAGATAGATAGATAGATGTCACTTCATGATTGGTGAGAGGGATTGCTTAAGAGTCAATACCTCCAGTCTCTACCTGCTCCTCCAGGAGCAGAGGATCCAGTAAAGTCAATGACTGGATGCAATCAGCTGGTTTTCCTTTGAAACTTTCAACCTTTAATCTAATTTCTCTGTAAAAAAGCCTTTAGATGACGTGTTGTGAATCAGTGCTATAGAAATAGACTGAATTGAATCGGAGTTTAAGGATTAACATTAATTTTATGTAAAATAGAGCATTGAGATTCTCATTCTTTTCGTCAGAAATGGTGTATTTGCTCATTATTTTGTATATTTGCTCAGTAGCAGTCAAAAATCAGTAAACTTCAGAAATGTTTAGTTATATGATCAAGATTTTACAGTTAAACAATGTCAGGAGGGCAATATTTTGAAGAAATACTCAAACGTTTTTAATGTACAATAGAAAAGGAAAAATGTCTATAATAATATGTTGGTTTTATAGATAAATAGAAAATATGAAAATGTAAAGCAAGCAAGCAGTCTGCGATGTTATAATGGAATATTTAGGTGTGGTTCTGCAAACTTGTTTACACTCAAGTTTTTCAGTAAAAACACTTTTTTTACAGTTTGCATGTTGGATTTTTAAGATTGAAGGTGAAATAATGAAATTTTTCTAATGATTTTTATGAGAACAAACTTATATCCATGAGGTGACTAGAAAATAGTCAGGATCACAGTGAAGAAAACGACTGCAAACTGCAGGAAGACTTGGTGACCGGCTGTTAAAGGAAAAGTCAGCTTATATTCAGAATTCAAACTTCTGAATGTATTTCAAATGTGAAATTATACAGTTCAATAAATTATAAATGTTTTAATTAAGAGTAATTTTCAATTGAATGTGCTTTACATGAACCCGTCCCTGAAGGATCATGAATCGGAAAGGTAAATAACTTTAAGATGTCAGGAGTGAGCTGTTACTACATTTTGGCAAAAATGGCCGCTCCCAGACTCAGTGATCGCGATGAAAATTATTTATTTTTGTAATTTTGTACTGATGTTAAAGATGGGCTGTGTGTATGCACCCTGTTGCTCTATCCTTCCGGTTCTTTTCCTGAAAAGAGATCACTTGGGACAAACTTTAAATAACACTTCATAACTTTTATGTATTAAATAACCAGGAGACATGGCAACAGATTCTGGTAGAAATCGCAATCTTACTCAGATCAGAGAAATTCCTTAGAATGTACAGAAGGCAGCTGTTCCCCTCCAGGCTCACCTCTCAGGAAGTGGCCCCGATTAACAGTTAAGGCATTTTATACATCTCCAGTCTGCCACATCATCTTATTTTACATCATACAGGTTAGCAGATGATTAGACATCCATGGCTCCAGCCTAATCAAAATATTATACTTCATTCTTAGGACACCACTCTCATTCCATTCCCAAATCTTTGCCACGAACAGAATGAAGATAATAACTGTATATCCGGACAGAGGAACTGTCCTAATCAGTTCAGACACGCAACAGGCAGCCAATACCAAGGTGTAACAAACTCACACATCTTCAATTATAATTATCCTAACACTGATTAAAACTAAATTTATTAAATCACCAAAAACGTGATTTATACCTAATGTTTTAGGTATAAATAATCACCCATTGGTTATTCCTTGCTGACCGGACTTTTCCTTTAAACATCTGCAGGCATTTCACAGCAAACACTATAAAGCTTTTATTTTCTGTGGGAAAATAATGTTGCCTTGGTAAGAAACAATGAAAAAACAATTTAAGTAGCTTTTAAAACATCTTACTGGGATATTTGGTGCTCTGAGTTGGAAGACATGTTTAATTTCCATAAATACCTTTAAAATGTGGCCTTAAGACAGAAGCCATTGTCATAACCAGTTATGTCAGCTGTCAGTTTAAAGTCATTAGCCGCTCAGGGTGAAGGACAAAAGGCAGCGGTTTCATATAGAGCTATGTCCTTATTGTGATTTTTATTTTACACAGTGCTGAAAGTAAGAGCTAGAAGGGAGCCAAAAATCTAAACTAAATGATTTGGGGAGAAAAATCTATAATTTTGGAAGCACAAAGTGAGAGAGACATGTTGGAGACATGTTGAAAAAAAACAGAAGATTTGATAAAAATGTTCACCTTAACTAAATACGTTGGTTCTTTTCGAAATCTTTTAGCTTTGCTTGCAGTGATTAAAGCTCTCCAACAGCAGGGGAGGATAGGATGAATTCATTTATTTAGTTGTTGTTGTCTATATTATTCTTAGTTTTGAAACTTTAAATTTTGTAAAGGAAATTTAAATGAGAACCATTGCAGATTTGTCAGCCCTCTGCATAGAGAGCTATGGTCGAACAGAAGGAGTTCATAATATAATGAGAGAAAGAAGTAGAACATGTTGCAGCATCAAAGCACAGCGCCAAGGTCTGGTCGGATTCCAAGAGTCCTCGTTATGTGGCCGACAAATGCGTCCTTCTTTTTGCCCGATTTGAAGGAAGGGTCTGGTGTATCCTCGGTATCCTTGGTTTTCCCAGGCTCATTGCTAGACCAAGCAAGCCGGCTGCTCTGTGCTCAGAGGAAAAAGGTACTCGGCGCCAAACAGTGATGAATATTGGAAGTTCAGTTTGTTATAATACAAGTATGTGAATAGTTCCATCTGAAATTAATGAAAATAGTTTTTTAAAGTCATAGGGAAGCAACTGTTCCAACGGTTGCATTTCCGAATTCTCCTGAGTGGTGCACGAGTTTAAGTGAATGTAATTGGTCAATTATCAAGGGGGCGGGATTGTTGTGGCGGAAAGTTCGCAAGAAAGTTTGATTGTGGCGGGTTTGTCGGAAGCATCTTGCAAACCAGTTAGCAACTTAGTGCTAGTAGGTTCCCAATGGGAAATTCCATTGGGACCAAGTAGCACTAAATTGGTGACTTAGAAACGACACTGAAACGACACAACATGGCACCCCAGACCATCACTGACTGTGGGTACTTTACACTGGCCTTCTGGCATTTCCTTCTCCCCAGTCTTCCTCCAGACTCTGGCACCTTGATTTCCAAATGATGTGCAAAACTGAGCAGCAGTCCAGAGCTGCTTCTCTATAGCGCAGGTCAGGAGCCTCTGCCGCTGTTTCTTGTTCAAAAGTGGTGACCTGGGGAATGCGGCACCTGTAGCCCATTTCCTGCACACACCTGTGCACGGTGGCTCTGGGTGTTTCTACTCCAGACTCAGTCCATTGCTTCAGCAGGTCCCCCAGGGTCTGGAATCGGCCCTTCTCCACAATCTTCCTGAGGGTCCGGTCACCTCTTCTCGTTGTGCAGCGTTTTCTGCCACTTTTCCCTTCCCACAGACTTCCCACTAAGGTGCCTTGATACAGCACTTTGGGAACAGCCTATTGGTTCAGAAATATCTTTCTGTGGACAGCAGTCAGGTCGGCAGTTTTATCCATGATTGGGGTTTTGAGTGATGAACCAGGCTGGGAGTTTTAAAGTCCTCAGGAATCTTTTGCAGGTGTTTAGAGTTAATTTGTTGATCAGATGATTAGATGCATAGCTCGTTTAGAGACCTTTTTCATGATATGCTAATTTTGTGAGATAGGAATTTGGGGTTTTCATGAGCTGTATCGCAAAATTACAAAATATGGAGATAGAAGATAATGGTGTTCCAGAAAGACGTCCCCTCTGCAGGGCTGCAGTACAGACATGTTTGGTTTGATTTATGTTTTGTTGAAGAACACAGATCAGGATGTCACCAACTAATTTTAGGAGTGCATCTTTTAGTTAATGGTGCTGATACTGATGACAAAACATTCCCCGGCTGCTGCAGAATAGCTCTGCTGAGCTAATGGAAATCCATGAGTGAGCGTGCAGTTATTACCCCGAACTGCTGCTGCAAACACGCGCTCTGACAGACACGCCGTTTCATTTCCAGCTGTACAGCCTGTGACTCACTGCTTTTCATTTCCAGCTGCCTGCCCTCATGCTACGCTGTCATCGGACAGTTTTTGCCCTTCCTCATGTTGCATCATCTGCATCACCGGTAGGTTGAACAAGCCAAGCGGACTGCAGTTGCTGTAGTAGAGTCCTGTTGTGCTTCGTTACCTCTGTAGGTCAAACCCACAGCTTCTCTCTGCAAGGAAAGCATTATTTTATCAATGCCTGATTTCTCTTCCCCAGCATTAAAGGAACCAGAGTCTAGCTATGAAAAAATGTTGGAATAAAACATTATAAACATTTGCTATTCAAATAGCTCCAGTTTTGGACAGTCAAAGTTTTGAATTCAAAAGTAAAATGTAATTCTTTATGTAATGTAGATCACTTTATTGTCCCAAAATGGGGAAATTTGTTCTCATTTTGAACCATCCCCTTTGGGGAGCAGTGGGCTGCCATTGTTTGGTGCCCAGGGAGCAATCAGGGGTTAAGGGTTTTGCTCAGGAACCCAGAGTGGAGGCTGTGGGAATCAAACTTGCAACCTGAAGTATAGAGCACAAGCACCTTGCTCTTGTGGGGCTCAAAATGGTAGAATTCTCTTTAGAAAAAAAAGAACACTCGAGATGATTCACTTCATTTTGTCCACTGGAGGGGGGAAAATGTTTATTGACGAATCGAATTCCAAAGCGCTATATCCAAAAGCTAGTTTCCCCTGAAATGGCGCACCCATATGAAGCTGTATTTATACCTTCCTTTCAACTTAATGAATATATGTGCACCACGTGCTATTTCCAAATCTAGCTGGTGTGTGTTTGTTTGTGGTGTCTAGGCTCTGGCTTTTCCTTAGTGTGTATGCGCATGATAGCCTGATACGCACATAGGAATCTATGTGGAAGTCTGTGTTACGAGCTTTAAGCTTGTTTTATTTAAATAGGAAAAAATATGTTATTGCCTTCTCACTGTCTTCTCTGTGAGTTGCTACGTATGTTTAAGGCCTTTTACTGAAATGCGTTTACACAGTGTGATAACGGTTTATGCAGGAACGAGGAACTCTAATTTAATGCTTTTTAATGCTCTTTTAATGCACTTAGAAATTATTTTAATGCCATTAACAGGAACCCATGACTTTCATATATTTAGATATATAAAACACGGCAAAATCCTTCGTCATCTTTACCGTCGACAAACTGCAGCCATGTCCCGAACTCCTCGTTTTTCAGCCACTTTTGTTGAAATTTGCATTTTCCCATTCTCTTGCTTTTTCTTCACCTCAAGCTTCTTTTCCGAACATACGGCTTTACGATCAACCGGAAGTCGTTATATCGCAATATATCTGACGAAATTGTTTTTATAAGCTTTTTTTTCTTTTTTTTTAATAAAGCATTTACAATGCTGTGCTACTTATATTTAATGAATTTTAATGCCAATCAAAGCCTTAATTAATAAAATAAGTATTTATTGGCTTTTAATTATTTTTAATGAAACCCTGTTATGTACCACCCTCACTCTAACCCACTAGGCCAACAGTCCATCCACTTTAAGTTACCTCTAGATTTTAAAGTTGTTGTTTTTTTCTTTTTTATCAATTCAAAAGCTAAATCTTATTCCATCAGGGTAATTTGAGGGCCGATGCTATTCTCCAGCAGTCGTGATTCTGGTTGCGATTCTTTCGCAGTGCAACACAAAGACACGCATACACCCAAGGAAAATTTAGAAAAGCCAACTAACCTAAGAAGCTGATTTTGTGACTGCGGAAGGAAGCTGGAGTACCAGGAGAGAACCCATGCATGCAATGGGAGAACATGCAAACCATGCAGACAGAGCGGAGGCCGGAAATCAAACCCGGAACCTTCTTGCTGCAGGGCAGCAGTGCTACAAACCTACAGCCCTGAAAAAAAGCAAAATGTTTATAACATTATAAGAAGTCAGAATCTCTCCAGCACCAAAACAACCTGAAAAACATCAGAGAATCATGGCAACACTTTTATAAAAAGGAGCAAACAGCAGCATCATAAGCCGCGCCAACTCTTCTTCTTATCCTTATAAACCTTTCTACAGTATCAGAATCTCTAGATCAGAGGTCACCAACACGGTGCCCGCGGGCACCGAGGGGCCCTCAAGGACCACATGGGCTGCCCTCTTCGTCTTCTGAAAAACAGAAGAACTCACTCAGTGGGTTAAGTTACATTTTTTTTTATTCTGTTGCTCTTCTTTTTAATCATCTATGTATCATTTTATCATGTTGACTATTTCATCATATTCAGTGGTTTCAAAATGACAATATTAAAAAGAAAATTAGAAATGAATAAAATAAGAATAAAAATGAGTTTTTATGGATGAGATTTACTGTAGGTGAACACTGATCCCTCCAGTTCATAGGTCAGTATAGGTAGCCCTTCCTATGACTCGGTAGCCATGAAGTAGCCCTCAGCCTTAAAAAGGTTGGTGACCCCTGCTCTAGATGGACTAATAAGCTAAATGCCACAGAAATGAGCAGAACTGAAAAGGTGGATATTTTCTTCATATTTGTGTCATTCATGTGTCATCAGCCAGCTAACCAGCCCGCCGGTTTGTAATGATCATGAGGTTTATTTATATGATTCAATCTTTGGTAATTCTGACCTTTCTTGCCGCATCCATTTCTATTGAAAACAAAAACACTGTGCTTGTTGCAGCATTTACATAAAGAAAAGTCTTTAAAAGAGCAATCAAGCTTACCTAGCCCCTGAATAAACAGAGAAGGGATTTATGTGAAAGAGGGAGATGTATGCAGGAAATGGATAATTGGTCCGTGTGTCAGTGTGTTTATGCATCAGTCCTGAGCAGCAGTGGGCAGAAGCCGTCAGTGTGAGCAGCAGGCGGATTCCAGCGGCAGCCATGCATGAGTACACAGCTGCAGGGCCCTGAGAGACATACAAAAGCAAATATGCTCCCAAACACAAACATCTACGCAGACTCCAGGATAAGTAGCAGGATTACTTGAATTTGTAAGCATGTAAAAACATACACACACTACAGCTCCTTAGTCGGAAAGTCCAAAAAGGTATCCATATTCAGAAAAGTATTGTTACTCAAACGTTGGATGAATCGCTTAGATGTCTGGATTAAATCCTAAATAAAACAGTCATACCTTCAGATAATATGAAGTGCATTTCATTTCCTCAGTGTTAGTCACTGGAAAAAAAATGTATGGAGAAAATGGAATTTAGAAATGAATCTGAATTAGAAATTAGAAAAGATTAAAACATTAGCAAAATGTTTCAATCAACAAATAATTTTAAGTGTACCTACTTTTTTTTCTCAGATATTGTTTTTTTTTTCAAATTTAATTCTTTAGGCTTCTATTTTCAGATAGAATTTTATTGTCATGATTTAACTAAAGATCAGACCCAAATGCAGAGAAACCATTACAGAGAGACAAGGAAAAGGTTTAACAGGTTTATTGAGAAGTTTTGTGGAGATTCCAGTGTTGCTCTGAACACTGCTCAACCGGAACTGAAAGGTGAGGGGAAGACACTGCGGTTAGTTCAGGTTCAGTGGGAGAATTGATTCTCGAACTTGAAGAGGAGAAAAGGTTGGAAGACTCACGTTTCCAGAGATTAGGTTTACTCTTAGACTCCAGTAGGTGAGGAATGTGTTCCGGTGTTTGTCTCATACGGGAGGGCGGACAGGGTTACCCAGAATGCGGTTGCTTGTAAGTGAATGGAGAAAGACTGACTGCCTCTCAGATTTCCTGCGGTACTTGAACGGACTGTTGTGCAGATGAATCCCCTGCTCAGTGTGAAGCTCAAACATTTCCTCTGGGAAAAGTGGATCCAAACCTCCGGTTTGTTTCCTCAGCTCAGTTTGAAGCTCAGTTGATCCTTCCAGGGAGAGAAGGTCCGAAAAAATCCAGTTTGCAGGATGACTTCCTGCCGAGAGGCAAAGACAAAAAACAATGTTAAGACTCAGGTTGACAAAAACTCAGTTTGACTCGGCAAAACTCAGCTTGGCTAGAGTACCCAAAACTGGCAAACACTCTGGCGTCGAGGTAGTGGCAGTCAGCGGCTTAAGAACACTAAGTTACCGAGGTAAAGCCTTGCAGGTGTGTGAGGAGGAGAATCAGAACCAGGCGCCGCCTAGTGGAGGAAGGAAGACAAACACACTAAAACACAGACCACACAGACTGGAGTCCTAAGATTTATTATTTTTTAAAATCTGTTTTATGAATTTAAAAAGGGGTTCCTATGTCCTCCAGCAGTCTAAGCCTATAGCAGCATAACTATAGAGATAGCTCAGTGTAACCTGAGCCACTCTAACTATAAGTTTGAATAATAAAGGAATAAAAATCATTAATTGGTTCCTGGTTTAGATGAACTATAGAAACCGACTTAAAACCAGAAAACAAAAGAGCAGAATGTATTTAACAAAACAGAAGCTAAGTGTTTGGGTGGCACTAAGCAAAAGTCAGCTTTCATTTGAGGCATAAGCAGTGTTGTCTCAGCTTAAAGTACAGTTAGAGTCATTTTTTTAAGCAGGAACCACTCTGGCATAAGAAGAGTTAAGACTGATAAAATATGCTTCAGTGAAACATCATAAAAGTGGACGAGAGAGGGAAAAACAGATCGACATAGACTGAATTTCCTTTGGTACAGAAAATAAACCCAGAGTGAATAAATGAACTCCTCTGTGCTATGAAATGTCTCCAAGTTCATTTCAGTGCAGATTCCTCTCTGGGAAATCAGGTAGAAAGGTTTCTGAGGCTCTTTCTCAAATTTTCAGGCCCATTGAGCATGCACATTACATGCCTTCTTATGGAGAGCCTATCAGACAACAGTTCCTCATTCTGCTCCAGATGCATGGTCAATCAAATCATTCCTATGAAGGTAAACAAACTGTCCTTATCTGATATTTGTCAACAGAGAAATCTATTCTGTATCATTTTTATTCAAGAATTGTCTTCTGAATCGAGTTGAAATCTGGTCAATTAGGAAAACAAACAGAGTGGCCTCTGGGTTGTTTTTTTTTTTGTTCTTTAAAAGAAACATCAATTATCCGACTTCTTAAGCAAGCATTTAATTACATCAGGTTGAACAAAAACTGATTAAAAAAAATAAGTCAGTAAAAAACACTTATTTTATGCATATTCTCACTAAAGACTCACTAAACTCACTAAAGAATGCTAATACACATCTTTAGAAAATGTTTTATGACTTCAGTGAGACAATTTTGATGCTTCTCTGATGTCATCATGGGACCTGCTCAGAGCAGTCCTGCAAAATATGATTAAACCATGTTTATCTGCATTTTAGTTGTTTCTTTCTTTAGATTAGGCACTATGGGCTGGATCTATCAAAGGTTTGCGTGTATAAAAACATGTGAGCTATTTCACTGCGCACGCTAAAAAATGTACAAACTGATCTATCAACAGCGTGCTAAAAGGATTTGGTCTTTAAAACGTGCTAAATAGCGCCTCTTATCCATTTAGTACTTTTTCTGCAATGAATATGCAATATGGGGCGTTTACACGCAAAAGTGCGTCTTGTGGGAGGAGAACATGTAAATATATTAATTTAGCACTCGCAAAGTGATTTATTAAACCTGAAAGCAATTTTGCTAACGGTATCTGACTCTATATTTAACACGTTTCAAAAGAAGGTGCAAATGGTCTGTATGCGTAATTGCGCACACATGGCAGCGGTTATTGTCGCAAGAAGGAGACATCGAACTGAAGCAAGGAGACGCAGAGAACGCATTTTTTCACTCCGTGTGAATATTTTTGGAATGAACGAGGAAACGATCATCAAAACATTGTTTATCCAGCATTGCCATTTTGGAGCTGTTGGGGGAACTCCGAATGGATTTGGAGCCAACTACAAGGAGGACCCACGCAAAACCAGATATCACAAAACTCCTTGCAACATTGCACTTTTTTGCATCGGGGTCATTCCAGCGTACGGTTGCAGGGAGAGCTGGGATCTCCCAATCTAGTTTTTCAGAAGTTCTATCCGACGTTCTAAATGCCATGTCGCCCTGAAGCCCTACCGGAGAACCCCAACCTCTCCCCTGTGGAGCAACATGCCAATGCTGCGGGGATGCGTACGCGCAGTAATCTCATCCACAGTCACTTCTTGTGAGCCATTTGGTATGTGCATATTTCTACAGGCCAATACAAAACACCTGTTTTTTTTTTTTTTTACTACAGTGAAGTAGAAATTCAGCCACATACCACCTTAGGGAATAAAGGTTGCCAAAGTTTTATATATATATATATATATATATATATATATATATATATATATATATGTATATAAAATTGGATCTTGATAAATCCGGCCCTATGTATCATAACATTAACATGAAAGGAAAACATAAAACTCAAAAAGACTAAATTTATGTTTAAATCCAAATTTGAAAAAGTTAGCTCCCGGAAGTAGTATAGTTTTCCATTTCCGGTGCATATTGGGCAGAGACGAGTGATAAAACTGAATTTTAAGGCATTTTCTGAGGAAATACATTATTAGCCTTTAGCAAATTTTATTTTAATACGCTTCTTTTTTGGGGGGAGGGGGAAACACAATTTAGGTCTTTTTTACAAAATAAAATTGAGGGGATCCTGGATGTATAGCTGGATGCACCAATGGGCTGATGGTGCGGATTGTGCTTCCGGGACGGATCGGATAGTGACTGACGGTTGTCACTACCTGTGACACGGCTTCCCTCAGCGTTGTCTCACAGGCTGCTCCTCAAAGTGCTGCATGCAGTCAGAGCAAAGAGACCTGCTCTGTTTCCCAGAGCTAATAGAAAAAAAACATGAGCAAAGCTGCTGCTGCTGATTCTGCCCTGGATTACAAAACAGGACTTAAATATATTGTTTTTTTTTTTTTTTTTTTTTTTTTTTTTCTCTGAAACTGTTGCACTAAAATAATATCCTGATCTGAGCTTGGATCAATGATTTGTCTCCTAATGCGTTTCCCTCTGATTGCTGTATATCTGTCTGTCTTGTAGAATTAGATGTTTATTTTGTGGATTCAGGAAGTGCAAAAAAAAAAAATACATTACATTTTTTTAATTTATTAAATATATTTGAGACTGATGCCACAGGCTGCCAACACAGTTTAAAGAAAATCCCCAAGGAAACCTGTAATTCATTAGAATATTACACTTAGAAAGATCAATGGGAGAAATAATTGGTTCTGTTGGTGGATAAGAAAAAAAAATGTTTTTTTCACTTTCATTTTTGAGTCATGAGGCAGAAAAGAGATTTTCATTTCTGTTTTCTTGCAGTGAAGTTTCAGATTAATAAAGAAGAAGAAGAGGTTTTGAATTGTTGAGTCAGACGGTTTACTACGCTTACAGGAAACACGTGATCAACTCCTTTTTATCTGCATTTGTTGTTCTTTGATCTCAGCAAAGCATTTTGTGACAAAACAGTTTGATAAAAAAGACTTTAAAGATAAACTGTTCTTGGCTTGAAGAAGGGATAATAAAGGAGCAGGACGGCAGAGACGGACGGAGGGTAGATAAAACAATGATGGAGATAAGATGAGCATCAGAGCGGTGAGGAGGAAAAGGACAGGAGGACAGGAGATGTTAAAAGCTTCAGCAGCACAAAATATTTACACACGTTTAGACACCATTAGTGCTGCTATGAAGGCAGAAATATTGATATTACGCTTATCTTTGATGTGACCCTCAGGTTTGAAGGTAAGTGGCCATGATGAAGGACCCTGAAAGAGGAACTCATTCATCACAGTAAAGCTGCCCACTTCTTGGTACGAAATAAAAAAATAAAAAAAACTTTTAATTTTATTCTGATTACAGAAGGTTGTTTTCTCTCAGTTTTTTGCCGCAATTTTGGAGGAAAGCCGTTGAAACATAAAACCATAGATGTTTCCATCAGCGCTGTGTGACGGGATGCAGGTGAGGAAAAGTAGTTAAAGGGGGGACATGAATGAAAGTCCAGTCAGCAAGGAATGATCAATGGATCATATTTATACCTAAAAGTAATACATTCGCAGTGATTTAATGAATTTTAGCGTTAATCAGTAAAAATATAAAAACGGTGATTTTCTTTGTAATCACTGAGTCTGGGAGTGGCCATTTTAGCCCAAATATAGTAGCCCCTCCCTCCTGCCATCTTCCAGCAGTGACGTCACGGTGCGGTAAGCCTAGCGCCATTCTCCCCGCTTTACAAGCAAAATCAATGGGAACTACTAGACACATCTGCAATCAACAACAATTATTGAAGATTTCCAGAGGACTTCACCATTGAAATTCACCAGAGCTATAGTGAAACTGAAAATGCCCACGTGCATGGCAGCTGGATGTTGGAATACATCGGGTAAAAGTGGAAAACGATTCGTTATTTCACCTTTCTGATTCCTGATCCTCCACGGACGGGTTGGTCGTTGGATCGCCAACTTGAAGAGGGAGGATTTGCCATCGAACTTCTGGCCAGAGAAAAAACACGTAATATGTAGCCAACATTTGGAAGAAGAATGTTTTCAAGATGACTTGGATAATAGCGCGTTGTGACAAACACCAGATACAGCACTGGGACTTGATCAACAGCCGATACCGCACCGTGACGTCACAAACCAGTAGGTGGCAGTAGTGTTCTTTGACAAACATGGATGCCTCCAGTAAAGCACATTCAAATGAAAATTACTCTGAATTAATAACACTGTCATTTAATCATGAGTTCAATCATTTATTGAACAGTATGGAATAATTTCATATTGAAAGTACTTTCAGAAGTTTGAATTCTGAAAATGGCCGCACTATTTTTCTGCTCTGTTTCTGGGCCCCTCCCTCCACGTGCAGAGTACTCGTTTTGGACGTGGTGCAGTGACGCAGACAGGGAGGTGAGGATGTTCATCCTCCAGCTTCAGTCAGTCAGTCAGTAGTGGATCCTTCTCTCCTTTCCTCCGGGCTGAGGAAAGGAGACTAAGTGCGCACTAGCTGCAACTTTAAACACAAGAAGGGAGCAATTTTCCCACTTCCTAAGTTTTACTCCCTCCTACTCCTGTTACACACAAACTGGCACAAACTAAGCTGGATTTAGTTTAGACAATGTTGGTACTGATTTAAAACCTGGCCTTAAAATGTTTAAAATATTTATATCCAAACGTCCATTTGTCATATTTTTATTCAACACTATCCAATTGCACAATCCAATGCTCTGAATCAGCTGTAATATTGTTATGCTTCGTTCAGACCAGAAGCAGCAGAGGCAACAGAAGCAGCTAGTTTATATGTAAAGTCAATGGTTGACCAGAAGTTTTCAGGTGGACTTTCTAAATTAAAAACATATTAACACTTACTTTTTACCCACTTAACACAGCAAATATACACTCACCGCCCACTTAATTAGGTACCCCATGCTAGTAAAGGGTTGGACCCTCTTTTGCCTTCAGAACTGCCTCAATTCTTCGTGGCGTAGATTCAACAAGGTGCTGGAAGCATTCCTCAGGGAGTTTGGTCCATATTGACATGATGGCATCACACAGTTGCCGCAGATTTGTCGGCTGCACATCCATGATGCGAATCTCCCGTTCCACCACATCCCAAAGATGCTCTATTGGATTGAGATCTGGTGACTGTGGAGGCCATTTGAGTACAGTGAACTCATTGTCATGTTCAAGAAACCAGTCTGAGATGATTCCAGCTTTATGACATGGCGCATTATCCTGCTGAAAGTAGCCATCAGAAGTTGGGTACATTGTGGTCATAAAGGGATGGACATGGTCAGCAACAATACTCAGGTAGGCTGTGGCGTTGCAACGATGCTCAGTTGGTACCAAGGGGCCCAAAGAGTGCCAAGAAAATATTCCCCACACCATGACACCACAAGCCTGAACCGTTGATACAAGGCAGGATGGATCCATGCTTTCATGTTGTAGACGCCAAATTCTGACCCTACCATCCGAATCTCGCAGCAGAAATCGAGACTCATCAGACCAGGCAACGTTTTTCCAATCTTCTATTGTCCAATTTCGATGAGCTTGTGCAAATTGTAGCCTCAGTTTCCTGTTCTTAGCTGAAAGGAGTGGCACCCGGTGTGGTCTTCTGCTGCTGTAGCCCATCTGCCTCAAAGTTCGACGTACTGTGCGTTCAGAGATGCTCTTCTGCCCACCTTGGTTGTAACGGGTGGTTATTTGAGTCACTGTTGCCCTTCTATCAGCTCGAACCAGTCTGGCCATTCTCCTCTGACCTCTGGCATCAACAAGGCATTTCCGCCCACAGAACTGCCGCTCACTGGATGTTTTTTCTTTTTCGGACCATTCTCTGTAAAGCCTAGAGATGGTTGTGCGTGAAAATCCCAGTAGATCAGCAGTTTCTGAAATACTCAGACCAGCCCTTCTGGCACCAACAATCATGCCACGTTCAAAGTCACTCAAATCACCTTTCTTCCCCATACTGATGCTCGGTTTGAACTGCAGGAGATTGTCTTGACCATGTCTACATGCCTAAATGCACTGAGTTGCCGCCATGTGATTGGCTGCTTAGAAATTAAGTGTTAACGAGCAGTTGGACAGGTGTACCTAATAAAGTGGCCGGTGAGTGTAGCTGCCATTGTTACAGGCAAAGAAAGGAAAGGGTAGCTCTGCCCAACGCGCATCAGACCCAATGTTAGATGATGCAGATATAGCAGCAAAGAAGCTTCAGCCGCGCGTAAGAACCAAACTTGTTCAAGCATCAATAACGAAGCAGCACGTGTGTTGTTGCTGCTTCTGCTGCGAGTGGTCTGAATGTAGCATTATAATAAAATCTAAAACTGAATTGATCAGCGGCCGGACTCAGCAGAAAACCGTGTTTCATTAAAAAAAAAAAAAGGCAAAAAAGCTAAACCTCCTCATTACTTCTAGTCTTGTATTCTTTGTTTGGAAGGGTGAGGAACGTAAACACAAGCATGCACACTTTCTCATACATCTTATTAAGAAGCAATCCTCAGGCTGTTTTGTTCCTGCTAATGTGCATTTTTATTGCCACCCTCCTCCAAATTGCTTGGCCAGGCAATTCATTAGCACCTTAACCTTAGCAGCAGAGCCTGCATGTTGTGATTAAAGGAGTTGGGAAATAAAGCACGTCCAGCGATGACACTAATGAATGGAGAGGCTCAGCATGTGCCAGCAGCTTTTTTCTCCCATCAACAAAAAAATTAATAAACGGATCTTTATCCAAACGTCATTTATTGGTCAGGCCGGTTGATTTGGTTTGTTGGCGTAAATCCTGACCAGATCTGAATCTGTTTTGAACTCCCTTCTGTCAGAGGGGGACAGATGGTGGTTATGAAGTGTGGACAGTTTGTCATTATCTGTCAAGTCTATCATCAGTAAACAGGGTGTCCTTCCAGGGCAGCTGGAAACGCCACTTTTTTGTCATCTTTGAAATGTAAGGTCAGACCTCTGCTCAGCATTTGCAGGGCTCTTCTTTTCTTCTTGCATAATCCTGGGCTTTCTGAAGCTAAATAAAGCTCTCTGGGAGTGGAGCTAATCGCTGAAATTGCTTTATTAATGCATCTCAAACGGAAAAAAGAAGATAAAAAAAGATGCTTCCGGGAAATAGAGCAGACGTTAATTGAAAATGACAGCATGTAAACTCGTCTAGTAACAGTTTTCCTCCTAAATTAGATTCTCTGTATACAAATTATTCATTTTGATCCAAACATTCCATGTTTCCTTCTAACTTTGGCTTCTTGTCTTCTAATATTTTTTGAAGTAGTCTATAAGAAAACTGTTTTTACAAACCAAGGTGCTGAATTTTTCTCTGGTTATATTAATAAGCATATTATACATATATTGATGAACATATATATTGATCAACAGCAGGATTTATCCACGAATACCTCAAGATTGCAGACTGAATTTCAAACATGCTTGATTTTCTCCCGACCTTATGATTCCTGATTGTTTCTGGTTTGCCGTCTGGTTTCCTGTCTGGCTCGTAAAATCCACTGGCCTCTTCATTTAGTTCCTGAAATCCTCAAACTTCCTTCCATAGAACCAATTTGTTGATCTTCATTGCAGTCAGTGTGAGCCTTCTGTCTGTAGCAGATCTACTCTGATCCTTCAAATGCAAGTGACTAACGCTAAATGACTGGCTGAACGTTGACCAAATTGTGTAAATCATCTTGGTTAGGATAACATAATACAGTGTGCCAAGTCTCGAGCATCTGTAATGTAAGCGACAGACTATCTAATGACCGATGAAGTTTTACCTGATTCATAACGAAACTGAAAAAAATCAGTTTATGGTGAACGAGTTACTGTTAGACCATGGTATTTGTGTGCAGACCATGGTTAATCATATTAAACTAAACTTCTTTTGGCTGTGACTCCATCCTGGAGAGAAATAGCAGCTGTGCTGCTGCCATCAACACCTTTGTTTATAGATGTTGGAGATTAGCCTGTTTTTCAGTGTAGTCCTGTTTCTCTAACTTTAAGTAGCTGGATGTGCTCTCTTCATCCTCTGAAGTTGGGCTGTGTGTTTCCTGTATGGGGCCGCCTGTGGAGCTGGTTGTCTGTTGCTTTTTGCATCTCTGCTTCTGTCTCCTTGAACCCCAGTCAGCCTCAGCAGATGGCCGCTCACATTGAGCCTGGTTATGCTGGAGGTTTCTTCCTGTTAAAAGGGAGTTTTTCCTCTCCTCTGTCGCTACAAGCATGCTTAGTGTGAGGGATTGCCTTCGAGGCAATAAGTCCATGCAATCAGCTGGTTTTCCTTAGATAGGATACTTTGCATCGATTTGACTGGATGATCTGGTTGAATTGTGAAGTGTCTTGAGATGACCTGTGTTGTGAATTGGCGCTATAGAATAAACTGAATTGAATTGAGCTTCTTTTACCTTTATGTCAACAACAAACGTCAATTTTCTACTAGTAGAATATCTATTGTTTTCTTTGTCTAAAATATCCATGAGAGTCATTGCTATGATGTTCAATTTGTCCCTTGCTGCCCTCAGATCTTAATAAAAGGAATAAAAAGGAGTAATGAGACTTTTTGTGCCGTCTCGTTAAATGGCGGAGCTCAGTCTGTCTTAGGAGAGTACTTTCCCTCAAGATTGACAATGATGGTTTTCTACTTTTGGCTGCTTTAGGTCGCCAAAGAAACATCAAATAATATCAAATATATGTATTAATAAGTTGAGACTCCAGAAGAGAATTGATTGGTATTAAACAGGGGCAATACAGTTTATCCGAGTGGTCTTGCCATATTGTGACGTCATCAGCAGGGGCAGGGCCACAAACAGTTCTGGTACCTACAGTTAGTCAGTCCAATCAGCAGGACATCCTGTTGATTAGTCTCACCTGGGACCATTTTCTCATCCACCTCTCCAGCAGGAGGGTCTGTTATTCTTTTTTTTTAACCTTTTGGACTCCTAACTTTTATGCTCATGTAATTCTTCTCCTCTTAAACTAAGCCATCTTTTCTTTGTCTACATTTATTCAGCTATAGACGGACATCATTCATTTTCTGCATGAAAATGAATGATGTCCGTCGCATGGATCTGTCGACTGTCGACTGTCGACTGTCGCATGGATCTGTAAATCCATGCGACAGTCGATTGATGGTGCCATAATACTGTTTTCAGTCTTTGACAAAACACCATATTCCCGTTTAGGCACAATGTTTTCATCAATATACTGTTTCTAAGTCACCATGTGAATAAATGTGTTCAGTTAAAGTAAAAACACCTTGAAATGGTCTAAATATGGAAAAGAGGATTGTGGTAGTTGTGGATTGAATCTGCCTTTGTCGCTCCATCTCCAGTGGATTGAATTGGATTTCATTTTATTACACCTGGTCTGTTATGGGGGGTCATATCACAGATGTATCTTCAGCTCAGACTGAGATCGGTCTGTTTTACGACTCAGGAGGGAAAGAGGATTTTTTTCTGCCTCCTTTGGTGAGTCACATTCAGCTGCAGTCAAAGTGAGCGTAAACAGACCACCTAAACTGTGACCATTTAAAGATACCAAAACATTTCAGTCCAATAAGAGAAGCTGACAAACTGCAGTACGTTTTTGATGTAGCAAAGGTTGCACTCCGACAAAAACACCTTCTATGCATGCATTTTTGATTGACACTGGCTCTTGCTTTGCTGACAACCGTTGCCATTTAATTTGCATAAAGCACAGAAGCTAAACACCTTTCCTCCCAGGCTGCTCTGCAGGACGATGATTGGCAGCGGTTTGTGCACCGCCAGACACCGAAATGTGCCTGCTATAACCAAATTCAAAGAAGCTGCTGACTCCTGCATCTCTGAGGGCTCTGAAGCTCCACTCAATTTCACCTTTTGCTTAGATTACATATTTTTGACTGGCACTTTTTGAATTTTGTTCATATGTAATGTCACTGGACATCAGCTAGGTATCCCATGTATACAACACACCAATGACAAAGACACATATTTCATGAAAATTAAAGGTACAGTAAAAATTACAAATGTTTAACCTTTCTAGAATGATGACATTTTTATTAAATGTAAATCGGGACAAAATAGTAAGAAATAGTATGAAATACTGTTCAAACAGTTGAAGACCATTAGGGAGGCCAAGCCTGCTGAAGAAGATCATGAAGGCTAATGAGATTTGATGACTTTCACAGCCTTACGACATTTACTTTTAGGAATAAGGTTGATCTGGAATTAAAACTGCAATGGATGAGACAGAGAAGCAAACAGTTGGGCTGGATATAAGATGCATACTGACTTTATATGCCTCTGTAAAAAAATAAAAAAATCTAAAATCAATGGGCACGATGAGCAGACACAAACAGACGTGGAGCCAATACTTCGTTTTTCTTACTTTTTTATTCTTTTGTCGTTTTCCGGCGGGGGGTTCCTTTTGAATCTCTTTGTATTTGCGTGAATATGGCATATTCTAAAAACAAAATATAGCAATACACTTAAATAGCCTTTCGAACTTTACTGTGACTGCTATGCAATGTAGTTTAGCATTTTTTTTTATGTTTTAGGTATCCGGATCTTATTCTTCTGTTCATTCATGCACAGGATGGATCGTGCTTCCAGGACGGATTGGGTAGGGACACTGATAACAATTAAACAAAAGGATCTACTGCAGCTCTAACAATGGATACTCCCCAGACAACATAAGGAAAAGTAAGGGACACAGCTTCAAGTTAAAAACCAGTCCATCAATCATTATTCTATTTATTTTCGTTTAATATCCTTTGTACTTAGATAGTAGAGTCTAACGGTACCATTGCTCTCACTGGTATCAGTATTAATCAGGGCTTTTCATCAGTGTCCTTCAGCTTAGCAGCTACATCGGTATGTATTTAAAGCTTCAGCTCTTCTTCAGTGAAAACCAGCATTAAGACTGCATTTATAGCTCTGTTCCAGTCTGATCCACATTGGAACCAAATATTTTATGTGTTTTTTCTGACTGGATCTTGGAATTTAATTTGTTATTTTCACACTTTGCTCATTCATATCCATATCAATATGTGTACTAAAATATTCTTTCTGTCATGATTTTTGGACTTTAAGACCTAAAGAGAAGCATCATATCCTGGTCAGACCCTGTAATTCAGTGAAAGGTTGGAGTCAGAGCAAAACAATATGCAAGAGGGGTCACTCCAGTGGCTAGAAGTTGGAGGGGATGCGGGCTGCCATTCGGCTGCCAATCGGCTGCCATTCGGCAGCCATTCGGCTGGGAAGGGCCATGTTGAATGGCTGCTACTGTAGCTTAGCTACACTAGGCTACTTCCTAGTTTACCACCTGCACACATACTGAGCATCATACCTCTTTTTAAAATTGTAAATATACACAAAGGCATTTATATACTAACAAAAGAGTAAAGAAAATTAGAAGTTGTCAGAAAATTCCTTTTAGTTTAGTCTTGGCTTGTAAGACAGATTAAATGATAGTGACAAGAGTTCTAGTAGCTTCATTAATAAGCAGAAACTGTTGGGTTGAGGAGAGTAGGAACAACTTATTTCCCTGAGCGCACACAAGCAGCTTACTAATAGGGAAAATGTAAATATGAAAAATTAACCTATAAGACTCTTTGTGGCAAACAGTTTTTGTTACACCAATTCACTAAGGAAGTGTTCACAGGTCCAGGTAGTTTAAAAGCAGGAGCATCTTAGACACTTGAACTGTGAACTGAATGCATGTTTTTCAAATGGTAAGAGCTTTATTGCTGATTGTAATATTTTTGTTCTACCTTGTTAACTTAAAGTATTCAAATCTATTTCTATTCTCATGTGATTCTCACATTATTTTAATGTTGAAGTGTTGACATGAATTAAGGGCGTAATAAATATTACAAAATAATATGCCAGCAGGAAGTGGTAATCTTTCAAAACAACTTTGCATCAACCACAGTGAGCTAATGGGGTATAAGAAAAAGAACAAAAATCAGGAGACTAACTTTAATAGGTTTACTGAAAGAGTCAGATATAATCGACCAAGCTGGACATGTAAGCTAGGCAGACGAATTTCAGGGCGTGACCAGGGTCAGAAGCAACGAGAATTGGTTGAGGTCAGGGCGAGCACAGGAACACAGGAAGGCAGATGCTGCACGCCATCACTGGACCAAAAATCGGATGCAGGCAACAGAACAATCTGGCAGGGACTGACTGTGAGAGGCAGGTTAAAAGCTGGGAGTAATGAAGGACATTAGAAGAAAGACAGCTGTCTCTCCTCGCTAATTATCAGAAGCAGAGGTTGGAGAGCCGTCAGCCGGCTACAAAACAGAGGAAACCTGCATGACAAATAATTTGAACTTTTTGCCTGAAGGTGGAGGACAGGAAACAGTATTAATTGTTTCTTTTATATCTTGATTCCACTTTTAGAAACAAATTATACGTGTCATCAGTAATACCGAGATCTTGAGCAGTATCATTTTTTATGCTGTTTTAGTAACTGGATTGAATTTATTATGTATTGTCAACAGCTGTTCAGCCAAGGATCAGCTAACGAGTAGCTTTTCAGGCTGCGTGCTGAGAGGCTCTTAGAAACTTGCATGGTCTGTTAAAGGTTTAATTTCAAGCACAATTTGTCAGGTGTTTTAAAAAGTATTTTATTTCTAAAAGATATTAACCGCTGCCAGCATTTGGTTTCTTTAACCAGCATGGTTGTTTTCCGCATGTTTTTACTTCAACCTATCCACTAGGGGGAACACATGCGAAGTAGAATCCCTCCATGTTTGTTTCTTGGCAGAGCACTCACATAAGCCCTAACCCTCTGCCCTCTCCTGCAAAACAAAGATTTGTAGACTAAACTAATCGTTAACGGTTTCTAGAGCCCAGAAACGGACTTAGAGTTACTGTCTAAAGTGACTTTTGTTCCAAGCAAAGAACACATTTTAAAAAATGGAAATTTGTAACACAGCGATCCAGAAATTCAATTATATTTTTCTTTTAATTTTGTTTTTCAGACTGAGTTTTATGACTTAGACTCAACTGTATTTTTCCTTTGGGATTACTTCTTCAGGGAAATTCTGCTTCCAGTAGCTTATAGCTTAGCTATATAGAGTACAAATGGCATAGTTAAAGAAAGATACCATTAAAGATAAAAATACAACAGACAATATAAAAAGAGTGTATATAGTAAAAAAAAGCATAAAAATTTTGTAATTTTCTGGAATGTTTCTTTTATATATAGAAATATCTGTACAGTAGAGGCTAAGAGAAGTTATGCTGACCTTGTAAATAATTAAAACATTACACAGGCTGCACATTAGTTGGGATGCGTTATTGCACAATGAGAGAGAAGAATATTGCACATGAGGGACAATAGGTAATGTTTCGCACAAGATTTTCAAGGAGGGGGGTGCTGACCCTTGTCCCTCTTCCTATCACCTCCTCCTTCCCCCAAGTGAAGAGTTACACAGCTTGATGGCTTGGGGAACAAAGGAGTTCAGCAGTCTTTTGGGGGAGGAGCAATCTCCCACTGATAAGGCTCCTCTGAGTGGTGAGGACAGTGTGCAGAGGTTGGCAGTTAGTTAAGTGTCCTTATCTCTGCCACTGTTGCCAGAGGGTCCAGCTTCTTGCCAATCACAGAGCCGGCTTGTCTCACAAGTTTGTCCAGTCTGGAGGTGTCTTTCTTCGATGTGCTGCTCCCCCAGCACACCACTGTGTAGAAGAGGACACTAGCAAACACAGACTGGTAGACAGTGATGGGACTAACGGCGTTGAAAGTAACGGCGTTACTAACGCCGTTACCTTGTTTTAGTAACGAGTAATCTAACTAATTACTTTGACTGTAACTATAACGCAGTTACCATTGCAGACACCCCGTTACTGTGCGTTACTCAGGTCGCACAATGAACCTTTTTTCATGATAGGACTCGTGCGCAGCTGCGTGAAGCTGACACCCCACCCTCTGCATCTCCGCACAGCGCAGGCGGCACGAGTCACCGCGCAAGCGAAACGAAATGCGCATGCTCGCTAAAGGCACGCACCAGTCGCCCTGTGCTCACGCCACAGGAGAACTATGGAGAGATTGAACGATCAAATGAAAGGGAGAAATCTGGATGGATGGATGGATGGATGGATGGATGGATGGATGGATGGATGGATGGATACTCTGCCTTCTCAACCTACTGTATTTTTTATTTTAAACATTATTTGATGGCCTTTGTGGCAGGGATGGAGATCCATATTTTATGTCACACACACAGAGTATACATCTTGATAGATAGATGGATAGATAGATGTTGCAGTATCTATAACAACCCAAACACACAGGATTTCAGAATTAGACATCCCCAGTTATTAATTTCACCAGATCTGAACGCCCTGTTAAAAAACTTCACATAGCTTTCCCCCCTGATGTCATTTACGTTGAGTTGCAATAAATGCTAAACTCTCTGCAGGTCCTTGTCTTTGTCATCCACTGTATTCAGCTGGCTTTGGAAACACACCGCGAGATGGTGGGGGATGGGTGGTGAGGGTTACGGGGCGAGAAACGCAAAAGTAACGCAATAGTTACTTTTACTAGTAACTAGTTACTTTTATTGTGGAGTAACTCAGTTAGTAACCCAGTTACTTTTTGGGAGAAGTAACTAGTAACTATAACTAATTACTTTTTCAAAGTAACGTGCCCAACACTGCTGGTAGACTCCAACAACGTATTGCAGATGTTGAACAACTTCAGTCTTTGCAGGTGGTTGGTGTGTTTTGACCAGTCCAGTTTATTGTCCAGCCACAACCCAAGGTATTTGTATGAATTCAGAGCCCCCACCTCAGCCACCTCTAGCAGTACCAGTTTAGTCCTTGTCCGTTCCTCCCAAAGTCTATGACCAGCTCCTTCCTTTTGGAGATGTTGAGCTCCAGGTGGTCCCCCACCAGACTCTTGTATTCCTCCTCCCTGTTGTCCCTGATACACCCCACAATGGCTGTGTCATCTGCGTACTTTTGTATGTAACACAGCTCAGAGTTGTAACAAAAGTCTGAGATTTATTAGGTAAAGAGGACAGGGGGCAGCACTGTGCCCTGATGGGTTCCAGTGCTGCTGACCACAGTGTCAGAGATGGTGTCTTTCAGCCTGCTTACGGTTGCCTGCCTGTGAGGTAGCTGGAGATCCATTCCACCAGGCAGGAGTCAACTCCCATGCTATTCAGTTTGTCTCTGAGCAGGGAGGGCTGGATGGTGATGAATGCATATGAGAGGTCCAGGAAGAGAATCCTTGATGTGGCACTTCCCTTATCCAGGTGGTAGTGGTGTAGTAGGTAGAGGATGGTGATCTCCACTTCTACAACTGGTTGATATGCAAACTGCAGGCGATCCAGGACATGTTCTATTTGAGGTCTGAGGAGCTTGAGAAAGATCAGCTCCATTGTCTTCATCAGATGTGAATTAAGTGCCACAGGCTGGACATCTTTTGGCTCAATGGGCCGTGTCTCTTTAGGTACCAGTGTGATGCAGGATGTCTTCCTTAGGGTAGGCACTGGACTTCTGGGGCGGTTTTTCCTCTGAAATGAGGAGTGAAGACGCATTTCTATTGGTCCACATGTATATTAAATTGGACAATTCAGTTTATTTATATAGCACCAATTCAAAACACATGTCTTCTAAAGCACTTTACAGTTCACCAGATCATACAGTCAAATTCATCTAAAGTTTTCTATCTAACGAAAACCAGTTGATTGTATCGACTCATTGACTTGAAGACAATCCCTCACACCAATGTAGCACCGGTATCACACCACTAACTGCACCACTGGACCAGTTCTAGGCTCTAAGGGGTGGGGAGCAAAATAACATCAGAGACCACTGCTTTAAGTGAAAATGGCCGACAATTTAATGAATGCAAAACACACATATAAAATAGAATACACAAAACCAAAAATACTCTGCAGATTCTTAATGAGGTAAGTATAAATGGGGAGGAAAAGGGAGAAGGAAAAAAAAAGAATATATCACTCTTTTTTTTTTGCTCTTTAGTTAGCTGTTTAGCTAGCTACAGGTGTGTAAACATTGGCTAATGCTCTGATGTGGTAAGTGACATCAGTATTAGCTTTACTGTTAAGTCTGTAAGGCAGTGAAGGTAAGAGAGATTGCATAGCTATACCATACACATACTCTACGATAACCTGCTTGGCCGACTCTGGTTCAGTGAGAGCTACTGGAATTACCGTTTGAATGGAACCATATTGTTTCAGGAAGTCACTTAGTTCGTCATCTATTTCTGTATCGGTTATACCGCTAACTATGACTGAGTTTGGGATTTTTACACTGCTGGTTTCAACGACATCCTTTTTTTTCCTTCTTTCTCCTCCCTTAACACTGATAACAATATTATATATGGTCTCTGGTTTCTAGTTTTAATGCTTTAAGCCACTCCTGGCTGGCTTGCCAAGTTGTAGCACCGGTATCACACCACTAACTGCACCACTGGACCAGTTCTAGGCTCTAAGGAGTGGGGAGCAAAATAATAACACCAGAGACCGCTGCTTTAAGTGAAAATGGCCGGCAATTTAATGAATGCAAAACACACATATAAAATAGAATACACAAAACCAAAAATACTCTGCAGATTCTTAATGAGGTAAGTATAAATGGGGAGGAAAAGGGAGAAGGAAAAAAAAAGAATATATCACTCTTTCTTTTTTGCTCTTTAGTTCACCTAAGTTATTTTAATTAGACTAATTTGAATTAATTAGACCAGTATCTTTTTCATAGGTTGCACCTATTTTAAGATTTAAAATTTTCCTTAGTTAACTCTTTTTCTTTCTTTTACAGGTTGCAAAATACCTTCAAACACAGTTAAATCAAGTAGACCACAATTACTCAAATCACATTCAGAAAATAAACATGAAAAGTATGGCACTTTAAATTCAAGTTCAAATCCAAATGTAAATATCAGTTCGACGAAAAGAATCAGTTTGATTCAGTCCAAAAAAAAAAAAAAATAATTCAATCAGTCTCCAGTTCTTTTTTAGTTCAGTTCAAACTTGTTTCTGATATCCCTACCGCTCTGGCAGGGGATTACCACACGTGGGAAAGTCCCTCCCTCATGCAATGTAGAAGATGAATTGAAGGTCTAGGTCTGGCTCGCCATCTTGAATCCCGTCTGTGAATGTGCACGCCGCACATGACAGACTAATCCTCGCTCCGACCAAGCTTCCAATCCGAACAAAAAACCTGACCTGTGTAACAGGCCAAAAACACAATAAAACTCTTTTTAAATACTCAAATTATACAATTAAATTCTTCTTCATAAACTTAATATATTAACTGGGTAACAGTTAATGACTTTCCAGTTAATTACAACACGATGAAAATACAGAAAAATAAACACAAAACTCACCAAAACCGATATGGCTTAGTTCTCATAAAATCCTCGTCAGTTCCCGACCAGGTAAATTATGTTTTGTTTTACTAAAATATTAACTTTTTTCTGTTAATTAATCACCGCTCTTTTTTTCTCTGATTCCTCCTCTGCTCTCTCCTTCAGGTCTGCGTACTGCAGCGTCACCCAGACACTGCACCTGTAACGCTGGTTTCTTAAAGGGACAGCGACGTTATTTTCTGTCTACAGACTTTTAACCAACTACTTATCCCTATTTATGTTAGATCCCTATTTATGTTAGATTTTAACATGGGTTACATCCTCCCCTCTTTACCTAATGCACGTCCCTGTGCATTTTGAATTTATGCTATTATAACTCTAGGGGTTCCTGGAGAGCTAGGATCTTCAATAGATTCTGTAAACACATCACTCAAGGTTTGAAATAAAGACTGAACTATTGTAACCAACGGGTTTCCTAGCTCAGGATAAGTCAGTCTTTTAGTCGCTTTTCTGTCTCTGACAGGTCTTGCTGAACAGTCACTTCAACTTTGGTTGTCCGTTTGACCTAAATCATGTGTGTTTTCTTTGCTCTCCTGAGCAGGTTGAGTAGAAGGATGGACATTATCCAGATCTTCCTCAGATAAGTTTACAACTTCCTCTTCAGTGATTGGGTTTCTCGCTTCAGGATCAGGTAAGTCTTTCTTTTCAGAGTCAGGTGAATCTTTCCCTTCAGAGCAGGCAAATCTTTCTCTTCAGGATGAGGTAAGTCTAGGTCGTAAGTTTCTACTGGAGGATCCTCAGGGAAAGCTTTGGCTACATCTGAGGGATTTTGTTTAACAGCAGTCAAGTCACGTTCTGGTCCAATACTTTCAGGTAAGTATTCCATAGGTCCAGGAGTCAGGTTAAAACCTAGTGTTTCCACTCTTAGGTTCCTGTGATAGTGATATTCCTTAGAATCAGATTGGGATTCATCCCCATCAGCTCCATTTGATGTGTCATTTTTAGAATGTTGTCGAGTTCTTGGTCGCCTTACTGCCTTTGGTGGGTTAGTTTCGCTTTCGACCGGGGTCACAGGAAGGAAACCACATGGCAGAAGGAGGACACGATGAAGAGTTCTTTGTGGACCATCTCTTGTCTCAGGTTTCACAACATACACTGGGACGTGTCCGGACTGTCTCAGGACAACATACACATCAGACTCACACCTGTCAGCAAACTTGTGCTTGCCTCTGAGACGGACATTTCGAACCAAGACTCTGTCACCTTCTTTTAAGGTGGAGTCAACAACATGCTTGTCAAACCTTGCTTTGTTGCGATTGGCTGTCTTTTTAGCATTCTCAGTTGCTACTCTGTAGCTGTCTTCTAGTTGAGATTTCAGGTTGCGGACATATTGCGAGTGAGAGCCTGGCTGATGATTGACTGGTAGGCCAAAGGCTAGGTCAACTGGCAATCTTGGCTGACGCCTGAACATTAACTCATAAGGGGTAAAGCCAGTTGTCTCATTCTTAGTACAATTATAAGCGTGTACTAATGGCTTGACATACTCCCGCCAGTGACTCTTTTTCTGGTTTTCAAGGGTTCCCAACATGTTGAGCAGGGTCCTGTTGAAGCGTTCTCCAGGGTTCCCTCTCGGATGGTAAGGTGTGGTTCTTACCTTTTGAGTGCCAATAAGCTCACACAGTTCTTTTATCGTTCGGGAGTCAAAGTCGGGACCTTGGTCACTGTGGAGTCTTTCAGGGATGCCATAATGGACGAAAAAGTGGTCCCACAGTGTCTTGGCCACTGTCCTGGCTTTCTGATTTGGGGTGGGGACTGCAACTGCATATTTCGCAAAATGGTCGGTAATGACCAGAATGTCTTTTGTGTTACTTGAGTCAGGCTCCAAACTGAGAAAATCCATGCACACGAGTGCATGTAGATGTTGATGAGTGGAGCAGCTTTATCGGGCATGGTCTTACGTCGTATGCAATGATTGCAGGTTCTGACTTTATTTTCCACCTCAGTTGACGTTTTGGGCCAATAGAATCGCTTCCGGACAAGATCTAGCGTGCGCTCTGTGCCCATATCGTCGTGGAGGCTCTTTAGGACTACGAATCTCAGGGCTTCAGGGAGTACAATCTGGTAGTGAGTCTGAGCACCCTCTTGTCGCCTGCGATACAAAACACCATTCGAGACCTCCAGTTTGTTCCACTCCCTCAATAAGAGACCAAGCTCAGGAAGTTCTTTCCTTAAGGATGGTGGGGGTGTCTCTCCAGACTCCAATTGCCTAAGGACTTCACCAACGCAGGGATCAGCATTTTGTTTGTCTCTTAGTTCAGCTGATGTTAGAGGGGGGATGACAGGTAGACCACCAAGCTGATCCTCCTCTTCAAAACTTTGAGGGAGAGCCTTTGGATGGTGGGCAAGTGACACAACCAAGATGGTGCTGGTTGACGTTTCCCCAGGGTGATTGTTGATCGCTTCATGGACCATGTGCTTCTCACAGATAGCTTTGATGGTGCTGTCATTCAAGTGTGCATAATCAGCTTCTGACATGTCTTTTTGTGAATTGTTGTATCTTCTCTAACTCTTTTTGTGATGATGTGTCATCAGCTACTCTCCCATGAGGGCGCCTGGACAGTCCGTCTGCGTCCTGATTCTGATTACCGGCTCTGTACTGTAGCTGGAAATCGAACGTCGACAGAGCAGCCAACCATCTGTAGCTCGTGGCGTCAAGCTTAGCTGACGTAAGAACGTATGTTAATGGGTTACTATCTGTGACAGCAAGGAATGTGTTTCCGTACAGGTAATCCTGAAATTTCTCTGTTACTGCCCACTTAAGGGCAAGAAATTCTAACTTGTGAGCAGGATACCTGGACTCACACTTTGACAGACCTCGGCTTGCATAAGCAATAACACGCTTCTGTCCCTGTTGCTCCTGGTAGAGAGCAGCACCGAGGCCCAAAGTGCTTGCATCTGTATGTAAAATGTAGGAGAGCTTGGGGTCTGCAAACCCGAGGATGGGAGCGGTTGTCAGCTTTTCTATTATAGTGTTGAACGCTGTTTGGCAAGCAAGCGTCCATCTATCACCAAAGTCGTCCTTTGGATTGAAATACTTCTCAGAGTTCACTGTGGTTTTAGCATGCTTTCTTAGCGGTGGATAGCCAGCAGTGAGCTTGTTTAGTGGTTTCACAATCTTTTAGTAGTCATTAATTGACCTGGCGGTAGTAACCACAGAAACCCAGGAAGGTTCTTAGTTCCTTCAAGTTGTTTGGTTTTGGCCAGGTTTTTAATGCTGCTACTTTGTCAGGATCGGTCTCAATGCCTTTTTCAGACACAATGTGGCCAAGGTACTTTACAGAAGTTTGGTAGAACTTGCATTTCCCTGGTGACAGTTTCAAGCTAAACTCTTTCACTCTGTTGAGCACATTCATCAACCTTTCCTCATGCTCCTCCAATGTAAAGGAGAAGATGATGAGGTCATCTAGAAAAACTAGGGCTTGCTTCAAGTTCAACTCTCCCATACAACGCTCCATAAGTCTCTGGAACGTGCTAGGGGCGTTGGTTATCCCCTGAGGCATCCTGTTGAATTCAAAGAATCCTAGAGGGCAGACGAATGCAGTTTTGTGTTTGTCTGCTTCCTCCATCTCTATTTGATAGAAGCCTGATTTGAGATCGAGCACTGGCCCCAGTCAATGCTGAGAAGGACTCTTCCAGATTAGGTAAGGCATATGAATCCCTTACTGTTTGTGTGTTCAATTTTCTGTTATCTATGCAGAGTCTGACACTGCCATCCTTTTTCCTGACGACTACGATCGGCGAGGAAAAAGGTGACTCTGAATCACGGATGACTTCTGCATCGATGAGTTGCTGGAGATGGGTACGCACAGCCTCTATGACCTGTGGATGTATAGGTCTTGGCCTATGTTTGATTGGTGTCTCATCACTGAGAGTTATATGGTGTGTGATTTTGTCAGTGCGGCCAAAGTCAAGCTCGTGCATTGCAAACACCTCCGGCATGGAGCTCAATTTCTCTGTTATCCTCTCTTTCCACTCGTTGGGTATAGGAGAATCAGTATAGTCAAAGTCGAGATTTGGTTTTTGGTCAGGTTTTGCAGGAGAATCTGAGTCAGGGGTCTTGACAGGTTGAACACTTCTGACAGCGTGTATCTCTGCTATCACAGCCTTTGGGGACAGGGTGATGTCATGCTCTGATTCGTTTTTGAGCGTGACTGGTATGCAGCATGATGGCTTTGGTGGTAGACTTACCAGGCTATCCGTCACCAGGATGCCACCAGGCAGGGACGATGACTTTTGTGACTCTACCATCACCCACCTTCCAACATCAGATATTCTGCAGCTCACTGATCCTTGAAGGACTTTGATCTGTCCAGCTGAAATGGTCTCAAAGTCTCTACTATGAAGACTCACCTCTCCCAGGTTGGACTCAAAAGACTGTTTTTTACGGATTTCAAGGGTCTTTAAGACAACTTTGTAGCCATAAGGAAGAGACTCAAAGTTCTGAGGTACAATCTCTGCATACTTCTCATAGAGAACATCCAAAGTATTTGTGCCTATAAGCACTGATGACAACGTGGAGCGCATGTCAGGTACAACCAAGACCAGGGTAGGTACCTCGATGTCGACTCCAAGCAAGCTCTTTGGGAATCTGATGGTGGCCTCAACATAGCCAAGGTAAGGGACGCTTTGACCGTTGGCTCCTTCAACTTCAAGCAAGTCGTTCAAGGAGTTGAGAGGCAAGTGAGACAGGTTCTCTAGATAGAAAGATAGAATCCAACAAGCAACTACAGTCTTTGTCAGCCATGATAACTTGTGCGGTGCACTTGGCCCCAATCAGACCTTTTGGCAAAGTCACTGACTGTCTTTGTGTATGCGAGTACACATGGGCTCTGTGCAGCTTCTTTTTGGGACACTTTGCCTGTGCTCCAGTTCCTGTCTGTCCCACGACCAGAACTGGGTCTAGTTTAAAGGATCAGGCTTTGAAGCGCCATATTGACTGTCCCATGCTAACTGCTTTTCTTTTAACTGCTTCCACTTCTCAGCCACAAGAGATGGATTCGGCTCACTCTCACACTGAGGCTTAATGTGCCCATCCTCTCCACATCTAAAGCAATACCAGGGCTTTGGTCTATTGCTTGTGCTGATGTTTGCGTCTCGGCTGTGGAGCTGCAGCCTTTGAGATGTGTGAGTGGTAGCTGGGGAATGACGGCTGATTTAGATTTTCTAACAGGAGAAGTTCAGCAAAGGTAGGTGGATTCTGCTTCTTTTGTTCTAGCTGGAGTTCAGCTATCAAGATGTTATCCCAGCAGCCTCTTACAAACTGCCTGAGAAGATGCCGATCAAGGTCGCATGCAGTTACACCTCCCCTTCTGAGGGTGGTGCTCAGCATCACCTGCAGCCGTTGTAGATAAGCTGAAGGTTTCTCCCCATTATCCTGCATTGTATTGAGATACTTTGCATTAAGGTCATCTCCATCCTCTACTGTGCCGAAAGCAGAGTCCAAGATCTCCAAGTATGCACTAAGAGGAGAATCCGGTGTCAGGTGCTTCATAATATCAATGGCGGGTGATAAGACACTTTCAAGAAGCTTTCGTGACTTGTAAATATCAGACTGTGTTGTGTCTTTAAGAAGAAGTTCCACATTGGATCGCCATGTCTCATAATCACCTTCACTGTTGGGACGTGGGACACGTCCAGAGAAGGGTCTGAGTCTCAAGGAAGTATGCACCTGCAGAGCAGAGTCTTCATTTCTCACTATGTGCTCAACAATTTCTTTTTGTATGTCAGGTGGATTGACGTCAGAAAGTTTCAGAGCGGGCTGTGTCTTTTCTTTAGATGGTGTCAATGGTGGAGACCAATGATGTCGAACATGCTGCTGCGGGGCCATGCTGGGCAGGGGGCTTACTTGTGCAGCATTTTCAGGGGCATGTTGCTCTGGGGTATCAGGTGAGCTCAGCTCTGCATTTTCATCTTGGAGCTCTGAATGATCTAGATTGACGGTCTCACCGATGAGGGAGAGCTCTTCTCTGAGGACAGCTGCAAAGTCTTTACCAGTCCGTTTTGCAATGTCCTTTAACTCTGAAAGGTGAGTCTGCGTAGCTGTTTAGCTAGCTACAGGTGTGTAAACATTGGCTAATGCTCTGATGTGGTAAGTGACATCAGTATTAGCTTTACTGTTAAGTCTGTAAGGCAGTGAAGGTAAGAGAGATTGCATAGCTATACCATACACATACTCTACGATAACCTCCTTGGCCGACTCTGGTTCAGTGAGAGCTACTGGAATTACCGTTTGAATGGAACCATATTGTTTCAGGAAGTCACTTAGTTCGTCATCTATTTCTGTATCGGTTATACCGCTAACTATGACTGAGTTTGGGATTTTTACACTGCTGGTTTCAACGACATCCATTTTTTTTCCTTCTTTCTCCTCCCTTAACACTGATAACACTATTATATATGGTCTCTGGTTTCTAGTTTTAATGCTTTAAGCCACTCCTGGCTGGCTTGCCAAGTTGTAGCACCGGTATCACACCACTAACTGCACCACTGGACCAGTTCTAGGCTCTAAGGAGTGGGGAGCAAAATAATAACACCAGAGACCGCTGCTTTAAGTGAAAATGGCCGGCAATTTAATGAATGCAAAACACACATATAAAATAGAATACACAAAACCAAAAATACTCTGCAGATTCTTAATGAGGTAAGTATAAATGGGGAGGAAAAGGGAGAAGGAAAAAAAAGAATATATCACTCTTTCTTTTTTGCTCTTTAGTTCACCTAAGTTTTTTTTGATTAGACTAATTTGAATTAATTAGACCAGTATCTTTTTCATAGGTTGCACCTATTTTAAGATTTAAAATTTTCCTAGGTTAACTCTTTTCCTTTCTTTTACAGGTTGCAAAATACCTTCAAACACAGTTAAATCAAGTGGACCACAATTACTCAAATCACATTCAGAAAATAAACATATGATAATCAAATTATGGCACTTTAAATTCAAGTTCAAGTCCAAATGTAAATATTAGTTTGACGAAAAGAATCAGTTTGATTCAGTCCAAAAAAAAAAATAAATAATTCAATCAGTCTCCAGTTCTTTTTTAGTTCAGTTCAAACTTGTTTCTGATATCCCTACCGCTCTGGCAGGGGATTACCACACGTGGGAAAGTCCTCCCTCATGCAATGTAGAAGATGAATTGAAGGTCTAGGTCTGGCTCGCCATCTTGAATCCCGTCTGTGAATGGCAGACTAATCCTCGCTCCGACCAAGCTTCCAATCCGAACAAAAAACCTGACCTGTGTAACAGGCCAAAAACACAATAAAACTCTTTTTAAATACTCAAATTATACAATTAAATTCTTCTTCATAAACTTAATATATTAACTGGGTAACAGTTAATGACTTTCCAGTTAATTACAACACGATGAAAATACAGAAAAATAAACACAAAACTCACCAAAACCGATATGGCTTAGTTCTCATAAAATCCTCGTCAGTTCCCGACCAGGTAAATTATGTTTTGTTTTACTAAAATATTAACTTTTTTCTGTTAATTAATCACCGCTCTTTTTTTCTCTGATTCCTCCTCTACTCTCTCCTTCAGGTCTGCGTACTGCAACGTCACCCAGACACTGCACCTGTAACGCTGGTTTCTTAAAGGGACAGCGACGTCATTTTCTGTCTACAGACTTTTAACCAACTACTTATCCCTATTTATGTTAGATCCCTATTTATGTTAGATTCCTATTTATGTTAGATTTTAACATGGGTTACACTAAGCATGCTTTTAGTGACAGTGGAGAGAAAAAAAAACTCCCTTAGAACAGGAAACCTCCAGCAGAACCAGGCTCAGTGAGAGCGGCCATCTGCCGAGGCCGACTGGGGTTCAAGGAGACGGATGCAGAGAAACAAATGGCAACTATAAAAGGCGGCCCATTTCAGGAAACCAAAAGCCAGGCAGAGGAACTTTGAGCAAACATCTTTGTTGGGCTTGAAGAAAAATTTTTTAATAAACTCCTTTTTTAAACTTTTTATTTATTTATTTTTTATATTATGAAGTCACAATAAGCCCTCAAACTCTCCACTGCAGATCTTCATTTGCTTTTTATTTTTTGATTACATTATAAGTGTTTCCTGCAGCAGGCATATTGAAATCATGAGCAGTTGGCACATCACCGACCAAAAGGGTGGACATCTGGAAAATGTGCTGCAGGAGAGTCGTGGCTGTTGGAGCCTAAAATATAACGTGTTACTGGGACCAGAACTTGGCATCTGCAGGCAGTGAAATCCATGTCCGGTCCCTCAGCAATCACACCACCAGGTCATCAAATCGTTAGTAAAATCAATGGTAATGATTTGTTTCTGTGTGATGAAAACACTTTTTTTTTTGCCAAATGATAACAGAAGGAGCTAAAAACACAGTGTTTCCTGCCTGATGTGCGCCTTTTAGCCTCTACTCCCTGCTGTGTCAGTAATATCCAAAGGCAAAACAATAATTTAAGAAAAGAAATCCCGAAACACAAACTACTGCTTCCGAAATTAACAACTAAATGTTGAAATGTACTTTATATTTGTTTCTCTGTGTTACATCACTTCTCAAAGCCCCTCAGGCAGCTTGATTAGCATAATAATTAAGCTAGAGCTGTAATGCACCGTTTGTTCCAACACGGCTGTGCCCTGCCGTTGGTTTTGATGTTCCTTTCTCCCAACACACAGCCCCCCCCCCCCTCCCACCCCAGTCTGGGAAATTAGCATGCATTTAGACAATGGGAATGAATTAACAGGGAGCTAATTCCTTGCAAATATGACTGACTGGTTATCAGCGGTGTAGGAGTGCACCGCCGAGACCTGGTGCTGGAATGTGTATGTATGCTGTTAGCTCTCATTACATGCAGTGATTGACTGAGACACAAGGTGGATGGTGGGATACGGAGGAGGAAGAGCAATTTGGTTAAAGTTTCATGAGGAAATTGAGAGTGAGGATCCAATCAGACCTAATTTCGAAATAAACGTTGCCCCTCTTCCCTTTTCTTCGACCTTCTCATCTGTTCCATCACTGATCAAGGATGTTTGCACAGGTTGACATGATTTATAGAGAAAATTCTACGTGCAGCATAATGATGTTCGCAGTGATTAATAGATTAGCATTTTAATAGAACGGAGAGATGGAGCATGCCGGAGACATGAGACTGTCAGCAGGTTAAGGTTCAGAATGTTTTTAAAATGGCAATTCAGTCGGTGGAAGAAAGTCGTTTTACATTTCCAGAAACTATGAATGTTAATGTTTCTTGCATTTTATTTTTTCCAATTTATACGTCTTCAAACCACTGACACATGAAATACCAAAAAGTCTCAAAAAAGGCCACATATTGATGGTCAGGGACATAAATGTGTGAGTAAAAATGAGCAACATTTTCAGAGAAATGTTATTCATTTTCAGGGTTTATGGCAGTAGGTACAGAGTCATCATGAAGTCTTCCATCAATAAAGATACCAGACTATCTTCTGTCCAAAAACTTCTTTAGTTAGAAATATAAACATGCTTAGTGTTTTAAAGGACTTGTTAGGGCTGGGTAACAAATCACTATCAATATAAAATATATCTGATACATTTTTCACTTATTCCAGTGAACTGTAGACAGAAGAGGGGATTTCGCCTCCTAAACTCTCACGGCCAAACTAAACAAAGTTGGTAATTGGGCTGGTCTACTTTTAAAGGTTAAAGGTCATGTTTAAAGGTGCATGTAAGAGCATGCACAAGCCCATTTCCCCTTGTGCACGTTTAAAATATGCTGTTCTCATAGCTCATACAAGCTTACTGTGTGCATATACTGTTGGGTTAAAAAATGTAGGTTCGTAAAAGAAGAACTGAAATACACAGTAAGGGATTTTCAAACAGCTTCCTGCAGGAGGAGAGACAGCTGCACCCAAGACTCAAACACTCTGTCTCTACCCGACCTCCTCTACAGAGCGCTTTATTAACAGAACATAACACATGGTTACAAACAGAGTATTGTTCTGACAGAACAATTGATCAGTTCATAAAGACAGGATGCTCCACCAGAATCACAAGGCAGGGTGGTCTCCTGACTGAATCACAAGACAGAGTGGAGCATCCCCTTGCTCAAATGTTTCATAAGCACACATACATTAATTTTATAATCATCATTGAATAAGCCTAACACATACAGCGGGGACTATGTAGTGGACTTTATAGCAAACTGCTTTTTGCTCCGTTCGTCACGCAACTCCTCCTCCACCACGCAGTGTCCGTGCCATCTTTTTTATTAATCGCCGCTGTCGGGTAGCGACAGCCTATGGAGACAGCGGGTGCTGTGACTGCAAATCCCATACAGCGATGGGGCTCTCCGCACAAAGCATTCTGAGATACATGTGCCTCTTTTGACACCTTCCTTTTCTTCTCATACACATTATAGGCACTTTTTCTCTTACAACCCTCAGCCATTTATAAAGAACCGGGACGAGAAAGGTGAGCTTCAATGACTGTCTGAAACCGTATCTCACCACAGATATACACCTGACAGTACGCATGCGCAGAAAAAGATAGTTAACAGCGACATAGGACAGCCTTACGTAAACATATCACAAGAATGATTGACAATTAGGAGGACCACTTATTCAGATGATCCACATAGAAATAAAAGATTGTCCTCTGTAGCTTCAAATAGGGTTACCGTTACAATTTAAATTCAGGCTTTTTCCCGGACATTTTTTTTTACAAAGTTCTCTTTTTCAGCCATGGTACACAGCACCAGAAGTCATTGCCTGGAAATCTTTTTTTTTCTGGTTCAAATGGTGTTTGGCTTCAGTTAAACCATCCAGAGTGTGAAAGTAGATTGTTCACTTCATGTGGACCTTATGGTCAAGCCAGAAATATTTGATCTTGGCCCTCCTCCATTAGTTGACCTGCTATGTAGTGGGTAAAAAATATTCAAAGTCGGCACTTTATTTTATCTCTGTAAAGAGAGAAAAGTTCATCATACGGCCCTTATTGCATGGTAATCAGCCCTGTTCTGATCGGGACCGCATTTGTCCCCCCTTACTTACATTAATGGAAAGTAGTTAGAGTCAAAACATATTACAGACACTTAATAAATCAATAAAAGATAAATATATGAAATAGGAGAAATCTAAATTTTCTGACCACTGTGCCCTTTCTTTTTATTCTCAGAAACCTTGTGTGCTTGTTTGCACAGTGGAAGAATAGAGATAGAACGAAGCAAAATGATGAAATAGGGGTCCCTATGTCCTCCAGCAGTCTAAACCTATAGCAGCATAACTATAGAGATAGCTCAGGATAACCTGAGCCACTCTAACTATAAGCTTTATCAAAAAGGAACGTTTTAAACCTACCCTTAAAAGTAGACAGGGTGTCTGCCTCACGGACTGAAACTGGTAGTTGGTTCCACAGGAGAGGAGCCTGATAACTAAAAGATCTGCCTCCCATTCTACTTTTAGAAATTCTAGGAACCACTAGTAAACCTGCAGATTGAGAGCGAAGTGCTCTGTTAGGAACATAAGGAACAATCAGATCTCTGATATAAGATGGAGCTTGGCCATTTAAGGCTTTATATGTGAGAAGGAGGATTTTAAATTCTATTCTGGATTTAACAGGAAGCCAATGAAGAGAAGCCAGGATAGGAGAGATATGATCTCTCTTTTTAATTTTCATCAGAACTCTGGCTGCAGCATTTTGGATCAGCTGAAGGTTTTGTGGACTTCCTGATAGTAAAGAATTACAATAGTCCAGTCTTGTAGTAACTAATGCATGGACTAGTTTTTTAGCACCAACCCTGGACAGGATATTTCAATTTTTTGCAATATTCCGCAGATGATAGAAGGAAATTCTAGAAACCTCTTTGATATGGGATTGTGCTTTGTTTTGTCTGGGGAATTATAATTGGCACAATTAAACTCTATTTTCTTTGATAGAAAATCCTATACTTTATATAATAGCAATTTGTGGTAATAATTCTAAGAATTTTCTAAGTTAAGCTTTTTAAAAATCTGTTGTTTTTGCTACTAAAATCCATTTTATCTGGATCTGCTTTGATTTATTCTGGTCTTTTTTATCTATTTTTCTAATTTTGGAGATTTTTCACAATCATGTTGGTTTTTAAATGTTTTGGAACGGGTAAGGTTCTGCAACAGCTTGACATTGTGGAGTAAATAAGTTAATTAAATGATACTTTGTAACTAAAATGGGCAGCGCTGTGCAAGGCCTTAAGTCTGGTGCTGAGCTTCAGCAGCTAAAGTGGAAATTGGCAGGAAGAGGAAAAAAACAACTCACCTCAGAATAACTTCAGAATTGATTTTTTGACGGCGGGCTCTGATGCTCCCTTTTTCTCTCAGGATGATTGACAGTCTGATCAGACGACCATGCTGCCTCTCTGGCATTGAGGTTTATTACTGGTGTCTGGATGGGGTCCACCTCATCCATGCATATATTAGCAGATGTTGCATAGCTTCTCTGCAGCCCGTTGGCGGTGAAAGAAACAGAAAATTCATAGAGCAAAGCTGGAGAGCATCATCTGTTTAGATTAGAAATGATTAGCATGTCCTGGGATTCACCAAAAAAAGGCCTGCAGTCATCTTATGCTAAATAGAGACTTATCAATCTGTTCTATTGTTACAAATTAATATAAATAATTTACTCTTTATGTCTTAACTTTTGCCATTATTCACAATTCAATATTTTACATTAGTTTACTTTATTTCCTTGTGGGCTTAGCTGTTTAGCACGCCATTAAACCTAAACTGAGTCAATGTTTTTTACCTCACTGTTCCTGGTGATGAAGTTGTCAGAACACAGAAACTGAAGTTAAAAAACAAATAAAAATCCATAAATCATCACTGTCCCTTCTTCCTATTTTAATTCTGATGTATTTCTTTTTATCTACAAGCTGCATAAAAAAAATAATGCATCCGCTTTTGGCATTTACTTATATTAGTTACTTTAACACAATTGTTTTATGTCCTACCGTACTAACATGAAACAATTTTGCTAAAGTAACTAAATATGTTTAAGTAAATGCCAAAAACGGTTACATTGTATTTTTTCAGTGTGGAAATGTCCCCAGATTGGATTTCAGAAATCTGGTGATCCTATAGTGAGTGTAATGATATAGTTAGTTTCTATAGTCTAATTACAACCAATATAACTAACCGATTAATTGATTAATGAATCGATAGATCGATTAATTGACCAATTGATTCATTGATGCTTTGTTCCTGTTATAGTGTCATGGATGTGAATCTTCTTTCTCCTTATCCTTTGTTCTTCCACCACTATGTTTCTCTGAACCAGCTGTTTCTTTATCGCGAGACATTTCAGGACAGTTAAGCTCCTTGAAGCAGCTGCATGTAAATAGAGAATGAATTCTGCATCTGAACAAATTGAGATCAGAATAATTATAGTGGTACTGCCAATATTAATTCTTGAAAGAATGAGAACAGAGAAAACAATGGGACTGCTCAGCTCTAACAGGGCCAACGTTTATACCTCTTTCACAGCTGAAGGCGTCTCTTGGGACAGTTTGGAAAACAAAGAGACAAAAACAGTCCTTGGTATACTAGGCTGGCCAATCTAGAGACAAACATAAATCCTGTATTGGTTGTAGCGGCAGGCGAAAGGCGCCTGCAGACTGACTTAACAAGAATATGATCATTTTACGCTGGAGATCTTTATGGACTCTAAATTTATTTAGCACAAACAAAGTCAAAACAGACGAGATATCCGAATAACAGCCAGAGGTTTGTTTAAAAATGTACCCGCCTCTCAATCTAACACTGAATCAACTGTCTAATGCTGCATTTAGACAGAGCATGTTTTGAGTGTCAGGGACGTCCGGTTGGTGGATCAGTGGTGGATACGACTCAAGTGGTGCAGATTTAGACTGCCTGACTTGAAGTATTTCAAGTATCTGGTATTTACTTAGTAAATATTTTGTGGTCCTGTATGTGGAGTCTGCTACCCCGAACAACTGCCAACTACATCATAATATTTAAAGGCATGATATTAAGTCATGAACTGAGTCCATGAATGCTATTTAACAATGTAAAACTACTTTTTTCCCAAATCCTCACAGCAAATAATACAAAGCAGCTTTCTTAGCCCCCCCCCCCCCCCCCCCCCCCCCCCCCCAAAAAAAAAAAAAAAAAAGCCCACTTAACTTACATTTACACGTTACTTTAAATACAAGTTTTTCATGTGAAGAAAACTGATTGTATTCAGATCCAGATTCTGCTGAGGCCGACTCAGGTTCAAAGAGACAGAAGCAGACATATAAATCCAACATAGAGGCACTAATCTGTAAATACTTTCAATATTAGGAAAGGTAAACTAGCTCCACATATGGCTCTGAGCTAGTTTTCATACCAAAAGATGAAAGAGAGCATCAAGTTTGGGGCTGGACTAAAAATACTGCAGAATCGGAGAAAGAATGAAGCAGAAAATGAAAAGGGGTCCCTATGTCCTCCAGCAGTCTAAGCCTATAACAGCATAACTATAGCTCAGGATAACCAGAGCCACTCTAACTCTAGAAACTACTAGTAAACCTGCAGAATTACCTGCAGCACAAGTCAGATTTGTCTAAATACACTTTGTTTGATGTGTTTCACATTCTAGTGTGAACAAGCGACCTAGATGAGGTGTGTTCTTTGACGCTCAAGATGAGTAGAGTGTGAATCCAGTTTTAAGGGCTTCAGAGGTATGTTTGATCAAAGCTGGATGCAAGAGAATCACATTTCTATAACCTTTGTTTTATTTTCAGAGTACTTCATGGGATTTTTTAACAAAACAACAAAATTAAACACAAGAGTCTCTAGCCAAGGTAATAATGCAATAATAATCAGTTGTTTCCAATGATTTTACCCTTTTTTATGGCATGTCTAAGAGAAAATGTAATTTCTTCCATATTTTGTATCTCCGAGATTATTTTTATCTGAACTTGGCTGTTAAGTTTAATCTGCTGAATATCAGCTGAGAACAGCTTAAACCTTAAATTCCTGAATAACAAAAACAACAAAAAAGAAGCAGTGTCACACACCTGATGCAGCTCCATGCGTTTCACCCTGACGTTGTGCTCGCACGTGAACACATCTGAATCCTTGAGTGCTTTTGAATATGTGTCTGCATGCTGCCACAAAGCAGTGCAAAAACAGCTCAGCTAGAAAATCTCCTCTAATAGCCGTAATCGCATCCTGGCTTTGCTACGCATCAATGGACGTGGAGCTATTATTCTGAAAAACTCACACTGTACAGGACAAAATGACAAGAAGAACAGTTGGAGAGCAGATAATGAATGACAGCAATTTCACCACAAAATGATCCATCCAGCGCAGTCTTTTGTTGACTGTGTCAATACAGCAGCAATTTCCACTGATATTTCTAATCTTCATCGGTCCCGACAAACAAGCTGAAACGACTCCACTACTTAATTATTAGCTTACCTTAAAATGAAATATAAATAACAGGAAGACACTGTAGTACAAAAAATTTTTTATAATATTAAATATGGCCACCAAATTAACTTCTTAATTAACCATAAAATTACCTTCACACTTCAAGACACATCCATCCATTTATAGGCCGTCACATTTGGATTGGAGGACATGTGGAATCAGTGTTAAGGAAGGAAAATTATGACTTTTTTTTTATTTTTATATTCTGAGCTGGTGGACAAGCCTCTGAATAAATTATTGTCTTTCTTTAAATAGGACAAAATCCAAACTAAAACTAAGCAAATTTTTTGAGACTTTTGTTTGCTGTTGGGAGACATGATGTGCTTCAGTTATTTCATTAAAACTATGGTGTTCGGTGTGTTTCTCATTGTTTTGGTTACATTTACTATTATTATTAACTATTGGGCTTTAATGAGGAGGGAAAACCTGAATGTTAAAATGAAGGCTTATCCACAAACAGTTAGATTTTGTTTTTGTTTACTTTTTCACTCTGGATTAAGATAATCAATAAAATAAATGTGTCATTATTTTATATTATATGGAGAGCTATTTAGCTTGAGGCTGTGTGAACTCACTGTGGTTATAAATCAGAACATGTTCTTGAAATATCCTCCCATGTTGAAAAATAGGTAAAAAATAAACAAATAGTATAAATTGCAGATGCTGAACTAAATGCTTAACAATCATATTTGTTTAGATATCAAATTTGAGGTCATTTAACGGAAAAGTCCACTCACATTCAGAATTCAAACTTCTGAAAGTACTTTAAATATGAAATTATTTCATACTGTTCAATAAAGGAAAAGTGTTTTTAATTAAGAGTAATTTTCATTTGAATGTGCTTTACTGGAGGCATCCATGTTTGTCATCTGCCACCTACTGGTTTGTGACGTCACGGTGCGGTATCGGCTGTTGATCAAGTCCCAGTGCTGTATCTGGTGTTTTCAAGTCATCTTGAAAACATTCTTCTTCCAAATGTTGGCTACATATTACGTGTTTTTTCTCTGGACAGAAGTTCGATGGTAAATCCTCCCTCCTTAACGGTGAACCCATCCGTGGAGGATCATGAATTGAAAAGGTGAAATAACTCTTTTTTTTACTTTTACCGGATGTATTCCAACATCCAGCTGCTATGTACATGCACGTGGACATTGTCAGTTTCACTATAGCTCTGGAGAATTTCAATGTTGAAGTCCTCTGGAAATCTTCAATAATTTTTGTTGATTGCAGATGTGTCTAGTTTCCCATTGATTTTGCTTGTAAAGCGGGGAGAATGGCGCTAGGCTTACCGCACCATGACATCACTGCTGGAAGATGGCAGGAGGGAGGGGTTACTATATTTGGGCAAAAATGGCCGCTCCCACACTCAGTGATTGCAACAAAAATTATTGTTATCCTTTTGTGCTGATTAACATTAAATTCGTAAATCACTGCCAACGTATTAGTTTTAGGTATAAATGATGAACCATTGATTATTCCTCACTGACCAGACTTTTCCTAAAGCAAACCTTCATAGTCATAGTTAGGGCAAGTTTATTTCAATAGAATATTTCAGTGGCAGGACAATTCACAGTAAAAAGAAAGAAGATCAGGGTCGTGCTGATGTTCTTCCGGGTCAGTATTGGTATCAAACACAGAGCTGCTCAGTTTGCTCAGACACATTGATTTCGGTAACTTCAGGAAAAACATACTTTTTGAAGTAACTGTACTTTTACTTAAGTGATGCATTTTCATTAACGTACACTGTCCCTTTCAAACTAATAAATGACTAAAAATCACTGTTATTAGTTAAGCAGATTTTCTGGTTAGTCCATAAATAAAGTAAAAAAAAAATTTTTACTTTCTAAAATTCCGTTTCTGCTACTAAAGTGTAATTTAGAAAATATATTATTACAGGTCAGCCTAGGAGTGTAGTGTGTCTACAAATAGAACAAGAGAGAGGAGAATGCTTTTAATAAATGTAAGAACGGGCTGCCAAGCCATGTGTGAAGGACCGCTGGCTATGATGGCGATTTTTTGTTGTATTTGGCAAAGTCCCTACTCGCGTTCTAATGACTTCAGACTCTCCTCCTGTAGATTTGACCAATGTAGTAAAATGCTAACCAACTGTTATGTTCTGTTATTGCACCAAAAGGACAGTAGGGGGAGCTCTGTACATGGATATGTGATACTGCTGTATGTGAGGGAGGAGGAGACGGAGAATAAAAAGAAAAGGACTGAAGCTGAACCAGACTGAGGCTACTTAATTTCGATTACTTCAATATAGCAACACAACACAACATTGGTGACGAGGATGTCTATTTCTGTGCCTTTACCTGCTCCATTCATGCCATGCCCGGGGGAACCGGCGATACCATTTACAACATGGAATAAAAATGTTCGACAACTACATGTTGGTGATAGCTGCGTCGGGGGATGGCTGGCCTGATGCCAGGAAGCGTGCGGTTCTGCTTCATGCCCTCGGTACGGAGGGCCAAAGGCTTTTCTACACCCTGCCGAATGCTGGAGACACGTATGATACTGCTATTGCTGCCCTAAAAGAACATTTTATGCCGAAGGTGAACGTTATTGCTGAACGTCACAAGTTTCGACAGCGAGCACAGAGAACAGATGAGACGGTAAACCAATTCTTAGCTTCTTTGCGGGAGTTGGCTGCTACATGTGATTTTGGGAACATGGAGGAACAAATGCTACGTGATCAACTAATCGAACGTGTTGCTAATATTCGCATAAGAGACAGATTATTACTGGAACCGGACTTAACACTTGCTAAAGCTACTACATTGGCGCAGCAAATTGAAAGTGGATTAAGGGATTCTAACGTCCTTTCGGATGCTACTGCTGCTGCTTCTGCCCCAGTGAGGGCCGTACAAAAGCAACCGAAACCAAGCCGCCGCTGGGACACGAGGAAGAAGCAGCCGGATCCTGCTCTTGCCACGGCTAAAGCTGCTGGTAGCTGTTCCTGCTTCCGCTGTGGATCTTTCAACCACCTTGCTAACAAACCTTCATGCCCTGCTGCTAAAATGACATGTAATAAGTGTGGAAAAATGGGACATTTTTCACGAGTGTGTCGTTCGACTCAAAAGGAGGTACGTGAAGTCGTCATTAATGAGCCCACAGTCCTTTACATGAATAATGCAGTACAAGACAAGATCCTCTGCACAGTGCGGGTCACCGTTAATGGCCGATGCAAAGAGATTGAGCTGATTGTGGATACAGGCTCATCGGTGTCTATTATTCCGGAGGACATTTACCGCACCTGCTTTTCAGAATGTGTGCTAACGGAACCTACATTTGCTCTTTTTTTCTCATGCAAAAGAGAAAATTTCTGTAAAAGGGTGCTTAAAAGCTGTCATTTCCCATGATAATCATTCAGCTGTGGGTACTCTCGTTGTCGTTGAGTCAGGCGCTGCTCTTCTTGGCTTGGATTTGTTTCAGGCATTACAAATGAGACTGGAACGACGAAAAGTTGTTACTGCTGGTACTCCACCCACCCCTACGGTTCAAAATGCTGCACCAGAAACTGTATCAGACCATGTTCCAGAAGTGTCAGTTCAGGAAGTCGGCTATGCTAAAAACTTCATACACAAAGTACATATACAGCCAGATGCTGTTCCAGTGCGTCAAAAAGTGAGGAGACTCCCATTTTTTGTGAGACAAGCTGTCTCAGAGGAGCTCAAAGATCTCAAGGATAAGGGCATTATAGAGTGTATTGATGCTTCTCCTTGGGTTTCTCCCATAGTCGTGACGCAAAGAAGAGATGGGGGAAAGCCACGTATGTGTGTTGATTTAAGGGAGCCAAATAAAGTTATTGTTGCTGATTGCCATTCATTACCACACATGGATGAACTGTTCTCAAATCTACGGGGGGCTACTGTTTTTTTCCACAATCGACTTAGCATCTGCTTACCACCAAATGCCTCTGCATCCTGAAAGTCGTGATATTACAGCTTTTATCACTCATGATGGACTTTTTCGTTTCTGTAGAGTTCCATTTGGCTTGGCTTCTGCCCCATCAGCGTTTCAGAAAATGATGTCAATTATCCTTAAAGGTTTGCCAGGTGTTCAAGCTTACCTGGATGACATCATCTGTTATCTACACAAAGGGAACATGATGAAAATCTAAGGAGAGTGCTTCAAGCCTTGACTGATGCTGGACTTAAGCTAAACATGCATAAATGCAAATTCAATCAACCTTCACTAAAATACCTGGGTCACACTATTTCAAAAGAAGGCCTTCAACCAGATCAGGATAGGGTCACTGCTGTCATTCATGCACCAGCTCCACACGACACATCTTCTCTGAGATCTTTCCTTGGTCTTGCATCGTGGTACAGTAAGTTCATTCCAGATTTTGCAACTGTTAGTGAGCCACTACGTGCGGTGCTCAGAGACTCCACAGATTTAAGCTTCAAATGGACAGCAGAAGCACAATCTAGCTTCACTACACTTAAAGAACTGATAGGCAACAGTCCTGCCTTAGCTCTGTATGACCCTGAGTTACCAACATATGTTACCACTGATGCTTCAGATTATGGACTGGGCGCAGTGTTAACTCAATTGCATTCGGATCAAAGTGAGAGAGTTGTCGCTTTTGCATCCACGACTCATTCTTCTACTGAGCGCAAGTACTCCACGGTCGAACGAGAAGCTCTTGCCTGTGTTTGGGCTGTGGAAAGGTGGAGAACATACCTATGGGGTCGTCACTTTGTTCTCCGTACAGATCACCAAGCACTTACAACGTTACTCACCTCTAAAGGTGCTGGACTAAGGATTGCCAGATGGTCCGCTTGACTACTCTGCTTTACGTATGACGTCACTTACCGCCCAGGACACCAAAACGTTACTGACTGCCTGTCCAGATTACCACTAACTGTGGAACCCGAGACAATAGAGGAACCTGACATGATTGCAGCTGTTTTTAAAGAGTCATTGTGTGCCATTTCTCTTCCAGAGTTCACTTCTGCCAGTGAAACCTGTCCGGAACTGTCCCTACTGCGCAACCAGATTGAAAAAGGTTGGCCCCGATGCAAAAACGGTCTTCCAGAGAACCTTGCTCCATATTTTCAGGTTCGACATGAGTTGTCAGTTCATGGTTCACTGGTATTGAGATTGACAGATCGACTAGTTGTTCCTGCTTCGCTTCGTGCCAGAGTTGTTGATTTTGCACATGAAGAACATCAAGGCATTGTCCGTACCAAGCAGAGGCTGCGTGAACTTTTCTGGTTGCCACAATTGGACAAATTTGTACATTCTGTTATTGCTTCCTGTGTTAACTGCCAGTACAGTGATAAGGTGGCCGTAAACTGCTCCTGCTCCACTTACTCCGGTTGAATTCCCTAGTAAACCATGGGAAAAAGTTGCAATAGATATTACAGGTCCATTTGAAAATGCTACATGGGACTGCCGTTATGCTATTGTACTTACAGATTACCACAGCAAATGGCCTGAGGTTGCATTCGCTTCTACTGTCACTACAGAGGTTGTAATTCGGTTTTTAGCCATTGTGTTCAGTAGGGAAGGTAATCCGATGTACCTTGTTTCGGATAATGGTTGTCAGTTTACTTCTCATGCATTTAGTTCTTTTCTGAAGGAGAGAGAGATACAGCACTTAAGGTCCAGTGTGTACTACCCTAAAGCAAATGGTGCTGTGGAAAGATTCAACAGAGTACTTAAGGACTGTATACAAACATCTGAAAGAAGTCACAGCCCATGGAAAGAAGCTGTAACAGAATTCCTGCACAACTACCGAGCTACGCCTCATACAACCACTGGAGTAACCCCATTTGAGCTACTGAGAAACAGAAAAATGCGCACCAAGTTAAACATACTCCCAGTAGAACTGAAAAGAAAAGCACATGCTCAAATACAAGAGAGGGTAAAACAAAAGCAAAATAAAATGAATGAATACACAGACAAGAAAATGAGAGCTAAAGTACCAACAGTCAAAGTGGGTGACACTGTTCGTATTCGCAGACCAGGGTACGTATCCAAAGGATCTTCCAGATTTACAGAACCACGGACTGTCATGAAGAAAGTTGGACAAAACACTTTCTTACTAAGTGACGGACGCAAGTGGAATGCTTCAAAACTTGCACACTTCTCAAAACAAATCATTGCTGGTACAGAAGAAAATAGTGACGCTGTATTTGATACCTTTGCACTGCCGGAAAACAGCAATGAATCTCCTGCTGTACCGCGAAGAAGTCAGAGATCCAGAAATGCACCAAGATGGTTGACGGGTTTTGTAAGATAAAGTGAAAAGTGAAACTGAATGTGAATCACTGCTGTTCAGATTGGTTTTATTGTTCTGCAAGACAAGTAAAGATATACTACTGTTCTACTAAAGTAAAATAAACAAAAAATATATATAAAAGGTAAATGTTCATACTATAATCCTCATGGTTAACATTTAAACTGATAATGTTACAAACTTAGTTTCTGCTGTGAGTTATGCACTGCAAATGTTACATGTAAGTAATTGCTTCAGGAAAAGGGAAATGTTATGTTCTGTTATTGCACCAAAAGGACAGTAGGGGGAGCTCTGTACATGGATATGTGATACTGCTGTATGTGAGGGAGGAGGAGAAGGAGACGGAGAATAAAAAGAAAAGGACTGAAGCTGAACCAGACTGAGGCTACTTAATTTCGATTACTTCAATATAGCAACACAACACAACACCAACACGCTTCACACACGACTATGCTGAGAGAGGGCCGCTGCAGACGGGCTGCGGTTAGACCAGGCTGCCGTTAGTTTCGGAGCTCCGCTGGTTGCCGTGGTCCTCTCAAATTCGGAACATTTTCTTTTAAATTATGCATTAAATCTGTGAATGGGCCCTATGGTGATGCTTAAAGGTATAATGTTCTTGCCTTAAATGATCTTAAAACGTATTTTTATTGAACAACAGCAACAGACAAGAGAACATTTAACTTAGTACCCTGAGCTCTGTGAGTTAAGAAGATGGACCATCAACCAATGAGCAAAAGTTGACTCTCTAGGACACCCCCCTCCTCATTTGCATAATGAGGCAGAAATGCATACAGAAATGTAAAAAGGGCAGACAGAAATGTAAAAAAGGCAGGTGAAAAATGTAAAAAGGGAAGGCAGAAATGAGGGCAGGCATAAATGTAAAAAGGGTAGGCAGAAATGTAAAAAGGGGAGGCAGAAATGTAAAAGGGGAAGGCAGATATGTAAAAAGGGCAGGCAGAAATGTAAAAAGGGTAGGCAGAAATGAGGGTATGCAGAAATGTAAAAAGGGCAGGCAGAAATGTAAAAAGGGAAGGCAGAAATGAGGGCAGGCAGAAATGTAAAAAGAGCAGGCATAAATGTAAAAAGGGTAGGCAGAAATGTAAAAAGGGGAGGCAGAAATGTAAAAGGGGAAGGCAGATATGTAAAAAGGGCAGGCAGAAATGTAAAAAGGGCAGGCAGAAATGTAAAAAGGGAAGGCAGAAATGAGGGCAGGCAGAAATGTAAAAAGAGCAGGCAGAAATGTAAAAAGGACAGGCAAAAATGTAAAAAGAGCAGGAAGAAATGTAAAAAGGAAGGCAGAAATGTAAAAAGGGCAGACAGAAATGAAGGCAGGCAGAAATGTAAAAAGGGCAGGCAGAAATGTAATGTCTTAAAACGTATTTTTATTGAACAACAGCAACAGACAAGAGAACATTTAACTTAGTACCCTGAGCTCTGTGAGTTAAGAAGATGGACCGTCAACCAATGAGCAAAAGTTGACTCTCTAGGACACCCCCCTCCTAATTTGCATAATGAGGCAGAAATGCATACAGAAATGTAAAAGGCAGACAGAAATGTAAAAAAGGCAGGCGGAAATGTAAAAAGGGAAGGCATAAATGTAAAAAGGGAAGGCAGAAATGAGGGCAGGCATAAATGTAAAAAGGGTAGGCAGAAATGTAAAAAGGGGAGGCAGAAATGTAAAAGGGGAAGGCAGATATGTAAAAAGGGCAGGCAGAAATGTAAAAAGGGAAGGCAGAAATGAGGGCAGGCAGAAATGTAAAAAGAGCAGGCAGAAATGTAAAAAGGAAGGCAGAAATGTAAAAAGAGCAGGCAGAAATGTAAAAAAGGCAGGCGGAAATGTAAAAAGGGAAGGCATAAATGTAAAAAGGGAAGGCAGAAATGAGGGCAGGCATAAATGTAAAAAGGGTAGGCAGAAATGTAAAAAGGGGAGGCAGAAATGTAAAAGGGGAAGGCAGATATGTAAAAAGGGCAGGCAGAAATGTAAAAAGGGAAGGCAGAAATGAGGGCAGGCAGAAATGTAAAAAGAGCAGGCAGAAATGTAAAAAGGAAGGCAGAAATGTAAAAAGGGAAGGCAGAAATGAGGGCAGGCAGAAATGTAAAAAGAGCAGGCAGAAATGTAAAAAGGAAGGCAGAAATGTAAAAAGGGCAGACAGAAATGAAGGCAGGTAGAAATGTAAAAAGGGCAGGCAGAAATGTAAAAAGGGAAGGCACAAATTAAAAAAAATATATATAAAGGACTAAAAAATAAATAAGGTAAATATTACAAAGGCAAATAAATAAAGAAGCTAATTAAAAGAGTTATATACATTTATGTCTCCCAGTATAATTTAATTTCTACTTACATTTATTTGTTTATTGTATTTTTATTGGCAATTAATCGTATGCTTATATATTTAAAGAGTTATATACATTTATGTCTCACTGTATTGACCTTAGTGGCAGTGGGAACGGCTCCCTGACTCGCGTCGAAAGAACTCAGACAGCGACCAGGGTTAAAATCGCCTGTTCGGCTCCGATTCGCATACAGTGGGAACAAAAGAGCCACTGTAGGTACCAGATCTGCTTGGGGCCCGCCCCTTCAAAGGACTTCCATATATGGCAACTCCACTTGGACAAACTGTATTTCACCCTTTTCCTAAGGATCGAATCTCTTTTGGAGTCTCAACAAGTTATTACTAATATTTGCTATTATTTTACATTTCATTGGCGATCTAAAGTACCTGTAAGTAGAAAACATTTATTGTCAGTCTTGAAAGAAAGTACTGTGTTCTAAGTCTGAGCTCTGCTAAATAACAAGGTGACAAAAAAGTCTCAGCTTATTTTTATTCTTTTTATTAAGATCTGAGTACAGGAAGGACAAATTGAACATCTTAAAAATAACTCTTGTAAAGATTTTAGATAAATTATTCTACTTGTGGAAAAGCAACGTTTGTTGTCGACACAAAGTTAAAAGTTGTGTAGCTTAATATGGCTAACTAACCAAACTAAAATATACCAAGATAAGATATAATAGTTTAAGTATAATTTATACCAAGGTCTTTCAGTTACTTTGTTCACCGTAAACAGATAGTTTTCAGTTTTGGTATTGATCAGGTAAAACTTTATTGGACACGCTAACTCTACAGATGCTCCGTACTCGGCACACGGTCCCTACGTGATGTTATCATCATTGTCTGGGCAACCACAACTTTTACATCATGTGGCAACGTTCAGCCAATCATATAGTGCATCGTCACTGGCATGAAGCTGGGCCCAAACAGATCTGGTACCCACACCGGGTTGAACTACAAATTTACGTGAAACCATTTAGAGCAATGGGTGGACGTCAACACACTGCGCCAGTCCCGTCTGATCTAACAAGCTAAAATGACTCTTCTAGCATTTGATAAACATGGCGCAACTAAGAGGGATTCGCACGGACAATAGAAGCAAACAGTAAAGTGCACTGACTAGGCTCTGGCCTCCTTCCATGTTTCTCTCCATTGTTTACTTTCCCAATTTCTTTTGCACTGATTACAACATGAACGCTAACACAGTGTGATGATGGTAAATGGTAAATGGCATGTACTTATATAGCGCCTTTATTCAAGTAAGGAGACTTGACCAAAGCACTTTACACTACATTCATTCCCCCATTCACGCACACACTCACACACTGATGGTGGCAAGCTACATTGTAGCCACAGCTGCCCTGGGGCTCACTGACAGAAGCAGGGCTGCCGTACTACACTGGCGCCACCGGGCCCTCTGACCACCATCAGTAGACAATGCAGGGGAAGTGTCTTGCTTAAGGACACAACGACACTGAAAGTCTGAGTCAGGGCTTGAACCGTCAATCCTTCGATTTCAGGACAAACTCCTACATCCAGCACCACTGTCGCCCTAGTGATGATGTCACAAGGGATGCGTTTTTTTTTTTGCTAGTGGGAAGGGAGCCAGATGCCGTTTGTTTGAAAAACACAAGCTAACACGCTATTTTCAGTAGGAAAGTGGCTAAAGACTCTCCACCTCAGTGGAATTTATTTTATTTTATTTTATTGCCAGGTGCCATTGTTCACCATGAATTATAGTTGATCAGCCGGCTAATTTAAAGCACATGGAAATTCATCAGGTCTTTTGCATTAACCTTTTATGTTTAATACATGTTTAGAGGTCTGAACATGAAGGGGAACCTTGTCTGCAAACATTGACGTTCAGCAGTTATTCAAAAATGGAAACAGGTTGATTATGCGCTTCAGCAGATTTTCTTAAATCTCTTTTTCTCATTTGCTATTTCTGCTTTTGAGCATATTACATTTTATAGCTCTTAATCAAAATTTATAAGTGGGGCCCTCAGGCCCTATGGAACCATGATGTCTAGAGGAAGTTAAGTCCATTTGCTTTAATCCAACATGCTGAAATGACTTGAAATAAGAGCTCAGAGCCAGCAGTGCATTAAACACCAAAAGATGGAGGTAGACAGATGTTTGCGACGCTCCAGATGTTCTTTACAGCTGGATGCCAGCTTGGTGTAACAGAGACAGATAGAAGGTGTTTTATGTTGAGAGTGCTAAAGCAGATTAGCTTAAGAAACGGCATTTGCAATTATTCTATTTCAAGAAGGAAACTAAAAAATATCTTAATCACAAATAGGGCTGAAGCAATTAATTAAATTGTGATAAATTGTTTAATCGTTCACTGGAGTATTGCGACTGTAAAACATGCCTTTAACTTAGAGAGCGACCAACTTAGAGCAGTAATTGTATCAAAATTATAAAAAATATATAAATATAAATATTAAGTAAAAAATTACTTTTTCATCTGTCAACATGCACTATCCGGAACTCCTCAAGTGGAAAAGTTTTAGTTCCAACTAGTTTAATTCAGTAATAAATCTTCTTTAAGGAGCATTTGACTATGCAATTATTAATTGATTAATTGAAAAAATGATTGACAAATTAATTGATTTGCTTAAAAATTCTTAGTTACAGAGCTATTCAACAAGAATTTTTTAATGCGTTTTTTCCAAAACCTTTTTTCCTATTTTATTTTCATTTTTCTTCAAATTTCTCTTTTTATATTGAGTTAAACAAATTACATTTTTTTGGCATTTTCCACATCACATTCTCTTACTGTTGTCCTGCTGGAGCCTAGCAGTAAAACTGTATTGGGCTTGAGGTGAAGATTTGTGAATTAAAGTTGGAAAAAGAGGCCAAATTTTAAAACTCAGTGTGAAAAAACAAATTCAAAAAGACAAAAAATTAATAATATAACATTGGTAAAAAAAACCAAAAAAACAATTAACTAAATAAATGGCAATAAAATCTGAGAAACAAGCGAAGTTCATTTGGAAACCTTTTTTGATTTTTTATTTATATTTACAAAAATCTTTCTCTCAAGAATATTGTCCATAGTTTTGCTGGATTCTGAAAGCAAGCTTTTTCAAATATTTTAATTCATATGTTTGTCTTTCTTCGGACGTGTATTAAGGCTTCAGACCTCGTATAAAAATAAAGGCATATTTCCTTCTGTTTTTCTAATGTTTTCCCTTTAACCAGTGCTAACTGCGTGACCAGCTACATTCATCTGATAACAATAAGCTTGGTTCAAATGAATCAGCAAAGATTTTTCTTGGTTTCGCTCCTGCTGATGCCAGCATTCTGCTCTGGGAAAGAGGGCAAAAGCTGAAGGCATTTCGTGTGATCCAGTGTGTTTCTGAGTGCCAATCTATAACTTCAGAGTGTCGGTGTGTGTTTGTGCAACAGCCAGGCAGCTGAGAGAGATGGCAGCCTGTCTGCCTCTGTTAGTATTTCCTCTGCCAGGGATTCTCTGGCTCTGAGCCTGCAGCTCAGGCTCTAACAAATATACACTGTTGACATACATCACTTCCCTCCTGTACACATAAAGAGACATCAGCACAGACAAGCTGAACCTCACTCTGACTGGAACACACATCACTGCTCACAAGCAATTACAAACTCTGACATCAAACCCCCCCCTCACCGCCCCCATACACACACACACACATGCAGAGACGATGTCAGTAAAAAAGGCAACTATTATTTTTTCAATGAAATTTCCCGCAGTTCAAGCATCAGTTCAGTTTACCTTTCTTTCCTGGGGAACATAGGTCCTCTGAAACCTCTGAGGACGCATGAGGGAAGCAGGACAGCGTTTGGTTGCAGAGAAGATGTAAGAAGTGTCACCGTACTTAAGGTTTTGGTTATGGTTCTAGTTTTGTGCTCTTGATTTTCTGTATTTTTCTATTGATTATCCTTAATACTAGTTTTGCACCGATACTGATACCAGTATAGGGCGGGGTCACGATCCAGCACAGAATGGTTGTATCTGTATCGGCGAGTAAAAAAACAAATAGGGCACCGATACCATTTTGAGAGTCAACAGTTTATTCAACTATTGTCACCCATTCCAGGTAGGCAATAAAAAGTTCTACTGGTTTCACTTTGTATTAGTCTTTTTCGTGCTTCACAAAGGTAGGCAGCAGCTTGACAAAGCCATGGTGACCATTATTTTACATCCAAGTACAGACATCCTAAGTCTCCCGGAAGTTCAGGGAGTCTCCTTGATATCGATAGTTGTTCACGGATGCCTGCGAGTCGGATAAATTATCCTGGACATTAGACTGCACAGTGGCGTTTTTTTTTATTGCGTGTGAGAGCGGGCAGGCAGTATAATAATTTATGCATCGTGTGCGGATTAGAACTACTGTGATTGCACAGATAACAAGAGAGAGCAGGGTGTGAGAAGGAGGTTGCCGGTGAGACCTGTGCAGCATATCTGTCCAAAGGGATTCTCCGTTCAGTGCTCCAGGCGACTGGTTGATCAGAGAGCTGATTGGATCAGTGCGATAAGTTTCTCTGGGTTACTCTCTGACATTCACCTATTTACCACTCAAAGCTGTGCATCCTGGGAAACGGTAGATGTTGAATCCTCGAGTAAAAAACTAAAATATAGGACTAATTTTACAGGAGAATAGACTAAAGTATATCCACGTCTAGTGAAGGTGAGGAACAGTGGTGAATCTACACCAGATGTACCAGGGGGCCAGGAGGAGGGCAGCGTGTTTTCATGGGGGCCCAGAAAAGCATGAAATAAATAAAAAACAGGGCAAGGGATTCAAATATATTAAGAGAGCTGCATGAAGGGAAATTTCATTTCAATTAGGTTCAATAAAAATTAAATTTTTTATGAGGTCAATATACATTTATAATTTAGGAATTTTAAAATTTTTTGACTTCATTTAGGTTAAAACTATCACTGTTAAAACTACAGGGGCCAGGACAAGATCTATAGGGGCACTGGCCCCCGTTGGCCCCTGTCTAGAACCGCTCATGGTGAGGAATGATGACAACGTGGCGAGGTGCACTGTATGCTGAAGTCCCATGAAAAACAGAAAGAAGAACTGATGTTCAAGGCTACAAGATAGAAAGTATTAAAAATAAAAGACCAATACTGTTCTGTTTTGTGTTTAAGAAATTACTGTTGGTTAATAAAAATATCTCCTATAATAATAACAGTTGTTGAAAGTTGCTTGCCTTAATGTATGGGGCACGGTACAGGTACACACACACATCCATTCCAAACAGATGGTATCGGTATCGGCCGATACTGCACAGCCAGGTATCGAGTATCGGTACCGGGGCCAAAAAATGGTATCGGCGCAGCACTAGTCAATAGTTCTGTTATGTTTGCCTTAGCGGTTCATTTTTTAATGCTCCTTATTTTCTTTATGTTCGCCTGTTTATTTCAGGGTATTTCATAAACCTGGCTCAGCTTAATGACTCACCTTAAGCATAACACACCAGCAGCGATTGCTGCTAACTCACTGATGCAACAGGTTCAACTAATCAGTGAAAAGCAGTCCAACCAGAGCTCATTTAGAAACCATAACCAAATGTGAACCTGCTCCGCATATCAGAGGTAGAAGGCAGCAGGAGTTCAGTCGATTTAACTTAAAAAGAAAAATGCAGTTTTGTGTTTTTTAAAATTGTTGTTTAGAATTGGTTTGTATAATAAAATCCTTTGTAAGTTTTTTGTCTGTGTATAAAATGTCTTAGAAGAGTTAAACCATTTAAGGTTCCCTGTTTTTCTGCCATTTTAAAGAAATAGATTCAAGCAGACAGTGAATGTGCTTGCAATGATGAGCAAAATGAAAGGTGTTAATCATTTTTATTAGTGTTGCACCGATACCGATACCAGTATTGGACGGGGCCCCGATACTGCCCTAAAATGGTGGTATCGGTATCGGCGAGTACCAACAAATAGGGCACCGATACCATTTTGAGAGCCAAAAGTTTATTCAACTATTGTCACCCACTCCTGGTAGGCAATAAAAAGTTCTACTGGTTTCACTTTTTATTAGATTTTTTTCCTGCTTCACAAAGGTAGGCAGCAGCTTGACAAAGCCATGATGGAAATTATTTTACATTATTATGGTATCGGTCGATACTGCACAGCCAGGTATCGGTATCGGGGCCAAAAAATGGCATCGGTGCAACACTAATTTTTATTCAAAAATAATAGTTTTTCCACAGTTTTTGGTTTTATTCGTGTTGGAAGTTTTGTGTTCAACCAATCGAATCTGGCAGTGTTTTTAGCCAATCTATATTTGTACTAATATATTTGTACTAATACAAATACAAATACCGCTACAAATAAGTAACATTAGCCAAAATACTTGTGTTTTATCGCAACTTTCAAGCCCAAGGTGGATTTTAAACCAATAACGTCTGGAATGGAAGTCAATCTCTTACAGCTGATGCCACTAGCAAGCTGACAACTCATCTGAAAGCAATACTACTTAAAACTAAAGTTACAACTGTAACCAGTGGTTTGTTCAGATTTTGGTCATTACATTGTTTAATCTAACCAAACTAGTTTTAACCAACTAGATTGGTTGTTTTTCCAACCAATCTATTCTTTGAATATAAACAAACTCTATCCAACTGAGCGCAACTCTCCTATATATACATAAGAAGAAGAGGAAACAGGTTATTATATAATGATTGCACATTATACTTTGTACAAGTTAGTGCAGTGCAGCATTTTAAAGTCTTGTGGCAGCAGGGATGAATGACCTGTGGTAGCTCTCTTTTTTACAATAAGGGTGTAGAAGTCTTTAAGTAAAGGAGCTGCTCAGCTTCTCTACAGTCTGTGGCAGAGGGTGGAAGGTGTTGGCAATGAAAGACGTTGAGAAGTGTTTTAAAAAAGCACCTAGTGCCAAATTCAGCAACTGCTGCTGGAGACTTTGGCAATAACATCTAAAAGCAGCACTCTGCTCTCCAGAGAGAGTAGATTGGTAACCCCGCCTCCTGCTCTGCTCTATCTTGTCTGCTGTCATGATTCATGCAGCTATTATTTCATCCAAATGAAAAATGGAGAAAAGATAAGCAGATCATGGCTTGTCTACAGTGAAAAGAAGGACTGGGTTATTTACTTTGGCCTTTTTGGAAACACAGGAAGGAGCAATAAGCTAAGTGAGCTTAGTGCTTGGAAAAAATCTTTCATTCCTTTAGAGACAGCATGAAAAGTCAGCTGAGTACAAAACATAGAGAGGAAAACAACAAGAAAAGGGACAAGAAGAGCAAACAAATAATGTATGTCTATTCTGGTAAAATTTCTGTATCTGTATAATGGGTCTGTTTTATGTGTTTTCTTCTAGGTTCAGAGGGCCCCATGCCTGTCTTTGCCTAGGGCCCCAGATTTACTAAATCCACCCCTGTATAAATCTTGATCAATTGTATTGTGGAATTTATTGCCAAAACCCAAGAGCTTAAATTTCAATTTTGAAAAGCATATCTGATACTCCAGCGCAGAGAGGTTTGTGTACGAAGAGAAGAAGGCAAGGAAGAGGAGAAAATATTTGTGCAAGAAGCATTAAATCTGACAGCAGAAACAAAGATTGATGGAGAAGAGAATATATCTGAGAGAAAGCATATGTTTTGGATGTGAGCATTACAAGTTTTGAGTGCAATAAGATGAAATTCTTTTCTCAAATTGAAATTTTGTGCTCTTGGGTTTCGGCAGTAAAATTCCTCCATATTTTAGCTCCTGTTATTAATAGTCTCTTGATAATAATAAATTATTACTTTTTTAATTTAGTGTGGAAATAACAATTAAAACAATTCAGATACACACAAATCAAATCAATATTTTGCCAAATGATTAAATAGGAATTTATTTCAGGCAATTTCAGACGGACATTTTGGCAATTAGCAATAAATGAATCAACCAAATACACACAAAAACTAGTTAACATCAAACCAAACACCAATTTCCAACTAACTAAATTCACCTGAACATAAAAAGAAACAAAACCCTCCACCAAAAAAAACAGTAGGTATATACAACATGAGAAGTGACACTGATTAATGGAAATAGTTTGAAAAGGGATATGAAGAAGTACCATTCTCCCTCTAATTGCACTTCAGTGAACTTAAAGTAGGGTGAAAGAAAGAAAAAACTAATTGAAAAACATGGGGTGGACTCAGATTTCAGCTTTCAAAAACCTACCATGCTGCAATTTAATTGGTCCCTTCCCGCTATCATTGCAACCCCAACCCCATTACACAGGAACAGACCTCGCCTATTCAGCCGGGCCCACAATTCTCTTTAAACACCTGATATTTTGAAATGGAGAAAGCTTCCTAGATGGAAAGCGAAACACCTTCAAACTTGGAAACAAAGTCCAGTGGATTGTTTTTTAAATTTGGGGCAATTTGTGAAGAAAGGGTAAGTACTTTTGATAATCCAATAAGATCAGATTAAAGGTTCAGTGTTTCTATCTAAGGAAAACCAGCTGATTTATTTCTGTACAGGATTCTATCCTCTCGGATGAGCAGGTAGAGACAGAAGATATTACCTTGTATTGTGTCATCAAGAGAAAGAGGACTAAACACTGAAAAGCAGGCCCAACTCTATCGTTTATAATCCAAAGTGTTGATGCAGCAGCACAGCTGATATTTACGGTGGCCCTGAAGTGCAAACTGCAACTACAAATCTAAAAGCGCAACTACATTAAGGAAATCGCAACTACATTAAGAAAAACAAAACTACATAAAGCAAAGCGCAACTACATTAAGGAAAACAAAACTACATAAAGTAAAGCGCAACTACATTAAGGAAATCGCAACTACATTAAGAAAAACAAAACTACATAAAGCAAAGCGCAACTACATTAAGAAAAACAAAACTACATAAAGCAAAGCGCAACTACATTAAGGAAATCGCAACTACATTAAGAAAAACAAAACTACATAAAGCAAAGCGCAACTACATTAAGAAAAACAAAACTACATAAAGCAAAGCGCAACTACATTAAGAAAAACAAAACTACATAAAGTAAAGCGCAACTACATTAAGGAAATCGCAACTACATTAAGAAAAACAAAACTACATAAAGCAAAGCGCAACTACACTTGCGATTTCCTTAATGTAGTCGCGCTTTTAGATTTGTAGTTGCAGTTTGCACTTCAGGGCCACTGTTGGTATTTCTCTCCAGGATGGAGTCACAGTCAAACAGGAACAGACGAGGCAAAGCTACTATGAGAAAAAGCAGAGAGAGCAGAACGTTAGAGATTGAACTAACAAATACTGCAGAATGGGAGAATAGAGACAGAATAAAGAAGAATGATTAAAAGGGGTTCCTATGTCCTCCAGCAGTCTAAGCCTATAGCAGTGGTATAGTTATGCTGCTATAGGCTTAGACTGCTGAAGGACATAGGGACCCCTATTTCCTCATTCTGTATTTTCCTGTTTGGCTGCGCATCTGCCATCAACACCTTTGTTTATAGATGTTGGAGATTCATTTGTTTTCCAGTGTAGTCCTGTTTCTCTGTGGCTGGCTGGATGTGCTCTCTTCATCCTCTGACATAGAAGCTGGCTCGGAGCTCGCCTGCCTGTGTGTTTCCTGGACGGGGCCGACTTTTACAGTTGCTTTTTGTATCTCTTCTACTTTTTGCTGCTTCTGTCTCCTTGAATCCCAGTCTGCCTCAGCAGATGGCCGCTCACACTGAGCCTGGTACTGCTGGAGAGTTTTTCCTCTCCACTGTCACTACAAGCATGCTTAGTGTGAGGGATTGCCTTCGAGTAAATTAGTCTGTGCAATCAACTGGTTTTCCTTAGATAGAAAACTTTGAATCAATCTGACTGGATGATCTGGTTGAACTGTAAAGTGTCTTGAGATGACATGTGTTGTGAATTGGCGCAAATAGAAATAAACTGAACTTAATTGGAAGTGGGAGTTTGAAAAGAATGCAAAACTCAACAAAAAGTTAAGAATAAAATGTTTTGATGTTTTTTCTGAGAAAATATAATACATTAAATGTATATATATATATATATATATATATATATATATATATATATAAAATATCATCTGTAAAAAAATGGAAAATAAACATAAGAATCTGTAAAAAAATGTAATGACAAAATTAGAAATATAAGATGTTTTCAAAAAATGTTTAGATTTTTTATGGATATGCAACATGAATTAGAAAAGGTAAAACATTTATTAGTTAAAACATTTATTTTTATTATAATCTATTTTAAAGCTTAATTTCCTAATTTAAATTTTTGTTTAATTTTAATTGACAAACAGTTTCGTTTTTAATTTTTAAAAATTCCTTTTATGAAACCTGTTCTTTGCTTGAAACATAATAGTTTCAACAGTGTGCGTGGGGGGGCGTGTGGGGGGGGGTTAGGACAGTGGTTTTCCTGCCTCTTGTCTGCGCTGTATTCGGCCATTGAAGGGTGAATTAAAGGATCACCTTCAGGTAATCATAATGCTGCCTTCCTCCACTTCGCCTAGTGCTGCAGTGATCCTGCTGGCTGCTGAATGAAACTACGTGTTTTTTTTTTTTGTCTTGCAACCAAACCTGGCTCCAGCAAAGGAGTACTGCAGTAGGAAGATGAATATGTGTGTTGGAAAGAAGGAGAGGCTCAGAGGGATGCAAAGCACATTTAGCAAAGAAAGGAGGAAGTAATGCGGTGAAAGTGAAAGAGATGAATTGTAGGGAAATATGACGCTAGTGTGCATGTTTATACGTGTATGATGGTGTGTGTTACTGTATGATGAAGAGAAATAGAGTCAGAGAAGAGAAACAAAGGAGCAGTTTAGGCTGTGGAAAAGGGACCAGTCTGCTTTAACAACAAAAGATGGGAAATGATGGAGATGAGTGTGTGTTTCTCTCTGTTTCTGTGTGTTTCTGTGTGCGTAGGCTTTGCAGAAAGAGGGATAACCTCCTCCTGAATATCCCTGTTTGGGATTCAGTCGAGCAAGGTTTATCTGACACTTGCACACCATGATGACACAGAAGAAAATGCTGGTTTTCTCATAAACCCTTCCTGTCATTTAATTGAAGCGCTCTGTTCTGTGATTTTCTCTCCCCGTCTGTCAGCGCCGCTCTGTTCAGATTCCCAGCCCAGAGACACAAAATGAAGTGGACGTGTTTATGGAATGAAAGAAGCTGAATACCTGAACAGATTGCACACTTAATAACTGCCCCCTCCACACACACACACACCTACACACACACACACACACAGATAGACTATGCCACCATAAGTAGAAGTTTGCTTTAAGGATTAGCTGTGGTAATATCTCTGACAAAGCCTTTGGAAATGGAAGCTCCTCCAGGGGAAACTTACCGTGAACACTTTCCCCACCAGAAAACGTTTTCTTCCTAATGGAGGGAAAAGGATAGAGGCTGAAATGAAATCTTTTCTTCTTTATTAAGAACTTTAACGTCGAACAGACTGAATGAAGGAATGTATGGTGAAAGCAAAAATCCTTGAAGCCAATAACTAAGCTGGAAAAAACAGTAAGATTGTAGATTTTGTGGACACTGGACCCTGAAAATCATCAGACGGATTATTTTTCATTTTTCAGAGAAACATTGCATATTTCTGTTCAGGTGAAAAGGCTTCTTATTATCTTTAAAGTTTGTTTGAAGTCTTATTTTCTTTTATTTTAACAGAACAAGTGGAAAAACATCCATACTCATTGGAAAGAGTTTCATGTCACCACGGCTCTACCTTTAGCCTAATTAAGGATTGTAATTTTGCATAAAGGATTCTTTTTATTTGTGCTTCACCTTTTTCTCAGTTGGAGAGGAAATCAGAGAATGAAAAAACGTGTTGGAAGGGAAAATAAATCTTTACTTGCAAAAAACAAGATGAATATTAAAAAGGGAAGCAAATAAAACCTGAAGTTAGTCTAATTGAAATGCAGACCACAGAACTGACTGTAACCTCAGTAAGGTTGCAGAATTTAATGCTGCCTTGAGAGAATAAACTGGTCGGGAGGAAATGCAAGAAAGGGAGGGAGAAAAAGTCCCTCATCACTGTTTATTGTGTATTAAAAAGCACTAAGATTTGTTGTTTATATGGAAAAACCAAGAAAGCTCCAGAAAACTAGATGGAAATCTGTGAAATAAATAACGGATTCCTGGTTTCATATTGTTATAGACGTCTTGCCATAATAAGGAGACTGATGTTTCCAAAGCTTGATGCTTATAGATTGCAGATCTAAATGAAAAGGAAATTTGAATGAGGAGAACTGTTTAGTCTCTTTGGAAAAGAAGTGAGGAATGAGAAGAAAAGAAAAGACTGAAAGATCAGAGGAAGGAAGGATGACGGAGAAACCAGGAGGGTCTGAGGTGAAGAAGGAAACTGAGAGTCCAGCAGCTGAAGAAATGAGCAACATGATGAGTAGAAGTGGTGAAAATGAGATTTTAGGAATGAAAGAAAAATAAAGAAGACAGAGGAGAACAGGAAGGCTAAAAGGATCCAGCCCATCAACTGCACCACTAGGTCTGTTTTTATCCTCGATTTAAAGGGAAAGTCTAGTCAGCATAATAATCAATGGATCATATTTGATGAATGATTTAATGAATTTAGAGTTAATCAGCAAATTAATCAGTAAAAAAATAAAAACAATAACTTACAGTATACAGTAGCCCAACAAACCTTTAGAAAACATGCATGTTTTCTAAAGGTTTGTTGGGCTACTGTCAAAAACCTTGAACTCAACGCTATTTCTGGATAGTTTTTTTTTACTTTTTCAGAAAAACAATCAAACTTCTTACTCAGTTTAGTTTGTGGATTTTATCATATATAACAGATTACAAATGATTTAATGTAATCAATTGATGGAGTTATGACAGTTTAAACTTATTGCTAAGCTTGGCAGAGTGAGATTTTAGTGTTTTACTGAGAAATTTATTTCTGTATCTCTGCTTCTTTTTCTATGTCTGTGTCTCCTTGTTTAGATTTACCTTGACAAGTAAATCTAAACAATGTATGTATTAAAATATATATCTGCAAAATCTCTTATACTCAGATTTATAGTATCCACTCTGCAGATATATTAGAATCTGCCAAACCCATTTACACAGTAACAGGCAAAAACCTTTAGATAAATCAAACATTATCTGCCATATATCTGACTCAATAACCCTTAAAACAACTATTTTCATTATTTTTAGATGTAACTATTCACATATTTGTATTGTATTAAACTGAACTTCCAATATTCACCACTGTGAAGTACCTTTTCCCTTGATCATGGAGCAGCCAGCTTGCTTGGTCTCACAAATAATCCTGGGATATCCAAGGATAGATAAGATACAGTGGACCCGTCCTTCAAATCGGACAAAAAGAAGGAAGCATTTGTCGGCCGCATAATGAGGAGTCTTGGAATCTGACCAGACCTCAGCGCCGCGCTATGACACAATCGGCCTTCGAATCTGGCCTTCTAAGGACGCAGCCCATGAATTCGAACAGAGCCTGAAGCTGAATGTGGTTTCTTGCATTTTTAATTTAAAAAATGTAACAACAGAAGCAAAAATCCAAAACATAAATTCACAAAAACTGAGAACCAGGAATACTGACAACAAGTGGGAAAGAAATGACAACAAACAAGCAACAGTGATTGAACAGGAGGTGCATATATGGGAGAGAAAAACAAAGACCAGACTAATCAGCAGATTGGGAGCAGGTGTGAACAGAGGAGTCTAGAAGGGAGCTAGGAGAAGGAGACTGACACAAGAGGGACAACAGAGGGAAAACTCACAGAAAAAATTTAAACAGAACCAAAATCATGACTGTATGGAATCGATTCCCATCCAATCAAAGAGGCCTTAACATCTGTGAAGCATCGGTCAAGGCTGAGCTTTTTTCTCCACTTTCTTGACCAGCCAACCCCAACTCCATCTTTCACAACATGCTCTGAAAACTAAATGTTCTTCTAGAAGACGTAACAAAGATCCATCCTTGAAATTAACTTTGATGAAACATTGAGATTTCATTCCAGCATAACAATTTACAGCTTGATTAAAAAAACAAAAAAAAAAATCGTCCAAAAAATGATAGACGTTAAAGGAAGATTAAACAGTCTTTGGAAAAGCAGAATATAAAGAGACAAACATAACTGATTATCTTTAGTAGGGTCAAACGGTAGAAAAGTAAAGCAAAGATGATTAAAAAGAATAAATGAGGTGGGTAAGTGAAGGATGGGGGCGGGATGAAATAATCCCTTAGCATATTTATTCAGGAAGAGAAGGTTGACAGAAGCGAGCAGATTGAAGGGATGGTTGGACTCAATGTTCTCATACCTTTAATCAAGCCTTGTCTGTGTGTCAGAGACTGAGGGACATGCTGTTCATCACGACTGAGGCAGAGATGGAGGACGAACAGGAAGGCAGTTTTCTAACTGGCTCCTCTTACTCTGGTGTGGTTTTCCATTTGTGTCTCTTCAGTTTAACTACAAGGGAAATGACTCAAACAGGATTGTTTCAAGCTCACGTTAGATTAGTTCCATTTGTTTATTGCTTTGCAGTCAAATTCGATGCAGTTTATTTCTATAGCGCCAATTCACAACACATGTTATCTCAAGGCAATTTACAGCTCACCAGATCATACAGTCAAATGATTCAAAGTTTTCTATCTAAGGAAAACCAGTTGAATGCATTGACTCAATGACTCGAATGCAACCCCTCACTCTAAGAATGCTTGTAGCGACAGTGGAGAGGAAAAACTCCCTTTTAACAGGAAGGAACCTCCAGCAGAACCAAGATCAGTGTGAAGGCTGTAATTTAAACGAAGCTCCGAGCGAACTCCCATGTCAGAGGATGAAGAGAGCACATCCAGAGAAATAGGACTACACTAAAAAACAAGCCGATCTCGTAACATCTATAAACAAAGGTGTTGATGGCAGCAGTAGAGCTGATATTTCTCCCCAGGATGGAGTCACAGCCAAACAGAAACAGATGAGGAAAAGCATTAAATGGCCAAGCTCCATCTGATATCATAGATCTGATTGTTCCTTATGTTCCTAACAGAGCACTTCGCTCTCAATCTGCAGGTTTACTAGTGGTTCCTAGAATTTCTAAAAGTAGAATGGGAGGCAGATCTTTTAGTTATCAGGCTCCTCTCCTGTGGAACCAACTACCAGTTTTAGTCCGTGAGGCAGTCACCCTGTCTACTTTTAAGGCTAGGCTTAAAACTTTGCTTTTTGATAAAGCTTCTAGTTAGAGTGGCTCAGGTTATCCTGAGCTATCTCTATAGTTATGCTGCTATAGCCTTAGACTGCTGGAGGACATAGGGATGACATGTGTTGTTAATTGATGCTATAGAAATAAACTGAATTGAATTGAATGGATTATAGAAAAACACTCAGAGGTAAAGAGGTGAATTTTATTTTGCTGTGAAACTTGTCAAACACTTTGTTAAAAGAGGAGAGCCCTACTGCAACAATGGTTCCCAGAGAAGCACCGGATGTGGTGTTTGCAGGAACATCTGGATCAGTGGTGTGGGAATGTTTAGTCACCAATGAAATGCAGAGATATCCGTCCAACAGCAAACATCGGCGACATCGAATGAAACCTGTCTGGTGTTTTCCTTTCCAGCAGCTGATAGAAGAGCCTCTAACATAGATATTCCTGAATTGGTCCTATTCTCAGGACCGGGAAGGATTCTTATCTTTTCGTTTACTATGTTGCCTCTGTGCAACTGAATGTACTTTAATTTTCCTCTCATGCTTAACACTAGAAAAACATTTCCTCTGACTTTATATTGACTGCATCTAAATGGAATTAAACATTTCAGAATGTTTCCAATGATTTACTAAAACTCTGTTAAGTATGAGGAAAAAAGCAGTAATAATTGTGCCTATTATAACATAATGCCACTGAAAGGCTTTGGAAGAGGGGTCCCCCCCATCCTCAGGAAGAACATGTATTATATTTTAGCTTTTCTTTTTTAATTGCAAACCCTCCATTTTTGTTGTTGTTTTTCTTTTAAATGTTTTTTCTGAATCCTCAGCCAAGAAATAATGACAGAAAAATGTGTTTCTTTGCCTTTCTTGGTAAACCTGAATCCCAGAAGAAAAGTGTTTACATCAATCCACAGCTGAGCTATTTGTCCAGAGCTGTAAAGAACGCTCCGCTAAACCGCAGGATTAAAACAATTTTTGTCCGGGAGCAGAGCGACATGACTGCATACCTTCAGTAGGCTTCAATATGTGTTTAAGCTAGGGAGGTTTTTGTTGTTTCATTTTTGCTTTTTGGCAGGATAATTTTTATTAGCTTAGCGTTTTAGTGCCTTACTATAGATGATAGTTATTAACCACAGGTTGAGATTCCTTGTTCACTAGTGTTTAAATCCTGAAATCAATCATTGAACAAAACTTCCAGCCTCTCTAAGAAGTAATCGTGTTATTTGCAAAGATTTCAAAACACTTAGATGAAAAACGTTCCTCACTTGTTTCTTATAAGAGGCTTAGATTGGTAGCCATTCAAAATTCCCACACATTCCTTTATAAACCTCAAACGTTTTGCTAAAATATTCTTTCTGTCACGATTTGTGGAGATTAAGATCTAAAGAGAAGTGCCATCTCCCTGTAATTCAGTGAAAGGGTGGGGTCCAATTCTCGAGTTGAAGAGGGATGAGGGGGATGGCATCCACCTTCTTAAAAAATTCTTAAAAATCATCCCCCTTCTTGAATGACCATCCCCTGTCACATTTTATTACTGAATGTGTACAATTTATATATTTATATTAATGATATTGCCCTTTCAATATTTGGCGGGCTGTGTGCTTACTAGTTGCCAGAGCAAAATAAATCAGTCAAAGAAGTGTCCTACCATGACTATGAATCTGATCCCAGTGGGAAATTAGTCCCTAACTATGTAGGGACAGTGATAGCCATGCTAACTATGTAGGGGCTGCGATAGCCATTGTATTCATTGTATTCAGCCCGCCAGCAGCAGGGGCAGCAAAAATGCAGTTGCTGCTTCATTTTTGATGCTTGTATATAATTAGTTCTGACGCGCTGCTAAAGCATCTTTACTGCTCTAGGCTGCGCCGTCGAAAAGTGGGTCTGATGCGCATTGGGTGGAGCTACCCTATCCTTTCTGTGCCTGGACAATGGCAGCTATATTTGCTATGATCAGTGAGTAAAAAGTAGTTTTAATATGTTTTTAAGTGAGAAAGTCCACTTGAAAACTTTATCTGTGAAGTCAGTTAAACAATCCTGCTTTCAAATATAATTTCCCTGTCGGAGCAGCTCAGACCCTCGTACACTGGCAGTGCGCTGTCACTGGGACTCCCGTTCAACAGCAGCCTCTGGCCCGGTTGTCTCTTTGTGGTTTTCTGCTACTGTTCGTGGCGACTGGAAGGCGTTTTTCATATACGTAATCCAAACTGCAGGCTGCAGAATAATACAATTAAACATATATTTTTGGCAGGTTTCGTCAGCTGCTCAAAACGCGCTGCAGGACCATTTTCTGCGCCTTGATGTGCGTCAACCATTGACTTTGCATGTAAACTAGCTGCTTCTACTGCCTCTGCTGCTTGTGGTCTCAACGTAGCATTTGTCTTTCCCGGGCCATTGATGATCTCAAGTTGTTTTTATCAATTTGAGCTTGGAAAAGCTGCTCTCTGCTGAGGCAGCTGTCACAGGCAGAGTGCAGGCTATCATGAGACCTACCCAAAGATTTTGGTAAAGCTCAACCATCTCATTTTGTGAAAGGTTTGGTAAATGGCATGTACTTATATAGCGCATTTTTTCAAGTCAGGAAACTTGACCAAAGCGCTTTACACTACATTCATTCACCCATTCACACACACACTGATGGTGGCAAGCTTCGATTTCAGGGCAAACTCCTACATCCGACGCCACTTTCAGCCTATGTATGTGAGAAGCTCAAAGGTAGTCTTCGTAGTTTGATCAATTGTTTTTAGGCCCTCCCAGCTTCGGGCCACCTGGTGACCAGGGAGCCCCAAGAAGAAACGTAGTTTGCTTATGCTTCTAGCCGTCCCTGGTTGGGTGCATGGTTTTTCAAGGTTCGGTGGACATGGGTTACCGGCTTGGTGGATGTGCCGTACCACCATCTGGGGGGAGCCTGGGGTTCTTTGGGTGGCCTGTCTTCAGGTGGGGTCCCTGCTGGAACACAGGGGGCTTGGTTTCGGACCGATGGGCCACTTGTTTAGAGAACTGGTGCCTGCTGTATTGGCTGGCCCTCCTCTGTCCGTCTGTACTCCTGCTGGCACTGGGGCCTTGAACTGGCAGAAACACTCATTATACATCATCCTGCAGCTGCTCTATTAATGACGAGCTGATATATAGCTAAACCTTCAGAGTCTAGGTGGCTGTAGGATCACTGAGAGATTCTTTCATTTCTGCATGATAAAAAAAGCCCGAAGCTTCAGTTAAAAAAACAAAAAACAGATCCATAAGAAAATAGAGAAGAGATGGTTTATTACTGACTTTTTAAAATCTTAGAAGAAAGGGAAGTATTAAAGCTCTTAGCCAGAGGCTCTCAGCTAATATGGAAGGCCTGAAAAGACTGCCCCCTTCTGGTAGAGTGAAATATAGATGGAAAGAGGAAGGTTTTGGTAAACATTTGGTTAAAAACAATTCAGGGCATATTTGAGTTGTGATTTAAAGGTAAGAAGATGATTATGAGAATTCAGCAGGATGTTAAGGTATCTTAGAAATACTTAAACCATTTTATTTTTAAATCCTTACAGTTTTATAGGACAAAGAGTTACTTGGATTTACTTTATTACTCTTCTTTCTGTCTTTTCTTCTTCATCTCAGCCTCTTTAGGTGATCATTCAGATTAAATTAAACAGGCCTTTAAACACTCCTGATTAAAATCTTAAGATCAGTTCAAAAATTGATGTTTAGAAGGTTTTAGGTTGAGTTTTAGGTAAAGAAAAAGAAGAAATGGGAACAAGAGGCCAGAAGTTAAAAAAGCTTAGATATGTGGACACACTGTATATGCTGTATATATCCCATCTACCTTTTTCTTCCTTTAAATTGAAATATATATTCCTATTAGGTTTCACTAGTATTATATCAAATGAAAGGTTATTGTTATGCAGGCCCTGAGAACTTATTTTTCATTCATGTATACGTGTAATAACAACATGTAGTTTTGGCTGTGGCTGCTTCAGGATGCTCATGGAAATGATCAAGATTTATACATGTCTTGTAATGGTTGCAATTTAATCTGAATATAAAAATCTAACTAAACCTTTTTAAGATCGACACATTTTGATGTGTGTTATGATTTATTTTTTTCCTGTTTTCTAAATCGTCATGTTTGTTCAGAGGATGCATGATAAAAGAAGCTGTTTAGGATCTTGGGAGATTTATAAAATAAAACCCTGTCACTTTAACATAAATGGATAAACTTTTCAGCACGATTTTTGTTCATATTTTCCAACAGTCTTAGTTGTTTTTGCTATATTAAATCATATACATATTCCCCTTTATAGGCAAAGTACCTGTAATAATGGCACTGGGTAATGGAGCGGAAACCTTCCTGTGTACTAAAAGCCTCTCTGCAGGTTAATGAGGTGTGTGTAAGCATGTGTGAGGGAGACAGGAGAGGCTAAACTTCATCCTAAGGGTATGATAGGAATAAATTAACATAAAAACAGCCATTTGTTTTAGTGCTACACATTATTTTACCATTGCTCTGAACTGAAACAGGGAGGTGATCATGAGGAGAATGCAGACGGAGGCTTTGAGGCAACATTAATCTGAAAGCCAGTTGATTGGTTTGATTAGTAGATGAGATAATATGAACCACTTTCTCCCTATTCATACCAAATCTGAATGAACAGCCATTTTCAGATCTGAGGTGACTTTCTTCAGCTACATGAGGTCTAGAATTGCCCTGCATTAGGAGAAACCCAGGGCCAATCACACTAGCATATGGTCTCACAAGGGGTCTCAAGATCTCATCTCGGCAGCTAATGGCAGTCATGCTACCTCTGGTGAACACCTGGAGGGGTGTGCAGCTCTCCAAAGAAATGCCACCACTCACCATTACTTATCCACTGCCAAACCTGTCATGCTGAAGGATGTTGCACAGAGCAGGTCACTCTGTGGAGAGTGACTCTGTCTTGTCTGTCAAATGTGTTCGGCATGAACCAGCCTTCATTTGTGAAGAGCACAGGACGGCAGTGGCCAAATGACCAATCATGGTGTTCTCTGGCAAATGCCAAGCATCCTGCATGGTTTTGGGCTGTGAGCACAATCCCCATCTGTGGACGTCAGGCCCTCATACAATCCTCATGGAGTCAGTTTCTATCCATTTGAGCAGACACATGCACATTTGTTGGCTCCTGGAGGTCATTTTGCAGAGCTGTAGCAGTGCTCCTCCTGTTCCTCCTTGCACAAAGGCAGAGTTAGCAGTCCTGCTCCTGTGTTGTTTCCCTCCTACGGCCTCCTCCACATCTCCTGGTGTAGTGGTTTGTCTCCTTGTAGCGCCTCCAGCAAACCTTGCCACAGCTCCCATTGATGTGCCATCCTGGATGAGATGCACTTCAGTCTCATGCTACCATGAGTGAGAAAACACCAACAAAACATTAGCCAGAATGCATATGTATGGAGAAGTGGAATGTGGTCCCCCCCTGCAGAACCACTCCTTTGAGTGTGTATTCTCAAGGCCTATTATTTCCACCTGATTTTTATTTGTGCAACAGCATACCAGAGGCCTGGGAGTTTGAGGGTTCTGCGCAGTATCTTAGCTGTTCCTAGGACTGCGCTCTTCTGGACAGAGACCTCTGATGTTTTACCTGGAATCTGCTGTAGCCACTCTCCAATTACCACTGGCACCACTGCTGCTCTTACTTTCCACATCTTTTCTAGCTCCTCTTTCAGCCCTTGGTATTTCTCAAGCTTCTCGTGTTCTTTCTTGTTGATGTTGCTGTCGCTTGGGATTGCCACATCTATCACTACTACCTTCTTCTGCTGTTATATATGTTATATATATATATATATATATATATATATATATATATATATATATATATATATATATATATATATATATATATATATATATATATATATATATCTATATATATATATATATATATATATATATATATAAGGTAGGGGAGCCATGAATGGATTCAGAGTCCAGTCAGGATTATTTTGCTGTTTAATGGATCCAAGAATAAAGAATTACATTTAACTTCTTCAGTTCTCCTAAATAGGTCTATTTAGCCGTGCTACATGGAGGAGCAGCAGAGCTCTACTGGGATCAGAAGGAAAGTATAATAAAAAAGGTGAGGGCATTAAGACAAACCTTAGGAGGCCCTAGGCAAAAACAGCCAGGGGCCCTGTGAAATGAGAAGACAACACATAAAACAGACCCATTATACAGATAGAGAAATGTTAATAGAATAGACATCCATTATTTGTTCTACGTTTTGTCCCTTTCTTCTTCTCCCTTTTCTTCTTGTTTTCCTCTCCTTCCTGTGTTTTCAAAAAGTCAACGGAAAAAGTAAATACAGTCCTTCTTTTCACTACAGACAAGCCATGATCTGCTTATCTGTTCTCCATTTTTAATTTGGATGAAATAATAGCTGCATGAATCATGACAGCAGACAAGATAGAGGAGAGCAGGAGGCGGGGTTACCAATCTACTCGCTCTGGAGAGCAGAGTTCGCTGCTTTTAGATGTTGTCTCCAAAGTCTCCAGTAGCGGAAAAAAGTCTCTAGATTTGGTGCTAGGAGCTTTTTTGAAATCAAACAGCTAGAGGGCTCTGAAAAGTTGATAAATATAGCGACTAAAGCGCTAAGTTAGCAGCACTGCTCTTCGTACCATTTTCAAATGGTTTGCTGATATGTTTGTGTGGACCTTTTCTCTCTTTCTTTGAGTTTTTGCAGCACTAGTGGCTCTTTTTTTGACAGTAGGTTGACATGAAAGGGGGTATGACAGAGGGGGAGAGACATGCAGCAAAGGACCACAGGCCGGATTCGAGGGTCGGCCATGTCGAAAACTAAGGCCTCTGTACAGGGGTTGTGCGCACTAACCACTGCGTCATCTGCATGGACCTTTCTGAACATGTGCAGCAAATGGACTGATCCAATGTGGTGGACACTGAAGGGGGAGGGGGGTGGGGGCACTTAATATTATTAGCGTTGTGATGGCTTTTTGGTGAAAGGATTTTTAATCAAAAACATTATTATTGCACACAAATTAGGAATAGCTGTATTAACTATACATTGGAACAGAGCTTTAAGGGGCCCCCGAGAACCTGGGGCCCTATACAACTGCCTAGTATTGCCTAATGGTAAATCCCCCCCTGAGGATAGAAGATGACATGCTAGAAGTTAGCATACTGGATTGGAAAGCTTTATGTGTTAATGACACCCTCCAACAGATTGGTGACCTTATCACCCCAGCAGGGATAAGCGTGATGGAAAATGGATGGATGAGTTAATGACGTTCCTGGAGCCAAGTTCTAACATGCAACCAGAAACAAAACCTCCTGTTTAAAAGCTCTAGTAACAGAACAAAGTCTCTCAGGACTGATTAGTGGATTAGACTAAAGCAGAGAACTAGAATACATGAAAAAGGGATCCCTATGTCCTCCAGCAGTCTAAGCCTATAGCAGCATAACTATAGAGATAGCTCAGGATAACCTGAGCCATTCTAACTATAAGCTTTATCAAAAAGGAAAGTTTTAAGCCTAGCCTTAAAAGTAGACAGGGTGTCTGCCTCACGGACTAAAACTGGTAGTTGGTTCCACAGGAGAGGAGCCTGATAACTAAAAGATCTGCCTCCCATTCTACTTTTAGAAATTCTAGGATCCTGCAGATTGAGAGCAAAGGGCTAGGCTAGGAATATAAGGAACAATCAGATCTCCGATATCAGACGGAGTTTGGCCATTTAAAGCTTTATATGTGAGGAAGAATTTAAATCCTATTCTGAATTTAAACAAACATCCATCAGTCCATCCCTTTTCTGACATGGTTAATCCCAAGAGGGGTCGGGAGCTGTCTACGGGCGAGAGGCGGGGTCCACCCTGGACAGGTCGCCAGTCTATCGTAGGACAAAACACAACTCTAGGCAGAAAGACCCCGGGCCAGGAATTGATCGCACAACCTTTTTGCTTCAAGGCAGCAGTGCTACCCACTGCTCCATTGAGCAACCCCTAAACGCTCATTAGCAATTGGATAGGATCATTTAGCTTTAGATTAATTAATTAATTTATAGCTGTACTAATTTTAATCTAAAGTTTATAAATCGAAAGATTTATGGATTTCATGATAGATTTCGACCCTGTATATACCTCAGTTATCACAATAATTGGGAATTTTTTTTTTACACATTTAAAGACACGCAGAAAATACTGCTACCTCGAGTTTTTGATGTAATTAGATTTTGCGAATAAAAGAAATAAAAGTAAAAAAAATAAAATAAACACTTAAATCAATAGGAAACTGGAAATACATTGGAAAGAAAATGTAAGCTGTTAAACTATGAGGCTCAGCTGGGCTTCATAGGAAACTACTTTGTATCATAAATCAGGACATTAGTTAGCTGAAAATGAAGAGAATTCAATTATTATGTTTGTCATCATGAAACCCTAGGGAAGAACAAAATCCGCAAAGGTAAATGAGCTGGAACCCTATCTGGATGGGATTTTTTAATTTCATCAGTTGACTGAAATTTAAAAGCAGCACAGATTATTTTCCAGTTTATTGTCTTTCTGTCAGTTTTTTTCCATCTGTACCTTCAGTTAAAGCTGCACTGATTCTGGTCTCAGACCAAGAGAGTGATCAATTCCCGGCCCTTCGTCTGACCCCGGAGAGCCCGCTTGCCTAATATTGCCTCATTCTCTTAGTCTGTTAGTGAAATTCAGAAATAGACACATTTTCTTGATTTTTGTTTTTAACACAAATAAATTGCAATACATTATTATGCAGCACATATCAGTTTTTATTCAGGGTTTGCTTTAACAGCTAAAAATGTTTCTGTTAAATTTCCTCTCACAAAAAACATTACAATTGCAGAGCCTTTTGCTCTAAGAGGGAGAAGATGGGGCAAATTATGCTGCCGGTTCTGGTCGGAAGGGAGCAGACTGGTGACATCAGGCTTTAGAAGTGGAAACTGGAGGGAAAAGGTCATATTCATTGATGCAAGAGTTCAATAAGATAACTACTGTTTGAAGAGCAAATGAAGTGACAACTTTAACGTTAATGTTCGTGTAAGCTTGGTGTGGGAGTGTATTTACATCACCACTAGAGGGCACCACATTCATACAATATCTGACTGGGAAGGTGAGCAATGATTCAAGTGAGGAGAGAAACTGAATCAGAAGGAAGGAAGATCTATTACATCTATTTCTACTGGGTAAAATACTATTCAGCT